>PDGT01000003.1:1846434-2127300 GCA_003671415.1 Megathymus violae | reverse complement strand
TAAACTTTGTCGTCGTCGTTAATACACGTATCAATTTTATCGAAGGTGTGTGAATCTGCCTATCTGCACTTGACCAGCGTGGACAGTCCAGCCTTAATCCCCTCATCGTGAAAGGCGAACCTAATCCAGAATTTGAACAAATAAGGAATAACGAATAAATTGTGATTTTAATATATTTTTGTATTTGGCCCATGATGCTAACTGGTCAACTCTATCCATGAGTGACTGTAATACCAAAATCACCTCTGACGGGTTACCGGCAACTCGCATGATATAGGCATTATAGAGCATAGAATCGCCTTTCTAAGTATACATCACAAATGTACGTTAAATACTGTTACAATGGCGCCGCATAAGTTTCAAATGATTCATATAATCTTCAAATTAATGGCCGGTGCGTCATCGTTTTCATTCGAAGAAACTGTGTTAAACAAAATCGTATATATTTTCCGTTTGGGATGCTGCCGAAAATTAATACATTTTAGACTGAGCTGACGTAAAGGTCTGATTCGAAAATCGAAGATATTGGTAAAGTTACGTTTACGTGGAACGATATCCGGATAAAAAAGGCAGTGGTGTAATCGACACTTTTTCTCTTGCTCTGTTCGTGGTTAATTGTGCAAAACAATCACATTAGGTTTGCTGTAGTTCCGTGATTCTCCACGTTGTGATGTTCTAACGAAACCAATGTGAGATGGTAATTGAACGCAGCTTTACAGAATTCCCTTTTCCTGCTGAATGAATGATGTCACTACTCTTTTTCTTGAAAGCATCTAAGCTCATACCAAATCAAAGATTCTGGTAAACACAAGTTAAAAGACGTAAATAGAGTAATAGGAAATTGAACGGAGCTTGGGAAATAGATCAGGTATTTTTTTTTAACTGAATATGTTAATGTTTGACAATTACAATTGACAATTACACCTTTTTTAAATACAAAAAGCTGACAAACGAGCAGACGAGCCACCCGATGGTAAGTGGTCATCGTAGCCCATGGACAAATTTTAATTTGTGTCCATTTTAATTTGTGTATTTCAAAGAATTCCATTATGTTATTCCCTGTGCTTCTGATTTTATACCAGGAATATTGCAATTATGATATTGCTGACGTCAGACTCTAGCCGTTGCCCCGTCACTGAGTCAGTAGGTAACTGCGGTTTATATTTGCGATATAATGAATTCGTACCTCAGTGTATCACATGCTCTCAATCCTAACAGTTGGGAACGGACCCTTCCAAATATATAATTTAAGTAATTAAAAAATCACTCGGTACATTGTGCGTTAACTTTGTTATTAGTGACGTTGAATTGGATTTGTTAAAAGTCGATTGTGAAATTTTTGTGTTGTGATAGTGTTATCTGTGGTACGACATGATTACTGGTGATATCTGTGTCGATATCAAAGACTTTATGGATGTTGTTTATTGCGCTTATGTCTACAATAGAAAAGAGGTTGGTGTCTAATTAACGATTTTTGATTGATATAACTGTAATGTTATTTAAAATGGAAATAATAAATAATGGTAAATTAAGTGCGGCAACGCAAGACAGAGCTTCTCAACTTCTTATCTTTAATGTAATTTTTTTAGCGGGCGGCTACTGTGTAAAAATTCTACTTCACAATTTTTTTTAATTATTGCAACGATCTGATGGGGTTTTTATCTTATGTTAATGCCCTTGTCGGAGCTAAATGGTGTTGTGAACGCAATTTCTAGATTAATTTGCATCGGATTTTACTTTTAAATTATTATTACTAATTCAATTAACTATCGTATTAGGCGGGCGTATTAGGTGTGGGTTATTTATTTATTTATTTGTTATTAATTTTAAAAAGTCCGTATCCTACAACTGAAATCTTTGTCACGTTATACTTAATATTTTGGTAGTAAAGATTGAAAGTATTTTCAACGAACCATTCCCTCTGAGGGTCAGTCACCTTGACCTTGTTTGATTAGTTTACTAGTTTTTGCAACAGCAACTGAATATTTACCAGTCAATGCAATGTTGATCCCAAATCTGTTGATGCTCACGCGCTAGAGTATTTATTATTTGTCTTTATGACTTTTACCGATTAGAAGATATGGCCATCGATTTGTCCAGAAGAAATTGGTTAGGATGGAGATAGCCCCATTGTATAAAAGTACGTTACTGTGACATAGAGATGAATGTACATCGTTGAATTTAGAATTAAATTATTGTAGTTTTTTGTCAACATAATACGCGTTTGGACAATGATATCACTATCATTATGTTATTGATAGTGAAATGCAAAAATATATTTGGGTCATAAAATTTCAACATAATATTTTTAATTAACCTATTTACGATAAAACAAAGTTTCTTACAACAATACTTTAATAGTTTACAATTATTTATAGATCGATAGATAATAATTAGGAGCAATTTACTTTTGCACACATTAGATTGACTATGATGTGCCCTTATGGTCTCACAGTGGTTATTATAATTGTGTGATGAAGAGAAAAAAGGTCACACGTATACCTGCTGCTGTGTGAGGTTCGAATGCGCGCACTGTTCTTACAGTATCCTTAATACTTGTAAAATGATTTCTACCCTTCGGTTTTCCTATATACTATTATAGCGTGGATGACTCCAAATCATTAGGTTTTTCTTTGAATTAGTGCACTTTACCGTCTAAGACTACATTGTCACTTACCATCAAGTGCGATTGTAGGTAAATTTTGACTTATAATAATTAAAGCTCGCACGTGCATTTCATGGGTATACGATATTATATAATTTTCAAATGTAGTTTATAGCGGTCACGAAAAAAATCAAAATTTTTGGCTCTTCTTCTTGAATTACTGCACATTATGCGTATATGTATAACCCCTCTACCTTGTTTGCCACCACTATGTTTGCCGGCATACGGTCACCACTCCAGAACCAATTTATCCAAACGGTTATCGGTCCTATTGACCAACCTGTTGCCACTTCGGCTTGCTAATTCTGTGACCTATGTCGATCACTTTCGTTGTCTGGATAATTTCTTCGATTCTGATTCGATGTTTGTCGATTAAATTGGTGGTCTAGTCGTACCGTGACCATCTACAGCTCGGTATGTAATAACAGGTAGGACGCACTGGCTGAAGACTTAGTCTTTAGACTTTGCGGTATGGTCGACGAGAAGACCCGACGGAGTTTCTCGAACAGAGCCGAGCCCAATCATATTCTACTCTGGACTTCCTTCTCAAAGTTCTTCTTAGCTAGTTTGAGCGTTTGCCCTGGGTAAACGTACTGCTAAATAACATCGAGTATTAGTCCATGTACTAAACAGGTTCCAGAACAACCTGCTCGTTGTATATGATTTTGGTTTCATCCAAATTTATCCAAAGACCTAAGCGATGAGAAAAGTCAGCTAAGCTATTCAGCATTTGCTGTAGGTGCATTTATAGCAACTTTTGTAGAAGCACCTGACTTTAGATATACAAAAAATAACTTCCTTTCTCACTTGATATTTTTATTATATTATGAATCTCATGAAGTTCTTCATCTTTTCTCTTTCCAGCAATCGGAGAGATGGCGTAAAATTCGCAACATTGTGCAATGGACGCCGTTCTTCCAGACTTACAAGAAGCAAAGGTATCCCTGGATTCAGCTCGCCGGCCACCAGGGCAACTTCAAGGCCGGTCCGGACCAGGGAACCATATTGAAGAAACTAAGTGAACAAGAGGAGCGGTGCTTTCAGGTAACGACTACATTAGAATTGTTTTTAATAGCCTTGTAGATTATTTTGTTACAAGACCTATATGCCGAGCGAAGTTTTGAGTTTGATTCCTTGTCGCGTCACCTAAATGGTTATCCTTGACGCTCAGTCGCTGCTCGACACAACCCACAACAGTCTCTGTTGGGTTCGGGTGTAGTATAGTGTATATTTGTGTGATACTGGAGAAGTACAGAAAATCATCTTTTCTTATTAATTTGTGCGAGACACCCTTAATAGATAATAGTCTTACCGTGTTATAATTATATATATAATTATAATATTATATATATAATTATAATATTATATATATAATTATAATATTATATATATTAGGTTAAAATTTATAATAAAAAAAATTCCTAACAAACGAAACAAGATCATTCTCAAATACTTGACGTTTTAAATATCAAATGAGCATCATTCGATGTCATGCTGACTAGTGAATCCCCACTTTTTCCTGTTCGCTTCCATATTGCGATACTAGAAACATGCAATCAATCGTTACGCGTCACCACGTTCGAAAAATCCACAATTATATGACGTGCGGTATCTTTATTTTTATGACGAATTTTATCATCACATGAGCATGCTCTAGGTTGACTACTAGTTGGCAATGAGAATATATATAACACATCTATAATATTGTAATATGTTGATACGTATTTTATTCTTTTCGCTTTATGTTAATCGTCTTAGGCGTATCCAATATGCTTTTAAAATTAAATGCCGTTTTCTATGTGGAAATAAACACAAATTACAACCATGTTCTCCAGTTGGGGAACAGTGAGTTACGGTAACAGTTACAGTACAGTACAGTTCAGTTACAGTAGTTAAGTACGTCTACTTAATTGTTCAGAACTGCTTCGTTACACTTTGGTAAATTCACCGGGAACAGAACCATTTTCCAGGATATAAAGTAACTTAAATTATAATTTTCAAATATGACAAGAGTCATTGGAATGTGTTCAGTGGTTTTCATGATACACGTACACAGACACACAGACAGATAAAATAGAAAAAATAAAATAAAATAAAATAAAATAAATAAATAAATAATAAATAATAATAATAATAAATTTCAATACAAAAAGTCAAGGTCTGTATGTTGATAGAAAAGTCTACATTGAAATTTCCATTATATAATTGATGTAAAGATTCGGGTCTGTTACATTTTTATTGATAATTATAGATAACCTGTGAATTATGCATCCGCCATGGATCAACCACAGATTTATCTCTGTTACGTTATACCTGAAGTTAATTCGTTGATATCTAGTGAGCTCATACCGTAGTTAAATCCGCGTAAGCCAAATTTTTTTTTACTTACGTTTTCTCAAAATTATTTTAGCAATCAATATATTAAGTCTTTATAAATATGTTTGGTTTACATAGACATTGAATTATGGTATTACGTTTTTTTTCCTTTAAACTTGTAACCAAGAAATCATCGGAAGAATAATTCATAACCGAGTAATAATTAATTATGTGGTGGGTATCTATACGTGATATGATATCTTATTCAATAAAAAATTAACATTTTTCCTGTATCAATTAATAGCAGCAAAAAAATTATCACGTTGTATGGAACCGAATATAATTTTAATACCAAAAAGATTGTACAACCTGTCCAATACAATGAAATCAGCACTAATAATGAGAAATTCCCTCGATGCCACGCTTAGTTCTCAATACAATTAAAATAAATAAAATATAATCAAAAAAATACAGCAATGAGACACAATTAACGTGAGCTGTCTCTTTGCTGGTGTTGATATTGGTTATAATTATAATTCAAATTTATTATATGTACTAACAAACTGCCCTCGCTTCGCTTCGTAACTTTAAGTATTAAGTGATGCTTACTGCAATATATTAGTAAAAATCAAATCGATAAGGCCGTTTCTGAGATTAACGCGAACAAACGCACACATAAACAGACAAAAATTATAACAATTATTGTTTTGAGTTCTATTGCGTTGATATAGGTCCCTAATAATGGATTTTTCTCATGTATCGTCCATGTACAGAAATCGGTTAGTTAGAATTTTATTATACGTATAGATTATCTATTTGCGAAGTGTGGAACTTAATTCTATTGTAGCATTTAATAAAAATAATCATGAAAAACTGACTTCAGAATGCCACTGTAAACCAAAAATAATTTATTTGTCTATTATTACATTCATTTCTTGATTTATTGTAAAGGTGCCTAAAGTTTCACTTGTCGTTAACATAATTCCTTAAAAATCCTTTCAAATTTTTCCTTATTTTAAGCATTCAGAATCATTATATTTGAAATTGTTATGGAGAAAAATATAGTAAATTATTGCGTCGTTATTTTTGTCTTATTACAAATATTAATAAAAAAATTGAAGATTTAAATGTCATTATGTTTTAGCGGTGTTTTTTGTATGTATGCACATCGGATTTTCTGATCTTTACCGACCGATTTGTATTATTCTTTTTTTATTTACAAATGCATATTAGCGAGATGGTTTCTTATAAATATGGCAAAGTTTTTATGATGAAATAAACCGGGGCAATTCTTTAAAACATGGTGGTAAAGAAAGAGTAATTTATGATTTTTGTTAATTATAACTGTTAGTTTGAAAAAAATATAATTATATTTATATTTTATGTATCTTCAATGGAAATCCAGGAAAAAAACAGCAATAACACACTAACTTAACTACTACACGTGTTTTTCATTGTTATTTAGTTATGTATAATTAATTTTGCTTCATTATTACTTCATTCCTTATTTTATTGTCATGTTGAGGTGTAATATACTAAATAGAATCAACTTCTACATTGGTTTATGGCAAATATTCTAAGTCATTATACTGTAAATTGCCTAATTTTTATATAAATTTATATTTTTATCCGATAATTATTATAATTTAAATACAATGACGCACATTGTCATAAAATTGAATAGAATAAATATATTTTGCGATCGGTAAACGACTGAATGTCAGAATTGTTGGAAACGATAAAAAGAATGCTTAAATCTAAAGTAGATAATATTATAAAGAGAGAGTGTGAATTTTATCAGTTTGTGTGTTTTTCCGGAAAGTAATCTTCGAATCAGTGACACCTATTTGAAAAATTATTTTACTGTTTGAAAGATATATTATTCCTGATGGACAAAGAGTAACTTGGCTAAACATGTTTAAAACAAAAATGTGATCACATAGTATAAGTAAATATTGATCGATGTGTGTTACAATTACGGATGTTAGTATCACTATTACTAGTGTGTGGATAATTTCGATTATCAAGAGCCAAAATTAAGATTACTTACTTAAATGAGACAACCTTTAGACATTCTGAATAGTATATTGTTCAAACCAAAATTATCACTTGAAGATTTAGCCGGACCGGGATTCGAACCTGAGACCATTCAATCGGCAGTCGAGCCACTAATAACGAAGCTACAAGGCCATGTATCTAATATTTTAGATATTTTATATTTGCTTTTATTGACGTAATATATACTTCTCTAAAATTTTTGTACGTGTTTGATTAGGATTTGAGTATCAATTTCTTAATAGCTATCAGAATTCGCCTGCTTACAATAGTAATTTGACATTACGTGACACATGTTTATATTTCGCAACTAAGTCATTGCTTGACATCATTTAACGTTAGTACAATTCGGCGCTTACACGAATGCGTCATGAATTTTTACCAAGTCTCTGAGTAGAACCCGATGTACTGCAATTGAGTCCAATGTTCTCGGCAATTAGCGATAGGAAAAAGTTCTTGTTTAAATAACGAGCCGTACACATTACCTTTGATGGGGTAATTAGCATCCGTGGAATTAGTTTATAAGCATTAGGGGTGCTAAGTTGATAATTACAAACGTTCTTACATATAGTTTCACTGTAGTGTATAGTGATATTTAGCTAGTTTACTACGTCATTTTACCATAAAAGCGGGTACTCACGATAAGTTTATTATAGGCCGATATTTCAATCCAGTTATTAGGTTCACGGTCACGGCTTAATTGTAGTGTAGTGGAAAAACTTTTGACAGGGTATCAGATAATATTTCACACGTAAAGTAACTCTTTTATATTTTTAAATTTGATTAAAGATTTTTTTTAAGTGTAATTGGTTAAATTGTTGTTATCAATTACACAATTAACGACCCTGTAATCCTATTATTAGTGATAGTGACTTCCGAGTGAAAGGATCCACGTTTGATTGTCAACTGTGTCACGCATTTGTTTAGTACATTAATTATTGTTCCTGCTTCTTGGTTTTAGGACACCGAAAATCCTAATGCATGGGTATAAGCGCCCTTATTGATATACATAATTATGTTACACGCAGTATACTATGTTATAATAATTGTTTAATGAGGATAGATTTAAATAAATAGTAGTTTATTAATGATTAACGATTGTTTCAGGTGCTGATGAAAGATATCCTCCGGCCATTTGTTCCCGAGTATAAGGGAAAAGTCACGTGCGAAGATGGAGAATGTATCCTTTGTAATAAAGATTTCATAATTCCATAACCCGCCACCAATCCGCGTCCGCAGAGGATATAAGGTTAAAATTCGAAACTCAATCATAAATAATTTCTGAAGGTACCAGCCTTTGCAACAAAACCAACCATAAACATTGAAGATAAGTGCGAAAATGAACCTTGTATCTAAGCAATGAAATACATTTTATTTGCATTGAGCCTTCCGCGAGTTGCATCCATTGACACGTATGGGGCGGGCATCATAAAATTCGAGATAAATTGTCTTGGTCGTAAAATAACTCCCTGAAGCATGAACACTAAAGATAATTGCCCACTCAACTAATAAAGTGTTTAGTGTTGGTGCAAAACATGTACATTTTATTTGTGTAAATAGCCGACTAAGGATCAGACAGACCATCCGATTGAATGTTGTAACAGCCGCTCATTAACGTCTATAACATTAAAGGCATCGCGGTATTATCAACCATGAAGGAACTGTAGAATCCGTTTTATTATCTTGCTCTTCGACATTACAAGCGAAATTCGTAAAAAAATTAATATTTGGTTCTAGGAAGAGCGTAGTTATTAGCTCGTGGCACGATGTAAATGAGTTTGCTGAAAATCGAGACATGTTTCATGATTTTTTTTCTATTACATACATATTTCTTTCCACTTTTTTTTTGCCTATTCTTATTGCTACAACCAAGTGGTCTATATCAGTACGGTTTGCTCATAAGAAGACTTTACTCATACCTTCTGGGATGTATATTTGGCATATCTAAATTTTATTACCCGTTTACAAACTGACCACCAGACCGACTGGTACATAGCTAGGATTGATTCCTTTACGTGTCTCTATAGCACGGAAGCACTGATATAATTGTACCTTCAGTGGGAGCTATTCTAATTTTGATATGCCTTTTAGGTTATTCCATTGGTTATCCATACACGATATTATAGCTAACAAGTATTTCTTTATTTTTACACTTCTATACGTGCGATAATGGAACAGAACCTTTTTGTTGATGAAGATGGAGTTGTTTCTGCATTTGCACTTAAATCATTGACCACTTACGATGGACGTATTACTTTGGCCTGTGACCCTTTCTGTTAAAGGTGTAATGTCCAAGGCTTTAAAATATTTTTGAAAGACATTCATATTCATATATTTATCTGGTAATATTCTTAACTATACATCACAACAGTATATCTCCAACTTCAAGACCTGCTCAGCGATTATGATTGCCCTTGTGTTATGGACTGCAAGATTGGAGTCAGGACGTATTTGGAAGAAGAACTGGCTAAAGCAAAAGAAAATACCAAATTAAGAAAAGTAAGTATGTCTTGTAACCGAGATTCTTAAAAACTTTACATGTTATCTATTATGAAAGAGGTAGCTTTAACATACATTTGATCGAATCAGAATCGTTTTTTTTTTTGGAATATTTCTGTTCATGGTCATGGTTTCGATTGAGTGTTTCCAATATATTTTTTTGAAAACTAATTAATTAGCCCAATGGACGAGATTTATACGTGACTACCCAAATAATTTGGTGAATGTAATATAAGTGTAATAAAATGATATTTGCCTACCTCCGCTATACTTTTCAATAACAGTAATTAATAACTAATTTAATGAATAATGTGTGCATTTCGAATGAAATATATTTTTTTAATTCATTAACTATAATCATTCGTTCTTAGGCATCAAAAACTGTATATAAAAATAGTGATCATTAAAGAGATCACTTACAAAAAATCTTAATATTAAACAATAATAAGTTTCCTGCTCAATTTATATATCGTTACTTGATCAACTTCTAATAATCAATGTACACTGTGATTGCAGGACATGTATGAAAAAATGATCCAGATAGATCCGAAGGCACCAACAGAAGAAGAGCATCGGAGTAAAGGTGTGACAAAACCTAGATACATGATATGGAGAGAGACCATCAGCTCGACTTCAACTCTGGGCTTTCGGATAGATGGCGTTAAGAAAGCAGATGGCACCAGTTCCAAAGACTTTAAAACTACAAAGACCAGAGAGCAGATACTTGAAGCTTTTAAAGACTTTACAAATAGCTTTCCTAATGCTGTGGTAAGTTAAATTATTTGTAATGAATTAAATTCGAATTTTGGTCTTGCACTTTTGGGGACCTGGGTTCGTATTTTGCACTTACCTCTTGTTATTAGCAATTATAAAAGTGATAATTTATATCCCATGGGTAAGGAGATATAAATTATCAGTTTTTCTAGATGGATATAGGGCATAATCAGCATAATTGTTTAACTGGAACGAAATTAGTTTAGGCCGTTAGTGATGAATAAAAATGAACAGATATGGTCATGTTAGCTTTACCAATTTATTACATAAATGAAAAAATATTTCTTGTTTAATTTGACTTTAAAGATTATTTAATATATAACATTCATTTGTTTTCCATTTCAGCCGAAATACTTGGAAAGGTTGAAGAACATACGAGCGACTTTGATGGAATCACATTTCTTCCGAACGCATGAACTCATCGGTAGTTCTTTGCTCTTCGTACATGATAAGAGAAAAGCCTCGATATGGATGATCGACTTCGCCAAAACGGTTCCAGTTCCCGATAACCTGAACATCGATCACAACTCCGCGTGGAAAGTTGGTAACCACGAAGATGGTTATCTTATTGGACTGGATAATCTAATATCAATTTTCGAATCTCTTATCAAAGACGATAATGGTAATATTGATCAGTGCTATTCAAATTTAAATATAGACAAAAACGTGAGAAGAGATAGTTTAGCTACTTGAAGTTCGATGACTGTGCACCGATTCAGCGGCAGGCCCTCTGGAAGGTGCGTCGTGTGTTACCCACAGTGATGTTACTTTATTGTACTGATCTGACGTAGATGTAATGGTCGATAATTTCGACGTTGTATATAAGAAAAGCATTTTAGCGACTACTTTAGTATTAATACTAAGTTTGTTACAATACTCAGTCTTTAGAGTTTAGGATAGAATTGTTCGTGAACACTGTACAATTTGTACATTTTAATTATTGACTGGTGACATATTTCAATGATGATCACGATAGTAATTAATAAATGACTCATCACTAGTACCTTTTTCCGTTCAGGCTGCTAATTTGTGATTGTTTTGAACTGTTTTAACGTTTCTTGTTTTGGTAGTGTTAAAAACGATAATGAATACAATAGAAATGAATTTTACTGTTGAAACATACCTAATATCTATGTAATGTTTGCCTACAAAAAGTTCCTTTTTATTTATTGTATTATCTATATTATATAAATAGACAATTTAGTCTTGTGTATAAATGTATGTCATAAGTCATCATTATTTAGGTCACCAAATATGACGTGCACTTTGATAATGTTAATCAAATAATTGTTAGATATATATAAATAAGCAGATGCAATTACAAAATAAATAAAAAATATAATGTTTAACTAATTTCCGAATTTAATGAGTAATTCTTAAGGATTATATTTTGTTGAACAGTTTTTCAAAATCGTACATATAAGATCATGCTTGTAATTGCTAATGACTTACATTCAAGTTATCTATTATTTATTTTATTTTATACGTACACTATATTAGTGTAAAGACTAGCTGATTTTGATTTTAATATAAGGTATGAATACGTAAGGCAAAAATTATCAGGAGGTACTAATTAAAACATATCACACAATGGTCTGTCTATGACTTCAATATCCTAACCGCTTTGTGGTCTTATTACGAGTTTTGTTTATTCAACTAGCTGTGCCCGCTACTTCGTCCGCGTGGAATTTAACAAAAAAGTTATTTAGTAGAAATAAAAGTAGTCTAAGTTACTCCTTATTACATCAGTTACCTGCCAGTGAAATACCCGTCAAAATCGGTCCAGCCGTTTTAAAGATTAGCCGGAACAAACAGACAGACAGACAAAAATTGTAAAAAATGTTATTTTGGTATATGTACCGTATATACATTCACATACATGTACTAAAATGCGGTTATTTTAATATTACAAACGGACACTGCAATTTTATTTATTAGTATAGATAAAATGCCATTAATAATTAATGTTAGAATAATTTGAACACCGTTTCTCATCCTATGAAATATCATAATAATGTCAAAACAAAAAAGCCGTAATCTGCGAATTGTTATAATTTATAGGATATAAATAGGGAACACTCCACTAATTTGCTTTTTTTATTCAATATATGTAGTTATTAAATAAAATAAATTAAGCTTCTATATACATTAAATACCTAGCTTAATAATTGTACTATAGAACTTTAAGGCAATACTAGTTATTACGTTTTATCTTTACTATCAATCACAATATCAGTTAGGCTGCCTCGTCGTGAACCACCTTCGTTACTAGATGCGCTTTCTTTGCGCATTCTTAAATACATTCTAGGCACTGGACCGCTACTGGTACTTCCAGAATTAGTGGATGCTGGAGAATATCTTCTAACTCTGAGCTGTGGTTCATCTTCGGTGACCGTTTCGGAATACGGTGGTGGTGGTTGTGAAAGCATCGTCATTCGATTCTCTCTCGCTGCAGAAGCAGTTATTTGTAACTCGGCACCTGCAACGACAGTTGCTAAAGTAGGTGTAAATTGCGGTGCAGCCGCTCTTACTGACACTCTTCTTCGTCTAGAGCTTGATGTGTCATCTGTGTCTGATCTAGATGGAACAAGCGGCAACGTGAAGTCAGGTTTTATAGATCCACGTCTTGTATTGGAAGCATTGGTAGGATCCGATACAATGTCTAATAACCCCGGACTGTCACTGTTATAATCTCCGCTATTATACGTATTAGCCGTTTCAAGCATCGCTAGCGCACGTAGTAAATCCGCTACACTAGTATTTTCTAATACTTCGACTTGTTCAGATTCTGGTAGATTCGATATATTCACATCAGGATCAAACAGGCTAGGTCGACCTCGACGAGTGATATTTCTATAACTTTCTAACTCATTACAGAAGAGGCTGCTTCTGCCACTTTCAGTAGCTTTTCTATAGTTTTGAATATCACCAGCAAATAAACTATTTCTTCCTCTGTTCGTTTGGTTTTGATATTGTTTAATACTCGCTTCAAGACCACATATACTTTCTTCAGGGGTGCTTGTTTTGCGGTCCTTACCAAATGACGGAAATAAACTTTTTCTACCTCGCTGTGTTTTTTCTTTATAATCTACTAATTCATCTGAACTTTCTGGCATAGTTTCATCATCATTTTTCTTTGATCTACCAAATGTAGGAAATAGACTCATACGGCCTTTACGTGTCCGATTTTGATACTTCTTCACCTCATCCTCGTCGATTATATCATCATCGTCATCATTACTTGTTAGGTCACTAAAATCAAATGTTGGGAAAATGCTGTGCCTACCACGCTTGGTTTTTTCTTTGTACCGACTAGCTTCGTTATTCTGAAAATCATTTAAGTAAAAACTAGGATATATGTTATCATTGCGAGATTTAGAAGAATTATTACTGTCACTAAAATCAAATGTAGGAAATATACTATGACGTTTAGTTTTTTGTTGATATTCCTTAATGGTAGCAGTATCCTCATCTTCAGAGAAATCAAACGTTGGGAAGATACTGTGCCGACCACGTTTCGTCTTTTCTTTATATATGTTAACATCATTTTTCGGTTTTTCTCCAAAACCAAATGAAGGAAAGATACTCCCACGTCTAGGTCTTGCTTCTGTAATATTGTTGTTATCTTGAGCTACACTTACTCTGCCCTTCATTGTGTTTTTGATATATTCAGCAGGACTTTCAGTTGCACTAGGCTTTCTAAATAACTTAGAGAATAAGCTTTTTGGTTGATCATCTGGTACACGTGTGGGTAATGATAATTTACCACTTCTTATATTTGCCTCCCGCCTAAATTTTTCACTAGTATCACCACTAGTCCAAGTCATATCAGGATCCATTCTAGATACGGAATCTTTTTTATAGTTTGGCACATCTACACTTACAGCCCTATTTCTTTTAGGACTAGTATTATAGAATTCGTTGCCAATGCTAAATAGTGGTGGCTTCTCACTTGCCAGAATATGTTTGTCATCAAACATATGAACTCCTCTTTTATTATTAGATGGTTCTAAGCCACCCAATACATTTACCACTCTAGCCAATAATTCTGCAGGCTTTACTATCGCAGATGCTGTAAATGTTTTTTCTTTGTCTATTCCAAGTAAATCAGTGTCTGATTGAATTCGGAGCATATCTTTTGTTGATAGTTGAATATTCTCTGAATTAGCCCTTTTCCTTTTAACCATAGGGAATCTTGGTTCTACATCAAAAGTGAGAATGGGGCAGCTGGCACTTCTGTGTAGATGCGGAGCTACATCTACATACACTGGCTGCAAATATACATATTTCATTAATTCTCGGCTTTAAATTTAAAATGATTCAAAACAATAATCAGGTAAGATTAATTTTGGAAATATCATTATTATAATTTTTCAAAACCTAATTAAAATATTTTAAGTAACTTTTATAAATAAAATATAATAAGAATCTAGTATCATGTCATTATCTACTTCATGTCATATTATCAATAGGACATCAAATACAATCGGTTTATGTTGTTAGAAATGTAAGGTTCTAGTACATGGCTTATTAGTATGTCACTTACCTTCACTTTTAATAAATTAGCTTCATTAATAATCTTTCTGATCATAGCAAAGTCTCTGGTGAATCCATGTAGGATTTTGCTTTGCGTAGATTTTATTTGATATGATAGCTTTTGCTCCAGTCTATGAACATGCTCTGATCTCATTCCACTGGTGATAAATCCTAACAACATCACGATATAGCCCAGGCCGAAGGTAATCCAAACTATTAAGAAAATCTGATATGTGAAGAAATAGCCGTACTTAAATCCGTTATTTACAGTTCCTGTAAAGTAAACAATAACATTATTAATGAAGGATGAATAAACATGGTTAAACCTAATAAACATAAACTTTAAAATTCCAATGGATAGGTGAAATTCAGCGGGCATTATATTTTTCTCACGATGATGAGTCTTGGTGTATACAGTATTGTACATTTACAATGACGATCGATGAAGGAATTTTTGACTAACCCAAGTAATCGGATTTCCTAGGCCTGCGTCTTTTAACAATTTTATTTACATAAGTAATTACTCTCTAATTTATTGTACCCCCCATACATAATTTCACAACTTCTCATGACCTAATTGGAACGAAGTTCCTTCTGGCAGGCTTAGAGGAGATAGGGATTTTGCTGCGCGACCGAAGTAAAAAAAAAGTGATAGTAAAACCGTAAGAAAAAGTCAGTGGAATAAAACCGTTAAGTGAGAAAAATAAAGAGACATATTGGAACGAAGTTCCTTACGGCAGGCTTGGAGGAGATAGGGATTTTGCTGCGCGACCGAACTAAAAGAAATGTGATAGTAAAACCGTAAGAAAAAGTCCGTGGAATAAAACCGTTAAATGAGACGTGCGCAGGCGCGACAGTCGTATACACAAGCGAGTAGTGTATAATACCTTTCTCTTTCTCAAGCCAATAGTTTCTGCAATAGAATTTAATGACGAGACTGATTAATAAGAATTATGTATAATAATAATATTTTGTTATTTTAGTTGATAATTTGAATTACGATTTTTTTTTATTTTACGTAATTTATTATTTCCTAAAATACTGAATTTCCTAAATACTTTCCTGTACTTAAATAAAAACTAATCAGCAAAATTTAACAGAAAAATCAAGAAAACCTACATAAAATTGAGCACGATTTTTTTTTGCAAATTGTGTCGATTCTACATTAGCCGAAGGAACTTCGTTCCTACCTGGTGTCCCGCGACACCACATCTCTTTTATATTTTTTAACTTTCTGTAACCAGTTATAATCATAACTGATGCTGTTGGTCTATTACAATTTTGTTTGACCATCAAGAGCAGAATAACACTCAATAATAGACGTTGCACAGGAAACACGTCATATTCGTACCTGCAACGAGATCACCAAATCCTATAGTGGTGAGGGTGACGAAGGCGTAATAAATGGCCGCCACGTAATCCCAGCCCTCGAACACTACGAATATGCAAGCGGGCAGGAATATGAAGAACAGAAATCCTGGGATCAGGTACAAGAATATCTGTCCCAACATGCCGAGGTTGCTGAAGAAGTAATTGAGATTATCTGCTCGCTTTTCATGCTTTCTCTTGTACTTGCGATATACTGAAATTAGCTGGAATTGCAAATAGTGTTATAACAATCATCGCTTAATACAAACTTTTGAAATTGGAGCACTGGCAAAATCAAATTGTTCAATATAGCAATTTATTTATTTTACCGAGTATACTCAATTATAAAGTACCTGGGATTTATATTTACCTGTAGCCCAAAATATTCACCGAGGTTAGCAAGCAAGATACCGTTAATAGGTATGCCAAACAGGCCGTAAAAAATCATTAGGATCCTTCCTAAGTGAGTCGTTGGTGCTAAATTGCCGTAACCTGAAATAATAATAAAAATATTATAACGCATCGCATTTTAGATTGCATGAATGAAGTGATCAAAAACGATCAAATGAGTTAAGCTACATATGGCAGGGGGCATTGAATCCAGTTGTTGTCATTAGATAGCAATCTTTAGGCCATAACGGTAGTCATCGAGCCACAAACGAACTTTTGACACTTGGATTACTATCTCTTCTACCACTCTAACAGCCTAATAGCCAGGCATCCTTATAATAGTGAAAACCCCTACGGTAAGTCTCTTATAACTTACAAGCTAATTTGTATATATTTCATTTACACTCATCGAAAACTAACTATATTTATGCGGTTGGTAAATATAGCTTCATTAGGGTAGATAATATATTAATAACTGAATTGTTATCAAAAACTTATGCTGTGAAGCCGCTTTGTTTTCAGTCAAACTAAACGTAAACTTGTAATGTTGGCAAAATATTAAAGTGTAATTTTTTAATAAAATATAAATTTGTATAAAAAAATTACACTTACATGATATAATATATAAAGGTACTCACCAATGGTACTAACGACGGTATATGAGAAGAAGAACGAATGGTAGAAGTCCCATTTGATGGGAGGTTCCTCATCCTCCGTGGTGTAGTTGAACATCGACTTGCCGCAATAGTCCGACAGCTTGCGCAGTATCGTGTCTTGCTTTTCTGGGTTGTTGGGAATGTAGTTCTCATACAGCAGATCTGGAACAAAAATATTACATACGCTCACTATATATTGCTTTACAGGCAAAGAACGGCACCACATCCTTCCGTTCTAATTCGTTTAAAAATGTTTGGATAGGTTGATAAAACATTGTGTTGTAAAATAGTGTTACTTTATGGACATGACAGTAAGTAAGCTCTATACGTTCGTGAGTCTAAACCAATCTCTTATGCTCGTGGACAATGGGCAACGCTATTGTCCAGGCTTCCACAAAGTATATAAATCTGTTATTTACTTAAAATAGAAAATAATTTATTGAACGTGTACTATACTGATACATTGACATAGTTTTATTGCTCACTAACTCAACAAAATCTCCAAAAATCTCGACGACTTATAAAAAGCCTAAACAAACTTTGTTTTAAATTAAATGCCATAAATAGAATTAGAAATATTTGAAAAATTCCCCAAATTTATCGATGTTTACATGAAGATTTCTCCACTTGCAATTTGCGTGATACTTACGTGTTTGTGACATATGATCATAATTACTCAATCACGAATCTCAGTCACGGTGACACTTGGGAAGAACCTCCAAACTTGATAATAAACTTCGATATCAGTTTACACAAAACATATCAATAATAGGAGTGCTTAGGTAAGCACTTATATTTTATCTAAAACGTTTATGAAATGCGTTGCTACCTTAGTTTAAGAGCTCTTCACAGAAATCGAAGGTTCACGATTTATCAAAACATTTGAAGTTAAAGCTTATAAACACTGAAAAAGAAGTTTCTGAGCGTCACAAGGACTTCGAGAGATTAGTTTTGAACACCGTTTATAAGTTAAAAGTATAGATTTTATTATCAATACTAATATTGTAAAGAAATTGAGTGAATTTTGTGAATGTGCGGAAAGTAATCTTCACCACGGCACCTATCTCAAATATTCTTTTAAGATTTAAAGCTATATTATTCCGGACGGTCATAGGCTATTTGTCATGTGAATAGGTATAAGATTTTATTTTATCCGAATGAAGTTGGGGTAGACCGTTGGTAATATATAAATAACAATAACAATAGTTATTTAGTTTCGCCAACCTCAAACAACATTACAAGCCTAATTTAATGTCAGTCAGGGATGTAAGAAATGTATCAAGAATAACTCTTGATACATTTTTCAGTAACTTCAACATATTTTAGCTTAGAAAAGCGAAACAAAGGGACTCTCAGACGTCCCAGGACGTGCAGGAAGAGGCAGGAGTCGGACGTGCTCATAAGATTACGGAGCCTTCCCATATGTGCCTGGTGGGTACTGAGGTGATTTATTGAAACACTTCTTAAACAGAAAAGCGGGTGTTTTTTTGAAGTTTTGCCTCTATTAACAAAAATTAACCCAACATTCTTCGAACTGAAATATGCAGATTTTTATACGAAATGACTCTCCTGCAATTCAAAAGGTCTTTCTTAGGCGAATGGAATAAAAATAATTCTATTATGTAATATTTTACATTTTATTGCCATGTTATAAATATTTACATTATGATATGCCATGAGATATCGTTTATTTTTTACTGTAAGGAGTATACGAGTTTTGTTTTTTAAACCGATAATTTAGACGAATTACTTGGGTCATTGTCATGGCGATGGCGGCGGAATGGGATTAATATGTCCGCAATTATATAAGATAAACATTATTTAGTTTCATTTTAGGAAATTATGCTAAGAAATAGATAGATTTTATGTACTAGCAACCCGCTCTCGTTGCGCTTCCTGTTACGAATCGTATCACGCCCAAAACACCCAATTAACCATATTTTATACTGTGGTATAAATTACTAACATTTTTTTTGTATTGCAAGAGACACAAGAAGCATCTAACGTAATTATTTAATATTCTCTTTACAGAAACTACAGTAAATTTTCTCTGTTATCTCGTCGTTACAGACACATTTTCAAACACATACTATTGTACATACTGCTCCATAATAAAGGTTATAAATATGCTATGATTCAATGAAATCTTTTTAACGATTTCCGCACAGTAATATAAAAGACATACTGATAAATAATTCAAAAATAAGTTTTGATCTCTATATACACCTATAGATTTGACCCCGAAACTTTTTACTAATAGTATAGATTAATATAAAATTATGTTTGTATGTTATAAAGCAATTGAGCTTTTATATAAAAGCTTTTATATAACTTGTAGTTATAGAATAGAGAAATATATTTCAGGTATTTACTAATTTTATTGAAGACTTAAGTACGAGTAGGTACATTAACATCGGTCTTGGCAGAGCAGATATTAAATTTTATCTCCATTAAAATTAACAAGGCTGTTAAAATTACTTTGTCATATCTCAGCAAACAGATCGTGAGGAGTACCTAATAAACAAAGTTATTCGACTAAACTCGGAATCACGACAAAAAATATATATAGAGCACTAATTAGGTATAACTCTTTTTACAGTAGACGAACTTTTAACAATTTTATGGTCGATCCAACACAAATTGGATAATTTGTTTTTGTACGACCAACACTACACTCTCTACTGAGTGGTGTAAAAAATTCACAATACAATATCACTGAATTTTGTGAAACACTTAGGTTTAAGACGAATTATATTAGAGACTTCTTTTTTATTTTTTAACTAACTATCAACAGTTACTTAAAATATTGTTTCTATCTGGAAGTAATATTTACTTGGTTGATTTCTTGATTATCAATTAAGTTACTTGGTGGTGGCGGTGTTCGGGGGCAGTGCGAATTGGTGGAAGGGTTGCCAATCCAAAGTGTCTTTGTTATAAACGGACGAACAGTTGAATGAGTCGAAAGGCTACCTGATGGCATGTGTGCGGTGCCGCCCTTGAAAGTCCATAATATCAACGGCATCACCGACGCATCACCGACAAGATGAGAACGTAGGGCTCGCTTATTACTTGTTCTCCGACACTGCTATCGAAACTAGGTAATTCTACTCTCTACTAACATCCACCAGTACCGTTTAGGAGTAACTGAAGGCATATTGTCTAGGCGATTACTTTATGACTAACTTATGAACTAATGCTTAGTTATAGACACTCTAGCCGTAGCCTTGTCTGTTGGTGAGCAGGGTGCATCTTGAGCTTTACCTTGAGCTCAAGAGTGTAGGAGCCTTTTACACCCCAACTGTAGTATACCTTATTATATACCGCCTTATACCACCTTATTATATACCACTATTATTACGACTAGGACCGATAATCCAAAACACGGGAGTGCTCAAGAAATTTAGCCATTACTGTCATCCTTCAAACTCGGTTACCTAACTCAGTATAGCATTCAAAATTGACCCACGCCGTCTTCTTAAGATATAGATTTAGATGTCCTCAAATACTACTCTGACTGCTCTTGCTCGTTAGTTCCAGCAGTGATGCGATGAATATCAATAAACTTCAGGGAATTTTGTATTTCCCACACCTCATGTGCAGGTTAATTGATTAATTATAAACTGATTATTGGTCATGACTTCACATCAATAAACCTATTCCTTACTACAAATAGCACCCGCTCTCAAAACAATTGATGTTACTTTTTACCAGGCATATATTCAATGTTGATGGTAAAGTTGGTAACTTAACTAAGTCTAGCAAATAAAGTGAAAGATCTATATGAATGTTTATTTTCATTGACGAAGTATATTCAAGTAAATTTATTCACTGCAGTTAGAAGGCACGTTATAGCTAAAATGAAAGAATTTATATTATTAAATGACTGACTGGGACTTAGTGTCATTTTCGCGATATATTTTGACAAGCCATGTGTGCATGCACGATTAAGGAACTGAGCAATGAAAAGCTGTTTTGTATTGACATTATGAAAGACAGCCAAAACAAAATAAAAAGTAGAGCATTCAGATAAAAACATGTTAATACGCTTTTACAGTATGATTTTACGATCGAGTGAAAATAATACCCGAAGTGGTGGTCTATTTAAGCCGAGTAATATCGGTATTAAGAGATGTAGAAAAATAGAAAGATAAGAATAATCATATCAAATGATAACCAGCTAGGTTCAACTGCGGTCACGGAAGTCATTAGTGGTTTTTATACTAAACGGCATCCATTGAGCGATTTTTATAGTATGCTTGAAAAGGAGGAGCGCCGTCATTGTAGTTTGATTACCATTAAACGTACATAAAATCGATTTACGGCATTGTGCCAATTGAATCGAGTCACCACAATGTTCGAAGGCCGAGTCACTGTCAAGTTCAACGGAACTCGAAGTGTCGAGCGTAGTTTATAAGCTTACGTTTGATACGTATTTGATTTCTTATTCCAAAGATTATTATTTACATATATTCTGTGGAATATAGCGAATTTCGTAGCCTGAAGGCTTGTCATAAGTGACTGACCGAGTTGGATAATTCGGGTGCGATCGAGGTATTAGATAAATAATCGTTAAGCTTTTGGTACCGTTTGTTAAGCATGTACTCAAACGGTAATTATTATTCTGCTAGCACTATAACTAGTACTTGTACAGCATTTCGCACTGAAACGGAGAAAAGGAATGCGAAGTTGAATGTCAAAGACTGAGAACTAACTAAATTTTTTTTAAACGCCTTATTTGTAATGTTTTTTTTTGGGAATAGTAAAGGTTCTTATTATCTTATTATATGTTATATTGTTCGTCCCGTCCCATAGCCCTACTTAGATACCTATGGCGGCTAGTAACCGATAAGATCTGGAGTGAACATCAACTTTAGTTTAAATCTGTATACGTTATAAGCCAACTCGAGGTTAGTAAGTCCTTCAACGGCGTGACTTCCATGTCTCGAAGCAATCGTTGTTAATTACACGTATCACCTGTCACCTATCTAAGTCATGACCACGCTCAACATCACTTAGGTAATTTTGCCAGTTATTTACGATTGATATTTCTAATGACACCAAGAGCTTGTCACCCGTCCGTTATGCTAGATATCATTTAGGTATTTGCTGACCATTTTCAATTGACATTAGTAACAAGACCAAGATTTTCTAATTAACAGTGTAAAAGGTTTCTAAAATCTGTTGTTAAGACGCAGTTACTTGTCAGAGTTAATTTGGGCTGACTCTTGTCGTATACGTAATAATGTCCATCAGTTCGCCTGCCAGCCATTAAAAGTACTTTGTTGAAAATAACATAACTTTATTCCCCTAATAGTTAAAATTATAACAAAATTTCAGTGCTTTTAGTCTTTTTTAGAATTTAATCGGAGAAGTTATTCTTTCACATCACAGATTAAAGTCAATCATGATTTCATGGTGAAGACTTTGTATCGCTTAATTTATGATATATAAATTGAGAGATTAGTGAAGCGATTACCATCTATTTTTTTGTGAGAAGTGAATTGAATATTTATTAATGAAGCCTTGTTGTATACTTAACTATTCTATTATTGGTTTGCGATACCGACAATATCGTTGCTTTTATCAAATTTCTTTCAAATCGCATACTGAGTGCTATCTTCAGTAATGATTTACCTAAATTTACACAAGAAGGATTAAATTCCCTTTTCACAACTTTTGTTATGGTTTAAATATTACAATAACAAAAAATCATTTTATGGCAAGCGAAGCAAATAACGTGATATTGAATATTTCGTCAAATTGTATTTCAAGTACACCAAACAATTTATCAGTGATGATATTCACTTATTTTTGTAAAGTACTACGTACAGGTCGGTGTGACATGCGACATATCTAATTAAGGACCTAATTCTTAGATCACGATTGATGCAGAGGCCAACGATTTTGACGTAGGTATTGAATCAACTGATTATGTTAAGTTAGCGATGACTGCTCAGTGAGTTGAGATTGATCTTCCTACTCAGGTCGTTTAGGTTACAGTGGTGTGAATTGTAACTAATTAAATAAGAGACATATAAATTATTTGTCAAATTTGTGAAAAACATACTTTTATGTAATCGGCATTTCTGCCAGTCTTTTTCTTCTTTTAGTTCTTTTAAATACTCATAGATTTTGTTAGGAAATTCCTACAGCTTTAATATTATGTTTAAACAGGAGAAAAACTTCTATATTCCGTACCGCGAAGTGAGCGGGTAATGGCTACTTACTATGGTTAGTTACATCTATCTAGTCTGATTAGGTCCGTTTTAGGATAAAACTTGACCAGACCTTAGCTTTGATATGCAACATACTCCGTATATACTTAATATATATAGCGTATGAATATGATTAATAATCAGTCTCTGGTTCAAGTATGACTGGTAATCAGTCACCATTTTAATTTGTAACCATGAAAATGAGTATTATTTCATAAAGATTATCCTTTTTTAAATGAATTGTAATTGTGTTTGTGAATGAATTGTAAGGAAGTTGTAATGGATATTTTTTTTTCCTCAAATCGTGTCTTTATTTAATATTATAATGCCCGGTAAAGTGGTTAGTTTGCAAATCAATTATTGATTAAGAAAATGGAACTATATGAGTATTGCAAACAAATGTTAAGAATGGTGAAAGATTCCATTAGCACAACAATTGTCCTGATTATCATAATGAGGAAAAGTGCTGTCGGCGGCAATCAAAGATTCAGAGAGCAGACTAGAGAGGACGTGTGGTTGTCCTCGCTTTTCCTTATTCCTTCCTTGAAGGTAGGTATCTGCAGAAATCAAATGTTCTTAGAAATATTCGCCCATTGATCCTATCGTTAACGAGTAAACGACTAACTTCAGGGTGTACTTTTGACAGAAAGGTCCAGGTCTTTTGTCCAGGTCACGTCGTTTGCGCTACGGGAATAATAGACAACGGAACAGTTTGTCATTTTTTAAGTAAGTCTGCTCTGCGTGAGGATAATCGTCTTCAAAAACGTTTACCCTCTTCTTCTTCTTCTTCTTCTAAACTCTCGACTATAACGCACAACTGAGCTTTCATAGCGTACTATATATCCAAACAACTTAAGTATTCTCAGCAGTGCAATAGACAATTAACTCTTGATGCTCGGCTAGTTTAAGATGTAAATTCGAATGCGCCGACTACTCATATCTCCAGATAAATATATATATAAATACTAAATATCCGTCCCAAATAGTAGGGCGTCTATTTTTCCTTGAACTAAAAGCCGAATCGTCCAGATTTCTGATGTGTGGAGGAAGTCGCGGAAGACAAGACTTCTCATTGACCTGACCTTTATGTTTTTTTGTGATGTTTTTGTTTCATGTTTCCTCAAATATACTCACGGTGGATATTTTTTTATATTCTCCAGATTTGAAGACAGTCAAACCAACATATACACTTACTTACATAATAACAAACAGTGTTCATATATAGTAAGATTTGGACTAAGTGTGGAGTGTAGGAAATTTTGACCATTTTTTGGTCAAGTTACCTACCTTAATTACCTACCCTAAACTTTCAAAATATACTAATTTAAAATTATATTATTGTAAATTTTCAGTTTGCATTTGGGCATTTAACTCCTGATGCCGATTGCACAATTCTAATCGTGTACACGTAGGTAAATGTAACGAAATTATATAGCAGTGATGAATCTGGTCATTTTAGTCAAGTATAATTGTGGCATTTTTTGCTCGTTCCTTCGCTGCTCGCCGACGATGAAACAAGTCGTCTACGCCACCTTGTCCTCCATAGCCAGCGAATAAAATCACATCGTGACCAATGTCAACATATTCTGGAGAAATAATCCAGTAGGTATAGGTGCTGTGTATTAACGATTACCTTGGCATAATCTGGTTAGTTGTAATATGTTACACAACGATTATATAACTTAAAATAAGAGCAAGTATGCATAATGTGATAAATTTTAATCAAAACCACGCGTGTATGAAATATAATGATATAATCTATGAAAAACTTGGTGTGAACTCACTTCATATTGAGTGACGGTGTTCCGTTAAGATTAGAAGATAAGAAAAGATTTTGTGAGTAAGAAGTCAGAAGAAAGTGTGTGTAATTCGAAAATAAAGAAAAATATGATCTCTTCTATGTCTTGTACATGAGGTCCCATTTCGAGTAATGCGCACACCGTGTAATGCGTTTTTAAACGTTACGTAAGTAAATTAATTATCCCCTGTGGGTGAAGTAAAACATCACATATTCCGTAACATTTTCAAAGGTATTAAAAGTTTCCTCATATTGTCGAAGGAGACCGAAGCCTACCATGGGTCATGAGACATATATGGTTTGCAATGTTATTTTTATACATTTGCTATTGAGGTTTTAATAGACAAGTATATGCATTAATAATAATTAATAATAGTTAATTAATTAATTTTAACGGCGAGGCGAGGCGAGAGAGGGAGAATAATAGAGGTGGGTTATTAATAAGGTTTCACTTTGTAACTAATGATCCTAATTTCGAAATAAAAACTTTATAATTTCTCATAGTTGTTCAAAGAACATAACAAACAATAAAAAATGACAAGCGAGAAATACAATTTATTTGGCTTTTATGCTATTGGCCTTCGAAGGACCTCCGTCTAAATTCGGAAGAGCAAAATATGTTTATCAATTTCTGTGTCATTTATTCACCGAGTTTGTGAGGCCTGTCTTTGGTTATCCGTTTTGAGAACCGGAGAATTGAAATATATTAGTACGTTACAAAGGCTCCAATGATTTCCCTGAGTAATATTAATTTGAGTCATATATTTTCAGATAACCATAAATTGTGGCAGAAGGGACTTACGGTAATATATTTTAAATTAATTATTAATACAGTTGCGAGTCATACGTATCGAATTGAGTAATTTTGCATTCGTATATTTGTGTATAATCGTGGTACGTCGAGAGACATCAACTTTTTAACTTATTGTCCGATCTTTGTAATTTATTGTAAACTTCTGTACAACTTATTAATTTTAAGTAAAACTAGTGTAGTGAACGTACTGTCTGTACGGACGGTCGCGGTTTGCGTCGACATTCATTGAGCGCACTACAAAGGACTGAAATAACTTGCCCGCGTCGGTGTTCCCGCCTTCTTACAATGTGGGAGTCTTCAAGAGGTGAGTGAATAGGTTTTTATAAGTTAGTGCAATAATATATTAATTAAGTTAATTAATAATTGATTTAATTAATTAATATATTAATTAATTATATATAGTTATTTAAATATAAATCAACTGAAAGAACATCACTTAAAAACGACTCGATCGACGGCAGATTTTTTTGTTTCCGTGATTGTTACGACAAGATTTGTGATATAAATTATTGAATAATCAACCACTAAAGTCGTATATGTGATGATTAAAAAATGTGACGTTGCCAAACGCACTTCTTATTTTCTTCATAAATTGTACCCGCGTGTAGGCGGGGCAGGTTACTAGTGTATATTAAATTTAATAGCATAATATTTCAATATAGTGTAAATTCATTAGCGGCCCAATACAGGGTTCTGATGTTTGCTGTAACTGAGGAACTCCAAACGTAACTACGAGTACATCACGATGCTACTACACGGGCTCACAGGACATCTCAATTACTGCCGCCTGGAGGCCTCCGAGATAGCTAAACGATTGCAATCTAACGATAAAAACAGGCACAGACGAACAGAAGCACGGCAACGCGCAATAGATTTCGTTACCAAACTTCACGAAACATACCCAACTAAACTTAACTATGAGCGCTAACTATAATTTAAATATAATAGTTGACAATATACTTGACAGTTATTGTACCGTCTGTTGCAAATTGCGGTAAGTAAACTATGTTTCGGCTTGAAGGTTGTTAGGGCCAGTGACACCTACGTGTGCCGCGATTCATTTGCGACTCACTTCATACGACTTACAGCGGTTACACACGGCGACATTTTTCAGCGCTTCTGCATTGATTTAGACGTGATGCAGCCGTAATGCAATCCCTAATGGTCTGCCTTCACACATGCACATGACAGTTGCAGTGATACAATGCAGCATGTGATACAATCAGGACGCTTGAAGTATTTAATTTTGGTTAATTATTTGTTGACAGCCACAGCGCGATGTGGCTATTTCAACAACAAATTTCAGTTGAAACAATTTTAATCAAACTCGCTTTAATATTCGTGTTAAGAAGCGAAAGTAAAGACAAACCAAGACTGATATGACATAAGCACTCGAGAACAAAAATTTATCTGTTATGCAATTGTCTACCCGAGCCGGGACTCGAACTCGGGACCCCTCGCTCGACAAACTACAAAATGACGGGGTCATCAGTTAATAATATATATTTTATGGCTTATTTTCTTTTATTTTTAAATTAGTGTAATATATTATTCTATGTATTAAAATAATCGTAAATATTGTTGTAACAGTTAAATGTACTTACTACTTTACGTCTAGTAAAGGTTATCAACATGTTGGTGACACAGTTCAGTGTCGGAGACGTTAGTGATGGGGAAAACTCTACGCTTACGAACCAAAACAACTGAGTTAAAGGTGTTGGGCATTCATAGCAATATATATACATATATACTTGTATACTATTGTATTGAATAGGTATATGTTGCATGTAGTTAGTTAAAAAATAATAATATTAAATATTATTTTTAATCTCTCTCAGACCTTTTTTTATCTATTGAATCTTTCTTGTAACCTTTCTTTTTCCATTTTAAAATATGTCAGACACCACTGTGTGAGACAAAAATTAATTAAAATCTCAGCGAGGCACCTTTTTAAATTATTAATTATTTACATTACATCCCTCTGTAACGGTTGTAATTAAACAATATAAACTCCAGGTGTTTTTCGTTAATCGATATTTAATTGGACAGATTAATCGATTACTGAGAAGATTATAACACGATCATTAGTCATGAGGCAAAAGCGAAAGGAAAATAATGTCTATAGTGTTCATTAGTTGACAATAAGTACGGAGATCCAACATTATTTATTTATAAGGAAATAATTTCTATACGGTCCCGAAGATTGATTTAATTAGTTTATATGAAATATAATTATTTTCAGTAGACGTTTAAGCGTCTTCTTTATTGTCCGAGTAAGTTTACGTCTTCTTTATTTTCAGAGTGATTACTCGTACTACGATTAAGTCTTACGTCTCTATTACGATGAGGATCGTACTCACATCACAGGGATTTGTTGAAGCGATGGCGTAGTTTGACGTTCGAAAAGTGTTTGTAAAAACCAACTTCGAATAAAATATTATTTCATTACATTCCATTTCATTTCATTTCATCCTCTTGATTAATCTGAATTCTATGATTTATTTATAATTACATAATTAGTTACATAATAAAATCAATAATCCAAATGCAGCCCATTACGTCAATAGGTGGAATATTAATTTCAACCGATTGACTATTTCAAAACTTTTATGCTCTTCAGTTCAGATTATTCTTTATTCCTCGTCTATTGTTCATAAAATACTCGACAGGATTACAATTGCGGGTATGTTTAAGTCGTAAATATTAAATCCCGGAGTAAATTATGTACTTTTTCACAATAAGTCAAAACATTGACGTGGGTATTTTAATTTATCCTCATTAGTTGTATGAGTTGCGATAATTATGGTGCTTTCTGAAATGAGAACGTTTGCAACTCATTACTCATCTTTGTTTCCGTAAGGTACGCAGGCTTAACCACTTCTGATTCTTTTATCGGAATCCTGATTTGCATACAGGCAGCCTAAAGATTAAGTAAACATATTATCAGCTGACTCCAGCACGTAAATATTTATACCTATTCTACGGCAAATATAAGTTGTGATGTCTTAGAACGTTTGCGTTTGCGTTGTGCGATTCGAATTTAATATCGCAACTATTTAAAGTGAATGTCTTTAAGTATGGATGTGGCCGTTCACTCCCTACACGTAACATTAACAAGATATTTCTATCTAGCCAGGGTTTGTGCATTGAAAGACTTCGAACGGGTTCCTGTAATAATGACTGCAGAATCTGTCAATTAACTGTCGAGTATTTTAGAGTAGAGCGTATTTATACAATTATACAATGGTATATTTATATAAATAAATATCTTTAAAATAAGCCTTTGTGACAAGATTCCATGTATGGCATGGCATTCCATGGGTGCCATGTAAATAAAAAAATAGGAGGAACAATCAAGGAACGAAACATTTACGAATATGTATGTATTTAAAATTTACACATTAATTATTTTATAGGTAGCTTTTGCTTTTATTTTAGTGTGCTTTGTTATTATTTGGATATTTTTTTATGCCTGTTCGCACACGTATTCCCCGGAAACTACAGTACAGATAGATATAGATGAGACTTGGCATATTTATTTATAACTTACGATATGGATCTTCGACTGAAACACTTTTATCCCGAGCAATGTATTCCCGCGGTATAGGAATAATAGTTGTTAGTGACACATTGTGAAGAGGGTGGTAAATAAAGTTTTGATCGGTTTTCTGCTGCTGTTGTAATAAATAAATATATTTCTCATTCATCGAAGCGGAAAACCGACCCATAAAACAATATTATAATACGAATTTGATTAAATGCCTAGTATCTACCCCGGTCACAAATTCGAAACCAGGACTTTGTTCAGTAGGCAAGGTAACCTACCAACTAATCTAGAGCTTTTATGTAGAATTCTTTACTACCTTTTCGTAGAGAAGAAACGGCGAAAGAAACTCCTCAGCAAATCATTTAAAGCAACATATTATATATTGTAACCTGCGCGAAACCGGTTGCGTTGCTATTATTTTCAGGCGTCTTTGCCATCTACATATGTATTCATATACCACAACATTCTTTACCGACAAGCTAAGCTTTCTTGTTCGACTCATATCCCAATAAGATCGATGCCAATGCCAATGTTGGATGAATTTACACTTCTATGTCAATAGCCGACAAACAAGCACAATATATGCATATATGTATTATAACTATCAAAATTTCTCGGATGACCTAGTCTATTGATTCGGTAGTTTCAAATTAAGTACCACAAATACAGCCAATTATAGTGAAAAAGTAGTGTGTGTACTAAGTATGTAAGTACAAGAGCACGAGTATGTACTAAAAATCTCATATTTACAATATTTCGGGCTTTCAACCTTTAAACGAAGCAACGTTTGTAGGTAGTGCGTACAGTTATATCATAACAGCGGCCTTTAACGATGTTTACACGTGTGTATAATGCACATTTAATATTTCCACGTCTCTGCAATTCGACGTAAATAAACGACCGTTTGTTGCTTTTTACGAATTACTCTCGAGTTCAAAGATATTTCTAACGCGATTTGGTACTAATTTTGTAATTTAGCTGTTCCTGTATAATATATTTTGTACGCGTTATATTTTCTCAATAAGTGCAAGCACATTTGAGATAAGGAAAAACAACGTAACTTAACACAATTACGATTATTTACTTTTAGCGTTCAATATGCTGTAACTGTTTATTAGAAAAATAGGACATGTGCGTTTAATCGTACAGGTGTCATTAATTTATTTTTAAACTATAAAGAAATTGGTTAGTTTTACAATCGAATAGTTTTGGTTCTCTATAGCAGTTTAGTGTTCAAATTTCTGCTCATTTATCTTTAAAGGAGAAATGTTCTTTAAAATGTTTTATATGATATAAACACATATATAAGTAAACTTAGAACTTTATTTATATTTAATGATGAAAAAATGACTTTTAAGGCTATCAGTAATTCACAGAGTATCAAACACTTAGTAATGAAATATGTTCCGTTCATATTTACAATTTACTCACTCAAGATTAAGGATATATTTGTAGCTCCGTCTCAATGATTCAGTCCGTATAACACACAGAGATGAGTGATAATTTCACGATTGTTTTTTAAACAATGAAAGATAAATAAAAACTTGTAGAATGTATTTCAAATGTCACTTTAGCCGAGATTGTCGCCAAATACCTAGGCATGAAGGTACACGGCGAATATCTGAGCTAATTAAAATACACATAAACGCTAAGGTAAAATTTATGATTCACACTTGATTCCCAGTTACTTATATACTGATACTGGTAAACAGATACACAACTACATGGGAGCTGTTCCCCAACGTGGCCTCCAACCTCCCCTATAGCTACCCCAATCCTCGCAAAACTGATCTGATTCTGATACTGGTAATTTGATTTCTGATACTGAATACTGATCGCAAATAGGCCACCCGACGCATCGGATACTGGTACACAACAGTTATGTAACTCTGATAATACATGCACTGAGAGACAAAATAAATTCACTTACTGATCTGACTCCGACAACGTTTGGACTCTGAAAGCGTCAGACCAGCAGGGATTACCCACTTTTTATCACTATTTCTGTGCCGATTGTCAAGTTATTATTTTTCTACCCTCATTTTAGCTTGCATTCGCGACAGAGATACTTAACTGCACGATAATAATATTTGCATTGCATCGTTGCTACGCTAAGAATGTATGCGTAACTACCATAGATTGCTGCACATTTATTAACTTCATTGCAACACATTTATTAAGAATATTACGTGTAACCACAACTCGTATATTTATCTCGACAACCTTTAGCTTGATTAATCCGAGTATTTATTAAATTCTTAAAAAATAGGATAATATTTATCGTTTCATTTTAACAACTTATTTTACGTGCCTCTAAATGAAATGTCATCTTCTCCTATAAGTATTAGTATCACTAAAACGAAGTCACCAATGCGTTGCCGATCGAAAAAAAATGGGTGAAGCTATTGTTGTTTACATCTTATTGTAATAGTATTTGTTTTTATTTCAGATAATTTAAAATTTCTCAAATAGTATTATGGGATAAGGAAATCTATATTACTATATAAATCTGTGGAGTCTGTCTAGCTGTATATTTATTTGACAAATTTTCTGATAAATATTCTTTTTACGACTTACTGATATTAATTGGCCACTTTGTAAAATTAAGTCTGTCTGTTTGTCCCGTTATAACTCAAGAAAGGCTCGATCGATCTTAATGAAAATTGGTATGTAGTAAGAACACGTGATTGCACAGATGATATAAAATAACAGGAAACCTAATGATGTCTAATCAAGGCAAAAAACATATTTTGTTAATAATCATCATGTATAAGTATATAATTATTTAATATATGTATAAGTATTTAACATATGATCAGATTTATACACGTGCGAATGTATGATACTGATGTGCTCTTAATATGCCAGTAGTGTATGAAAGATTAACAGATACTATCATTTTTAAACATCACGAAGCGTAGACAGATCATCTTATTGTTAATACTGTTTATTTTGCATCTATAACCTGGTAAGTGCTCAGTTATCATACAAAATAAACGATAAAGGATTCATATAATTATTAGTACACACTGCTTACGAAATAAATCCAGTTGTATCCGGATACAACCGATCGCAGACGAAAAGTTACCAAATGAAATTTGTCACTGACTGTACATTGGATACTAACGCATTTTAAGTAAAATGTGTTTTGGATTATTTATAATGAATAAAATGTTGCTTAGAACTTCAAGACAAACTGTGTACGTAATAAAAAATTCAAACGCACAGAAGAATTGTGTGTATTAATAATTTCAAATAAAAATTTTAAAGTTTAATTTTTTGAAGCAAATACGATGTATTTTTGGATTCAAGCTATCATTGAGGTTATTGGGAAAACAAATTGATCCATGTGTGATTGTCGATGACAATAACTAAAAGAATATATGTATGTATTGTATATATACATACAAAAGTATGTATAATTTGATATATGTATGTTACAGTTCAAACCAGTTTTTAGGTAGAACGCGTTTTCCCTAGTTAGAACTAGTTTTTACTAAATGCCTTTGTTAAAATTAGAATTTAGGTTAGGTTAGTTTAAGTTCTCGAGGTGATGCGCACGGTGTTCCCGCGTGCACCTCAAAGACGGAGGGATGAAGTAGCTCCAGATTTATTCCGCACAGGGACGGGCTCTGTAGAAGAGCGAACACCGTCGGGACCGCGGAAGAATGCGAGAGCGTACCCGCAGTTCCGACAAAGGGCGCTCAGAGGAACACCGTGGGGTTTTAGCTGGTAGGAGTCCGACATATCCTATCAGTCACCCCCGCGACTGAGAGGAACCCATGAGGGTTTCCCCACGTAAAAAAAATGGTTGGTTAGGTTAGAATGAACGAGCACACAGCGCGCAGATGGCGCTCGGAAAGGGATTCCCCCGCACTTGTCGAATCAAGGGACGTCTCTCGATCAATTAGAATAAGATACGATGAACTTTGAGAACAGTTTTGACTGAGACTCACTTCGGAAAAACGTGTTTTTTCCAGTAAGAAGTAGTTTTAACTGATATTCCATTTTGAGTATTAGTTAATTCTAAATTTAACAAAGGCATTTAGTGAAAACTAGTTCTAACTAGGGAAAACGCGTTCTATCTAAAAACTGGTTTTAACTGTAACATGTATATTGTTTTTTTTATATTCTATATGTTTTTTTATATTTTGATGCAGATAAAATTTCTTCCTTCATATCTCTTTTCCAATCGTAAAAGATTTCATTCAATAAATACATACTAGGAGTTCCCGTCCATGTTTCGCATCAGAAGACATAATTTTTGCGTTTACAAATAACGTACTTGAAACTATTGTTGCTTTTTTTTATCAAAAACTTTTTATAAAGATCTAATGTTCCCTTCATACACCTAAACATAAACCTTCACCGTCGACCCCTCTATTTATTGTTAAAAATAGCTTTCAGACACACAAAGATTTTACTATATAGTTATAAAAAATCTGTGGATATTTTTTTCTGTGTATTGATTTACCTTTCTTCTTCGTGACGGATACACCGTCGCTCGAGTAAGACAGCGGACGATTGATTTGCGGTGTCAATCGTAATTAAGTTTTTCCGTGGAAACAGCTGAACAAAAGAATTGTAGACGAATTATACTTCCATCTGATTATTAGAGCGATTCTTGTACTTAGTGAGAGCGCTAAGTATCAGAATCCGGAAGATTAATAACATACAAAGGGAAACACGTAGTGAAAATGATTTATTTATAAAATAATTTTTAAAATCGTTTCGTGGCGAAACACAAAGATATGAAATGTGCTACGTCCAAGAGCGGATGGTAGGCATCTTAAAGGAAATTGTTGCGTTAGTGTCGAGATCTCTATTTACGTAAATCACTACACGATTATGCATTCAATATAATAAAATTCAGTTTTATGTGTACCTAATTTATAATTCCTGTATATATATCTGTCCATATTGTAAATATGCTGCTTCAACAATTTCTGCATTAGTTTTTATGTTTATGATAAGTAATTTGATAATTGTTTTAAGTTCTGCAATTGTCTTCTCTTTTTTTTCTTAATTTATTCGTGTAGATAATGTTAGGAGTAATAGTTGTTAACGTTTTTAAACCAAGTACCGTGACGTCACCCTATTTTCCCTGCGGAAGACCAGCGCTGGTTGTTTTCGAACTTCCAGCTTAATGCTGAGCAGGGCCCCTTCTGTGATGTGCACGTATATGAAATTAAATATAATATATTTAACGAATGTGTTTCATGTATAGGTATTTGTATGGTGCATCTTGCAATAAAACGTTCTTCTTTCTTTCTTCATTGACTCCGAAAATGCAAATTGGAAAAGGTTGCTACGAAATGTGATTCTATTTAGATATCTGTCTCGTAAACCAGAAGTCCCTTGCTCTATACTGGATGTACAAAGCAATCTTGAGCTACAATTGTAAGCCATAACAGTTTTTCGATGAAATTTATGAAATTTTCGGGTAGTCAATTATTATTTAGTTAGTAATTAAATGCAATTATTATGATAGTTAGTCAATTATTAAACGAAGGTACAATCTTCGTTTATCGTATATTGTTATTATTATTTTTTATTAATTTTGTAGAAAATATAATTACAGGAAACGAGATATGCATGAACTGAGATGTACAAGAGCACTATTTATTTCTAGTCAGAAATTTCTTCCAGTACGCCCAAAAAGTGGAAAATTGATACAGTAAGGCAAACTTAGTGCGTACCTACATAATAATTACTATAATTATAACACAATTTGAAATACATATCTATTTCATAATTATTATAATTATATAGATAACTGTCATTATGCGTTAGCTAAGTACAAATCTGTGGCGCGTTTTTATTTTACGTTTTATTTGGCAGATGTTTATGTGAAAGTTAAATGTTTACGATAGATGTTTTCCTTATTTGCGATTGAATCCAAGAAAGGGTTGTGTGTGTTTGTTCATAATTATGTTAATAAGAAATTTTCATATTTTTAACGATAATATTCATAATGCATGAAAAACACAAATCGGACACCATAAACTAATCTCTTTTTTCAGGATCGAGGAACACCTTCGTTAAAGGCACTTATACGTATTTTTACGTAAAAAGGCGACAAACTAACAGATGGACGATTAGATGGTTGGTGGTCATCTCCGCCCACCGTATTGACAATAAAGACATCACTCATGCGTTGTTTCCCACATCGTAAACATGGAACCCGGTATTTTAGCTGTTTGTCATACGCTGCAAATGAAATTGGTTAAATCATGCCACAGTTGATTCTAGAAGAAGAATGTTAACTACTCAGGAAGGTAAAGGACCACGCAGAAGAGAAGGTTCAGAAGTCGGTGGTATTCAATAGGAGGAACATGTCACGTTTGTCTCATCCGTTGTTTAGCAGGATGTATTTCATTATTTGAGGCTGACTTAAAGTGAGGCTGACTTAAAGTCAAACCAGGACGGAGACCCTCCGGATGAACTTCATGTTACTACAGTCTGGCGTATGAATCATGTCCATGACAAACTTCGTATAGGACTGCCGATCTTTTATTTAAGGCTAGTCACGGATTCCGTGTTACAATACATATTCTATATCAGGCAACCTACGCACCGGGTTGTTACTCCGATACAGATAAATAAATTTCGATATTATTCATCGGCCTCCATCCTTCCATAAAATAAGTCAACCTTCGTTGCTCATGGTACACTTTAATACTACGAGCCAACGGCGTTAGGCCCCTTTTACCAAATGATTCTAGCTACAGAACGTATTAGGCTCTGTTGGACTCATTTGTCAACAGCTACCAAAAACCACAAAAGTTTCGTCCAACTGGTCTTAAATGAGAGTCGTACTTAAACGGTTCAAAATGTTATGTATGTTAGTACATTTATTGTCAAGAATATCAGTTGTATTGAGTGCAGATACGTCGATGAGTGGATCGATAACCACTGCGCTACCGTAGTACAGTTTAATTTATTTGCTATCCAATAATCTAATGGAAGATTGCAACATCGCTTGTGAACGATAATAAAATTAGGACAATTGTTACAATTTTAAAAATGAACTCATTGCAAAATAATTGTTAACATCTCGTAACAAGAGAATTTGGAATTTTATAATAAGTGACATGTCATTTTTTTATGAGAATTCACCTTAAATAAATAGATTTATGAAATCACCTGAGTTATAAAATGAATTTAAATCGTAATACGAACATTATACCAGAATGTGCTTCCTATTCCTAATATTCAAATAGGATTGTGATGCTGTAATACGACATAGGTTATTAAATGTTATTGGCAATATGAACGTCCCTTAGTTATTAGGTATTTGAATAAAAAAAAATCCTACTAATTTAGAATTCAATTTCTGAGAAAAAGGTGAGAGAAAATAACCGAAACATTTTGTCAATATTATTTATAGACGAAACTGCTGCTTTCGTGTTTAATATTTTAAATCGATTATTTATCGATGCTACAATGAGCAATGATCTGGATTTATTTCAAATTATCAGACGTTTAATATATATTAATAAACAAATGAAAGTAACTGCGTTTGTAAATACTTTGATGAGTCTAATGCAGCAATTATCTCAAAGGATCGCGAGAAGCATGAGTAATTCATGATACTAGGTATAAAAAAGGAAACTGGCAGTATACAATTTCTGAAGCAGTGTTAAGGTCGAGTGGTCGGCGTTTATAACTGAGTAACTTACTTTGGATTTCAAGTCTTTCCAGTTTATCTTCGGCCCTTTGCGCCATCTCTAACGGACTCTCGATGTGGTAGAAAATGCTCGCACCCACGAGCAAGTAGACTATATGCAGAGCCAGCATGCAGGCTAGCTGCTTTTTGGACATCATCTTGACTAGGTTCTGTTTAAACTCCGGTTAAACAAACACAATGTTCAAAACCACGGGTATGTAGGCACATTTAAGAGAAAATACACATTGTTCTTACAACCGGCAAGTCCATTTGTAGCATCAGAAAGCGCAGAATTTTTAGAATATCCGTAAATCGATTTAAAATTAAAATTTTATCGTTGGTGAATACTGAAAAGATCACGTCGCACATGATCCCGGAGTACTCATTTAAAATGACACCGCGTTCACTGAAAGGAGCATTTAAAACTGAGATTTTTGAAAATGGAGTCGTTCGTCGTTTCCCGATGGCTTTCCGATCGACGTTCGGCTGTAGGCGTCGGTCCGAACGAATGATTTTCCCGGCGCGCGCGCCATCAAATCGTATGCCGTGGACGGACACGTCCTTTTTTTATAAGGTCAGCTCTAAATGTTTGACTGGCGACAACTCGCATTAGCTCGTCGTAAAGGATAACAACTAAGGTTATTGCTAGCATTATATACGTATAGAGTACCACAGCTGCAATGATAATGCTAACACGTTCAGCAAAAGATTTCCGTTTACGACCGAAGATTAAGAGGATTCTCGCTTGATAATAACCGTCTTTATGACGAGGTTACGTCATTTTTTATACCAAATTCTTTTTAAATTTCACGTTTCGCCGCGATTAGTTGGTTAAGCTCGCATTAGTGTTGTGACGTAAGGATTGATAAATTTCTTATAGACAACAATTATGGTTGAAGTTACGCAAAACTTTAAATTTTACTTTAGGTACTAGATATTATATTGTACGTATTATAAAAAGACAGTCATTACGAAATTTTATTTTACTTTCACATTAATTCTAAGTTAAAAATTGAATATTCAGAGCGCGTTTGTATAAATCAAGGTTGTTTTTTTTTGTATGGAAGTATCAAACATGCAAGAAACTTTGATAGAAAGAATACGTGGCTAATTGAGCCCTATGTCATCTTTAAATAACCTTGAATAGGACTGAGTAGTCCTATTTAAAAATAGAACAATTAGAACGAAGTAACAATAAACGTTAACAGTAATTTCTAAATGTTACAAACCCTAGCACTAATTAAATTAAATCTTTAAAACATTAGAAGTCGCGGCAGCTAACGGTGCTAATGTTATAATCATAATGCAATTACCTGAAGTTGGTTACATGTTGGTGATTTAACACCGAGGACATCATGGACTGCTACCAACTTGCTCTATATAATCATAATAAAGTAATTGTTGTTGAGTTACGAATGATAGAAGCATATGTAATTGGAACGTCATAGACAGCCAAGACGTAAGAGTTAACATTATTCTGACCTAAATATCAGCAACGGAAATCGATTCTGAAACCTTTTATTCGCATAGATACCAACTAAGTTTCAGATTTATTGCCCTAAAAACATAAAACAAATTCGTTATCTATATTGCTATATATTTTTACAAGTGGCTTTTTTTTACAGTTTACGATAAAGTTTTCATTCATGTCATATTATGTGTTTATATTCCTTGTCATTCAGAGATAACTCTGTAGTTCAATGACCACGTTCGATTCCGGACTGAAACAGATATTATGCCTCGAGTAGTGATTGTCATATGTGAACACAGGGAATTTCGATGGGGGAGTTAGATGAGATACAAGATAAATACAAGCGAAAAATACGTTAAAATTCAGAACTGTGTTTGTGTTAATTAATGACATGATGTCAACTATTGAAAAACGAATTTGACTGAGGATCGGCTGTGTTATAATTGTACGCAATTTATAAATGCAAATTTAGGAACATCGATAGGAATATAGTAGCGCCATCTTTTATTGAATAGTTGAAAGTCGCGCCAACATTATTTTTATACGGTATTTTTATTGATTATTATTTATCTATAAATGACAGCTAATAAACATTTGATAGCCGTTCACTGTTCCATCGTAGTTACGTTACATATTAATGAGGACATACGGTCCAATCATCACGGCATTAGTAATCAACTCACATCACGCTGTGCTATGTTTAGCGATTCCATGCTAGCGGGATATTCCTTCAGAGGTCACGTATACCAATACAGGGGCAATTTCCCATAAAATCCAATAATGAGTCATCAAAAAATGCTTGACTCTTCCACCGCTGGGATCGGGAGTTAAAATGAGAAAGATTAGTGCCATAATTCACCAGAATGAGACTTACAATTACAATTACTTCAGAGTGCGGATTTGCACAAATTCGATGTCCCACCCCCTTTGCAAGCCTTTTAAAGTATCGTAGAAGGTGCGCAAATTCGGTAATAATATTTTTCTCCGTCGAAGCAAGAAATAATTAATTACAAATACGTAGGTAATTAAAAAATTCAAACCTAGGATATGAGTGGGAAAATGATATTTGAATCACTGTCAGTGCTTTTTACAATAATTGGATTCTTATTATTTAAATCTATATATCTATTAACTTTTCGATATCGTTTACTGGATATAAGCTCTGATTGGCGCCATTATAACAGGCATGGGGCCACTTGAATCCGACGGCTGATTTCTTCAGGTCTACTTCATCAGGGACATACTTAGGCTGTTACCAAGGTTTGAAAGCCATTCTATGATTTCTTTCCCCAACAAACGATGTCAATTTACCCATTACCATTTCTGCCAGCTAGGTCTGCAAGTTACCTCGTAATGAAACGATAAGACAGTAAAGGACCACGTCTCTGAGATCTCAAGCGCCACTGCTCAAACACTTTCGTCTTTAGGTATTGAGGAATATTGGGAGAGAAGACATAATAGAAGAATTGTATTTAACATTACGTACGTACCTAGTACCTATTAAATAAATACGTACGTACGTACGTACGTCACGTAGTACCCATTAAATAATGACTACGTGTTAAGGGAGGTAAAGTGAGTTAATTCATTCATTGATTAAGCATTAATTTTTCTTGTTAAACAAAGTCATGATTACATGAGGATACAGGCCAAACTGTAAAAACCCTTGAAAATATTATTATGAGTTCAAATTAATTCATAAGCTTAATACAATAATACATTATCCTTTATTGAATCAAGTAAGAATATAGTAAACCTAAAGCAAAAAAACAGTCTTATCACTGATATCAATCTTTTCAAGACAACCTTTAGGAAGAAGAGGACTACTTTTATTAAGAAGAAGTTTTACAGAAGATTATAATTTGATTCATGTCATAACAATTAACGGATTAACAGTTATGTTTTCAATTAATTAATTTAATAAGTTGTATTAAATTAATTAACCTGATAAAAGTGACCCCTTCTTCAATATTAATTCTCTATAAACTGGTTTCGAGTTACATATTAAAATTACCTTTTCATGTTATAATTTTTCTCACTTCTATGTATGAATACATTTCATAAACTCTTTTTACATTATAAAATATAGCAAACGATATACAAATTTTAAAATAAAATAATTGCTTTCCTAATAATAATTTTTAACACTAAACCTACCGACATATTTATATATACTTATTTCTACCGATGGTGGTCAAATGACCGCTTTTGAAATAAACATTATAGTATTTTCCAGTTGATTGTAACTAATACAGAATTTAGCATAAACAATAAACACAAAATAATTATCATATAATAATTAAAAAACATTTATTTTATAAAGTCTCAAAAGCGGTCATTTGACCGCTCTGGTAGGTTTAGTGTTAACTGAATAACACATGCTGTAAAATAAAGATACGGTAATAATTTATGTCTATTTCAATGAAACAAGGAATTAATTGTATTGATATTTCAGAACGATTACACTTCGAACAAACTTGAATTGTAGAATAATTTTACAGCGGTCCGTATTAAGATTATCGACGTAAAGAAGTGACATTAGCGTTATCAACTCTTTTCCGTCTTTACAGCACATTTACAAAATGACACATAGTTTCAGATTCAACTGCAATTTAAAGTGAAATAATTTGTTAGTGTTTTGGTCGCAGATGGAGATACAATGTATTAGAGACGCTCCTGGCATTGCTTTTACTATTGGATGGCATATCTTAGAGTAGAATAATAAGTATAATAATCCTTATAACTTAGTGGCTCTTGTAAATGGATCTTAAAAGATTTAGAGTTATAAATTGATCGGTACTAGGGGCAAGAAATAATAAAACAACACAACGCAGAAACTTTGTGCGTCTTCTAGAAAAAATACAGAAAAAATAGCGTAAACTGTTATTTCTTAGTTGCTGAAATTTGAGTAGGCAAAGAAAGTTGATTAGTTATTGAAACTTTCTACACGCTTTTTATTGTTTTCGAAGTATTTAAATGGCATTTAGTTATTCTGGTCATTGCCCTCAATGTTAATATATATCAATCTGAACTAGAAGGCTTTTTGAAAAGACCATTCCGCTTTGATTTGACACTTTAGTTAAGGTTTTTCTAGCAGTCTTTTTACTTTTCATTCATACATATTTCTGACTATTTTCATGTTACATATAATTTAAGAAAGATATTTTATTATGAATATGTACTAGTGGACTAATAACACTTTTTGGGGCTGGGGTGCACTGAAAACAAAAAGTAATTAGCAGGCATTAAGTGTTGAATATTGACCCTATTTTTCGTTAGGAAAATGCATCGAGTGCTGCTTGTTTGTAGATAAAGGTTGGAAAAAATTAGTTACTTTATTATAACGAATTAAATGTTCCCATTCTACTTGCAAATATCTGAGACGCACTGCTAATTGTGAGGAGCAAAGATTAGATGTCATAATTATAAGTATATTTTCTAATGGCATAGCTGCATTACTAGCGACGATAATGCTCTCGCCTTGAGCGAGCCGCAAAGTTATTCTGCAGTCTTTATCATTATAAAACTATGCCTTGCCCTAAGTTAATTTCCTAAGAACAGGACTTTTGAAAGCCTGTTTCTGGGTCGAAGGCCTTGGTCTCTCAAACACATATGGTTTATCTATACCATGCAAATGTGTCCTCATTTTGTCGTATCGCATTGATTTTCATAATTGTTACTATTTATTTAATTAGAATATTACTATAGGTCACGTGATTTTTAGAATCTTTATACTAAATATGAGTTCCATGCGAAGTTGTAAAGCTTCACACTTGTAAATGTGTTAAAATCATAGTTAAAACATAGAACCTACAACGAATTAAGACTTGATAGTTGATTGAGGCTAAATATTTGGGGCTTAGATAATAAAACATCGGGATGTCGGAATTAATTCATTGTTTATTTGGAAAATTATTTTTTTCTACATAACATTAGGCGAGTCTGATGTCTCATTTGACATGATTAATTCAATTTTTTATTTTTATTTTTTATAGAATTGCTAATATAGTGTTGATTGTACAGAATGCATGAGTCATATATTAATCGAGTTTTAAGTCTTAGTAGAAACTAGAGGAGGTCGACTATTCGATATTGTATGGGTAATAGTAAATTGGAATTTCGATTTGTGGATAGACGATGAATTGATTAATTTTTGATCAATTAGTTTAAATAAATCGATGCCTAAATTATTCATCTAAAAATGACACAAATGAGACCGTTAAAGGTAGTGGATAAAAAATGTTGAAGATCGAAAAAAAAGTTAGAAGTGCTTATCTACATATCTTAAAATCTTACCTACTGGGAACTAACTGACACTGTGCAGTAAACAAACCTCTTAAATTAAATAATGTGTCAAGGTTCTACGGACACATCCGTATTCAGTCCACTGATTTCGGACAACTATTCTATTAGATCTTTCAATACTAGCATAGCAATACTAGCTTTTATTTAATCGATACCCCAGATTTTGTCACAATTATTGAGGATGTAATAATATAAACTTTTGTAACATCTCAGGAAGTTGGTAGATTTAATAAAAGAATTTTTAATAAATTTCAGTCACAGAATTCGTTGACAATAGATTCGTACTATTGTTAGGCCTTTGGAATATAATTACGATTACTTTTGATGAAACTTTTGGCAAGACGGAAATTTAGTACTAAAGTTGTTCAAGAGCGATCATGATAATTAGACGCATTAATTGTTGCAAAATACTTGATATGAATAATACCAATAATAATAAAGATAAGCAGTAATCAAACAATAACCAAATTTTGTCTCAACTCATATACATAGGTCTTGGCTAGAGTTGAGACTCGTGTCAAAATGAAATTAAAATGTTATCAGTCTGGGCAAATTTCTTTTTATATGAGTATACTTCACACTACTTTGATAATACTATGGAGAAGTCCCCTTTTTATTTTGTATTCCTTAATTTGCTATTAAACTTCGAAAATTACTCTCATCGTATAATGACGGCTTTGGCCAATTTATTTTGGCTTTAAATTGTACAAACCATTGACTGTCACTGCCATAACCACGTTGCAATTTGCCAAAGCAGCTATGTATATAGTCTTACCTTGACTTAGTGTATTATAAAATTGTAGATCTGACTGCCAGGGCAACGCCCCTTGTTTGATTGACGCCAGTAGTAGAACAGAATAATTTGTCAATTAGTGCGTCAATCAACTTGTGACAATCATTAAAATCAACAGGTCGAGCATAAAACTGCTGTTCTAAGTTACATAAACCTTTTTACCTATCCAAGGTAGAGTTCTCCTATATTATAATTTTTTTTTGTTAATAGCCGACAATCGAGCAGAAGAGTCACCTGATGGTAAGTGGTCACCGTCGCCTATGGTCATCAGCAAGACCAAGGTATCACTGATGCGTTTTCGGCCAGGAAATGAGAAGAAGGTAAGAAAGAAAGTACTGGCTCTAAAGCCCCCAGCCGGAACACGACGAGTCGTTTGGCGGCTGACTCATTAACTTAGTATCTTCGTATTCGTGTGCTCAAAGTAAATTACTTCTTTAATATGCTTCAATGTCTGCTATGGATTTGGTTTAGACAGCTTAATAGCTTTAACCAGGATAATTATTTATGAAATCGTCAATCAGTTGATCCTTGTTGATTATATTACAGATTATTATTTACTACTAATATTCGGGAGTAGGTATTATTTTTAAGACGTACCAACTCTTCGATTAACAATTAACTCCTGACCAATACTAACGCCCTTTATGTCGCTGTTTCACCTTGAAATTCCGTTCGTTAACGTCGGCGTGTCTGTCTTGTCTCAAATATTTACACGCATTTCTTAATCATCAAATCCAATGACAAGCATGGAATTACCGTAAAAGCTTGCTTGTTCACGCGTCATGGTGTACACAGATCAAGCGATATGCCAATCTGGAAAGTTCCTTAATAAACCTTAATCATACTCATAATTGACCCACGCTGGTTTCAAGTCTCCTCTGTTAGGCCATATTGCATCGCACTGGCCAAGAGTGGCCTAACATATTACACACAACTGAATGGGCATTACGAAGAAATCTCCAAGTCTGTAGATATCCTCGCGACGTTTTTCTACGCCAATGCAAGTGATAATTGTTTTCGAATATGCATACAATTTCGAAACTTGGAGGTACTTGGACGATTCTAACTCCATTTGGTTCCAGCGTGGGATACATTTAAACATAGCCTTTGACGGCTTATGCTAAAGCAGCGCATATAATGTTTTGGTACATATTAGTAAATAGGATATCTAATACTCTGATCTTGTGACTATTTAGTTAGGCAATGTTATTTCCTTGTTTCGTAGCATCACTTTCGATCGCAATAGAAGGGGTCTGGTGAGAAGTACAGTTAAACGTAGTTGTAAAAACGAAACAATTTACATATCTCTATGGATTCCCGTTATACATCAACTCAAGGGTTAATTAATACTACAGAAAGCCCTAAAAAAAGCAAACTTCTCAAAGCATTGGGTATAAAAGCAATAACTGACTAACCGACTGATCAGTACAGGTGCAGTGTGTAGAGCTTCTGTCCACCTGAATCGTAAAGCGAAAGCGTACCCACGACCAGTAGCGGATCTTTAATTGATTATATAGTCCTTGATATAACGTAAAACCAGGTCTAAACCATTTTGCTACGTCTATTAATAAGAAACCTTCAAAACTGAAGTTAATTTTAGAGATTTCAAACATTACTGTCGTGCTACAGGAAGTTCCCTGGTACAGTCCGAATAACCTAATGCAAAGTTCGTGTTGGCACGTGGAGTGCATTTTCAGTGGTACAATGTCTTCCGAACCACTGATGCGATTCATCTTATTCGACACGCATGTGCCAAAATCGTCATTTCTCGTGCCGGAAGTTATTCGTTAAATGACTTGTACATAGCATACCGCATTAGTTCCTGTGTTGAACGGGGAAACGCTGAAACCGAATGTCATTTTCCGTGTTGGTGCGATGACTCACGCCATCAGTTCAAAGATGTTCAGGTCACAATAGTACTCTTTTACCCGGGCAACTTTGAAAGCCAGTTTACTTCTGTTGTCCGCATCGGATTTTAATGGGAATACGATCGTTCTTTGCGCAAAACAATATCAGTTAGTTGACCTACAGATAGTCGAATAGATCTGCCGCCCTGGAAGCTCCCATGTCAATGCTACCGCTAATTTAGCCGTGCGTCGTATGATGATCATGGAGCACTCATAGCATGACAAGCTGTAATCATATGTGATCGATTGAGTTGAGCAATGTCAGGCCACAAGAAAAATTGATTAGATGACTATGATACTACTAGGAATAAATTTTGAGTACTTTCTTGCATAGTAGCAGTTCTTTCTTGCAATTAGACGCAATTAAGTTGACTTAACTGCATTCGTGCAGGTAACTGCTTTAAATGTACCGGTTGGCTATTAATAGCTGCTGTAACCGGAACTACGAAAACAAAGTAAACTACATCCAATTTAAATCTTTTGATGTTGCAAGGTTCTGCCAGTGGACTCCACATCTTCCCAACGTTATGCGGATCTTGTACATTATACAACCGGTCTAGATAATAGTTTTCTTTAAAATAAAATTACTGAAGTTTATCAACAAGACAGTTCTTTGGCATAATATTGACTTAACCTTAATTAGGGCAATATGAACGTCCATCTAGCCACAAAAAGTTATAATGAATTTAAGCCGTTAATCGCGCCGTGGATAATTTTTGTCACAGTAAGCGTGTAGATGTAATTATCTGTGAAATAGGATACATTACTTACTATAATAATATTCATTACTATCAATCATGAAAAATGTTAGCGTTGATGTGTGTAAAATTTATTTCTTTACTAACTTTATGTATTTAAAATAAAACATCTCAAATTTGCATCGAAAACGACTATTTACCGAAAATACAAGAATTTAAAATGATTTCCGTGATGAGTAAGTAATTGGTTAAAATGTTTGTGCCAATCAGTGTAAAAAATCATTTATATACTCTTTAATAACCGCATATTGTCCGTTTAACCATTGCGAATACTATATTTCACAGCCCGAGGCGGTTACTTCCTAAGCGTTGGGATATTAGCATTCCGAACGCGGGTTCTGTAACCACGAATACTAATTAAAACACTTTAGCAAAGTTGTTATCCGCTTCCTGTCGAGGGTCAAGATAGTAAAAACTTTTCCTATAAGGTGAAGAATATATCTTGTAATGTAATTGTAATGTTTTTTATTCATATTTTACCGTGCTCCAACACTTAGCACTAACAAATTAGTTTTTCGTTGTAAATGTAGAACTTACAAAAATTACCGTCATTAGTGGTTTTAGAACCCACCCTACTCCAGAGAATGTTCCTGCTTCTCTTTTTCCATCTCCTTCTTTGATGGAGCTCAAAGCATCGAACTTGTGTGAACGAAAACCCAAAGTTCTTTATGTCGGCCGGGTGCGGATTTTCGTATGTTTTATCCGATGAAATCTGCATAATATTCGCATTCGCAAATAGTACTCGCATTATTATCAATTAATTTATAACTTTTATTTATGGACGGATTGCAATGAAACAAACTTTAAGTATTAAAATATACTTACTGCAATATATCAGTGAAAACCAGAACAAAATCGGTTAAGCCGTTTCTGAGAATAGCGCGAACAAACGCACACACAAACAGACAGACAGACAAAAATTCTAATAACTATTGTTTTGTGTTCTATTGCGTTAATAAAGGCCTCTAATAATGTTTTTACTCATATATCGTTCATATACAGAAAGTGATCAGTTAGAATTTTATTATATGTATAGATTCAGTTTTTTCACTATGACTTAAAATATTGCATGTTACGGTGCCATATTCCATAGCAAGTAACTTTATAGTGATTTATAATTTGATGTGATACGAATGAAAACAAATTCATAACAAAAAAACTCCTTAATCAATTTGAATGGAGTAGAAGTTATTGAAATTCATTTAAAGACGTGGAGTTCTTGTTGCTTACACCAAATAAAATCGACTTATTATTACAAGGATAATTGTCAATACATATTGGCTTTAAGTTTTTATTTTATGGAGTAAGGAAAAAGAATTTAAATGATTTAATATCTACAATTAGCATCAGGAAAAAATATTTCAGCAACTCTCCAATATATTTTCAGAGTAAGCCAAAAAAAAAGCATGATGTGATGTAGCCCAAAATTAATAGTAGCAAATATTTTTCTCAACTGCTAATTGAGATCAAAATGACGTGCAGACTGAATTATTTATACGGCATGTTATATTGAAAATGTAATATATAATATACAAAACATAATATCAATTAAATTATTTATTCAGTATAATAATCATAATTAAGGTAGAAATAGTCTCAAATTTTTGTATTGACTTTAACTATACCTAACCACTATTTCCTAATTATTATTATTTTAGCAAAATATTTCAAATAAAATGACTACTTGGTTAAAGTACCACATTGAGTGGGAAATACATACAACTGAAAGAGCTTAACTGACATTTCATGTCGTATTTGGGTGAAGGATAAATTATTCAAGCGACATCACACCGTGTAAATGGTGTGAGTCAAAATGTCAAATCTCAATAAAAATTAAGAACAAGAAAAACGTTTTAGCTGTTATTCAATTATTTATCTGGGAAATGGGCGAATAGGCTTATATCCAGGGTTTTTATATTATTGTATAATTCAGGTACACTACTGAAAAAAAAAACACAAATCTGACATCAGAACTATGCAAAGCCCACTAAAAGTATAATGTTTCAAACGCCAAAAAAGTGGTCTGATTTGAACAAATCGGGATATATTCGACGCAGAAAAATTGGCTGAATCTGAATATGTATGTAAAACAATATCGCCCAAAGTATAGCCATAACCAAAAAGCCATTCACCCGTTGGTATGTATTCTAGATATTTTAATTGGTTAAAATGTACTTGATTATTATTCATAAGTAATATAGGTTTATTTTGTTATACTGACAGACAATACAGTAATTTCAGTAAAGTATAAAATAAATGGCAATGAAATTCTTAAGGCCAACATTTTTGAATGTTTGGAATAAAGTGAATGTACTACATATTTGTAACATGATTTTAAATTAACTACGTTACAAATGAGGGTTCAAATAATGTAAACACGCATCACCATGTGATCGATTACATCTTCTTTATTACTATTTATTTATTACTTTGTTCTTGTATTTCTAGATTTATTCGCACGAAGTCAAGAAATCGATATTGCGCTAATGACACGTAAGGTAATTGACACTGACTTATGTGTCATATCCCTTCCACCATAGATAAAAGTCTTCCAATATCTGTCATTTCTGTAGGAGTAAACACGTTCTTTGCTTCTTTCGTTAGGATTTGGAATTTTGGATCTGAAAATTTATTTTGGCTCAAGTTTTAATCTTTGATTAAAGCCGAAACCTTCATAAAAACATCATGGATCATGAAAGCAGGCAATTAGCTGAAGACTTCTTTTTGCGGGAACCTGTTGATGCTCGAATAAGGTATTTATTTTTTTCTTAATAAATAAAATAGTATAAAAAAAAGTTATTCAAGTTGAACTATGTCCCTGTGTTTAGATATATTTCAAATCACTTTTATGGTTTTATTTCTTTTACTTAGCTTTGTATAACGTAATAAATGTATTAAAAATATATAATAAATGTATTAGGATTTAAAGTATATAGTATGGAAATTTAGTTGCACAATACTTTTCAATATAACTTTTAGATAAGAGAAAGTGATACTTATAATAGTTAAATTTCATAATATTTAACCTATGTGTAACATAAAGTTACGATTAAGAGTAACATTTAAAATATAATTCATAATTATTTGATGAACGTTGATAACATATGTGGATATCATAGAACATTACCAATCGTATGTGTTTAATGTAATGTCATCTTAGCAAAGAAGCATACTGAAACTTTGGAGGTTATGTTATGTATGATAAAGGAGAATGTTGCATTATTACTACATTCTTAACAGCTCCTGACAGTGTGTTGAGTGTATGTTTGTTACATTATTTGTGGTTATGGTGAGTATACAATTCCACTTGACATTGTATTTATTTACTTTTCCTGGATTGTCTGGAAAAAATCACTATGTAGCGATAATGTCGCTCATTGTGTTGTATCTCCTTTATTGCAAGTGTAGTTTTTGGAATACAAACTATAAAGTAAATAAATAAATCTGAAACACATTAAATGAATAGAAATTATATTATGGATAATAATAATATGGACAATACAAACTAATAATTCATAAGACAATCTCATTAATCTATAAAATGAACTGATTAAGTGTGTGTAGTAATTATTGATATTTTGTAATGAATAAGCTATAGGATTTCACCTATCAGAAGAAGAAGAACAAACTATAAAGTTCAGTACATGTCTGTTACATATACTTTTCTAATCTTATGTTAGTGTTTTCATAAGAGTATGAAACTCAGAATTAGTTTACACAGATAATATACTTGGCCTCTTGCATTAAACACATTTGAAACTGCATAATAAAAATGATAGCTGAATTTCTGAAAGTCATAAAATTTTACTTAAAGGAAAGTTAAGAATGAGCCTGCCGAAGAAGAAAGTCATCCTCACCTGAAGGTGGAAATGCAGACACTTCGTTTGAGCCCAGACTCACAGAAACTTGTATTGGACACATTGAGGTTTATACATGGTCCCGATTTTAAATTAAACAGTGCTGGTTTGTATAAGGTATTCTTTTGTAATATATTTTTATTTTCATCTATAATTTTCACAGGTGGTATAGATCTGTAAGTCAGTATGAACGACTCAACACATACTTCTTTTCACTGTGTCCTGTTCCCAAAGGTTGGCTAGAAAAGATGTGCTTGAGCATTAAAACTTTTTGTTGTAGCACCTATTAAAACTTGCACTTTTAAACAACAAAGTGTATTTATTATAATTATTTCTCTTTTGTGTTTCAAAAACATAAATATGTTACAGTTAATTTGTACGTCAGTTTTATTTTTTTATACTTTGCAGGATAAGGGTACAAATCTCAGTAATCGTTACTGGATGGAAAGAGGCAATTTAGTAGTTCAAGGTGGTTGCGACTATTCCATTATTCCCAAGCCTGATATTGGCAGTTCAGAGTCCAGACTCCGAGCTTTTGCTTTGAGTAAATTAGAAAGGTATATAAATTATTAACCATTCAATATTGATAAATTTATTATTTAATGTAATTTTGAATCAATTCAATTATATTACATATTTTTGCTGTACATCCAAAATTTTTCATTTTGCTTGTTACATTTTAAAGAAAACACAAAATTAAAAATATTGTTGTTTAAGTGGGCTTAGTTCAATAGTAGAGAGAGAGACTATAGTTCTTAGTAAGCAATGTTTTTGTATGAGTATGAAATTTATGCAATACGTTTAAGGTTTAGTTGATAGTATCAGGTGTTACTTTGCATTAAATTATATTGTATTAAATTGATATTAATTTACTTTGCATCAATCCGCAAGCACAATGCATGATGGTATATACTTCTATACATGCATGAAACCTCCCTCCGTCCCACAAAGGAAAACTTACAATTATGATAAAAGTATATACCAACACATTTATAAGGTTGTCATGTTGTATATCGCACCTTTAGAATGAAAGTGACTTAACTCAAAATTCCAGATTTTACTATAAATTTACTTAAATAAGCCTACTCTAAAACCCCATGGTGAAAAAGAGCCTGAATTATGAGTGAGAAACAGAAAAAGGGAAAACCTCATACATCAGTCTTTAAATTTACTCAAGACCATACATTTTTGAAAACTTTTCGTCATTTCCCATTAATTGCAATTTTTGAGTTAAGACCCTGTCATTCTAAGGGAGCAATATGTTCTTGGCATATTTATTTATAACCAGTTTAAAATTTCTTCATAAATCCTGTAAGTGTAATTTTTTTTATTTTTAGATATAATTTTCACAAAGCACACTGTGCAGAAGCTTTAGAAGTGGCTGCAGAAAGTGTGGAAAAAGCATTACAGATTCTGTCAAATAAATACTTTAACATTGAACCTCAAGATAAGCCTGATGATATTCCAACAGAGGCAGAATTACTAGAAATGAGATCAGATGAAAAAGCAGTATTAGAATCTATTTATGATTCAGGATTTAAAGTAAAAGAATCTGATGTTTGGAGTGTGAAACTAGATTTAGACTATTTAACCAAAATGTATGAAATTAAAGATATTCCTAAGAAAAAGCAGAATATAAATTATAACAATAATTTAAAATCAAAACAGACTGAAGTTTGCAAACTTTTTCTAAGAGGTCCTTGTAGATTTGGCGCTAAATGTAAATTTTTACACGAAAATAATATTCAAAGCAACAAGGCAAAAGAAGATGACAATATAAATAATTTGAAAATTAATTATGAATTGGAAATAAGATTTCCAAAAGATACATTCTACCCTTACCAACCTCCTTTGCTGTTTTTTAAGACAGATGATAAATCTGCTATAATACCAGAAAGAACATATTTATTAATAACAGCTAGATTATACGATGAGGCGAAGTTATTAGCCCGTGATGCTATACCTAGTATATATTCTTTAGTAGAATTACTAAGTAATGAGGAAGATATTAGTAACTTTATAAAATTTGATACAAGAAAGTTTCCTGAAGCATCAGATCCGCTGTTTCCTCAGCTAGTTGAAACGGGTGATAATGAAACAAAAATTCTTGATTCACACTACAAGAAGGGAGATACAAAGGATAGAAGAACCAATGTTAATTTTGAAGTTATTTTAAAGGAAAACAATGATATAGCTAAGAGGTGGTTAGAAAAAAGAGATAATAACAGATACAATAAAATGATGTCCAGTAGACGGAAACTTCCTGCTTGGGAAAAGAGGAAAGAAATCCTTAACACTATTCAGAAATCACAGGTAAAATTTTAAACTTTGTGAAATGACAAGATTCTTTATTATTATTTCTTTATTCTCATGTAATTTGTTATGTGACTCTGGCATACTTGTAGGATTTGTGTTTCAAAAGTATGCAATACTTCCACATCTCTTCGGTCATGTACTCTTTTAGTGTTATACCTATTATGCTTGAGGGAGATATCATCCCTTGTGAGAAATTGCTAATCTTATACCTGCACTTTATTTATACAAATTAATAATAAACTTTCATACACACTCCTGTTCCAGAGTTTCGTGTGTTGTGAGTGGCATGGGCATACAGATTTATCACATATACATACACACCCCCCTGACCTGAAAACAAAAATTTATCTGTCCCATAAATGTCTGCCCAGGGCAGGAATTCAACCCGGGACCACTCTAGATAGGCAGCATCATTACAAACTGGGCCATGGGGTTGTCTAAATTTAATTTAAGTAAAGTAAATCAATTGTTTAATTCTATTAAATTATGATGTTTATTGATGTTACAGTGAATCCAATTTTAAGTTAACGTTCTTCATGGATTTATTTTACATTTAATTCAGTTATTTCCAAAAAAAAGATATTATAATATTCAATGAGTTTGACTGTTCTCACATTTGGTAACTAAATTTATAAGTATATTTCGTATTGACTAGGTGTTTGCAGAATAGTGATTCTGTATTTAATACAGTTTGTGTTTTGAATACAGGTAGTAGTAATCAGTGGAGAAACAGGGTGTGGTAAAAGTACCCAAGTGCCACAGTTCATACTAGATGACTGGTTGGACAACTTTAATAAGGGTGGCAGACAACATGTGGAGATTGTGTGCACTCAGCCCAGGAGGATATCGGCTATTGGAGTAGCAGACCGAGTGGCCGATGAAAGGGTTGAGAAGACTGGTCAGGTTGTTGGATATCAGGTAATTGAAATAAGGCAATAAATTTGTTGTGTGATGCTTCCTTTATAACTTGTTAAACAATTTATTAACTATTAGTTAATTCATATTAAATAAACTCATTATTTGATAAATTATATTTTAGAATTACTAAGACAAATGAGTTTCATTGTATAGTGTTAAAAATGGCATAAGTTTTTGTTGTAAAAGTTTAAAAAGTCACATTTATTATCACACACATGGGGGGAGGGTTGTTATTAAATAATGAAGACAACAGTATTTATTTCTCTACTTAAGCCATTATATATGTACATTATTCATCATCTTGTTTGGACATGTTTTTTATACTTAGTCATTTATTATTACAAACCTTGTGTTCTCAATTCCAGATAAGATTAGAAAGTAAAGTATCATCGAAGACCCGTTTGACGTTCTGTACAACGGGTATTCTTCTGCGACGGCTGGAGTACGACCCGCAGCTCACGTCCGTGACACATGTACTCGTAGATGAAGTACATGAAAGATCAGAGGAGAGTGACTTTCTCTTGCTTATTCTGAAGGACCTTATTAAAGTTAGAAAAGATCTGACAGTTATATTGATGAGTGCCACTTTGAATGCTGATTTGTTCTCGAGTTACTTTGAGACGGCTCCTGTTTTGGAGATACCTGGTATGTTGTTATGGTTTTTCTTGTTTATTTGATACAATTATCATTAGCAGGAATGTCCTAAACTTCTAATATAGTTGATTTTGTATGGCCCCTATATTTTATTTAACTATCATATGTGAATTAGTAATGGGGGTGCAGTATAGTGCTCTTAACAACGTCAAAATTTTTATTAAAATTTTCATTCAAAAATACCATTTGATGCATTTCGAAAAAAAAGATTGTTTCACAAAAACCTTACGATTGTGTGTTATGTTAAACACAACACCTAAATCGGTGGAGCCGTTTTCAAGAGACGATCTTCCATTCGTGTGCCATTAATTTTTATATATTACTATCTGCACCCTGCGCGCGTTGCTACGCCACCAACTAAAATAAACAGTGGCGCCATCTGTCGAAAATTGGTCGTACCAACTCAGAAACCTTCGTGGACTCATGCATAACAACTTTGCTAAAGATCATCACATGATCAAATGCATTTACGATTCTATAAAGGACATACAGACAAACATTCATTTTTATATATATAGATGTAGATTATTTGTATGACAGTTATTTTGTCTCGAAACATACAGCATAAGCAACGCTTCACTTTCAGGAAGAGTTTCTTCTGATTTCAATGTGACTGTTGTATAGATTTAATATTTGATTGAATTATCTTATATGAAATGTAATATACTATCAATACTATTCTAAATTGAATCTACTATGTATGTGATATTTATTTTGAAATCTACGATTTTCGTTTTCTTCCAGGGCGCACTTTTCCAGTAGAGCAATTGTTTTTAGAAGAGATTATGGATATGACAAAGTATGTGCTGGAGGAAAATGGTACCTATGCGCGTAAAGTTAAAAAATGTAAGAATCATTTTTGTTATATCTCAAGTTGTATGGAATTTTAAATTGGAATAATGTTACGTTGATCTCACATATATAATAGGTACTAGCAAACAATATGTTACGCTAAGTCGTAGTACCTACATTATTTTAAATTAATTTATAACTTTTTTATTTATGGACGGATTGTGATGAAACAAACTGTAAGTATTAAGTGACGCTCACTGCAATACATTAGTGAAAACCAGAACGAAATCGGTTAAGTCGTTTTTGAGATAAGCGTGAACAAACGCACACACAAACAGACCGACAAAAATTCTAACAACTAATGTTTTGTGTTCTATTGCGTTAATAAATGCCCTTAATTATGTTTTTTCTCATATATCGTTCAAGTACAGAAAGTGGTCAATTAGAATTTTATGATATGGACAGGGGCCTTACTCTCGAACACGTTTTGGTTTTGTTTTGTTTCTGATTCGAACTCGATCTAAAGTTCGTACTCTCGAACCAAATCGAATCGAACATCAAGATCGACTTACGATCGAACGTTATCGACGTCGTTAAGTGTATCCGGTTAGTGACGTCACGGTCAAGTGCGAGAAGTACATGGATATATCACATACAAATATATAAAAAAAGGTAAATTTAATAGCGTTTTTTTTAAAAAAAACCTTGTATTTACAATTTGTTTGATAGACAAATGAATATAAATTGTGTTTTCGTTTAACAAAAGTAATTAAAATCACTTTAATTAATCTGTATCGTGACAACTGCTATTAACTAATCTGTGACCACGAATATATCATAATATATTGACATTATATTTGGCGTCAAATTTTGAAAACGTATTGGTGTTAAGGTGAGTACTTATACTATCATATTTTGTATTAAAATTGTTTCAGTTTATGCGAATAATTTATAATTTCCTAAATGTGTTGTATTTTCAGGCATTTTACGACCATGTCACGATCTCATCCATCATTTTTACAAATAGAGAAGTTGATACAATTCTTGGAAGATAATCCAGGAATTGCTAGAGGGCATGTGCGATCTGTACAGCCACGTCATTTCGCAAAAATGAAATGGGACGAGATCACATTGGACTTAAATTGGGCAATTGGGCACTGTAAAAGACTCTCAAGTCATGGGCAAAAGTAAGTGTAAACAAACAACATTAATATAGATTTAGTATTAGTTAATATAGCTAAGTTATTAGCATCCCATCTATTTTTTTTAATAAATGAATCACATTTCATAACAGTGAAACCATGAAACCATCAAAAACAAACAAAAAATGTATTCTACAACTCTCATAAAATGTAAAATATGTATTATTTTCACTTTTGGGCTGATAAAAAATATGCATTGAAAAGATTAATAGCAAAAAGAAATGCTTCTGTCAGTCGCACTGGTGGGGGCATTGAGCCATTGCAATCTCTCTCAGAGTTGGACCAAAAAATATTAAGCCTGCTGGAAGGATCTAGCTTTGCTGAAGTAGACCAAGGATTGAGAGTGCCATTAAATATACCAGCACTAAGCTGTTTTATTTTGATATTTTTTTTTATCATACTCTGCATACAATCATCATTTCATTTCTTTGTTTTGTCGATAGGATAACGAAATTAATGCCCCAATATTAATATCTCCTCCACCAGAGGAGAGAGAGCAGGAGGTTATATATCAGATTGATGTTATACCCACACCCACCAGCTCGCAACCGACCACCTTTAGTCAATCAACCACCTCTTCATTCAATTAACTGTCCATATTACTAAATTTAACGCTAGTTATTAAGATATGTAAACAATACGATAGTAAAAGCCAACTATTATATGAAACTTAATTTATTGAACATATAAACTTGTGGGCACCTTTGTCCCACATTCATACGTATTTATGTAGTTTATAATATATATTACACACACATCTACTTATGTATTATATTATAGCCTAGCCGTAGGCCTCACCTAGACCACCCCTCACCATCACACACTTCCTCCTTACTATAAACTGATATAATTTTACAATACAATAAGATAGTACATTATTAATTAAGATATTGATCTTACAGTGTGGTATGTAACAAATGTTTTGATCAAGTTTTTTGTTACCTAAATGGTGTTTTAAAAATTTAAAAAGTATGTCTCTGTGTATCCATTTAAATAATAGGGCTGGTGAATAGCAATTACTTTATAATGGTGAAGTAAAGTTGAAAGTCTGTAAGGTTTTTGAAAATGACCAAGACTGTTTATGCTCTTTGGAAACTGGATAAATGTGCTATTTGCATTGTCTTCGTTGTTACTTTACTTTTGTGTGATTATAGCTTCAAAACGAACCAGACGTCGTTACCAAAGTAGACCTGTTTGGATCTGGAGACTGAGCGTGAACGACTTATAAGGATAGAAGAGAAAATAGTGGAGGCAGAACTTGCCCATGCAGCAGGCCGGAAGCATCTTTTGCAGAGCATTAACAATTTAGCTAATGCAATTAGTTCTGGAGCTGATAAAATTGCAGCAGCATTAAAACAACATAGCAAATAATATGTTGTAGTTTCATTTCTGTTGCAATTATTAATATATTATCTTATTAATTATCTTCTCTACTTATTATTTCATTTGTATTTTAGATCTAATACTTAATTAGATTAATGTGTTTTTTTTAAAGAGTAGTGATAAATGTTATTTTGTTAAGATTGTGTTTAGCCATGATTAAATATTTTTATATGAAACAATTTTTTTCTGTTATTTATGGTATATTTATAACGTCTGTAGTCTACTGAAGAAATTTTCCAGCGCCTTCAAACATTATGTTACGTGTCAGGATCTGCAGATTCGTGAAATGCCACAATAATTCTGCAGCCATATTCGCCCCTTTGCTTTAGGCACAACGGCGAAAATCGCTTGAAGCGTTCAATGTAGATGTTATTACTATCTAGGTTTTTATGACATCTATTGTTTTGGCCGACTCTTCGAGAAACTTCGTAAGACTGCCGCCCTTCTCTTTTCGGTCGACCTTTCAAGCAGCTTTGTAACGATAAATTATACAGCAGTAAATTATTAATGTGTGCAGAAAATATAGGATAATATGGGAAGTCAAATCATTTTGTGCTAATAAACATTAATATTATTATCTACTCCGCCACAGAGTTGGAACTAATAACACACAGAGTTAAAACTTGCCCCCCTTATCAAGTCATGATGATAGTTGCATAACCAATTCATTTTGTCCAATATTTACATCACAATTAACATTGCAACACACAACATGCATTTATAATTTTGGCAGCAGTTTGTGGATCATAATGCAGTACTCTGTGTTGCAATAAACACCTCTCATCTGGCTTTAAGCAGTCCAATGCTTCTCTCCACGGTATTGCGAGCTGTGCAATGCTTCCTAGTGTAATATTCTTCAGCAGATCCAACTTCTGCATGTATTACTGGAGTCAATAAATAATCTCTTTGAGAATAACCCAAATCACCTATATATAAAAATAAATAATTATTGTCATACTTTACATATACATTATATATTAATTATTATTACAATATTCTCATTGTCTCATGTTCTCAATGAAAATTTTGGTCTTACCTAATAAGTAAACAGTCTCTCCTCTATTTATCAATTGCAATAAATGTGTTTTAATTGGATGTTGGTTAAATATAAAGGAATCATGTGTTTCACCACCAAACGATGCAACGACACTTAAAATATTCACATCACTGTCACATATCTGCAAGTAATCATTACTTAACTAAGGCAACATGAGTTAAAAGAATAATAATAATATAAATACAGTAGCAAAAACATACAAAACATACTATTTGTACATTTCTAAAATGATAATGTTTACGATTGAAGTATCTCTCCTCATTGACTTTTGGTCTTATGATTGCAACATGCGTTGCATCTATACATCCAATTACACCCGGAATGTTGAACTTTTCATAAAATCTATAATGGAATTTATAACATTGAAATATTCGCCATCACATTAATGTAATTTGAAATTCGCATGACTCCATAAAATGTTCACTTAATATCACTTTCTTTTTATGATGTTACTTTCTTCAGGTAATTGAGGAAACCTTATATATTTTGCCAAAATATTATCGTAGCTAAATGCATTCACCACTTGCCTTACAGATTTGGACACAGACTGCTGAGACATGACAGTACCACATGCTCTGCCCACTATTCTCTGGTAGCTTCCACTAGGAAAGAATGATAGTGCTATCAAGATCTGAAAAATACTATTACACAGTTTGACAATATACGCTATTTGAAAAATGAATTATTTCCAAAAAACTGACCTTGCATTTCACAGAAATATCACTTCTTCGTGTAGGACTCTTCATGACAGGGGGAAGCTCATCCACCAACACGTCGAATAACTCTTTGGACAAACGATAATTCCTCTAGAATTCTTCATTATCCATTGCATGGGCTCGAGCATTATATCGACGCATTCTAAGCAAGTTTCCCCTTGTATGTCCATACGATGCGCTTTTTCTCCAGAACATTAAATAATGATGCAAGGCGAGCCATAGTATATAGAAAGACCCAAATAAAATTAAATAAAATACAAAACTCGAAACAAACAAAGCACCTTTTTTGTTATACGACTATCAGAAAGCGTGGGAAGTACGCTTTTTTCGATCTTTACTCGATTCCAACGATTTTTAGTTCCAATTTGAACCACCGTTCGATTGTGCGCACGATCGAAATCAACTCGATTGATTTAAACTCGAAAGCGTCGGGAGTAAGGCTACTGATTATGATATATAGTGTTCATAGTTTGTTTAACCGACTTTAGTTTGTTCGGTAGCGGTCGGTGCGTTTCGTGCGTTGCCGTTGGTCACCTTAGTCAGGAGCGAGGATCACATATATTGTAAACTAGCGGCCCGCTCCGGCATCGCACGGGTGTACTTTATCGATAGTTTCCGCAACGTATGCGATGAAAGAAATTTTTAAGCAAATTTTTAAATTAAAAAATTTTACTGAAATATTACTGAAATTTTAGTAGGGATCCGTTATTTTGTTCTAATAATAAATATAACCAATTTTACTCGGGGATAATGTAGCATTCTAATGGTGGAAGAATTTTGAAAATCGGTTCAGTAATTTGTGTTTATTCGTTACAAACATACAAAAATACAAAGCTTTCCTCTTTATAATATTAGTATAGATACAGATATATACATATATAACTTGTTTTATAGCTGAAAAGAAATACGACCTGGAAGCGGAGTTGGAAACTTGCGACGTAAAAAGCGAGGCGCTGGAGCCGCCCAAGCAGTCCATAAGAGATGAAAATCTCAACATTTTCCAAATGGTGGCGCGGTACCCTCACTGTGGAAGGACGACTTGCAAGAACTTGTATCTAATGGATGTCGAGAAGGTGATTATTATTTATTGGGTGGTGGGCGAAATAATGAATTTAGGAAAAATATTTTAGACCGCATTCTCAAATATTTAAAAGTAGGCTAAATAATTTGTCATTGATTTTGAACGTCATTCAAAGTTTCATTTCAAATACCTAAATACGTTTATTGCAGCAATAAATAAATGAAAATATCATATTTCTCAGAAAGTAATTTAAGGTTTCATGCGCAAAGGGAAGGGCGGGCAAATAAAAGACTTCCCTCTCTCTTCCTTGGAGGCCGATTGTGAAATCTTAAATAGACATCGCCTGGAAATGGAGAGATCGAAGCGGTTACTTACTACAGTGCTCCGGACATGTTATGACACGAACACAAACGGTGGTTGCCAAGAGAGAAGCAACTCTCAGGACTGTAATGTTTGTGTACTTCGTTTCCAGATAAACCTGGAGTTAATCGAGCACGTGTTGGGTTACATCGTGGAAGGAGACCACAGGTGGCCGAAGGAAGGCGCCATACTAATATTCCTGCCCGGCATCGCCGAGATCATGTCCCTCCACGACCAGCTCGTTGAAAGCCACACATTCAGTCCCAAGTGAGTGATGTTCTTTAATGGACACACAGATATATATATATATATATATAGGATTATCGATCGTTAACCATGATTAATGTGTTTGGATGTTGTTTTGCAGAACGGGAAAATACGTAATAGTACCCCTCCACTCGACGCTCTCGAGCGAGGAGCAGTCGGCGGTGTTCAGAACGCCCAAGCAAGGCGCGCGGAAGATCGTGCTGGCGACCAACATAGCCGAGACGTCCGTCACCATAGACGACTGTGTGTTCGTCGTAGACTGTGGTCGGATGAAGGAGAAGCGGTGCGTGGAACGGTCTCATTACGCAATGAACAAAAAAATAATTGACATTAAAAAGAAAAATTCCAAAGTGTTACTAAACAGCGAAAAGTAACTCGTGTTTATTCATTAATTTTTTTTTAAAGTTAACACACACACCCCCGCATTAGGATTCCCTGTGTCGCGGGTGGCGTGGACATACACATATATGACATCACAAACACCTATGACCCTAGAACAAATATTTATCTGTCACATAAATGTCTGCCCCGGCCGGGAATCGAACCCGGGACCCCTCGCTCGGCAGGCAGGTTCACTACCAACTGGGCTATGGGGTCGTCAATTCATTGGTTAATTCGTTGTACATACTCGTATGTATTTCAGTGTGACAATTCTGGTTAAAACCTGTTATTAATAATTCAAATTAAATATATCTATATCACTATATAAGACTGTAGTGCCTGGCTGCTTGCACATTCTATTTTTTTTTGTCAAATTGCTGACATCAATTTGACCATTTTGAAATTTTTTGTCTGTATGTCCCATTGTAACTCCACAATGACTTGATTGATCTTAATTAAAAATTGGTAGTGTAGTGAGTGTGCTGAAGATAGGCTATATAAAATATCAGTATACCTAATGATATCCAACCAAAGCATTAAACATTAAAATTTTAATAATCATGTGTATATGTATAATCATTAATTGTTCAATCTGAACGAAGTCGGACGGGGCCGCTAATATATGTATATACAAGTCATACTCATTCTTGTTGGATACATGTAAAATGTTCTAAAGCATAAATTCCTCAATTTCTCCTCCCTAATATCACATGAATCCTCATCTGATGTCGATTTAACATTGCAGCACGACTGACCTTGACACCAGCCTGGCTGCAACTTACGTACAGGATTCATTAAAGTAAAATACTTATGTATCTAAATCAACTTGTCAGATTCGATTCGAACCGCAACATGGAGTCGCTGGAGCTGGTGTGGGTGTCTCGTGCCAACGCGAGGCAGCGGTGCGGGCGCGCGGGGCGGGTGCGGCCGGGCGTGTGCGTGCACTTGATGACGTCACACCGGTACAACCATCACCTGGCCGAGCAGCCCGTGCCGGAGATACACCGGGTGCCGCTCGAGCAGCTGCTGCTGAAGCTCAAGTTGTTGCCGTTGTTCCACGATATGAGCGTGCACGAGGTGTTGGGTGGGGCTACTTGGTTTATAATTATTTTATTGAAGGTACATCAGATAGGAACAAGCAAGAGTTCGGTTCCAAAGTATTCAAATATAACTTCAGTGAAATCATCTTTAATTTTCATGTGTTGGTTGATCATCTACTGACAGGTGACGTAATTTTCCCGAACTTTTATTTTAAATTAAATTAGTATTAATTTACTTTGCAACAATCAGCAAGCACAATGTATGATATATACCAAAATACCTAACATCTTCTTTTAAACGTTCACAAAGTCTTATATATATATATGAAACCACATTATCTAGCTGAAGTTTTGAGGCTTGTTTGATGGCTTGTTTTCAACATGATACCATTCCTTTCTTTAACCTCACCGTCGGGTAAGGTATCTATCAAATTTATCTTACCTCAATTTATCTGAGCTTACCTTCTTTATTCAAAATTTCAGGCAAGACGATAGAACCGCCAGCGAAGTGTAACATAGACGGTGCTCTGCTGCGGCTGCAGGACGTGGGCGCGTTGGACAAGGGCTACGCGCTCACGGCGCTCGGGAAGCATTTGGCCGCGTTGCCGGTCGACGTGAGGATCGGCAAGTTGATGCTGTTCGGTGCCATCTTCTGTTGTGTCGACTCCGCTTTGACCATGGCGGCGTGCTTGAGCCACAAGAGTCCCTTCGTCGCACCGTTTGGCAAGAAGGTTGGTGCAATTGACAACGCAGCGCCGCGTGACGTTATGCCGGGGCAGATTTTAGGTGACAGATGTTTATTGTCCATTTATGGGTGTTCGATGTGATTTGTGCATGTCCAAGCGGGTCGCGACACAGGGTGGTGGTGCGAGTGAGTGTGTGAACGTTAATTTTTATTTTGAGTACAATATAATAATAAACGATCTCGCGTGAACAGTTTGTCGCGGTTGCAATCATGGCCGAACCGGACTGACTGACTGGGGCGCCTGGCGCACGGTAGACTGTCCGTCTCGACCAAGTAAATGTTGCCATGTTCGAACATGCGTCGTGACATCTGCTACTTAATAGTGTTGCCATAAAATAATGCATTATGAATGGTGCGTCGTAGAAACGCCATATGGATAGACGCTCATGTAAGACATAACCGTGTACCACCGGTATAACAAATTTAAGTGCAGTAGATAACGTGACAGATGAAAGATGTGGTCGCTTTTGACGCGTTCGAACGATACGTATTGAGATTGAAAAATAATAGTAAATAGGTAAATAATTTTTTTTTTTGGTAAGCTGTTAAGTATATTTATATTATTTTAAAAGTAGTAAAAATAAATGTCATTATATTTCAAAACTTTGAACATTTTTAATCAGTAAAATATTGTTAAAATGAGATGTTTATGTTAACAGTCTGAAGCGGACGCCAAAAGGAGAGACTTCGCCTGTTTCAATAGCGATCAGCTGACGACTTTGAGGGCTTATAGAGTGAGTGCATAATTGTCAACTTAATAGTACATGCCGATGATAAAAAAATATAAGATGCATTAATTGATAAGATTCGCTGTCAAGTTTCTATTTGTTGTATACTTCGGCGTTTCTTTTAATAATGATGTATTATACTTCTTAGAAGAATTCTTTGATATCTTAAAAGTTCATTAATAGTCCACTGCAACGAATGATCGCAGCAATGTCGGCTGAGATGAAAGCGAGAGACTCGCTTATTACTAGCACTGTGATACTGGCGCCGAAACACAAAAACATATGACGAATGATCTAGAAGAAGTGTGGATGCTATCCAGGCGGTTAAAGAACTGTACCGGCATGGACCCGTAACTTCTAGATTACATTAGTCGATACAAAGCATAGCGACCTCCAATACGAGGGACCGCTCGCCATAGCTTCGTTATTTAGTAGAATGAAGGTAACAAGGTTATTATTATCCCCCCTTTTCTCTAGAAAAGGGCGTAAGATTTAAAAAAATTGTATTATATTAAATCATCTCTCGTGCTCATACAAGAAAGTCAACGCGAAAATATAAACTACATACATTTGTACGAAATTCCCGGGATACATTGTGACTAGGTGGTAACACTTGTGTTACAGATAAATGTCTCCTCGGGTCACGGGTTACGGTGTCATGTTTGTGAACGTCCATGTGACACATGGAACCTTATAGCGGAGGTGTGAGTGTGTCAACGTTTATTTACTTATTAACGCGATTCCAATTCGCACTTGACCGGTGTTTCCCCAGAAATGGCAACAGGCGATGAAATCGAGCACGCACGCGGCGCTAGTGTTCGCCAGCGAGCACTATCTGTCGCACAAAACGCTGCTGATGTTGGCGGACATCAAACACCAGCTGCTGGGGCTGTTGGCCTCCATCGGGTTCGTGCCCGACATGCCGGCGCTCAGGCGGAAGATGAGGAAGGACTCCGTGCTCGGTCTCACCGGGGAGGAGGTATGGGTTTCTGCGCAATGTTGTATGTAAATAGAAAGAAAGAAAGAAAAAAAAACATTCCGTACACGGAATTATTACAATAGTAGAAACAGGAATAAAAGATAGTCACTTTTTTACGTAACAGACGAGCAGAGGAACCGTCCGATGGTAAGTGGTCACTGTCGCCCACGGACATCAATGACACCGAGGACATCACCGACGCGTTGCCGACCGTAAAAAAGCGGGGGATCCGCATCTTACTACCACTATGATAAACGTGTACATATGACGTACTTATTGCAAAGTCACGATTAAGACAAAAAAAAGTTCGCACACACGCGTACCTTAATATAGTTTAATGCATGTAAGTAGAATAAGATTTGTGTGTCACGTGTTGCAGGCTGAACTGCTTGTTGTAAGATTTAGGGCAGTAATAGTCATACGTCAAGACCAGAGTGATGTGAATAATTACTCTCGTCAAATCACAATTATATTGTTGCGTGTAACCATCCTCATCAATGTAACTTCACTAAAATCGTGTTGTGTACGTTACGTACATAGTAAGTTGTACACTAATCACTCGCCAACGGTACGTATGTGTATATCGCAGGTGGCTCTGATCGCATACGCGTTGCAATATCGAACGAATCGCAGGCCATTATCGCTGAAGTATTAGAGATTCGCTTCACACATCTTATTTTGTTGCTCCCGTTTGATGTCCCATCGTAGGCATAGAAAATTTACTGCTACATTATAGGCATATAAAATTAACTATTGTTTTCAAGCGTTGATTTGACAGATAGGTGTTTTTTCTGAGTGTTCGGTTAACTTTATGTGTGTAGGTAGGTGTGTCTTAATAATATAGTATGTGAATAATAGTCAAATAATGCAGGATCATGCGTTCGTGCGTGCGTGCGTGCGCGCGCGTGTTTGTGTGTGTGTGTTTTTATGTATTTATTTTGTATATTATTTTCCAGTTAAACGTAAATGGCAACAACGACAAGTTACTGGCTGCAATACTGTGCGCCGCGCTCTACCCCAACGTCGTTAAGGTAACGTGGAATTTATGATGTGTTTTAGTAATCTGCCATCGTCTTATTAACCTATGTCGAGCAGTTAGTAAATACTATGTTCGTATAGTTTTTAATACTTCTAGTTACGAATGGCAAGATAACTTTTTGTTTCTGCCCTCTCTACTCTAAATTTTATTTCCTCAAGAACAAATTAATCACCCAGGTATTAAAAGTACCTTAGATAATGGCCGATATGATAAGTTACGAATAAGCTAAGTATCGTTTGAATCTATTCACTGGTTTTCTCCTGATGCCACCAGACAGTCAGACAAGAAAAAATTTTTTCGGCCTCAACATTGGTAATAAACTCTACTTACACTAACATATACTTTATGACCATCGTTGTTTCTATTTTTAATATGTGCTTTAAATTAAGTATAATAATAACTATTATCGTATTAATTCATAATACTTGTAACTTACGTTTATTAAATGGAGATTTCTATAGGAAAAGTATACTTGAGGCTTCAATCAGTTGTACTATGATTGTTTTATTCGAAACTGTAATATATAATGTTTGTAAACTACAGTTAAGCACAGCTGAATCAGTAATGTAGTGGCGCCATCTCTTAGCGAGTAGTGCAACTCGCCACAAACATTTTTTTGTCTTTATCGGTTTTTTAGTATCATCAAAACCAAATTGCAGGTTCTGACCCCCGAAAAATCGTTCCACATGCAAGCCGGCGGCGCGATACCTCGTCAGCCTGGGCCAGCGGAGTTGAGATTCAAAACCAAATCGGACGGCTACGTGGCGCTCCACCCGTCGTCCATCAACGCCACGGTGGGCCACTTCCCCAGCCCGTACCTCGTGTACCAGGAAAAGGTGAAGACGTCGCGGGTGTTCATCCGGGAGTGCTCCATGGTGCCCCAGTTGCCGCTCGTGTTGTTTTCTGGTAAATATATTGTACATAGTATACAACACTTTCAATGAAACGTGTCCTCATAATGGTGATATTGTACGGCCGTGGTTCGATTCAGTTGAAAGGATCCCGTTTTTACCGCACTGCAGTGACCAGGAAAATCTGACAAGTTGATATATGTCAGATGACATTTGCCACTAACATTATTGTTTAAAATCTTCTATATGTGTCTATGTCACTGAATTCCTAAACAGCTGGATCGATTTTGATAAAATTGTGTGTGTTCAAGTGGGTCTTTAGATGGTTTAGTTTCATGATTTGATCCAATACAAATAAGTGTCGCTTAATATTATAGTTTGTCAAAAAATAAAATATACAAGTAACATTTTAAGTAATAGCAAGCAAGCCAAGTAAAATCAAACTAGTCTTCCCACATAGCTTTCCGACTCGAATCTGACTAACAACTGTAACAGAATGTTTAAAGTGTCCTCTGAAGCACGGTAACACTAATGTAATATTGCCATCCGTAACCCATAATATTATAATATAAGACACAACATCGAAAAGTTGATATTCATGAGAAAATGTCATGTGATGTTCGTTGTAAACTTCAATTTCTCACTGGGACTGTAAGAACTAGCAGGATGCTGCATGAGACTATGGATACCACAAGCGCATACACACTTTATTTGCTAAGAGCCAAAACAAGAACAATCTGGTTACTCAACTGTTACTGTGTTATTGTCTAGGAGTTACTTTTCTATACATTTAGGTTTCACTTTAATCATGCCGTACTATCTCCAATCTTCCAAAAAGTACTTTTGTTAAAAAAACAGTTATATTTTAATTTTTTAATTCCAATTACGGTGGATTCGAATAAAGTTGTTTCAGTCTTCGGCGACTTAATAATGTATGTATTTAAAACTGATTTATGGTTTTATATGCAATGTTTTTATCAACCATGTAAATATTTAATTCAAGGAACTGTTAGTATTATCATCATGTTTACAATTGACAGGTTGCACTCTGGCCGTGGAACTACATAACGGCACATTCATAGTATCGTTGGAAGATGGTTGGATTATGTTCCAGGTGGAAAAGCATGAGGTAAGTTGCTTGGTCATATTGTTATGTAGAATATCAATGACACGTAACAAACGCTTTCATAAAGCCGACCAACGGATATCATTGGACAAGTCAATGGTGCATCGTTTGATGTGATCCCGGATTTGCAATAGAATTCGGGGACGAATGTTCAGGGTACTCGCCGTTTCCACTGTGATATACATTACTAGGGTAAGGCCCCTACGCAGTAGAACCCAAAACAATAGTTGTTAGGATTTTTTCCTGTTCGTCTGTGCGTTTGTGCGCGCTAATCTCAGCAATGGCTTCAACGATGTCGTTCTGGTTTTCACTGATGTATTGCAGTAAGCACCACTTAATACTTAAAGTTTATTTCATTGCAATCCGTCCATAAATCAAAAAGATATAACGAGATATACCCAGTCGTAAAACACTTCTATTTCTAAGCGTAAGGCAAAGTTTTTCTGAAGTGAAGTGAGCCCGGTTGGTAGTTATTAATATAAATTACTTTGCGTACATTTTGTATTACCATTTTCATAAGTATGTATCATGTGACCATCTCGTAATTAGCTCTCTGGAACTCCGTTCATCCATTTTAACTGAAGCTCTTGATCTCTTCCACGCAGATCAACTTATACAATATCAGTGTTTCTTTGCGTATGTTTGTAGCCCTGTGTGTTTTTGTTCGAAAATATTAATAATAATTTTATTACTATAGTCATCTTTATAATCCCTGTAAAAAGTTGTGTTTACTCCTGTGGTTGTAATCACGCCAAGTTTGGACGCCTGAGTCTAGACGGTGTTGAGTTTTCTTTTGATATTTAATTCCATTTGTAGGATGTGTGTGGTCTGTGTTGGTAAATTCTCTCTGATCGTGTTTTGGTTAAGATCCTGTAATTTTCGAAGTTATGCTTAATTTGTCCGTGTTGAAGTTTGATTGCCGTTTGCTTTGGTGGTCGTTTTTTTTTTATTTTTTATATTTTCTTGACAGCTCGTCGATGATAATTTATTTTTTACTGGAATAAATATTTCTTGTAGTTTTAACGATGCCAAATCATCAATTGTGAGCGGTGATGCGATTGCTGTAATTTTATTTGCAACTATTGCAGGTCGCCGAAATGCTGAAGACTATACGCGTGGAACTGATAAATCTTCTAGAAGAGAAGATCAACGACCCCTGCCTCAACCTGCTGCATCACGAGAAAGGCAACAGAATTATAAAAACGATTGTTCAAATTGTCACTAAAGATTAGATTCTGTTATTAATGTGATAAAATGAAATCTATTGACGAGCTACATGTCAAAAGAAGTTAACCTTAGCTTAAGACCGAACATTCGATTGGAAATTAATTTATACAAAAAATGTTTATCGAAATAATCATCTATGACAGAAGTGCTATTTGCTGTCCATTGAAGCCGTTTCCTTGGGACCGCTAAGATCTGAGTCAATTACTACTAGCGAAGTACTTGCTGCGTAAATTAAATATGTTTGTTGAATCAAGAAATCCAAGGAATACAATTTTTGAGACGCTTTTTAAAATAATTAATGTCAAATTTCTTTGCCGCCCAATTTTGTGTGTGTTCGATGTATATTTAGTTCAAAACGCTTACGGAAGGACATTAAAATGACGTTTTAACACCGTCGTATAGTGGCCATAGCAGTCTGCGTAACAATATACAGGGATTCGTTTACTATTAGAGAAATACATTTCTTAGTTTGTTGCTTGTGTTGGTCAAATTTTAAATCGTCATCCTGTAAATTTCGGTGCACATCGAGGGCGAAGAAGCGTTTATTCAAATTTTTCTTTTTCTTTATATTTTTCTTATTCATCTAAATTTCGTGATAATTATTCAAAGGTCGATCTAGGATGAAGTATTATTATTACAGGTTATTTTTATTATTACATTATAATGTAGTCTGTTATAATAATAATATATTATTATTATATTATTAATAATATATTATTATTAGTATAATATACAACTGTTATTGTCTAATTGCTAAGTTTTTAAATTCAGAAATTAACAAATTTTTGCATACGAGTTATAAATAGTACTTACGAGAGTTGTCGCAGTAAACCGACTATTTAAAGATATACCTAATGTGTAATATCTAAATGAAATTTGTCACGGGTAACATTATGTACCAACATACCTTTTATACATAAATTATAAATTCTTGGCTAATTTTAAAGTCGTCGGAAGTAAAATTGTTAATTGATCATTCAATTTAGTATTGTAGGTAGTACACTTTCAAATTCTTTTTCAATATTTCCATAAAATTCTTTCTGGAATAATATGTTTCTCTATGCTAAAATTTGGATGTTAATTTCTCATAACATACTTGGTAATAATATCCGTTCGTAATCCAGTGTGTGAAGTTGCGGCTTAGTTGGATTGTTAAATATTGTCTATTGCAAATTTCAAGGTAAATTCATTCAATTGTAGGATAATTTCATTAATTTTGATCAAACGTGATTTCACTTCCTTAAATCACATTTCATATATATATTAAAGAAGTGTTTATTCTATCATATCTTCATTAAAAGATGCAATTGGATGGTTTTAAATGTTCCTTACTACTTATTGTATGTATAAAAGAAAATTTATTGTGATTTCTTAACGATTATTTATGCGTTTTTATTATTAAATAGGAAAACTCAATTCAGTAATCCATGTGGCGCCATCTGTTATTGAGTAGTATCATCGTGACACATCTATGATTATGTTGTTTTGGTTATCAAAATATTGTCAACTATGTACTTGCTGTGTACCTATTATACTATTTTTAAAATTATTATTTTGGTAAATGATATCTTAAATCTCATAATTTGTCTTTTATTTATAAATAATCGTATTATGTTACTCGGTGCTCTATTTAATAATTATTTATCATTTACCTAATTGAGAAATATATTTTTAAGACTCTTGGATGTTTGTAGTAAAATGTATTATCTAAATGTGTTAATTTAAATTGTTTTTAAAACTTTATGATTAAATTAAAAGTAAAATTTGATATGCTACTTTACTAAATAAAAATATGTAGATACATCATAAAAATTTATTCTACGACATGTATAAATTGTGACGTGTCATAAATGTCCTACTAGCAGAAATTATAATTGTAATATAATATTAAAGTAAATTATCAATTAATTGAATATATGTAATTATAGTTGTTCATTAATTATTACTAAAAGTCCTATCTAAACTTCAACTGGAATGACTTTACGTTTGACGAAATGTAATTAACTTTTTTATTTTATTATGATTAATAATCAATTAGAATTAATTATATTTATTGTGATATAATAATATATTGCATTATCAAGTCTATATTTATTACCTCCTTTGTAATTTTCTATTTAATATAATTACTGGTACCTTATCACGTAGTATGTAGTAGCTATAATTTTTTATAGATCGAAATTTTGTTTCCAAATATGAATGTAAAATTATAGCTTATAACATATTTTTTGTAATGTAATAGCGACAAATAAATATATGTTTTTAAGAAACCTGTTCATTTTATATTTACGTTTTTTCTAATAATAGGTTCCAATTTTGATTAAATCACTTTAGCTTATTGGAGATGGAGACTGCCCAGGCTAAGCTTACCGGGTTCGTTTCACGGGCGGAGTATCTATATAAAAATAATCGCTTGTTGGCGAGTTTGAGATGTCTCATTTTGCGAGATAAACGGTATGAGTTTGCATGTACCTATTTATTTAAGGTGGGATCCTATTTTCCTTACTTTTCCGTATATTTATCAAATATCTTTATTTTTTTATTGACTTCTCTTACCAATTGCATGCGGATGATTTACAGGTATAGTCAAGTTTCTCAAGGCTTCAGTTATTATTTATACTTGCGATAAAATTGACAAAAAATCTTCAATGAATCACCACCTTGTCGAACAGATACGGCATACGAGTGAATTCCGTTAGGCCAGTTGGCAGTGACCACACTTGACGAGCGAGGGATCCGGGGTTCAATTCCCAACCGGGGCAGATATTTACATGACAGAAAATGTATGTAGTCGTGTCATGTTTTAATGTGATATCATAATATTAGCGTCCTAGTACAGGCGGTGAGTGTGTCAACGTTTATTTTATTATTATATTTATTATGGACAGTTATTAAAATTTTTGGTATACACGTTTTAATTTTTACACGCATTCAAATAACGCCAGTACTGTTAATCGTATGAGACTCGCATGTTTTTATTCATGATTTTAGATCAATTATTAATTAAATAATTCCAATGGTGTAGCTGCTGTTTTCTTTATTCCCATCTGAACGGCAATCAAATGATACTGTAGTAGGGAAAGCGTTATTAAACTAAGTTTAGGCATTAAACATCTTTTATTGAGGACCAAGCTCTCCAGTGTACGGGTGATACACTGTCATTCCTTTCTCATGTACGATCATAAATATCTTATAGCAAAGGATATATATTATAGTATAGATTAATACATTAATGACATCGATGCCTAGAAAAAACAATGTTGAAATAATAGTGTATTTTGCTGATGTATGTCTTCAGATATTATGTTTTTTTTTTGTTAAAAGCCGATAAACGAGCAGACGAGTCGCCTGTTGGTAAGTGGTCACCGTCGCTATGGACATCAGCAAGACCAAAGGTATCACTGATGCGTTGTCGGCCAGGAAATGAGAAGACAGAAAGAAAGTACTGTGTCTCAGGCCCTAGCCGGTTCACGAATCGTTTGGCGGCTGACTTAAGCAGGAGAGTGGTAGCTAGCCAGGACAATATAATCCATACGCGAAGCCCTACCACCAAGTAGGCTGGCATCTGTCGCCACTTACGATGATCTTGTTCTGCCAGAGTATTGTGGAGCGACCCAATACGGTCAGATTTATTTTATAAACAATCCGTCTCATTAATTATTAGTACGATTCATGTTCTGTCTGTGAAATCTTGATCGTATTTCAAACTACGCTCGCTAATTTAGATGACTTCCGTATTTCGTAAACAAAATATAAATAAATTATACCAGTAATCAAATAACTTTCAAACTCCGATCTGGTTACAAATTCTGGCCTAATTAGAGGCCTGGCCTATAGACATCTGTAGCATACTCCACTACGCTATTCGAGCTCATATTGATGGTTTGTCGTCGGAAGTTCCTCACCTAATACCACGTCATTATATTGACTAACATGATGATAAATATCAGGACACATATTCTACAGCACGAATTTTAAATACGTGAATAATGATTGCCGTTCGTCAACACCCAGTGTCAGTTGAAGCATTTCTAAAGCACCGGTGTTCCTGATCGACTTTCATTTAAAATATATAACATGAGGTACAGTGACGAATGAAAACGAAATAAACAAAGTAACAGAAAGGAACTACGAGTAAAAGCACTACAAAGTAAATTGCTAAGCCACATTCACCAACAGGTAAGTTTGGAACACGACCGTTAAATTAATACATGATTCGTACTGACCGATAATTGTGACCCAGCGTTGTAGTCACTCAAAAATAATATTAAAAATCCGAATGGATCCAAAATATACTGCGAGCGTGAAATAAAATATGGCAGCCATCAATCACATTTGTGCGAACATTGTCCGACTAACCGCCCCGATGGCGGCGCCGCTGCAAACGTAAACACGGCTAACGACCGTCGGCCACACGCCTCGGGCTCGCGCCAATATTTCACGCGGAGGTAAAAAATTGGAAAAGCTTCCATTCTCGGTCGATTCCAATAGTGTCGGGTCGTAAAACGCACGTGTGTTTGGGTTGCTCTACATGTGTACACGCTTAAAGGGCGAACTTTTGGGTTAGGACCGTCCGAGTTCTTTCCTCGATGGAGTAACATAGATGGGGTTAGCACTCATACTGGGAAAATGTTAATAAATTTGACAAGACTAAAAACAATATGATTTAATGTATATACTTTTTCCAAGTTACACAATATTTTATAGTAAAATAATAAAATAATGATGATATAAAAAAAAATGATTTGGTGATGAAGGTCGCGGGTAGCCACTGGCTGAAGGCAGCGCAGGACCGATCGTTGTGGAGATCCTTGGGGGAGGCCTGTGCCCGGCAGTGGGAGTTGTCCGGCTGAGATGATGATGATGATGAAAATAAAATGATAAGGAATGATTAAATTCCCTGAGAAACAATAAAATGTGTAGACAAATGATACACAAGGAATGTATTACAATTAAGTAATAAATAGCATAATAAATAGCATAGTTAACACGTGCGTGTACGTCTAATATGGAAACCTCATGCATCGAGTGCAACAGACCTTATTAATTTCAATCTAGAAAGACTGATTTGGATACATACGCAATTTATTATATTGATAAGCGAAGTAACTAATGTGGCGATTAATCATAATATTGTAACTGTTCGTATTTTCAAAAGGGTCGCGCCATCTATTGTTCAATAGTAGAGCTCTCTTCAAAATCAATTTAATTATAGTCGTTAAATATAGATGGCGCTGCACTTATTCTTATAGGAGTTATTCTATTTGGTTTCCCTAAATTAACTTTCAGTTAATATTTCCAGTCAGCAACGATAACGAACTCGGCTACAGACGACCTCGCACAACAGTGTTAGCCTTCACTTATTCATCAAAACGTTAGGCACAATAAAAATAAAAACATATTAATTTACTAAATTAAAACTACTAAATAAAAACATTAATTAATTTACTAAATTACATTTTATTTTAAATACATTAATTTATTTTAAAATCATACTAAATTACATTTTATAAATTATATTTTATTTACAATTACAATTTAATAAATTGTTTTATTTTAACTATTCGTATCCTGCGTTACAAAATTATAATGCTTGTATATTTTTCTTTTCAATTGCACTGGGCACTAGTTAAATTAAAAGATATGATTCCTTGCTAATGACATTTCGTTCGACTGTAGAATGTTCTTTTTTCATCCACGTAATCCACTGTATGTCAACGTTTACCCGCGTTCTATACGCGGCCATTTTGAACCGCGTCACGTACGGGCCGGTGGCGTAATTGGCACCATTTACCGTCCATGGCCGTCGCTTCGTTACACGTTTTTGGTACAACGTCCGCTGCAAACCAATATCTGCTACGAAATTGCGAACATTGGTAAGGGTTGCATGAGTTTGGGTAAGTGTTCAAGACTTTAGATGGAACAAATTGGAAATTTAACTTAACCATAAAATAGCCCTTCTTGACTTGAGACTTAGAATTTAACTACTTGTTCAGCAATGTAATATTATATAGCAGAGGTAAATTTTACTAAAAGGTCTCAATTACCTAAGTAAGTTAATAAAAGTTTACAGGCTTAACGATAAAAGTGGGTATACTAACATCCCATCTCCGGTGGAGGATGCCATGGAGAAGTATGATCTAAGCCATCGACCTCCAATTGTAAACAATACTCAGTCATCACGGTCACTAAGTTTGAAAAACACGAATTGATTTGCACTATAATGTTCACTGGTCGCTTAGATGATGACCATGAAGTATTTATGTATGTTATATTTTATTTTTTATATATCATGTAAATATTCCCAACTTGCCTAGAATGTATTCAGCTACGAATATATGTAGATCGAATTATTATATAACTGGATACAAAATATATTATGTTCATTTACATAGTTTGTAGATTTCGTATGTATCTACTCAATTAATTTTTATTTTTATGTCATAAAAGTTATTCCATCAATTAAACACGTATTAATCATATTCTACAGTACATATCATAAAATATGCTAAGTTGCACACAAAAATGATAATTAATTCTTCTAAAAAATGTATTGACTTCTTTCCACTACGGTTGTCAACTTCTCGCCTTTTTACGAAGTCACGGATAAGTATGAAATCATTTCTGTTTACATGGACTTAATGTATAGCTGTGTTGACATAATAAGAAAATAAAGACCATTTTTCACTTACAGAATTGTGTTATTAATTTTTTCCATACTGACCCACAAGCTCAAGGTACGATTAATATGACTGAAGTATATTAATCTAGAAGATACTATCTAGTTTCATTAGTACGTCAGACCTAACCGTTATATCTAGATCTTGTAAGCCTTCGGGTGGTGCAGCAATGACCAATGTTTCCTTAGGCCACTAATTCCACAAATTTAGAAGCAGCTTGGTGAAGGCCCCTCTAGACCACCTTAATTATATACAGAATGTGGGGCTCTGCAGTGTTAGATGAGGTAACAATACCTTTAAATTGATGATAGATTAATTTATAAAAGTAAAGGATCGATAATAATTAATACACAAATAATATTCATGACGTAAGTATCTTGTCATACAACATAAGACCGATCTGGTACTTAATTACTGGTACTAGTACTTAATTATTTTAAAAAAGTGTCCAAATATTTTCTCGACATAGAAAATGAATTCATCATAGTAAATTATCACTAACATACGTAAAAAGTCATTCTCAATTCGCTGTAACGAAATCTTTATTAAAACAAAATCGTTCAATATATCCAACAATAAATCACATCTATCTTACTAAACACCCTCCCATTATCAGCAAGGCCTGATTTCATTCAGTAAGGCCAAATAAATCAAGGGAGGCGAAAGCCGACAATAAATTTGGTCCCAATCCTGGTCATCTGGACCCGAAAGGCGTTTTAGCGTTAACCCGGGACGGACCTTTCCGCTAAATAAATCCCTTATCTGCATACGGCAAACCTTTCTAGGGTCCAGCTTAATAAATTCAGGTTGGGTCTGGCGAACTTTCTTTTGGGATTTACTACGAGTTGTTTTTACCATAATATATTATTAAAATGTATTATTTAATTAATCCTGACCTATAGAGAAGATAACAATAACTGTATTCGTAGCCCAGTTGGTAGTGACCCTGCCTGCCGAGTGTGGGGTCCCGGGTTCGATTCCCGGCCGGGGCAGATATTTATGTGACAGATAAATGTTTGTTCTCGGGTCATGGGTGTTTGTGATGTGATAATTGTGTATGTCCATGCCACCCACAACACAAGGAATCCTAGTGCGAGGGTGTGAGTATGTAAGCGTTTATTTATTATTTATTATCTTCAGAGCAGATTTAGTGGTAGGTTTTGCTTCGTGCGAATTGTACAAAGGTTATAAATACGACATGTTTTGTGTTTTATTGTACTTATTTATAGATTTAGATTTCAACATATTTTTTTTATAATACAAAGTATGCGGTACACATAGAAAAGTTATACAAAACTAAAAAATAAAAAGAAAATATTCTGTGGTCAAAACTTTTTATTGTCTAATCTTTTGAAATAAGTCTCTGGTACAATTTATACAAAGATTCATACACTAAAACAAATTTTACAGTTCACCTCGGATATCTTTTCTACAACCTGATCGAAGACCAGTATATTTTATTATGAAGCAGGTATTCCCGATACACTTTTATTTATTGTATAATATTTCGACCCAGTTGCATGGATCGCGGTCATCGTGAAACTGCGGTGGCGGGGAGAACCCGTCGACAAGCTAGCGGTAGATCAATCTGTGTACCCTACGTCTATACTTCGTTCAAATTGGATATGGAAACTTTGTAAACAAACCATTAAAATTCTTTTGTAGGGTTTTCACCAACTGAGCTGTATTTGTAAATCAAATGCTTTAATGAAATTAAACTACTCATTATATTATTTGTGAATCCTAAATTAACTTAGTATTGATCGATAAAAACTTTAAACCGTGTGAAAATGAAGTAAAACTAATGTCATAAAACACTTTCGTCATTGAAAAACTCACGCAGCCGCAACCTTATTTTCGTAAAGCAATTTTTAACATTTTCACAAAATATTATGTTTTGGGGTAAGCCTGCCTATACCTATAAAAAGAAATGACTATTAATACCTTACAGCAATAATGATTCTAATTTACTTTGCAACTTAGTCGTATTATATTCCGATACAAGAACGTTTTGTTCCACGCAATATGTATAATAATAAAATTAATAACATTGAAATTTCCAACATGATTTATTTATTATAAATTCTATAAAGGCTATTTAGATTGTATTCATGACTAATTCGTATTTATTTAAATTATTTACCTGCTGTAGAATAAATAAAATTGAACTTGAACGAAAACAATAAAAAAATAACGGAACGTTACGCGGCTTGCCGGCCGCCACAGACGTTATAATATTAAAGTAATCTGTGGTCATAGATACTGATAATAGAACAAAAAGTTTCGTGCACCTGTTTGTTTGTGGTTGCTAGGCAACACTTTGTTTACAAAGTTTCCATATCCAATTTGAGCGAAGTATAGTTCGTTTTTCTTTTGTAGTTACCGTATCAGGACACACGACACCTACTGTATCTTAACGCACTAAAATTTGCACTTTTTGTGTTTTACATTAACTTTCTCCCCGCCACTGCAGTTTCGCCGCGACCACGATCCATGCAACTGGGTGGAAATATTGGCAATAAATAAAAACGATTCGTGAGTACCCGCTCCATAATAAAATGTATAAATTCCGCGATGACATTATTTTAAAATCATACGAAGTCTGGTAATGTATCTTCTGGCGTTTATAAGTAACTTATAAGTAATTGAAAAAAAATCGAGGTTTAATTCAAAAAGTGTTTTTACTGTCTTATAAAAATTTGGTGATTCGTAAAAATGTGCAGATTGCAAACTTGCAAAAAGAACAGTTCTGAAACACTCGTATAAATGAATAATTAATCCAACAAACAAAGTGGTTTAAAAAAATACAAGCTTTGTGTATTCGCTCTACGAGTGTCAGTTTGTAAATTAGATCCGTACTGAAGATAATTAAACACATTATAATTAGATCCCCAAATTCATGGAATATAAAATTTAATACACGTATCACAGAAACTCGCCAATTATGTATTTATTCAAATTTCGTTGTCAGCTCTATGCGATTACCACAAGGCCTGCTCATTTGAAAGGTGGCCAAGCGGGTACGCACCCAAATCAATAGTAATTCTGCGGGTAATCCTTCGTCCGCTGAAAAATACATAACCGACGCTATACGCAACACGCTATTCATTTGAATTACTGTTTTCTTCATAGACTGTGAGTTTGGAAGAGACGTAGGTAGACATAATTCATAGTGACCTATCGTAGAGCACCAGTCTTTTCTCGTAGTTGAAGAGGTCTCGACCGTCTCCCACAACATCGCTCCAGTACGGAAACGTACGTAACGTTAAGTTTGTCATTAACCCAAGTGTTGGAAATTCTTATGCCGCTTGGAGGCTTCAGACTAGTTTGGTTTGACGACTATTATTATTTAACAATGCCAATCCAATACAAGTCGAAGGTTAAACGTTTCCTCCGACGGAGGCGCTCAAGAAATTTTTGATTTCAACTCCTTAATTCTAAGCTAAGTATACCCGATACTTCGCCTACATAGAACTTTGATAGACTTTGTATTAATGGTTTAATTTGAATAGCGACTATGTTGCTTTCTATTGACATTGACTCGTTCGGGTTCGATTTCCTGTTGGCTAAAATATTATTTTAAATAATAAATATAGTAAACACTCATACAGTTATTCCTCATTAGGATTCCGTATATCGCAAATGTTATAGAAAATTAAGATGGCACAAACAATGACGACTCAAGAATAAACATTTGAATGACTGCCGGAAATCGAACCCGAGACTATTTTGCTCTCAGGCAAGACAAAACGGCCTACCGAGTCGTCAACAACATGTTTATTGTACTTTTCATGTATTTAGTTTATACTCCGAGATTTTTTGTTCTGGGATACAGAACTCGAAAGTCTTCGATGAAAAAAATTGCTCCTATTAAAATTATTATATTGTTGAATAATCTATACTACTATATAAACCTGTTGAGAATCTCTGTATGTCTAGAGATAACTGAAAAACGGCTTGACCGATCTTAATGATAATTAGTATGTAGTGAGAACACATTTTTGTGAAGATGATAGCCTATATTAAATATCAGTAACCCTAAAGATGTCTAATCGAATGAAGAAACATAACTTTTTTAATATTCCTGTATATATAATAATAATAAATGTACATATAATTAATACTCCAAGCCGAGCGAAGTATAAAAACGAAACGTCCCTACTTAATATTTACACAGTTTAATTCTACACTCCGATTTACCAGATACTTTCAAGATCTCTGTACCTATAAGTAATACGAGTATTATAAATATCCATATTCCATACTTTATCAGAAACGCTTTTAACTCAGCAGGTAAGCGTTTAAAGGGTGAGTTTTATAATAGCCTATCTCTGTCTCACTTATGTAATATTAAAATATCTATCTCTGTTTATACTGACCGCTTGACCATTGGCTGATAAAGGGTTCGGAGTGACCCACACGCGTGTAGGTTTTTTGCCTCGGTGTTCTATGCTTGTGTGTTACAAATGAATGTGAGTCGTATTTGTATTTTGTGCTCGTTAGAATGTGTGTGTGAGATTAAGAGTGGGCGGAGAAAAACGTCCATGATTGATCGGCTATAAGCTTTTACTCTTTTGTGTGATTTGTACCTACATGTTCTATTTTGTATTTTCAGGATTATACAAACTAAATTTTTTTCTGCTTTCTCGAATTTTTGTTCGTGTCTGACAAACTTGTGGTTCGCGTTTGGATATATTTTGGATATTTAAATGTAAGTGGCAAAAATATCCACAAAGGTATGATGTAGACAGAATCTGTTAGATGATTACTGTTAGGAGAGTCTCCCCTGAGGGTAGAGTAGGATGCTACTCTATAACATCAGTTCAGTTATTGGACCGGTCAGTTGCCAAATCAAGCGATAGAAGTATTTATAGAAGTTTTTATCCCGCCCCAAGGTTGGACCTGGCTTAACGATTGCCATCAGTTGTTGGTATGAGAAGTTTAAAAGACCAACGAAGTAATGAATATGGAATTTGCAAACTGGGAATTGGAATCCCTTGAAATGTTATTGTAATTGATACAACTGAAAATTTTAATACAACGAATGAAAGTAATGAATTACACGCGTAGTTCTAATACTTTGAAGGTGTATTGTAATTACTTAAAAGCAAGTTCAAAACTACTTTTTTTTAATGTAGGAAAGTAAACATATTGAGATCATACTGAACTAACATTAGATATACTTTAAACTGTGAAGGGTATTTTATTAATTTAAATTGAATGATTGGGACAAAATATCGGTAGGTATCAATATAAAAATCATGAGTAGCTACCTACCCCTTACAGTTAATTTTATCATTAGATCATAGAACAGGCATTTTTCATTGAGAAAACCTTTAACGTCATGTTTTGTCAATATGGTTGTCTTCATCTTCCGCTTGCTGCTTGGCCGTCCGTGACGTCTAACATGGTATGTACATATATCTATGAGCTTCTAAGTAAACAACTAATCGTAGTATTAACATGCTAATAATAATAAGCTAATAGTAATTAGCTACGAGCGATTGACAAACTCTTTCAATGACTGCCCTGTCACAAAAATTAATACATTCTCCATAAATTCTGAACAAGACGGCGGCCAGCTGTGGGAGCTGTCATTTATTTTATTATCATTATACCACAATGACAACGTAGGTCAATTAAATTTTATTCGATTCTTCGGGTTGTCTGGCATTGTGTGTGTGATTGCACGGATGCATGCGTTTGTGTGTGTGTGTGTGTCTGTGTGTGTGTGTGAGTGCACGCTTGCGTGCGTGTGTGTGTGTGTTACTTTCTTTACTTTGACGTTGTTTCATATGTCTGATTTATGTTCATATTGTAGATGTTTTATGTAACGTGTGTCACGTCACACTATCGATAAAGTAAGATGATAAAAATAACGTTCTCGTTTATTAAAACACGAACTAAATGCTACAATTACTCGTTACTCTCTGTCATGGATTGCGCAATATGATTCGTGTGAACAAAACTGTTTCCCTACAGAGCGGTTCTTCACATAGTTAAATACAGTGTCTGGAACCTCTGAACACGAATTTAACTCAGCTGTGATCTACATAAAGCATCAGCGCGCCTATCTAGGCCGCGTCGGGTCCGTCCGCCTGAAACTTTGGGGTTCGGCTCAACTGATACAACTCACAGATCCCGACCCTTGCGCTGATAACGTTTGTCATACACAACTAGCGCCGTAATACATGTAGGATACATGTGTTCATTCAAAAACATTGAAAATGCGTAGACGGATTATATCATTTCGGATACTGTATATGCTGTTAACGTACATACGCCGTTTTCGTTTGCGTAAAATTGTTGTTAGTGTAATTTACTTATGGACATACATTTTTCATTAGTTATTCCACTGTAATAAACATCTTTCCCCTCACCATGAATTGCTGTAGTTAGGTTTCGAACTAAATGTAGTTTAAGAGTCTCCTCGTTCGTGTGGTCCAGGACTGCCTCTTATATTTACACCATACATAGTGATAGGTTTTCTTTACCTCTCTGGCCACCCACTGCTGTTTTATGAATCAATCGTGAGAAGTTTAACGTGTTTCAGATGTTTCTCTCCCACCCTTCCTCCTTCTTTGGGGTTTTCTTCGTGCCCATATGGTTAGTTTGATCGTATATCTGTCTACAAGAAACATAATATGTTAGTTTTATAAGATACATCGAAAGTTTGTGCTGATGTATGGTTAAGCGATCGCCATTCCCTTCCGTTTCTTCTCTTCAATGTTAAATCACCTTTTCGAAACGGTAGTAGAAGCAAAAAATTACGTGCGTAAGTGTATTTCAAGAATACCTAAATGAATAAATTATTTTGAATTTGAATTCGAATCTGGGTATAATAATTTTAATTATAACATATCTTCTAGTATCTAACTATTTATTTATGATTAAGAGTTTCTCTGTGAAGAGCTGTCAACGTGCTTTTATCGTGCGTGCGCCGTCCGCGCGTATTAGCGAATGGTAGGTATGCGTTTGTATCGCTACGGCCGGGCTTCTGTTTATGTTATATATTAGAATATTGTTCGATAGGACGCGTCCCTATTGCTGTGTCTGCACATCAATAACGATCATATAAACGCGTCTTAATTCATCATATTAACGCGCGCGGTCAGCTCTACTAGATTCTACTTGACCCTTGGCCAGCTTAGTGGAGCATTTTACCGTACTCTCTCGAAGAGGAGTCAGGTCTGGTGACGGAAATTAGATAAACATCATGTAAGGCTATGTGGTATAATTCATTGTAGGTAACATAAAAATGTTTGAATAATTGAATAATTAAATCGGGGGTACATTAACGCCGGCTACTTGTTTAACGGGACGCGGCCTTAGGATCAGCTTGTTAAATGTGCGGACGACAATGTCTTTCGCACAGGGAAGCCAGTGGAGTCAACGTTTTTGCTAAAAACAACAAAGCATTCGGATATGTCACTTTAAATACATACATGCGCCACAAACAACAAACAGAATCGATTACCCAGTGTGCCCTATCAAGGCACGGAAACCACATTAAGATTGTTAAATTTGCAATCATGATTGATATAAATCATACACCTACGTAATTAAGCTAAGCATAAGTGCTTATATTAAATTCTGAGTTATTATGTAAGTGTGAATATTTATACATTTAATTTTCCATTTATTAATTGTACTGCCTGATTCATAATATATATATATATATATAGATATAACTATAAAATAATATTTATTTTACTTTGTATATTTTATACAACCTACATATTGATTTAAAAGCATTGACATACACTGGCTTAATGTTATTGGTCATAGATCATGATTGCTAGTGACAAAATTCCTTGTCATTTGCTGTCGCCCACTGTTAACACTAATTAAATCATGGGATTAGAGCTTCCAGCATATGAGTTAGCTTTTTCTGCTCGGAACTGCAGATTTTACGCATTTATGGGACTCTAAACGTATTAAACCCAGAACTTCACAAAGAACCATAGGATAGTTTTCGCATTGTACTACAGCACCACCCCAAGTCGTTAATTAAATATTACTAAATATTCAAGTTCTACGCCGACTCCATTGCTATATGTGTTCGTCCCATCTTGGTCGGTCCGCCGCCCGGGCGTGAGCGGGTGTTTGGTCACTGCCTGAAATATACATATGGCGCGTTTAACTGTAACATGCTTACGCTAGGGTTGGAAGCACAAAGGGTTCTATTAGTTGCTAATAATTTATAAGGAAGATCGAAAATAAAGCAGCTTTAATGTAAGACACTATAGTACAAATATTGACAGGAAAAATTAATTATTTTTGTGGGTCATCTGGGTATTATAGTATAATTATTATTTGTCTTTAATCAAGCCTGATACTTCATATTCAAGACTTCTGCTTGAAATTTTCACTACACTCTCCGATTCTCTATGTTGCAGGACAATAAAATGCAATACTAAAACATCACAAGTAAGCAAGGCCCTGGATCAATCATCCTATTAACATGAGCAGATATTATATATCTATCACAAATATGCTTGCCGCGCTGACGTTACCATCAACAAAATTTAAAAAAAAATCTGTAAAAACAACCAACAAAACCAACAAAGATGATCACACCTATAATGGCTTTATCTCATTAGCGGTTCACAGTAGACATATGCAAGGATAACCTTGTAATTGTCGATGCATAGAGCGTATCTACTTCACCACGCTGCTACAGAGGACATAGTCGCAAGCGGCTATTCAGCAGTTCTTCGATCGACATAATCGAAGGTAAAAAAAGTTTAGCTGTCAGCGGTCATCTAATTACGTCACTATCCTCTAAGACGTCACTATTACCTAAGATGGAATCGTTCGAATTAATTCCCCCATCACCGTTCCTCCATCGGATAATTCGACGTACGGCAGGTATCCACCTTTTCGTAGTGAACGTGCCACCTGCACGGACGACGCGGTTTGCGTCTTCATTCATTATGCGCACTGCAAACTACTAGAATAACTTGCCCGCGTCGGTGCTCCCGGCTACTTACGATGTAGGAGTTTCCAAGAGGACAGTGAATAGGCTAATAAAAATTAGTGTGTTAAACATCTTAGACTTCATTAACACTTTTCACCAGGTGGGATTATTGTAAAGCATTAACATATTTTATGTTAAAAAAATTCCACTTGTACATACGTTTTAAATTTAGATTCTTTATTCTATGAAATAAAATGTTGATATTGGGTGTTGACCTAACCTGTTCAAGATCACTTATTCACATACAAAGAAACGCAGGTGTTCCTGTAACCGCAAGATCAAAAGTATATCAGGGGGATGTTGACGCCGACTTGTTTTGTGACATAACCTGTTGTGTACAATAGTCGTGTGCCGTTCGATGGTCAGGAAAGATCAAAACTGTAACAGGGGATGCTGTGAACAGATCAATAGGTCAGATCCAATTTACATATTGTTGGGGTAAACTTAGTAAGGGGGATAAATATGGTATTAAAATAAAAGGTCTGATTGTAAAATGAAAGTGTGTAGTTGAAATAGAAGGAAATTACAAGTAACAGGTGATACGTTGAAGCTAAATATTTCTTAAGTTTTATTTATTTTTGATAGAAATTAATAAATTTTAAGCTCAATCCATTTTTCTGTGTAAACCAACCAATAAGTAACTTGATATACGAGTAGGTATTTTTTGCTTCCTGTACGGAACTACAAGATTGGACTGTATTGGATTGGATTATATCAATGGACCTATCATGATACTAAAGCTCTAAATGTTATAAATACCCGTTGTATACATTGTAAATTACTGCATGAAAATGAAAAAATAACAGTGTGGTATTTACTACTAATGAAACTTACAGCTAATTACAAGCATACAACTGAAATACCAAGAACATTTGAGGTCAGGACCTCCTTAATCGAATCGGTTTAACCAAATTGATTTGTCAAGTATTTTTAAGATATAAATTAATTATGTATACATTTTATAAAATGATTAATAGTGGCAACCCTGAACTCTAGAAGGGGCAAGATAAGTAACGGGTACGTAGGTTGTGACGTAACACATTTGTAACGTGTAGATGCGAGGAGATACGAACGCCATTCAACACCCAGTACAACAATTTCCTGGATACGGAACGAGTACGTCCGCGCCCCAAATTGTGTATTTTGTTCTGATTATAAGCTCTGATGATATATGGAGCTGTCCTGTTCGCAGATTCGCGGTTGGTGAAGGATGAGTGGAACGTCTTCACCGTGTACAGTAGACGCTGCTCGATTGTATGAATGTGTACAAAATGTGTACAGCTTTACGGCTTACGGAAATAGTAAACGGTTATTTTCGCTGTCCACAAATTATAATGTTAAATATCTAGTAAATTTGTTTGTTAACCCTTTCTTCCTTGGAAATAAATCTCTATTTATCTATCTGTCTATGCAACGTGGAAATGATGAAAAGACAATTTGGAAAATTGATATGCAGAAAGTGAAAAAAAAAAAGAAATTTTGCTCAGACTTTTTTACTTATTTACATTTAATGTTATATTATAATATATTTAATTACATTTATTTCCTGATTAAGTAAGTATCAAAAACACAAAACACCACATATGGGATATCATATTTGTTAAGATGGCAATATATTTCTCGTCACCTTTCAGCATAGTCTACTCTGTTGCGTTGGGTTTCTCCAAGAATTATCGTTATAGACGAAATCCAATATTCTGGTCCATTTCGCACTTGCACATGTTTCAAAACAGCGAACTTCTAGGTATACAGTTTACCTTACGATATCTTCCTTCTCCGAAGCAAGAATATATAATTTACAAGAGATGTATGAAGGATTCTAATGGGAACAGATAAGTGTGGCTCCCGCTCCCTTTTTTTGCCGACAACGCGTCGGTCATTCCTTTCAACAACAAAACCGGGTCTTCCTACGCCAGTGCCCTCTCTGGCATATGTGTGGCGGGGACCTACGAGTCTCAAGTGTCATCCTTTTTACCCGGACATGAACTCGGAAGAACAACAGTCTCCCGGTTGGGCTGTTTACCGGAGGGATCCAATACGTAAGACGAGCTAAGGTAGCTGTCAGTCATCGGCCATATGAGCGGAAAAATATGCTGACTCTATGAGCTCCCGCGGAAACCGGCAGCCCTCCAAAGATCGAGTGTGTAGGGGCGTGATCCCCTGCAGGAACTTATGTGGCCCGTTGTAGGCGCGGTCGTGCATCATCCGCGCCAAACGAACCACGTGTTCCTTGACTGTCACCTTAAGGTCGAACGTCACCACGTCGTTCCGGACGTAGCAGCCCGTTCTCGCGATAGCTCGAAGCGCCAAGTTCTGCAGCGACAGCAGGCGCAGGCGCTCAAAACGGCTTAACCCATTCCGTTATAGTTTTCACTGATGTATTGCAGTGAGCATCACTTAATACGTTAAGTTCGTTTCATTGCAATCTGTTCATTAATTAAAAAGTTATGATTTAATGTAAAATAATGCGAGTGCTATTTCTAAGTGTAAGGCGTAGTTTTCTGACGTGAAACGAGAGCTGTTTGCTAGTGAAATATTAAATTAATTGTATATAACTAGTCCTTTATAGTACAGTATACAAGATGCTGACAGGTTTTCATAGCGGTGTGGAATATTTACACGTTGAGCGAAGAAGTATGCAGTTCGCGGGTCGCGTGTCGTACCTTTCGCCTTTTTTATTACTTATCTGAAAAGGTAATTAATGATACCGTTAATTATTTATTGTACATAATTTTGTACAAAATAAAAACTAACTACACACATTAAATAAATTAACATAGAACTTGCATCCTTTAGGTTCATCAAATTATCATTAAAAGAGTTATAGTTTATCTTTAAGGGCAATAATAGCAATGTATAAAGAATGCTACACATCCGCCGGCCATTGTACATCAAATATTTATTCAAGTTTTCATAATTCAAGTGTAGGGGACACACATGACACTTTTTGTTTGCTGCTCGCTATTTTAAGATTCATGATGTCATGAGCTATTGGTTGTAGAGTTTGGAAGATAACAGACACGGAGGTTATTTATCCAAATTATTAATAAGTTATTAGCGTTTATTTACGAATCATAATCAAGTATTTTTAATATTATTTATTCTATAAAGAATTTAAAATACGGTAAATTTACTTATGTCTCTATAGTCGTGCTACAAAAATAATATTTTTGGGTTTTCTCCTATTTAAACAACCAAAAATTCCAGTACAAACTATATTACATAATTTATACAATAATAATTAAGTTCAATATATTACACAACACATCAAGAGATACGTGTGTGTGTGTAATCATCGAAATATTTATTCATCATTGTAGGGTACTTTACCATCCGACCATCATGAAGAATAATAGATCCCTAAACAAGGTTAAATTGGTTGAAAATATTGAATAAATAAATATAATTATTTCCTCTTGTAGAGATGATATTTAACTTTGATGCGTTACAGAGATCACGTCGGATTCCTTTCAATCGTATCTAAGTCTTACATAAAAAATACTTTCTACGCAGTGCATACTTAGTACAAAAAAAATTACGAGATATAATTAAAAGTGAGATATACCTATGTCGCTAAAGTAGTCTTGTGTCTTGTATATTTCAAAACTTGAAACAATTTTCTTAAAAGTATTCATTTCTAATACGTCTGAAACATTTAAGTCTGTGGCGGGGGTCTCTTGCAAGTTTTACGGTCATTGTTTGACGCCTTATACATTATTTGGTTTCCAATACCCGCGGTGTAATGTAATGTTATTGTATGAACACGGCAATGTCAATGTCCATGCCTTAACAAAAGTTTTACAAATTTGTAATTAGTTTAGGTTATAAGTAAGAAATGTGTTTTATGGAAGTGACAAACGGGTGGGTTTCACTTGGTAGCTGTCACTCCTTTTGTATACATATATGTGTATTTTTCCTTATCATTTTTAATACCTGACGCATCACGGGTTTGTTTTTAAGAGTGACGTCAGCATTGGACCCCCAAAGCTTCGTCATTTAAAGTAGAACAACACTTTTCGCCGCATCAAAAATTAAAACAAAATTCCAGCTGGACACACTCACAGCTTCTCCATTTAAAGTAGAATAAACCTTTTCGCCGAATCAAAAATTAAAACAAAATTGCAGATGGATGTACTCATAGGTATTTAATTGTTAAAATAGTACATAGATGAATGTTTACGAGCATAACGCATTATATGATGTTTGTGCATACAATATTTGATATAATTATTAATAAAGAAGCAATCATATTCCGAATATATGATAAAGGTAACTGATCAACGTAATATTTGTAAATAATCTATGGTAATTTATTGAGTTGAACAAAATCAGCCGCGGTCGGTATTTGGGTGAGTGACGGCTAATGGCAATATTTCTTAAAAGCTTCGGTGCTTGGCAAGTTAAATATAAATATATATAATTATATAGTCATTTCGTAAATAGGTAACAACCATGTTTGGTTAAAATTACAATTAGATCCAATTATTGCAAGGTAAATTCCTAACTGCCGAAGAGTTTGTAAACCTACTGTAAAATACATTAACTTAAAAAATGGCGCCGAGGCGCGGGGGAATCAAATATCATAACCGAGGTGGATTTGGCGGCTCGAGCTCGGCTCTGGCTGACTCTATTTTTATTTGTAAAGAGCCAAGACCGCGAGGTAAGCCTCGGAGCGCCGGCGAGGACGTAACTTAAGAATCGCACATTTTTTAAAATGGAACATTGCATGTTTTTTTGAGAGGGACATAAAACTGAATATCTTATAATGCAGATAAAAAATCGGTTTTGTCAGAATAAACTTAAAATTATTTTTTTATCTAATTAATAGATAATAGTTTGTCGAAATAATGATTGTGTATATTTATATATAGTATGATACGTCACCATCAATTTGCAAATTTTCCATACAACACTTCTAAATTTCATTATTTCTACAATCCGCTTAGAGACACTCGAGATAATTTTACGTATTTTCAGTTTCTATAACGACTTTTTAAGCGGTGTAACCTTTAAGAACGTGGCGACAGAACAAGAGAACTGTGTTCACGGAGCTGTTATTTTCATTTGTATCTTATTGTAGGTACAGTTAACGCGGTGATATGGAAGCCTCGGCGAAATATCAAAGCGTACGCAATAACGTTACAAGTGGCGTATAAGCAACATTTTTTGGTTGAGCGATTTTGCCGTCGGGAGCGAGCATTATTACCGATAAGTATATGGGGCGGGTGCTCACCCGGATTTTGAATAATATATTATTTTCTTATGTAAAATGCCCGATTACTCCCATCCAGGAGATTTTTGTGGCACAAAGAGAAGCTCCTTTATGGCACTTTATACGGTTTTGTTCTTAAATTTTTGTTATTTTCGAACATACGGCCATTATCGTGGCCCTTCTGCAGATGAAAAAAGTTGTAATGTGTCATTATGTATCGATTCCAGAGTTTGAGGCTTGCCTTACCTTTTTTCTTTTTCTTTAATCAATCTTAAGTAAAGGTGGGTAGAAAGATCCTCTGTGACAATAACGGTATGTAAAATGATGGGAAAACCCTTGAGGTCATAAAGGCATCGCCATGACCTTAAGAAAATGTCCATTGAATTCAATTGATTCGAGAGGATCAGATTAGCACCATTTTGGGGAGGTCCGATGATGGACTTAAAAATGTCGATGAGTGGATTACATAGAATTTATTTAAAAAAGCATTTAAAATTAACACAACAAAAAAATTAAAAAAAAAACCGTAATTTAAATGTTTTATTCACGCACATTTATTTTAAACTAAGTAAGAAGTAATTGATGTAATTATTTTTTTTAATTTGTGAAGGGGCGAGTAAATTAAACACTTACAAACAAGATTTTACGTCTTACAATCTTCTTCATTAAGAAAGTAATGCATGTTTATCTGCGTTCGAAAACAAACGTGATGAGGTGATATAAAAAGAGGCATATTATTGTATTATCTGGAACCAGCCAGGACCGGCGACACCAATATCACCGTATATAGATTCGATTTTCTACGTGAATTCGTTTGACGGCCTTCATAATGCGACATATAAAACTGGGGACTTACGGACCCCGAAACCAATTTCGGGTTATGACCCGACGACTCACTGATAATATTCTCGGGTTATTAGGTACGGATAGGAGTTTTTACTATGGCTATTTTTTCTGCTGACGGTGGATTATTGGGAACCAGTTTACGAGGCACCGCTGTACCGATGGGCGGGGTTTACTTTTGTTTTATGATGTCATTCGTCTCTGTATCGGTCGCGTTGTGGCTGCGAGGCTGCGGCCGGGTGTATCGTGATGTTAGTTTATCGGAAAAAGTAGTACATGTCTATCGAAAAATGATGTAAGAAGCAAATAGGTTTTTACCTGTGTACAAAAAAATATTTAGTACAGTAACTCATATGTATATTTCGGAGTGAGGGCGGACCGAATTATTTATTGGAGGACCACCGGGAGGTGGGATACATTCCGTGTTGTGGCTATGACTAGGGCTATTTTAATTATGATAATTTTGATTATCTTAATCATAAAGTAGACTAATTAAATAAATATCTGATATGATTCAGGCTTGAACCTTATCACAGTTTAGACGTGCGAACAGCACCGCTGACAATGTCGGTTTGCCACTCTCGGCGGCCTTGCACCTAGTTTAATAGTACTACTCCTACTACAGCGATCCTTTCTGTCTGCACATCACCTGATTCATTGACTGTTCTTAACACAGTAGCTTCATCTTTTTAGTCAAACGAGCAAATTATTGACATCGATAATTCGAATAGCAACTATACACCGATTTATAATTAAATTAATAATTATTATCCCCGATAATACATATAATGATTGAAATTGTTTCTTGTACTAAATTAATTGTTCTTTTCTTAAAAATAACATAATAATCAAAAATTTATTTTAAACGTATATGAACCCACATTTCTAAAAACATAAAGAATAAAAGAAAAATAAATGAGTAAACTCTTATTTGAAGATCCCTGCTTATCTCCGTACTACTTCCTGTATTCATTATGTCGCTAGTGATATGGACTTGACACAAATGAAACATCAAAAAAACTGCACTCCGAGAACAAAGTGTTCGTCAGCTGATTGAACTGAGAGACCTTTCTTAGTTCAGTGTTTTGAAATAAATTTCGATTTTTTACAGTTTAAACATTAAAAACTACGTTAGTCTTATTGACCATAAGACGTCAGCTAAGACTCACGTAAGAGTAAATACGAATTGAATATTCAACAGTGGGCAACCCTCCAGTACTGCTTCCCTGTCTCATCTGTCAGTGTGACCAGAGTGTGAAGCCGTTTTAAAATATAATACACGTTTACCTCCACACGGATGTCTACCCCGGTCAGAAATCGAACTTAGAACTTCGGATGAATATCACTACCAACTGCGCTTCAGGTTCTTATTGGTCTTTTAGCAAATTTAGAGCAAAAACGTCTCAACCAGAGATAGTTCGCTATATTCCACACACGTACTAAATACTGATTCAAACCTTCGATACATCGAAACAAGCATAACGGTATAAGTGGTACTATCGCTGTAAGGACGTCATCACACGTCGGATCACGTACTTCGTACGCGACAAACTTTATCGCCGATATCGGATCGTTCGTACTCAATGTGCTACATGCCTGATCCAGTTTTAAACGCTACGTGATCATATCGTCTGCTACTTTTATAGGGTTTTGATCGTACACAATACCAAAAATGAAAATCCCTTTCTGATGTTTCCGTAAAACGGATCTCCTGGTGGGCATCGTTGGGATCTGACCTGACTTAGTTTACGACGATATTATTGTACGAGGTAGAATTTTTTATTTACCTGATAAGCTCTTTCAGGGTAATGAAACGGTGTTAACGTATTTTGGATGCGTTGTTTAGGTTCCAGTTACAAGAGGATTCCTTGCTTCTTCCGTAGTTGGCAACGCGCTGGCGGTGCGTATTGTTGTATGGATGTCGGCGACTACTTGTCTACAGGAACCGGCAGCTCATTTGTCGACTATTGACGAATATGACGAAGGGATTGCCAATATTCAGAAGCATACTCAGTCTCTTTCTGCCTTGTTAGGTTGGAGTTTTAGTCACTTCAATGTGCACGGGAGCAGTATAGAACTCATTCGTAGGGATCTCTAGTATACAGACCAGAATCATGTCTGCTGAACGAAAGCTGTTCTGGAGACAAGCAATATTTAAATATAAATAAGTTATAATTAGAACAATCTCTTCAGTTCGTAATGACGTTGTCAGCCGACGGAAGAGACTTTGATGAAGAGGCTGTATAATGAGAAGGTCTAGCTGTAATCAGCAAAACTGTTGATCTAAAAACACCGGTCGATATTTGAAATAAATGAAGTCTTAAACTGTCTTGATCAATGTTTTGCGAATATTTTACCAAGCACTCGATATCTGATACAAGAAAAAATACGCCGGAAATCTCAATGACATCTATGGAAAAAACTACTTTATTAAAGCACACTCTATATTCATAACGCTTCACTGGTACTATCGCACAAATAATATCTCCCCTGAAGATGCATTGGAAAAGAAATGTATCAGAAAATCTAAAAAAGTTGTATTACGAAGGTACTCGGATAAAGATACACTGGATAAGTCACTGCGCTAAACGTTTGTGTCGATATCGATGATGGTTCGTTGTTTCGGATTGGCATAAAATCGATTATAATTTCATGTAATTCAATAATCATATTACGCTTTCAAATATTTTAAATAGGGGAAAATAATATAATTGATTACCTAATGTTATTTCTTTGACATAAATTATACAAAATACGCTATGTAAATGTATTTTTGTCATTTAATTCATTTAAGAAAATATAAATACGGTATGGGGAAAAGTTGAATTCCTCAGTACCTGTTTGCCTTCAACTTGACCCTTGACGACAGGGAGCTACGCCGTCGAAAATTACGCGTCGTGAGAGCTTTCAGAGAAACTGTACGGCTTGGTTTTAATCTCACCCTCCCATCATCACATCACTCACTAGAGAATAAAGTTCCGGCTACACAGTCTGGATTCGTAGCTTTCCTCCAGGGGGCGATTTTCGCGATCTTTTACGCCGCACATGTGCGCATTTGCATGTGCAAATCGTGGAACGAGCTTTAAAAGGTGAAAAAGAACTCTCTTCTAGGGCCGACGTTGCAATGGTGACTCCTCTGGTGTTATTTATGTCCATACGCGACGCTGACCACTTACCATCAGGTAAGAAGTGCCCGTCTGCCGTATAAAAGCTAAAATATTATATATATATATATATATATATATACTAATGCTTCTTAACACTAAGAGTGTTTATAAAACTAGCAAATATATAAATTTGTGGTATTCTCTACTTTTGACCTGTTTTATAAAGAATGTTATTAGTAAATTACTTAATATTGTAATTTTCTATTCAATAATAAATGCTACTAAATATGATATAGTATGATGCGGCTTGTGGATGACTAGGCAAAGTTATCCGCATGTGCAGATTTTTAAGGATTTTATTAACTTTTCGAACGCCGCATCCAGTACACCGGAAAACTATCAATGTACAAATCTAGGTTTTGTGCGGGTGAGCGTATGATTCTTGTAGGGAGATATGGGATTTTTCAAACGTAAACCGGCCTGACTCGGCTGTCCAAAGGGTTCATGTTCGGTCGTTCCTTCTCGAATTCCGCTTTTGAATGACTTTTATATGGAAATATCTTTTATATTCTCTTTTAAATTCAAATTAAAATTATTCAATCATTTTGGCTTATTTTGTAGGTCAGTACACAATTATGCACGTGTAATTATCGAAATCGTAATAAAAACTTCCTAATAGTTTGGATACTCAAATGTTTTTATATTTCTTTAAGGCTCACCAACGCTTGGTATTCAAAATATTATATACATGATCATATATCACAATAACAATGGTGTACCCTCATAATAATTATGCTCCATCAAATGACATTACATTTAACATAAAATATCAGTAGTACCTATTAACATTTAATTTTATTGAAAATGTCGCTGTTGTGACAATTGAATAATCAATATTCTTTGTTACTTTCTTTCTTTCAACTTACGAAATTAAGCGTTACAATTATTACAAATATCAACATTGATCATAAAATTGTATTAAAATAACAAAATAAAAATATATATATACAATACAGATCAATTGTTTATTAATTTGTTTTAATAAAACGAAAAATAAATTAAAATCTAATCTATTCTACATATATTTGGTTATCTTTAGATTACAACCAGTCGCAAAACTTTGAGCGATCAAGTTAGGCCAAGTCGCATTTAGGAAGCTTTCATGTCACCCGAAAGCCTTCGACAAGGGTTAACGATTTCTTAACGACAATAATCAGCGACTAGTAAAGCGGTCACTATTATCTCAAAAGTTATTCGACCGCGCTTCACATTTTGTAATTAGGTTCATCGCTTACAATGGACACAACCAGTAAGAGTATCGACACTTCAAAAGAACACTTCAAAATTGGAACATTCGAAATAAAATAAAAAATTCCTTACACTTCCTTTTATAGCCGTTAACATGGTGTTATGGTACTTTTCGTGTTTACAAATTTCGCCTTTTCCCGACTAACATTACCAACAAACAAGTAAACTGTCTCAATCAAGTTTTATCATATTAGATTGGAAGCCATATGTTGGACGTCATTTAATATTAAAATTATGTAGCGTATCGGAATCACCCCAGCCGGCGAGCCCCACGTTGGGCGCCAAATGGGCTATTTTTTACATTCAATTATTCCTGTCCCTCGTTTATGCTTATATAAATTGGTCTGTCTCTCCCTTATAAATGGATTCCCGGGAACAACACGGTGTAGGCGGTGTTTGTAATAGATGATATACAGTTCAGTTGTGATTGGTGAACTTCTGCTCTGAGATTACTTATTTTTGGGGATTAGTTGGTTTTGAGTGACGAGTTGAGGTTTTGGATCGTATACAAATAAATTGTGTGATCAAATAGTACAATTAATATAACTTTCCAGTAGCCTGCTCTCGCTGTGCTTTGGAATATTGCTCGGGAACAGATTTATTTCCAGGAATGAAAAGTATCCCAGATTACGGCTCATAATATTAATTCGAAATATGTCAATAATCATTTAAATCTGTTCAGTGGCTTCAGTGTTACATGTGTACAGTCAGACAGCGAGAAAAACATTCAAAAAATGTGCTATAACATTAAAATTAACAAAAAATAACCGGCGTTCAGATTCGAATCTGTTATCTAGTTTAATTTAAAGTTTAATAATTCATGTCATGGCGCGAACAATTAATAATTAAGCAGGAGTCGACAGATCCATGGCAATGGAAGTCTTTATAATGTGTGCTATAGCACAGACAGCAGACATTTGAAGCTCTCACGGTCATACTCTGATGGCTTGTGCCATTCGTAAGTAATCAACCGTGTCCAGCATTTTCATGCATGGTCTGAAGTTGGTAGTGGTAGTTCTTTTGATGCTTCCGTTCTTCGGCTGGCACGTTCAGTCGACCTCCCTTGATGCCGTTAGATATATATTGTTTAGCCAGGTCGGAAGCCACAAGGATAAACCATTAATATTTTTAACCATATTGAAGACCAGACCTACGAGACCTACGAGAGACTTTCACTGAGGAGATGAGAAGTAAATATTGATTTAAAAAAGAAGAATCCAGTTATACACCGTAAACGTTTAAGGTGGTAACTTGACAATAAGATATCTTATGCCTATTATACTTACGGATTTATATTAATCAACTGTAGAAATAATTAAAAAAATCAAATATAGTTAAAAAAATTAAATAATATTCACATTTACATTCAGGACAGTTTAAATTAGTTTATATCACATAAATATTAAATAACAAAAAAAATCGGAATATAAATGAAACATTCTATATTTTAGGAATAATTAATATTTATCATTGCTTATTTATCTATAAACATATAGAAGAACGTAGTGTCGACTTAGTCCGATTATACTCCAAAAGATAATCCTTTGTAAAATATACACCTATTTAATGTCCTAAAATAGCTTCGTCTTTGTCTTGTTTGCTTTGTTAGTAGGTGAATATTATATCTAAAATTCCAACCTTAACTTCTTCAAATAATATCTTGTTTTGTCGACAAGCAAACAGACTAGTAATTTTATGGACAGTTGCCGCCGCTCAGGCATGTCCATAAGATGAAAGCGGGAAATTTCTTTGTTTCTTACCTTCTTCTCATTTCCTGGCCGACGACGCATCAGTGATACCTTTGGTCTTGCTGATGTCCGTGGGCGACGGTGACAACTTACTATCAGGTGGCTCGTCTGCTCGTTTGTCGGCTATTAACATAAAAAAAAAAACTCCTTTGAACTGGCTTCCTGATATTGTAACCAGACAAAACACTTTTTACTTTGCACAAACTTTAGTACCGGTAATTTCTCATTATAGACCACACACTCGTCCCGCATCGTCCGCCGGCTGAGCCCGGATCAATGGCGTTTTTTATTCAAAATAAGTCCTCAAAAAAGCGACCCCAGAAGCCAAATGGCCCAGAATTTGTTTAAATTGTCACGTACAGACACCGCGCGGTTATACAATCCCATGACAGTGGCTGTCAAAGTTTTACATAAAAATTATAGCTTATATAGATGCTGACATACATATTCTGTTGTATTAAATTATATAATGTATATACAGAATTAAATAGGGGTGAAAAATGATGATGAAATCATAATTGTTAAGTTACTTGGTAAAGTTTTCACCTTATGCGTCAATTACAATTATCCATTTTTTTTTTACTTCTGATAAATTAACAACAACCGCACCTGATGGTAAGTGTTCGTGAAGTTTAAAATGTTCAACACACTAACTTATAATAACCTATTCGTTCTCCTCTCGATGACTCTCACATCATGATGCAAATTACAAAGTATAAACATATTGCAAGCATACCATATTCCTGTTTGCTATTATCAAAACAATCTATTGGGTAATTAGTGTATGTATTTCAAAATCGACGTTAGGTTTTGGGTAAAATATGGGTAATAAAAATTAATAATATTTAGGTACTTATTATACATGCAGGATTATGTTATTAGTAACAGAAGATTAAACTATTTACCCAAATAAATGAGAGCTTAATCGGTTAAAAGTAATTTTCCCAAGTCGATTTTCTGAATAAATCACTTGTCAGTCACTTGCTTTGGTGAAGGAATTCATCATCAGTAAATTACTTACTTGTGAGTTTAAGTAAAATTTCCATTGTTGCGTTAAGTTTGCTAATATACACTGAATAAGGACATTAGACTATAAACTTAAGCGTTTTCATTGAAAAAGGAGGTTAATAATGCTATAAATATTTTATTATATATGATTTCAATAAAGTCACAAATTAGTTATAAATGTGAATGTATTATAATTTAAATTCCCGAATCGCATCTTAGTATCTTGGGAACCGCTGCCGTCCGTAGACAGACGGTGAAGGGTTAAAAACGCATCGTAGTGCCATAAAAAAGTTCACTACAGATATCGGATTTTAAATTTTAAAATGTGCTTTGTATTGAGCGGCGGGGTTCGGAAATCGATTGGTGCTAGCGACAAAGGGTTAACCATCAATAATAAAAACCCCATTGATTTAGAACGGCAGCTTGTGAAGCGACTGCTGTTCAAGCAAATGGTGTCCGTCAGATGCACTGTGAACTGGGTCTGTGGAACAAACTATTTGCAATGCAAATAATAACTAATTGTAATGATTTACGTAACTAAAATATTTTTACAATACAAGTATTTTAAATTTTAGTGTTACTCTTTTCAGTGTAACTTTGTTATCGAGGCCTAAATTTTTTTTTACTATCTGTGGACAGAAATGTATAACAACAAAGTCGTTATACGAATTTAAATGATCCTAAACACATTTGGAACTTACGCTACGATTATATTCTAGGATACTTTTTAACCCAGGAAATGGTATTGCTCCTGAAGAATTGTCCAGAACAAATCGAGAGCGGGTTACAAGTAGATTCAAATTTGTACATATTTCCCACCTTAGCTTTGGTCTCCTTAAATACGATTAGAGGCCAATTGTATCCAGTGTAGTTTGATAGAAAGATTGTTTCATATTCATATCTAAACCGACGGCTTCTGACATGACTGAACGACTGCTAACTGAAGAGCGGATCACCGTGCCCCCGGAACACGAAATCGCTTGAGAAATTATTCGGTCTATCGCTTAAGAATTGTCACACGACGTCAGGGTATCAAAACAATTTGTAACGAAACAACGTATTTTAACGGTTGTTTCTTTGATGTAGTCCGCCAAGTTACAATTTATTGTATGTCTTAATAAAATTATGGCCGCAATGATGTTATAGTTACTAAATATTACTCGTATAACAAATTAGCATGTAATGATTATATGTAGGGATCGTGTAGTTTTCACGAAAACCTGTTATATCCGACAATAGTCACAGAGAGAGGTGGTTTTTATGACTATTTATATTTAAATGTATCTTTATTACAGTCTCGTGTTGCTTTTTGACCAGCGTGTGACATAAACGCAGCCGCTATGTGGAAAAAATAAAAGAAAGTTACTACAAGACCTAAATAAACTAATCAACAATTCACAAAGAAGTTTTGTGTAATGACTAATGTTATTTAAATTAATAATTATGGTTCTGGTAGCAAAATTGGTAGCGATCCTGCCTGACGAGGGAGTGTTCTCCAGGTACAATTCAAATAAATTCAACTCGATCCTAATAAGAATTAAAGGTACACACAATTACCACTCTGCACTAGAATATCCCAAGCAGCAGGTAAAGTGAGATCATAAATAAAACCCAAAAACAAACATTTATCTGTTACATAAAAGTTTTGCCAGGAATCGAAACCGGAATCCGCCGTTCGATAAGACAAGCCCTTTGCCCAACTAAGTGTATAAAAATCCGAAATTAATTTAATTGCTAATTCAGTTTTGATCTTTATTCTCATTTGTATATTATAATTTATCTAACTTCACTTCATACGTACATGTTTGTCACAGTAATTATTATTATTATTGTTAATAGGACAGAATAAATATGTTTTTATTTAAATAAATAAAATTTTAAAATATTACAAATCAATCAAACGCAATGTGCAATGTCCTTTATTAAGAGGAGTGCACACTGCATGACCCCCCGCTGGGCGGTAATTTTGGCACACCGCGGCCACGGCACGGCGTACTGTGCCATGCGTAAGCTCCTACGGCGTTGAATCCAGTTACGATATGGTAAATATTTTTAAATTCCTGTTATCGGAATATACTCTACCTATATATATTTATTTATCTTGTTCAAATTTTCATTCGTTAATAAAAATACTTTCTATTCATCCATTCAAGTTCTAATACAGTTTTTTAAACTTGTAGTGAAAGACATTTGATGATAATGCAGTTTTTTAAAATATTAATTGATTGATTAAATTTAATTAATTAATTTAAAACTGTATGGGAGAAAAAAAATCTCTTGTACAAGATATTTGGCAGGGTATAAATGTATATATACATATTTATATTAATTGCAACTATTTAAGAAAAGCAGGAATTGACTTTAAATTTTTTTTTGTTACTTGTTCTAAACCAAGTAGTTTATAGATTTAAATGTCAAATAAGTGCACAAAACTGCTCTTAAGACAAACAGCCACTGTTTTATATTACGTATTTATAACATATTCTGCACGTGTCTTACCGCTGGCACAGATTAATCTAGGACAGGTGGCTTTATACACTCGTAAGACAATACAACTTTAGGCGTGTACGAAAGGAGCTTTAGGCGAAGCTTTCGTGATTCCTGTCAACAGGGAACTTCTGAGCATCGTACGAGTACAGCTGTAAAGATGTAATTCTGTTTTTTTAAGATTTATTTAATTTAAATTTAAAGTTTAATTTAAAGTTTTTACTTTATTCGGTATTCTGCAGTAGTACATAGGTTCAAAGATTTATTACTCTTTCATCTATCATAGAATGTATTCTACGAATTTATAATTTTCCTCTCCAGTAGTAAACATCGTATAGTTCCATAAATATTTTTAAGTTATGTACGCAGCAGGAAAACGCAAGTCACAATACTGGCGACAACCCTATATTTGACCTCCATGTGTTTACCCTTGTGATATTTCATATAACTATGTTATAATATATCCATTACTCTTTTCGTTGTATCTCTACAACGAAGTTCTCAAACAGAGCGGTAATGTATATCATATATTTGGAAGTATTAAAAAGAACTTTCGTATAAATTTACAGGGTTACAGCCTTTATTGTACGCTAGATCGAGAAACCATTAATCAGTCTGTGCCAGAATCATCAATATAACATTATACGTCCAAGCACTCGATTCGAATATTCGATGTATCGATTATGTATCGGTAATTCGATTATGCCGACTCGTATTGTGTGCGGGCTGTTCATCATTCGATGAAAAATGACGACGTCATTATTTTGCCTCGTGTATTTAGGTTAAGTTAGAGCTACGTTTTTTGGTACTGTAACATACCATGTTACCTATTGTAAACTATTTTACATTGGAATCTACTTTATGCTTAATAATGGAATTGATATTTGATGGAATGGTCATGACTCAAGCTGTAATGTCTTAAGCCTTGGGTACTTAGTTGATCTTACGAAAAAACTTTTAATTAATCTGACTTTTCATATTGCTTCCGTTCTTCTCACCTTAATAATTATGAAAAAATCATCCATTTACAAAATAGTAACTTGGTGAACTGAGTGTTAATTAAGTATCAATCAAACAAACAAACAACAAACAAAATCCTCTTTATTGTACACCAAAAAGTAGTATATAGAAAGTTTAGATACAATATTTTTAGGTACAACAGGCGGTCTTATCGCTTAATTAGCGATCTCTTCCAGACAACCTATTGGGCTGATAAAGTAGATGGAGTAATGAGACAGGGTAGGGGTGCACAATTATGAAATACAGTTACATTTGTTTACTTTGTCAGCAGATAGTGTAATAAGTTTTAGTTAAGTGGTACGGTGTAAGAATAGTTAAAAAGGAATAAAGTGGTATTAAGATAACAAAAGATAGTAAAAAATTAATGGTAATCATATGGAGAGATAATACTCTTTGACTAGATTTTCAATAGTCAATCAATAGTGTATGTTGAAAAAATATTTATTCAATCATAATGTATTTAATTAAAATTGGTTAAATGAACTAAACATAATTTTGTACATAAACTCGTCAGTAAGTCTTTGAGATTTTTGGAGAATTCTGATCAAATCGATTTTGGTTTGCTTACCTTTTGAATTGCTTATCAAATTTTTTATGTTAAGTAGTAAGTACTAAGACAACTGAAATAGCACTACGACAACTGAGAGTTGATATTGCTTTCGTAATTTTTTTACTTTAACTTAATTTTGCTCATAGTCCAAGAATTTTAACATCCTCTTCCTCTGCTAAAATTATCTCTGCTGTTCATCTTATTGTCGATTTTTATATCATTCTATTTACATATTTTTGCCCCTAATTATAAAAAACTGTCATGCCATGTTTGAAAGCAAGACAAAGAGCTTATCCAAGATGGAGTAAGAATATTACGTGTAGACTGTTGACGGTGTACGTAATTTCCCTCCGGATAGCTCTCAGTAGGGATGAATGATGCCCGCCGGACGCGTGACTTCCAACGGTTATGTCTTGAGGTCTGTCGCTTTGTTTCATTATAATCATAATTTATTAAGCTTAAAGAGATTAAATAATAGAAGCTTAATGAGATGCTCGATCGATCTGCAACTGTGAAGCGTGCTGAAGCCCACTATTATCTTTACAACCAATAATTGTTCCACTAATGGTCTCGGGTGTCTTTTCAAGTGCCAGTTGACGAACTTCAATGCACTTTGAGAATATTATGAGAACTTTTAAGTATGTAGGTTTCCTCACGATGTTTTCTTTCATCACAGCAAGTGATAATTAATTTGTAATTCATTTTGATAAATAAGAGGTGCATGCAGAATTCAAACTCAAGACTCCGTTACGGAAGATCAATGTTAATACTGCCAGGCTACTGCTACTGGTGTTCGCACTATGACACGTGAATTACTAGGAAAGGGCCGTGGCTCGCAGTGGGCCTTGAGTGAGTTGAAACCAATATTGCGACATATGTTTTTGAAGAGAGCGTTATGTACTGGTCTGCAGCACCTTTACAGGCCGTAGTACTTCTGGAAGTTGTCATAGAACCCGTGTTGAGCTAAATCTAATTTTCATTTGATATTTAAATATCTCATTTCAACATCCATCCATTCACTGTTCAAGCTGTCGATTGATATTTGATTCAATTCGAATTCTAAATTCAAATGGAAATCATTTAACTATTTAGGTATTCTGTAAATACATTTATGCACGTAATTTTTTGCTTCTCCTACCGTTTCAAAAACCTGTTTTAACAAGGAAGACAAGGAACGGCGAAAGAAACTGTTCAGCAGATATTTTAAAACAAAATGGCAATTACAAAGGAATTTTTAACGTATACAGAACTGATTTCGACACTGTTATTTCCAGGTAGTTTAAGTACTGTTATTCAACTAAATGGATCCACGTTGGTCGTAAGACTTATGCTACGAATGATTCAATTTCGATGAATCATCTTTGGGACAGAAATCGTTCTCAACGCAGAGTGACTCTTTAATCTAAAACATATTTCTCGCGATCATGACTATTTCCGTATCGAAAAAACTCTTCGCAAATGTATCAAAACTGTTGTCCCGTTAGCGCGGCAGATACCTGCGTATCGCCAATTTTTTCCCACACATCTATAAAGGGTTAAAAAGCCTGACGTATTGTAAAGGGATATCTAATTTCCTCGAAGCAAAATTGGCGTAACATTGCTAAGGTACTTTTTGTGCCGCTAACCCTTTTTGCCGTTTTGTTTTTTCTTTTTGAAAGCGCAAAGAAAAGGCGGTTAGTTTATATCCGGTTTCTTTGACGTCTGAGGGGTTGACCGGTGTTCTCAATGAGTATTAATTATTTGAAGTGGGATTCAGTACTTGAGTGGATTGACGTGTATTGTAGGAGTTTCTTTAGGTACATGAGTTTCTACTAATTCATTATTATAAGCCGACGATGTTATGCACGAGATTTACAAACGGCATGAAATTACAGGGGCCTTGTGGGTTTAACTTGTTCTAGTATTAAAAATATTGTAGGTTAGCTAATATACTATTATAGAAGAGGTATTTGATATTATAATGGTGGGATCATGGTATTACTTATGTTGTAAATGGTCGATAGAAGTTTTAAGTGTTATATCAATTAGATTGTAATATGCAATAATAAACAACCGATTTACTAGTTTTAGTTATGTAATTTAAATGTTGGACGAAATTAAACGTTGTTCGGTAATAATTTGAAATATATACTCAATTTTTCAATTTTTGAACAATTTGAATTTGTTAATAAATTAATTAAACCGTTACGACTCATAGCTTATGTAAATTAAATTTTCTAAAAAGAAACCACAAAAAATTATTGGCTAATTTTAAAGAACTAAACAGATAAATGATTTTATAATATTAATATTTAGATAACTTACAATATTTTTACTTCATAAGTTTTATAGCTAATGCAAAGTAAACAATAGTATTGGTAAACAGATTAATAATTTTAAATATTAAATGTAAGAGTACGGTAATTATTCTAATCTTTTCTTATTCTTATGCCCACGGTTTCTGTTGAAGTTAACAATTAGCACCGCGTTAAATTTACAGACGAACGTCAAGACGTAATCTTTTAGTGAAATTGAAAAGAACGCTATTAATTTTCACACCTCATCAGACTACGTGAGACTTGGTCGGAGAGATGAAGTCTTAACAAAAAAGTTATAAAGAAAAATAATTTCACGCGAATCATATAGCATCTGCCGCCACCTGCTATTATTCTATGATTACCCTTCACCTTTCTAATACCTCGGGTCTGTCGGACCCCTGACGGATGCGAAAGGGTTTGTCTTTGTTTGTGAACAGTTATATTATGGCCTAAGACCAGGTGGGTCCTTCTTCCGCGTTCTCACGAGATGATACCGGATTTTGCAATATTTTTTTGATGGTAAATTGATGCAATTGTGTTTGCTTTGGTTGTAGGCTTAAATTCTCTAGTGGGGTTATGTAAGGTCAATTATACTTAAGATTTCATTTGAGACCAATGCTGTACATTTTTGCGTCATATTATTTTTATGTTATACATGGTAAGGTATGGTTAATAGCTTATTACAACTCATAGAATTCACCTGCTATCTTCCTAATGAGCGGGGATTAAGACAACTTCTATGCTAGCAAAGTGCGGATTGATGGATTCCACACATCGTAGGGAACAATGGAGAACTCTTAGATTTGGAAGTTTTTAACAATAGCTTTTATTCAAAAAACCAAATGATAATTAATTAAGGTACTATATTTGTTATTTAGAAAAACAGATAAATGTTCATGTAGGATACGAGCCCTGGTCCTCAATATGGTATTATGAAAAAGCATTATTCTACCACTTCTTATAAATATAATTAATAAATAAAAAGACATAGATGCAATAACGATTTTCTGGCTAAACAAAGGGTCTAGCTTCGATTCCCAGCCAGCACAGTAATTTATGTGATAAACATGGAATAATATAATTTCAAATTGTAAGGAAGCAGAAAACGGGCAAACAGCTATTGATTGGAAATCGCTGAAAATAGAACCATAATTCAGTATGTATTACTTCAACTTATTGCTGTTCCTGAATACAGATATGGAACAAATCATTTGTGAGCTTCGCTAACTCCCAAGCCGAAAGTTTCTTTACACAAAATTAGTAAGTATGTATTACGATGGTCTCGCTTCAGGCGAATAAAATTTAATCTTGTTTTTCATTAACACCACGATACATTTGCGGCCGTATTGGAGCGGTCTAGAATACTCCCCCCCAATCCCGTACTGGCAGAACAGGGTGTCTTAACGCGACAGAAGCCAGCCTGCTTGGTGGTAGGGCTTCACGTAAGGATTATATTATCAGTATTATTATTGAGTTATAAATATTTTTTACTGGTATTATTATGTTTCCGTGAAGCCTGCGTGGCTAGCTACCACCCTCTTGCTCGAGTCAGCCGCCAAACGACTCGTTGTGTTTGGGCTGGTGGCTTGAGAGCCAGTACTTTCTTTCTTAACTTCTCATTTCCTGCCCGACAACGCATCATAATCGTCATACCTTTGGTTTTGCTGATATCCATGGGTGAAGGTGACCTTTTACCATCAGGTAGCTCGTCTATTCATTTGTTAACATTAAAAAAACCACAAATATTAGCTACTAGCGTACTGCTCTGGCTTCATTCGGGTTGTAAAACAATTTTTATACAAATTCATAATCGTTTAATAAATGATCAAAGTATTTTTGAAAGTTCTCTAATCACAACTTTAACGTTCTAGTGATTTTATAAGATTTTCGTTATCACATGACACGCTTTCTAAAACCACCTAGAAACTTAAAATTGAAAGTTTAAGATTTATAATATCAATCGGGAACTTCTCGAGAATAAATAATTAGTTGTTAAGAAGTAACTCAGAAATATGTACAGATGAATAAAGAATCTCCTTCTTACCGAAGCCCGTGAAATTGAGAGATTTTTTAAAATTTCCTATTACATCGTCAATGCTTTCCGATGTTTATACAATGATGAAGTATCTATTCTTGAATACACCATTTTTTAAGTCAACTTACGTTTAATTTTGAATTCTTTCACAACTACAAACTATCTGAGACTATATTGACTGGTAAACAGCAATAAATACTGATTTTGCCTTTACTTTCGTTGAATATACCTAGTTCCAGTACATAAAAATGTTCAATTCAAGTTATCATTATCATTTTTAATCTTTAATTTATCTCATTTATTTACTACGTAAAGTTTGACATGGTACTATTAGTTTCAATGTATGTAGGTATGCACAAGGCAAGCAAATTCGAAATTTCCAATAAATTATCATATTGGAAGATCAGATGTTTAATTTCGACACTAATATCCTTGTTATAGTTTTCCTGTTAAATGATATCCAGAAATAAAGTATGATAGCTAACATATAATAAATTTTCCAACTTCATTTTAGATATCTAGTTGTTCTGTACGTGAACGAGTGTATGTCATAGAATGCCTCTTGAACGGCGGAGCCGATTTTCTTGAAATTTTTGTGTATCTTAGTCTTAATGAGTCCCAAGATGGTTTATATTCACAACTCGATCTGATAGTCCAGGATTTTTTATGTTTTTTGATGATTGCATCAGAGTGAAGCTGAAAGAAACAGAATTATTTTGTGTAATTCCACCGATATATTTTGTAAATCTGCTATAACACGATAACAATAACTAATTTTACATAAACGTTTTTTCAATTTATTAGCATGGGTCAACCAATTACACTAAAAATTAAAAAAAATATATAAACAATTTATACAAGCATCAGAAATATCATCAGATTATTTAAAAAAAAACTTAAAATTAATTGATGAATAACAAAGGCAAAATAAATACAATTAAATGCAATCATATAAATAGAAATAATATTAAATATGAGATAAATTCATGTCAATCAAAATCAACCAAACCATTGTCAATAACAATCAACGTCAATTGTACATTATTTCTTCACAAATATAGGCACAAGTGCTTGTAGAATGTGTTTGATACAACCTTCGTTTTAGTCTACGTTGAAATTGCTGCAATTTACACGAAACCATTGACAACAAAAGTATTTTTGTTATTCAATGTTACCAATGTTAACATCTGCAATTTAGTACGCGGCGATGTACAGAAGCTATTCGAGCAATGTTTCACAAATCAGCGTACACTCGCTATTCAAAGATTACGAAAAAGTGCTGTTCAGGTTACGTCGACTTTTATTCCGGTCGACCGACTGCAGTAACTCGCGACAACCGCCGACCGTATGTGATTGAGTGCGCTATTGCTGTAGTTTTAAGTCTTCGAAAAGTACTGTACATTAAATCGAATTCTATGTAATATATAAGACAAATTGCAAGCATAGTTTTTATATACCTACCAAGCAATTGAGAGTGCCTCGACTGCTTCAACGACATGCCCAAGTAACTAGCAGGCTATTGGTGGATAGTGGTCAACTCAATTCTCTGGAGTTGTTATTGCGATTTATATACAAAGTTTTTAACTCTGTTCAAGGGCTTCTTAATGATTTTTGTTTTATTTTCATGCTATTTTCTTCGTGTTTAATATTTGTTTTACTGTATATTCATATGCTGTTTTACTTGTATATGAATCATCACGTTTTTTTCTAATTATTTATGACTGATTTATAAGCTATGCCAAGTGAAGCGGGCGGGAACGGCTTCTCTTTCAATAATATTACAACAACCATTAGGCAGTGTATTATCCGATCGATTTGAAACGTCGCCCGCAGATATAGGTTTTAGGTGTACAAACAAGCATTTAGTTTTATTTGAGCAGCGTTCGCGAGGCAACATGACACCACCAATGGCCGATGGATTCGGCGGCAAATAGCATTTGTGTACGCAAACAACTTGACGTGGCTATCGCGTTACTGTACCTACCAGAATATTTATATATTATTTACTGGGCCATGAGTTAAAATTCTGGATGGAGCAGACATTTATGTGACAGATAAATGTTTTATTGTAATAAAAAGTCTAAATTGTCTGTATATCATCTTTGAGATACGGTACCCTGGTGCGCAATCTCTAATCAGCAAATGGCTATAGTCATGCAAAGAACAATGATTGGAAAAGTCAATCGAAAAAACGGTAAACTTTGAAGTCCTTGGGATTTATGAGAACTGATCTTTAATAAATCTTATTCCGTTCGGATGCATATTAATTTTAAATCAAATTACATTACCTAAAAAAAAATTAGGTTAAATTTGATTTTTTTTAATGTTAATAATCCACCAATGAGCAGACAGGGCACTGATGGTGAGCTGTTACCGACGCCCACGGATATCGATAACTCGAAAGGCATCAAGCAAGTCGTCGGGCAAGAAGGAAACTAGGGACCGTTTATTATGATCTCTTCGAGACAGCTACTGCAAGCGTAAAAAGGCTTCACAGTTGAATTTCTTATAGATGATCCTTGCTTAGTATCTTCCTAGTAAGAAAATTTTAGATATACATACTTTTATGAATACCCTAATACAGATGTTACAATAAAATTCATATCTTGCAATATTTTCCCATAAAAGAGCTACACCGCGGTAACAACTAAATAAACTAGCAAATTCTTTTGTATATATTCCGTGGAAATATGGAAATGGAACGCATAAACACTGAATAAACCGCCGCAGTAAAACGCTGGTATACGACGCACAGACAGAGAAACTACAAAAACCCCAAATATACGAACAGGAAGCCATATTTTCCACCGATCCACCCCGGTATCCGTGCGTCCGAAAAAATTGTAGATAATCTAACTTTTCCAAACGCCCCATGGCCTTGCCGCGCAACCGATTTACTCTGACCCGTCAAAACACATACGTTTACACACAATTGCCATGAGTGATGTAACGTTGAAACTAAATCATAGCTCCAGTAAAACTGGGAGAGGATACGGGGGTGGTCGCAGGGAGAAAAAGCAGCAAATCATTACTGACAGTTGACCAAACGGGGTGTGCGTCCCCTAAAATATGTATGAGACTAGAAAAGGCCTGTTATGGTGTCCGAATGTTGATAAGCCAGCAATGGGGCTGTGAGATTGGATGGCAATGGGGACGCAGGGGCGGAATGATTAGGATTTGTCGCCAAAAGTTTTTGCCTGTCGCGAGTTGAGTGGATTCTCTACGTAGGAATTTTCGATCATAGCTTTAACTTGCAAAATATTGGAGTGTGGTATAAGTGAAATGTTTGGAATTTATATTTTGTTATTACGTTTTACATCGAAAACTTATTTGACTGTTAAAATATTGTACATTTTATATGGTGAAGTTGGTCACAGATAAGTTACTGTAGCAAATAGTTACATATATAATAATAATATTTCTTATTTTACACCAAAAGTTATTAATGATTGAGGTAGCATTAGAGAGAAAAGAAATCATAACACATGTGTCATAATGGCACAAGATAAATAGCGATAATTGTTACTCACAATCTTAAATCATATATTAATAATGAAAATAGAAAAAATAAGCAGAAAAGCTAATTGTGAGTGTAATTGTCCTAACACACTTATGAGAGAAATGTAAAAGTTATTACGATGAGGTGCTAAGGGTCTAGAGTGAATGTGTGAGTCTCTAAAGGATTATTTTTGTGATATATTTTTTTATTATTAGTTGATAAACGAGCTGATGTATTAGTTGATAAGTGATCACTGCTGCCCATGGGCTTCCGATGACCAAAGTCAGTACCGTTGTACTATGGGCCAGGAAGAAAGCGAGGAAGCTGCTCTTTGACTGGCTCTCAAACACTACTTCTTCTATTCTAGATATAAGAACGAGGGTGGTATCTAGAAGCTTTACTTGTCTACTGAACATTATCAAGATTAAACTACGTGGTCTAGAACTTAGTGAACGGTTTCAGTAGGAAAAGAGAATCTGCTATGTTGACGCTTCTGAAACTTTGGTAGTGATCCTTTCTGCCAATTGAGAGAACCAGGGTTCGATTCTTGGCTAAATAAATATTTGTTCTCGGGTCGTGGGTGTTTGTGACGTCTCAATTGTGTATGTTATCTGTAATACAAGAAATCCTAATGCAGGGGTGTGTATATGTTAGCATTGTTCAGGAGGATGCAATACGACTCAATGACGGATGGTAAGGGGATCCTTGCTTCCATTTGCGATACACAATTTATGTCCTAGGTTTCCGTTAAAGGAAAAATTAGCAACAATATCACGCTACGTTATCATGGTTATATGATTATTATCGTGAGAAACCAAACAAACGGCAAATACATCACTAAATCATAACAAATAGTGCAATGCTACAAACGTCATTGTTGCCACAACAAAATGCCTAATTCCCTTTAAATCCGAGAAATAGGATTTTGTAAAAAAAATGTTACAAAAAGCTGTCGTTGACTCTTGCAAAAACACACAATGGGTCGGGTGTAAAAACTGTTCAGTGTTCGTAGCGATGAGCGGCGTAGCTACCGACGTACTAAATACTATTGGGACATTTTTTGTAGCAACCATTAATTTTGAAGAGTTGTAATGATTTGAAGTTTTTAATGGGGTTCAGTGTTTATTATTGTTATTTTTGACTAGCGACAGGTAAGTGGTTGGGAGTTAAGCTTTTTTCTATATGGTCTGGATTTGAAATTCTACACTTACCACTAATTTTTGATATTTTAGTTTTAAATATTGATGTCTTACCTTGTCTTGATCAGGCTAAAGTGTATCAAGGTAAACTTGTTTCAGTTAAAAATTATGACAATCATGCAATAAGACAAGTATGTAAATTTGTTTCGTAAAAACAATAAATTGTGATAAATAATTGTTCTAACAAATTTTACTAAATTATTTTAAATTGTCTAACACAAATGGCTGTTAAAAGAGCAACTAATAACTCATCGGAAATCCATACAACCGTAATGACGCCAACAACAAGCCATTCAAACGATATTTTTTGTCAAAATATGTCGATTTAACCCCAATTCGCTTTTGGGTGTGTTTTACCCCAATTGGCGGAATCACAATGTTTTATGGTGTCAAGAGCGGATCAGTGTAAAAATTTGGTATATTTTGAGTATTCTCACGACCCCGTCCGACCTTTTGTCATTTTTATTTGTATTTACCGATTTTGTTGGATATTTTAAGTGATTTAGTTAAGTACGCGATAAATCGTTTGATGTTTAATTTGACCTACAAGTTTAAAGGTGTTCTTGATGTGTACTTTTAATTAATAAATAAAATTTTTATTGATCACAATTAAACAGCCACGGTACATAATACGAACTTATAATTAATAATTCTGCGATAGCACTAATAGGTTAAACAGATATACATAAAGATTCGTTGAGAAGAATCTTTATTATAGATATATATATAATAAATTCTTACATATTTAAGTACGCGAACCTAAGTAATTCCAGAATCTAACATGTAATTCTGCGGTGAGATTATTATAATATTAAATATTACCGTTAATTTAACATCTATTAATGATTTAAAAGTAATCAATGGTTAATTTAACTATTGATATTACTTATTAATAATTAATAATGATTTCACCACGGAATCAGCTATGAGTTTGATTGAACTGATTTTTAAATGCTAACTTACTTTGTCATATATCTGAGGAGGCTTGACGCAATATCTGCCATGCTGTGCCAGTACAGATCGGTGAAAGACATACTGGTGAACCCGAATGTTGAACGCTAGGCAATGTTAAAATGTCTGTCAGAACTTAACGACTCAGGTTAACAAAAAAATCTGGTTCAATGACTTAAGGTGGAAAAGCAAGAGAGCATGAACGCACGAACATGAAATTATTGCTACACGCAGAAACGCCATTAATTCACTTCAAATAACTTCAAAGTTATTTCAAAAACATTGAACTTCTGAGTCACTCAGGGATTGCTATTTAATATATATATATATATATATATAAATATATATATCTTAAAATATAAAATAATAAATATTTTTTATTTCTTTCCCTCCTTCAAAATTATAATAATAATGCCGGTCGAACTACCAACTAGACAAACCCTTCTATTAACAAAGGGTGAACCCTAACAAAGCGCGGACTACTTCTATTATTTTATTAATTTGAATGTTGCAATTTTGCGTATACCTGATCTATGACAATAGCGTGCTGTACATTCGCCAAATCCTCCATTCAATTTTTTGCATAAGGGGTTTATTTAATGTTCAAGTATTTTAATGGCACGATAGGCAGATGCAATGCATTTACTAAAATCTAATTCATTGCGTTTTATATTCCAATGCCGAACTAAAATGACTTTAGGTTTATTTGCTTCTTCTGTTTTATTCGCATATACATAAAGTTATTTAGAAGTAAATTACTTTATATCGTATATACTATATGTTTTTTAAGTGATGCACACAATCATGAAACAAAAAAATTGGCATAATTTGGTTAAGTCTTCATGTCGTCTTTAAAAGGTTCAGCGTCCTTTTATGGGCCTTGGAGTTCGTTTTATAATAAGGTTCAAAAGTTGATACGTTAGTTACCCGTTGGAACTTTTAAGCGATGCGTTAAGCACAGCTTATAGGTAAAGGATATTATAGAATAGATTTATAATATTAATGACAAGGAAGCCTGAAAATAATAGTGTCGAAACCAGTTCCGCGCAGACTTAAACTTACTTTGTAATTACCATGTGTTGTTTTATAAGATGTGCTGGGGAGTTATTTCGCCGTTTCTTCTCCTCACTGTTAAAGAACCTTTTCACAATGGTAGTAGAAGAAAAAAATGATGCACATCATAAGTGTATTTACAGAATACCTAAATAATGAAATGTATTTGAATGTTTACATAATAAATTGAACGTAAAATCATTTGATCAGAAATTTATTAAAACTTCTTAATAGATCTTATAAACTTCTGCTTTGTTATAAAATATGAATTTTACTATTTAACTGTTAGCGTATTCGTTCTCCCTTTCGTTTAGCTGCAACTGAAGTACCTCTTTACTTATCTGATGATCTACAATCAACATTGCAATACAATGGAGGTAAATTAGCTGAGTGATTTGTAAGTGGGTACTAGTCGGCACATGTCAAGCACAAAATTACCCTTTGTGCTGTACATCTAATCTCAAATCTTTAGCTGTAATTGAAGTGCTATAATACAAACCGAAATTTAAATAGAAAAATTAAATATTATTTAAAGTTTATAAAATAAAAATATTACAATTGCTGTGCCACTTTTTGAACGTAAAACGGAATGAAATCGGTAATATTAATGGATTACGCTTCAATTCCAATTTCAAACGTATAACTGCAGTTTGTTACGTTCGGTATTGATTTATGGCCGGAGACAAAGTCAAAAAGCGAACGCACTTTTTTTCTTCAATATTTGTGTTTGTAACGGGTGTTTTATTTGTGTCGCGAAATTCGCAAGGGCCACACTGACAACGGCGCCGCGAGAAGGGTTAAGTTATTATTAATAAAAATAAGTTAGAGGTACGATTGTTTGATAATGAATTATTGGGTTGAAACGTTTCAGGTACATTGAGTATTACGTGAAGGGCTACGTGTTATTGTGCACCATGACAGTCGAAACTTTCACACGCGAATGTGCAGTCAGGTAGAGCGAGGATCTCGCAAAAAGTGTAACCCTTCATTATGTACGCGGTTAAAATCTGGAGTTATTGCACAAATCTTAGGGATCTTACTAAGTAAGTTGTTTTTAAAATTGTCATTATAAAACCTATGCTATTTTAAAATTATACCTACTGTTAGTTAATGTATTAAAAATATTTTTAAGTTTAAGTTAAAATACGTCATTATTTGGAAATGCAATGAAAAAAGCATTATCTTATTTTCACATTTTTTATGTGGTTTCCTTTTTAGTCATTCTCCTTTTAATATACTTGTATAATTGAAAACATGAAATAATTAATATTTTATTATACATCAGCATAAAATACTGTCAAAAAAAACAACTCGAACAAACTTCACCTAATAGACCACGCGTGTAACCTCAACGTAACCCCAAGTGCATCTTAAAGCTTTGAGTCTTTTCAAATCCTTAACCCTCTAATAATAACTACACCTTTTTGTTAGTTAACCCTTTAGCGCGTCGGTAATTCTTAAGCCCTGCTACCTGACCCCACCGGGTCTGCCTGACTTCCTGATCCATTCCTTATTCGAATCGTCTCGACAGTGCGTGTGCGCAACTAATTCGATCGACTTCGTTTGATTTTCGAACGCGATTATCTTATGAAAATGTGACGAAATATAAACTTAACTATAGTGGCGTCTGTGAAGTTTCTGGTTGTGTGTGTTTTATATAAATACATGTAAGTATTCGTGGATTTAATTATTGCTTTTAATACTAATTTAATTATTTTCATTTTGCACCTTTAATATTGTAACGTCATTAATCCCTGAAAAATAATGCAATATTTTTTTTAAACGTTTAAAAGGTTAATTAAATTACTATGACTACCTTATTTATTACCATATATTAAAAAACGTGATGTAATTTTTTTTTAATTTTTATGTCATTAATAAGGATTAAATATATTGGTCAGATATATGGCTACTTCTGAAGACATAAGAGGAGCAGTTACATTTGAATCACACCTCATATCGAAACACATATATATTTCAATAAATTTTCGTTAACGCACTTTGGTGCTGATCTTAGTCAAGCCAATCGTACAAAATATATACAACTTATTATAATAACACTCATTTTATTCAATTGAATTAGCCTTACATAAATTAAAAATGTAATGATGTATATAACAAAATTAGACCCGTGCATCAAATTTATAGAATTAATAGTTTTACTGATAAATATTAATTTGACAAAAAAAAACTTATCTTACAACGAGCTGAGCGAAAATTACCTACGTATTATGACATAGATACACTTATGTTTCGTAAGTACTAAACGCCACTTCAGCTAAATAGCTCCGAATTTTCTCCTCCGTTCTCCACATCACTCCCCGCGTGTAATAAAGAGCAGTGTAATTTTATTCATACATGAAATAACAAACGGGAGGCATAACGCACGTCAGCACTTCGTCGGAGACAATAAAAGAGGCCGGACCAGTCGCAACAACTGTCCTTCGTATCCATGCAAAAGATGATACGCTGTTATTTCCAACATATTCCAATATATTATTTTTTATTGCCTACCCTCCGAGGTGGTAGGGGGAGTCGCGTCATGCGTGATATTTGATATAAAGTCGGAACTCAACTTCGTTATGCGATATTCTTTTTTCAAAGGACAATGGCTTCGATGTAACATATTTTCGAACGGATAGAGGATATTTTTCTTGAGCTACTCGGATGGGTCCAATTATTCCTAACATGAGACTGTTTTCAATGCGAGTTTGTTACCGGAGTTACTCGTGGCGTAAAGCGGAGCTTGTTAGCGGTACTGTTGTGTAGTTATTACCCACCTACGTTTTATTATGTTGGAATTGAGAGAGAATACGCTGACATTGTGTTTGACAAAACATTCTGTGTTTTTTGTTTAAGAAAAAAAACAACTTATTGATACATTATAATATTGTAATCAAAGCGAACTATTGACTGAATACAAGAACAAGTATTACTATTTCGTATTCAACAAATAGAAGTAAATAAATATTATAAGAGAAAAATAGCAAAATTATAATATAATTTTAAAATACAAGTGTAGAAAGGATACAAGGTGTAAAAACGACTGAAAATTCAAGACCAATAGTTTTATAGTATATAAAAAGATTGAAACAAGTAGCGTATTGTAAATTACCCTTATGAAAAGTTTAGTTCATTTATACCTGTTAATTTTTAAGAACCAATCAAATGAAATAATATTTATTGGAAGTTGGTACAAACACTTTTCGAATGTTAAACTAGCCATCGTTTCTACAAATCCCTACCGTTAGTGGTTCCGGAAGCGGCAAAAAACTTCCGACGAGTATTTTTTCCTACTTACAGTTACAGAACGCACTTTGGCTATATATTAAACTCATGTCCAAACAGTCTTGTCTTTAAAGTAATCATCTAGTTTGTGACCTTTCTGCTGAATCAGAATTCTTTTGTCGGGAGTTTTTAATTTACAATATGGCATTTCTGTCAATTGTAACGGAATTTACACATCTATCCTTGAAAGAGTCACCAGTTTTGCTAAGTCTGAAATGTTTACAATCAGTTTGGCCTTATTCCTAGTGTTAATGTTGTAAACATTACTCTTCTTAACATAACTAACAGAGTATTTTTTAACGTACATAATTAACTTTTAAAGTAATTTTCAAAAACCGGTGACTGAATAAACGAGGTCAATAAATTTCATTATTTTAGAAGACATTAATTGAATAATAAGTCATTAAATAGTAACAAACTTGGTCTTATTTATTTTAATGTTTCTACATCTTGTTAATTAAATGTAAAATATATAATTAAAAATAAGTATTAATATAATATAAATATAACCACAGTATTACATAATTACAATTATTCTTAAAAACTTTAATTCAAATTCAAAATCGTTTAATCATTTAGGTACCTTATGAATTACAGTTATACACGTAACTTTTTGCTTCGAGTACCGTTTCGAAAAGTTTCTTTAATATCTAGCAAAAGAAACAGCGAATGAAACTCCTTTTTCATCAGTAAAGAAAGATTTTGATAGTAATACTAAATAACGCCATACCCAAAATGATTCAACGAGCCAATGTTACCCTCAAACTAAACGTGATATGGCTTCCAACTTAGCAAAATCCGGTCGGCCATGTCGTGAATGTGCAAATAAATCCGCAGTAAATAAGGGAGAGGGTGTTGGTCAGCGGCCGGGTCCCAGGCCCGCCCCACTGGGGGCAGTTTGTCGGTCAAAATTACTTGTCGATAGTCGGAGGGTTGTGTCTCAACCTTTTGTTCGGATTGCAAAAATATGTTTGAAAATGGCTATTTTTAGAAACAGGCATTTTATACTTGACGTAATATTGTTATTACTATATATATTATATAATATACTATATATATTAGTATACAAGTTGGTACGAGTGTACACAAATACACACATTTATACGCGTATGTAACAGTAATCGGTCTGTGATAATATCGATTTAATTTATAATAATTGGCAAAAAAAAAGAAAAAAAAACTTACTGTTTTTTACCTTTTGTTTACGAAGTAGTTAACTACAAAAAAAATTTGGTCGAAGTTAGTTTTTACAAACATTTCGGGAAAGTAAGACTACGCCATCACTTCAACGAATCCCTACCATCAATGGACACGGAGGAAGAAGCGGCAAGAAACTACTGGGAGATTTGTTTCTTTACTCATAGTTACAGAAAATATTTATGGGTATATATTAAACTATCCAATCTACATATAAAATAACCAAGCCATCTTGTCATTGACTTCAATTTCAAAAATATAAAATTGAGATGAAACTAAGCTTTTTGTATTTTAAATTACACAATAGAATATGAAGCGCTTTATAGCACAATTTAAAGGCTTCATTCAGATTAATAAAAATATATATAATAAATAAAATGAATTCTTGAATTTCCACAAAATCTCGTTCATCAAATAAAATGGATAAATTGAAATTTTTGTACATTACAAATAAATAAACATTCAATTTAGCATAACGTGTTCCGTGATCTGATAACCCTAAGAGGGTCGGCGACTCGAGCGAGGGAGACAACGAGGCGGGAGATACTGACCGCGACATTTGTGCCGTCCAACTTCCTACGCTAGAGGTACGGACACGTAAAACTGTATACCCCTAGCGAAATTCATACTGCTTGGTTGAGCTATGAGATAACCATAAATATTTGATATTGTGGTTAGTCATACATAATTAGTGGTAATTATTTTGATGAAAATTACCAATTATTTTTTAATATCAATATTTTTTAATAGAATTTAATATAATATGATATTATTATTAATGTGAGATTATAGAATTAACAGGCTGATATTGGTGCTATGTTTTCTATGTAATTGGCTTTATGATTTCACTGTAGCCGTATTTTTAACTCCTGATTAATATTATTAAAGTTTTAAATACAACATAATAACTTATTATTTAACAATGAAATTAAATTCGAAATCTTTATTATACAGGTATTTTAAAAATTAGGATAAATTAAAAAATATATTATTTAAAATAAGTGTAGGTTCTAGGATCTTGTGGTGCTGTACCGAAGACATTTTAATATTTCTGTGTGCGGTACCCAAAATGCTGGCAGCATTCCTTCGTTGTATAGATTCTAGTAATTACTTGGGAATTTTGTAAAGTTGCATACATTTATGTACGTATTTTTTGCTTCTACAAGGAATATTATACATACATAGATCTAACCGGTGTTATCATTAACACCTATTATATAATTTACCAGTTAATTATTATAGTTAATTTGAATCCAAAACGGGCAAATACACAGGCGAGTAAAGAACAGTTGGTTATGTTTGTAAATAGCATATTTCCCTTCATTATTAATTAATTTATAAATTTCAGACAGTTATTCCAACTTTATTTATTAGTGATATGGACTTACATATATCTTATATATTATTATATATATTATTATGCTTGACTTCTTACTAGATTGTAGTTTGAAGATGGTTTGAAGTTACTTATAGCACAGCACAAATTATCCTGCAATTCCTTATCCTGTGATCTTGTTACATCGATACAAAATTAATCTGATTTTCTGTAGATAATTGCTAACCATATTTTTAGTCTGTTTCACGAATTCTATTAATATACTGTGACAGTTATATTTTTTTACAAAATGTGGTTTTTGCCAATTGACATGACATAAATGTTACCATAATTTTAATCATATTAAATCTCGCGAATAACTTTACTGTAGAATATATATTTAACATTGAAAAACTCATATGCAACATCGTAAGTTGAGCATAATGTATTATCATGGAATTTATTTTAAGAGTAGCTATTATTCATTACTTGTTAACTTTGGTGGGGTGGGTAGGGTGTGTAGGGGGCAGGGTACAGGGGTGGCGGGCGCAGTGACCGCGACATTTGTAACGTCCATCCCCCTCCCAGATACGGAGCCTCGTTCTCAGCTTTGTTCGAAGTTATTGATTCATTTATTACTTTATTCTACAATATTTATCATTGTTATTCTTTGTTATGTTAATGTTACATGATGTTTGGTTGTTGTTAAATCGAATCCGGGTTATCTTATCAATCAACGAAATCATGTCAATAACGACACGAGTTTTCTTTTACTTGTTTACTGGTGCTATGTATAATCGCAATATATATTGCTATGTATACTTCTGACAATGAGTCAATCAGTGTTAAGTATGGCATACTTACATGGTTAAATTGACATTACAATAATGAAAACGAAATTACTTATAGTTACGTATAACCCATCCTCACTTCGCTTCAGAAAATCAATGTGTAACGTTTAGAAATTGTACCCGCAATATTTGGAATGATTTATTTTTCGTTCTGTGAGTTAGGAACATATTAATTAAAAATAATAGCTGTAGCCAGGGTCTAAAATTTTATTTGTATTATTATTTGTATGATTATGTGATGGGCCCCCTTACAATTTTTTTATTTGTATAATTAGATTAAATAACTATATTGGATACCTTTCAAATATTGCCAATAGAAATATTTTTCAACTTGGCATCTCCCGCCAATAAATTAGCTTCCCGTAATTCATTCGAATATGGAACGAGGAGGAATCAATTAGAGCGCGCAGATTTCCGAGTGGCCGAATGGCCAATAAAGGCAAATGGCGCGATGTTACATTTGAATCTACGCATCTAGTATATCGAGACCTCTGGTCGACTATCACCCTTCTTCCACCATGGGGTGAAAGATATAAAATAAAGGAGGGGTAAGAGGTCTACCTAAGTGGTCGGGTTTAGTTACTTAACGATGCCATTAGTTTATTTGCCGTTCGACCGGCATTCATTTTGCTGACATCCCTTTGGCTTCTTGTTGGCTCAGTTATGTTATTGTGCAAAGGATTGGAGAAATCTGTATTTTTGTGACAGTCCTATCCAGTACATTACCATTTTAACATGAAAGATTCAACAGAATTTTTCATGGCCATTCAATGGATAATTAATGAGATAACGTATTACTTTCATATGTGCAGTAATAAGATTAAATAAGTATATAGGGTTGTTTGCCTATATAATTAATTCTCGAATTAACCATCTGGGGGCCCGTCAGCTCCTTTCTATTCCTTTCTGTTATTATCATATTAATAAAAAATACATAAACACGAAAATAAAATTCCATGCTGTGAAAACTTTGGAATACGAGTAGAGACGCTCATACTAAATCTCGTTCAGCAAACTGCCCATTGAATGTATCGGCTAAGAATGTATTGGCTACATCGTTCGGCTAGTTCTGTTACGAACCATTAAGCCCCAACTCGCGCACTGAGATATGGACTTGCCGAATATTTGCTGCGAATTCCACTTGTTTGTTGGATTTGTGTTGCATAAAATTGGCAACGATAAACATTCTGCCATATTCAATAGTACGTTTTATTTTGAAACTAATCCATTTTATAATATTGTTAAACATTTCGTAGCAACTCACAGGTACACAAATTCTTATAGTGATAGATTGAAATCAAGATTTCATCGTGAATGAATGCTTATTTTTACACTTAGACTCATAGTACTTATTCTACATAAGTTCAATTTGGATTTAACCATGTTTAAAGATAGAATTGGAGAGTTTCATTTCTGAGGTACAATATTATAGGGTGAAATATATTCTATATGAAACGTTATGTGCTCTTCTTATTTACTATTCAATACGTATTCAATTCATATCAGTTTACACTAGAGTTATACAAAATTATTAAAAATATGAAATGGATGTTGGAATTTATTGGAGCTTTCCGATTCAAAGCTGCCTTGAAAATCATCATTACAGAAATGTACTGTAACAAAACTTTGCTAAATATCGATCAGTTGATTATAACACAAAGCGCTCTATAAGTTTGTATTATATAGTTATTAGGGATTTGTATTCCACACTTTAACGGATCCTAAATATTTTCTGATTATCCTGATTGTAGCATTTTCTCCAAATAAATTATTATTCTATTATCTTCTACACGTTCGATAGTGTACTAAAAATATTATGTTGGTGAAATCTAGAATCGAGCATTAGTTAGGATACCTAGTCATGCGTGCGGTTCGCTTCGGTTGTAATTCATGCGCTTCCGAGATGCGGAGACGTTAATGAGAAAATTTTGCTATCTAGATTGGTGTTGTATGACTGCAGTGGTCTCGCCACATGGTGGGCCACCGGGTGGCATTCGGCTTGGTTCATACTCATCTAAGTGTCAGTTGTTGGCGATGGCAATGAAGAATTAAGCAAGTTTTGGTTGTTAGTGTCAAAAATATCATAAGAATTTTTCTCTGGCAGACACATCATGGAAAACATGGAGATCTCTCATATATGAATTCCGTCACATTGTTTTCCTTCACGGCACAAGTGTTTGCAATACAAATGTAAATTTTGTAAAATCAGTGACGTGTGCAGGATTAGAACCCAAGTGCGGAGAACGACATTGAAACATCTGGGCTAGCAATATTGTTATTGCGTTAAGACAAATAATAACGAAGAGTACAAATAACTTCGCGTCATAGAAATTAAGTTTCAAATATCTTTACGCAGCTTATATTAGTGGATTATAATCGGCGGTCACCATAACGACGAGAGGAACGTCGTATTAAACTATATAGCTACAGTATAAGACATGATTTCCCCTGACAAAAGTACAAAGGGCACACTGGGCCGCCCCGGACTTAGTGGCGGACTGGATGGGACCATATTGCGACTTTATAACAATCTTAAATTGTCTTTAAACTTAGTAATATAGGATATATTCTAGAATAATACTAATAAGACATTATTTCTGCCTTTAATACAATTAAAAGAACACGTACATTGAAATAATTCAATGAATTAAATCCAATTAGTCATACAACTTATCGCTATCGATTCAGATTTTGTTAGTCAAACTGACTCTTTTTAAATACACTGACAAAACGGATTATTCCTAAGTACGTTTTGTACGAAGTTGAGTTAATGTACACTGAATAATTTAACACAAGCAATATAATTTACTATAATTATCAACATGGTTAAATATAATGTCTTTACATTCGCAATTTGTAATCACACCCGAAATAATTGTAAATAGTTTTAATCAGGGGTTTATAAACTTTTCAGTGTTACAGCAAAAAGCCCTTCTTTTAATTATATGCACTAACAATTGGTAAAAATTCGTGCAGCACTTTTTGATATTGTCGCTTTCAAACAAACAGACTACCACAGACTTTGTTTCCAACTATTTAAATGAGTTGATTAAATTTATTTCTGTATTGTCTACGAAGTGCAAGCAATGAAGTATACGTTGAATTATATTTTTTCAATTATTTTAAAAGTTAACAACAATCGCGTTGTGTATAAATAAACAAAATAATCCATTCTCATCCAGTCGTGAGCTAATCCGAGTACGCGACGGTAGCAGGACAGTTAATATATTTGAAGTAAGGTAGAAAAAGGGTTTCTTACGCTACCTTTGTGCGGAGATGCCCTTTAGTGGGATCTAATAAAACCTTGTTACGGCCAAAGGGATACCAATTCCAATATTGAAAGTGTTCTTTTACATGATATGGAATTTAGGGACTTCTTTCTGATATTAAATCTGGGGAAATCTCGTTGCCTTAACGATACAAGATAACGTTATGTATGATCTATATATGCGTAGTGGTTTGTGTTTGATAATACATATTTTTTATGTTGTAGGACGATACGAAGATAGGGTTATTTACAAGGCATTCTCGCCTATTGAAGGCCCTTAAATATTACGCATAAAATGTTGTGTCCGTATTATGTTTTAAAATTTTGCTGAATTATAATTTCACATAGCTCCCCGATGCAATCCGAGAAGGTAATAAGGTGACGTGTGGTTGCGTGTCTTAATTCCCAAAGAAATGAACCGATTTTGATTATGTTTTTTTTGTTTGACTGCCTCGAGAATTTTCTTAGCTATGATTCAAGATCTTTAGTTCAAGATCTCAGTTCAAGTCAATGTTCAAGATCTTTAGTTATTTTCTAGTTGACGAATTTTTTGACCACCACAGTTTGATGTTTGAATGCATGTTCGGGGCGAATTAATGTATATAATAATAGATCTCTGACGCGGATTGTACGAATAAAGAAACCCCATTTCATGAGTTTTAAAACGTTTTATTGCGTCGGCGTTTTTCATTTTCTGAATTAACTTTTGAATTAATAATACAGTACAGTGTATAGATATTATTACATATATTATATATTACGTATTATTACATACTCCTCAGTTATATATTACATACTCATCATTTACAATTTATGTTTATCGATGACAAGGCTATACCATAAAAATAACAAAAACAAATAAATATTGAATAAAAAATACCTACTTTATTTTTTTATATTATGGCTATATAATAAAATAAAAATAATAATATTTTTTTATTTAATTAACACTTCGTACATTTCTTAAGAATTATATAATTTCTAGCTTATATTATGACGGATATTATACGTTTAACTATAACGGGTACTCACGATTTTCGTATTTTTTGTCTTTGTAAGGAGCGAGCAGATTCGAGTGGAGTATCGTTTCCACAAAAATTCGCTGTTTGACAATAATTACAAACGAAGCGAATAAAAGTTCCTAGCAGCAGAGAGGCACTAGTTTTCAACACGGTTAAAAGACGAATGTTGCCTTGAACGGGTATTGCCTTCCTTTCGCTAGGCTCTGTTGTAGAGCGAGTCGTCGAGTGTTGAGTCATAGCGACGGTGGTAACCGTATTTATGACTGTCTCCGACATTACAATACGCGTCTACATAACACTCGCTTCCACGCTTCAAGCAATTTTTTTGTTTCTAACTCGTCAACCAAAGAAAATTTGAGAAACGTGTTAAAGAGTTTGTTGTCTTTCCTTATCAATTAAGGTATGGTCCACTTAACAGTTAAGAAAGTTTATGAGAACTTTTTGGGCTCGCGTCACGTTTTTTTCCCTGTTCATTTTTGACTAATCAATTCGAGATCACGTGGTTTTGTGAGACTTAAGTAACGTCGGACGGTTTGGTTAGATGGGTAGAGGAGTCCTTCGGTATAAGAAATATAGTTAAGTTGTTTCGAATTCGGTAAGTCATGTTGTGGGTTCGATCCTAAGTAGGCATTTTTTTGGCAAATAATATTGCATATAAATGGATATCACAAAATCAAATCGTCACCTCGATAAGGAAGTGTTTCCGAGCGAAGATTTCTGCCTTCCAAAGTAAATCCGAGCGAAGAATTTCTTTTAATACTTAAAACTCTTATATTGTTACCAATGGTTACTGATCCCACAACTGGGATTACTTTTGTCATATAATTTACCTTTGCCTGAAGGTTCATGATAAGTCAATTATTATTAATGTCGTATCTATTAAAATCAATGTCTTAGTTTGTTGCAAGATTGTTGCAATAAAGCGGCCGTCTCACGACGCATGCGCCGTGTGGCTACACTACCTGACCGCGGCCGGACACTGATCAATATTAAAGTCCGAGGGAGGACGCCGGGGGTTGTCTGTTTGCCTGTACCATGGATATGGAGCTGATGTTACCATCATTATAAAAAAATATCGTAAGTAACATTATAGATCCGTAAAATAATGTTAACATTTTGTGCGGCTCGTAAATTGAACTGTTGAAAAGATCATAACTTGAATTATGAATTATTTTGTTATTATGTTTTGATAATATTATATGGAATTATTTATTCGAATTGTGAAGACTTTAAAGCCATTTTCTTGTAGAGCAACGCTTCATAATTTCCAAGTTAAAAATTAAGACTAATTCTGATGCACTCTGGACTTGGGCTTGAGAGCCAGTACATTCTTTATAACCTTCTTCTCATTTCCTGGCCGAAAATGCATCAGTGATACCTTTGGTCTTGCTGATGTCCATGGGTGACGGTGACCACTTACCATCAGGTGGCTCGTCTGCTCGTTTGTCGGCTATTAACATAAAAAAAACTGTTCAGTGACATGCGCCTATACTATAGTTTTGGGCGTTGGGGATGGATATATGTTTTGCTTAATGAATGAATATTTGCCTATTTTATTAAAACATACACGGTATAAATATGTAAACTATAAATTATCATCTTGTATCTGTCCCAATATCTTTCCTATTAATCTTAGTAAATAGTTTGATTTAATAAAACAAAAAAGATAAACATGTTGTATCAACTCTATATAAATTTGTCTTAACTCACCTTTCTGCGGACACTACGGGGAGGGTCCAAGAGAAATGACGACCCTTAACTAAAACACACACATACACACACGCACGGCCATCACACTCACACGTGCGCAACTCGCTTTGGAGGGCTATTTGTATGTATTAGTGCGTCTGTGTATAGGACAAAGGTTGGTGTCATCGTGTGCGCGTCCAGTTTCCGCGCGCCTGGGTTTTGTTAATTTAATTAGAGGCACAAAAAGATTAAGGCTTTGCGAACACGAGCATTAGGCGACCGCTTTTGTTGACGCTACTCGTTATAGAACAGAGTACAGTATATATGATGCTTTCTGTATTTATGTCGCGTACTTTATTTTTGGTTACGCCAATTTGCCTACGTTCACAGCGGAGGAAGCAAGAATGTGGAGTTTACAGTTGAATTATCGCAGAGTTTTAAACGTGTTTTAAAATGTTTGAGAGAGGAATTTAATTTAATTTGGTTATGAATTTACTTAAATGAAAATACATTATTTCGGTTGTTTTAAATTGCGATATAAATATGATTTAAGTCTGATTAATGACAGTACTATTGATATCAAAATATGAAACGTTAAGTTTTGTAAATAGTAAAATATAATTTATGGATACCAAATATAACTAATCAGTTTTGTAAAAAAGTGAGATGTATAAGTTGATATATCTCTCTGTGTTTTTCTATTCTTACTTATTTTAAATTAATGCTTAATTGAAGCTAAGACAGTTAAAGGATCAATACGAACGTAGGAAGTTTTCCGAATGTGAGCCTTCGACTTTAGACTTTTGACACTTGTTTTAATCAATAAACTCCTTGATGTGGAATAAAGGTACAAACGAATATCAGATGATATCTACTATCTAATCAATATTACCTACCTCACCTTTCCCGCTACACACGGACAACCGATTTCATATATTGATATAAATTATAATTCGAAATTATTATTAATCTAGCATAAAATCATATAGAAACAATAGAGTTACAAAATTTAAACATTAAATATGAAATGAATTACATTTATTGTTATTGTAGACTTATTAATTTTTCTTTAAATTATATATATTTTAAGTAGTAACTAATTGTGTATTTGTATTTAACAAACGTAAAAAAATAGATCTTTCTTTTTTTGTTTAGGGAATGTTCCGGTGGCAATTAAGAAATTCGAAAACTTTAACTCTGGCATGACATAAGTGACCAATCGATGACTACAAAAGTCACTCCACAGCACTGACTTAGGTCGCATTATATAAAAATATTACACCTCATACAATTGTCGGCAATATTCGTACATAAATTTAGTTTCCATCTAAGGTATATTGATGCTGAGGCATTTTACGTGGCTCTTCTGTCAAATTGTGCCGAAGTTCTCCTATAGGGCAATTCGGCACAGTATTGGCACAATTTTAATGTTGCTACGTCCACGTGATATAATGACCACGTACTGTACGGTGGTTCGGTTGCTTTTCACGTGGAAACAATCACCTGCCGACCCCATAGCCTAGATGATAGTGACTCTGCTTGCCGAGCTAGAGGTCCCGGGTTCGATACTCGGCCGGGGCAGACATTTATGTGACAGATAAATGTTTGTTCTCGGGTCATGGGTGTTTGTGATGTCATATTTGTGTATGTCCATGCCACCAGCAACACGGGGAATCCTAGTGCAGGGGTATGAGTGTGTAAACGTTTATTTATATATTTATTATTTACCTTGAAAGCCGACTGAACTGTTAAGGTTCAGATGTAAACATCCTGCATATTTAATTTTTAAAGTTGGAAACATTGTAAATTTATTATTATTCGCTCCAGTGAAGGAATATCAGAAGGATGTCTAGATACATTTAAATGCTTAATGATTTATGGAAGACTCTTGCAAAAGATGTTTGAAGTCTGCCAATCCGAATTCATCGTCAGTCGCGATGCTGAAGATTTTGATTGTTGTGAAAAATTATTAAGTATCATGTCGCAGATCAAAATAACATCGACGATAAGGACAGAGAGGCACATTTCCCCAAATAATGTATTTTACCGCCGACATAAAGCGTGTTTGTCTTCAAAACAGCCGCCCATTCGCGTACCGCGATTCTGTTGAATATAAAAAGTAAGTCGATAGCTTACTGACGGAATTTATACTTTTGGATATTCGAAATATGTTTCGTTGACCGGCGCAACGTGATCTACCTCGCCCTCCTTCTTCGAGTGCCGGGGGACACTTCAGACGCGTTCGTTAGCCATGCGAGGTGTCGTACGAAGCTGGTGAAGTGAACACTGAATATATCGTATAAATTCAGCCCACGGGTAAATATAACCGTGCTAGTCTCAGGGTTGTTTTCACATAATAGAGCCATTTTCTTTTGTTTTTGTTGCGTACCTCGTCTCGTTATAGGTAGGCGCACAATGGAAACAAAAGATGGTGTCTTATTTCGGTTTCGTGATTTTGAGCTCAGCAAATATACCGCGGTGGGTATGCAGAACCCGCTGATTGTCTGGTGGGACGCTGAATTTTGACTTGATAAAAAATATCTATCGTATGAAAAAAAAATATTTAAAAATTTATTGAAACATTTGTCTCTATTCAATTTTAATATGAGCAACATAGCAATAGTAACGAAAACGTACAGGGAAATAGTTCGGTTGAATCTTGTATTCTTCACTTTACTATCACACCAGGATTGCGGTCGAGCCAGGCGTCTTTCTCGTCAGAATGAGAGAGATTTCTACAACAGTTCTGCCTCTCTCTTTCTTGAACGGTAACTGACAATCAACTTAAAATCTGCGAGTTCTTAAGTGTATATTTTTTAATAGATTCATCCATCCATCAGCCTTTGGAGGTCCACCGCTTGACATAGTAATATATAATATAATAAATATATATATATATATATTTATATATATATATATATATATATATATATTATTTTAATATATTATACTGTTATAATGCTTATATAAAACTATCAAAAAACATGGGATGCTAGTTAAAAGCCACGTACTTGAGAGTTTGGCTTTCTTTCTCTGTTTTTCTATATAAGTGTAACAACGAAACGTTTTGGGTGGCAGGGTTTGAACCCTGAGCCTTTATTGTTCGAATTTTAAGCCACTGTCCTGGCTTATTTATTACGTAAAACTAAAACTACGGATGATTATACGTTCCCGGATTCTAACATTGATGGCCCAATGGAAGACATATAAACAACTCAACCAACCTATAGAGCTCATATAGGGCTTTCGGAATAAGATTGGAATCCAAGTTTCCTGAGTGTTTGCCTTGAACCTACCCCTGGTTGTAACTACAGAGCCAGACGGTATCGACTCTACATTCCGCCGTCCGATGGACGGCCGCAGTCCGCAGTTCGGAGACGCTCGGAATTTAGTTCCATTCACTTACCGTTTCCTCTCTAGCCTTTAGCAGCTGCAAGACTAGAGTGACCATACTTTATATTTAGTACATTAAAATTGTCAATTAACTCTGTTTGTAATTTTGTAAAAGATTGACAGGATAATCTTGTTCAATGTTATAAAATGTGTAAGTTATGAATATACGAATAGCAAAACTATATCGAAGATACTTTGCGGCTAACACTCGTAGTGTCTACTTCCCTAAGGATGCTCTGTTTTGGAGCGAAACACGTGTTGGTAACGGTATGTATGTTGGTATATACTTTTATTTATCATAACTGTGTTTTCCTTCGAGGGAGGGAGGGAGGTTCTATACATGTATAGTAGTATATACCATCATACATTGCGCTTGCGGATTGTTGCAAAGTAAATTAATACTAATTTAATAACAATGAATTTCCGCCAAGTAACGCCTGATACTATCAACTATATATCGAAGATTGTTAAATTATAAAAATACGCATAAAAAAATTAAAACATACAACTATATTAATTATGTTTATTATTACTTAAGTACCCAAAACATTAAATTTGTGATCCGTAAAATTTTCACTAAAATTATGGTTATCATAGCGATCGAGAAGTTGGTAAAATACAGAGCAACTTGTTACCGGTCGGTTTCGGTACAAATTTGTAATGTACAATTTTGCCTCCATGCTTTTAGCGATTCTCGCTCAGCCATAAAATTAATGCTTGAGAATATTCTGAGATGGATACTGCATTATTTTGATATCAATAATTAAAATATAATTATTACATTCTTATATTTCATTCCCAAATTGTACGTTAGCAAAGTTATTTGAAAGAGTACCATCATATCAACCTAATATTTTGAAGTCTGAATTTCATTTTAATACACGATCATTTACGCCCAACGGTTGTAAGGCAAAAGTCCCCAACTGAGAAGCGCACTTTGACTTAAAGATTGACAGTTAACCTCAGTGTACTAAGTTCTGAAACCTCCGACAATGCTTAACGATTTCTATTTACATGGCAACCATACTGCGTCGTACTTGATATCCATGATCGATAAAAGAAGTCTAAAACATATGAATCAGTAGCGGGTGAATTTTGTGACTTTGTGTGTATGTGGGGGTAATTACCGGAACCATGGCACCTACTTATAATATAATTTTTCCATTTGAACGGTACATTATTCCGGATGGATATGGGCTACTTTATACAAATTATCTAGAGTCATTTTGATGTTAACTTCGTTTTATACTATTTAGAGATTAATATGGTTGTCTACGTAATATTTACTATAATAGATAATTGTTGAACTTCAACAAAGTCGGACAGGGCTGGTAGTATCATGCAAAATGACAACCATAAAGATCAGTTATAATGACCGTGCGAGCCGATCTAGACTGCGGTATTGACCTTCTGTTAATATGATTATGGAGAACCGATGGCCGTTGGGACGGAAACGTTCTCGAATGGCGGTCACGCACCGGACGACGTTCATTGGGTAGACCTTAATGAGATGGACCGACGATTTGGTGAAGGTCGCCGATAGGCACCGGCTGAGGGCAGCGCAGGACCTTGGGGGAAGCCTGTGCCAAGCAGTGGGCGTTGTCCAGCTGAGATGATGATAATAGTGATTATGTAACGGTTACTCAGGATACGTTTTATCTATTGCCAATATGTCGACCCAGTTGCATGGATCGTAGTCACGGCGAAACTGCGGTGACGGGAGAAATAATAGACAAGCTAGTGGTAGATTAATCTATCTACCCTCCGTCTTGTTCGTTTTTCTTTTTTTAGGTACCATATCACAACATACGACACTTACTGTACCTTCCCGCATTAAACTTTGACTCCATGTGTTTCACATACATATTGAAAATAAATAAAACGTATCGTGAGTACTCGTTACATAATAAAACAACGCTTTATTGGTTTCGATGCAGTACAGTAAGCCATATAACGAATTCAGTAATAATATAAATATCTAATATAATGAGTGTGTGGTTAAGAATAAAACATAGGTATAACATGGGCTCAGATAGGGGATTAAGACCGGCCATCATGAGGATCGTGTCTGGTGATATAAAATCCCAGATATCTAACAACATTCGGGACGAATGTTCAGGGACAAAGGATTGCAAATTATACAAACCAATCGTATTCCTTTCATAATAATACTGTAATATTTTGTAGATTTTGATAACCCTCCCGAAATGACTGCGCGTCTAGAAGGTTCCGGAGGATTTTTTCGACATCAAAGTCGATGAACATCGTGGTACTAACGTGACGGAAAAAGGTAGCAGTTACATAACATAACAAGCATTAGATAACACGAGAGCGACAGACGGATGAAACGGGCGCCGCGACCGTCGTCAACGCCGCGCCGCACATCTGAAGAGTAGCAGATGACAGGAACAATATTCATTCAAAAAACTTCTAGAAAATCCCTACTTACACCAATATACATAAGACATACTACTTCACATACCTATGTCAAGTATATAACAAACATACAAGTGTTTGTAATTTGAAAAGTCTGAAAACAAAACTGTGAAAATGCAGTCTTAATTAGAACCAAATACTTAAGGATACTTTTACATGCTTTGCAATATTTGACGATAAATAGTTTCATATACAAATGTAATTGAATATTTTAAATAAATTTTACGTAAATCTACGTAAGTAATTTGAAGATCCTCAGATAGTGCTCACTTAAATATGAGACGAATAGTTAAATTGAATATCATAAATTACAGGTATTGAATTGAGAACACTTTTAGGTTCGTAATATAAAAATACAAAAATGGATTTTTAATATTTGTATATATGTAACTTAAAAGTTGATTATCTGTACATATATTTTTCATAACATGTTATTGTCGAATATATAGAGTTCAGGTATGCATATGGTCTTTTTTCACCAAAACTAAAAATACTTTCGGCCCGTGCACGTTCACAAAAATGCAAAAAAAGGGGTGTAGGGTGGAACTGGAACCCCCGCCGCCCACTACCTGCCCCTTCTATATCTCTGCACTCGCCAGCGTTAATCTTCAAATTTTATGAAAGTAATTTGTCCTCACACCAAACAAAACATATCAAACTGTCTCCCAAACGCAATAGAAATCAATTTCCATCGTTTTTAACAAATGTATATACTCAGTAAGACTTTTGCAAAACAGCAGACGGAGAGCACCTCTAAAAAGGTGAAAGCACTGATGAATGTTCCCCATTAGATGTTATTTATTTAGAATGTGGCCGAGAAAGGGACGTTTAAGTTCACCTAAAGTTTACTTAGGACCCAGTATTGGGTTAAACTGAAGACGTTTTCGGGTCGAGACAAATTGGAAGTAGTTATAAGGGTCCGGTTTTTCGGGGTCCGTTATGGCGGTGTTTTGTCTTGAGGTGTTGAGGCAGCGTGTGATAGATACTTCGTGCCGGTAGTTGATTCTGTGTATCTAAGGCGACAAAATTTGTCGTGGTTCAATTTGTTACTGGGAATTTTATGTACGCTTTATGGGTTGGGAATATTATTTACCTACTATTCTATTCTATTTATGCCATTTGATCAAGCTTGTATAGATAAGCATTACATGTTAGGTGACAGAGGTATGATATATGAGACAGAGATACTTTATCTGTATTAGCATGTCTTAAAAGAGATTGTGACTAAAAAAATGAAGTGCTGAAATTGTTTCTAATTACGCTGTTTACCTAAAAAGTATTATGTCCCATTAACTTAATTTAGTTGATAGTATCAGGCGTTACTTTGCGGAAATTCATTGTATTAAATTAGTATTAATTTACTTTGCAACAATCATATGTTAAGAATAAATATCATCATACATTGTTTGCGGATTGTTGCAAAGTAAATTAATACTAATTTAACTTAATTTATATAATTATTTTCTTTATATAATGTTTAAACTTATTTTACAATAGCAAAACTTCATTACTTTGTATTTATTAATAACATTACATTACATAATTAGATTAATTTATATTTATATGTATGTATGTTTGTATAATACGTAATTGTATAGTCTTATTATTATAATTTATTTAGTAGTTATGTATATTCTTGTAGTTTATTTTCTTTTTTCGCTTATAATGCCGCTCATCGTGTGTTTCTGTTTGACCTAATGGTTAGCTGGCAGAAAATGCATTTAGCATTAGGCTCGTCATTTGTACTTTATTTATGTATGTATTTATGTAATATTGTGGTCAATAAAAATTAAATAAATAAATAAATAAATTACTGAATTTAATAAAATACTTATATGCCTTTAGCATATAAGCGGCCCACTTTTATGTTCATGTTAATTAATAATTACTTAAATCTTGGTTCTGTGACAAAAGTGTTTTGAAAGTATCATTATTGCGTTATGTAAAATAACGAGCGATATTTTAATCAGTCCTGGACCGTAACATTTTCGAAACAATAAATATTATAAACATTAACTTGAGAAGAGAGATGAAAAGTCAATTTATTTTTTCACTATTATAAAATCTAAATTTAATAAAATATATGCATGATTTTGTAATTCTTTCATTTCGGAAACGGAGAATTTTGTTCATGAAAATGTATTTGAAAATGTACGTGGAAGTTTGTCAATTCAACATTTTTCTTACCACTATTAAACGTACGAGCGAACACCATCGATCTATCAGGTGGGGTTGTCCGACGACCTCTAAAATTTCTTTTCTATCTCAGTCTGGTCTATAGTAAAAACCCCTAAATTCATTAATCTTACAGACAAGTATACTTACTACGAGTTTCCGCGAGCAATTCGTGTTACAGATTCTTTAGTTTACTGGCTGGATAATTCACGCGGAGTGTAACTGAAATTTTATGAAATATTTTGTAATCTCTTTTAAAGGTCTAGTCGGGTATAACCGACTAGCTCGCCCCAACTTTGTTCGGGTTAAAAAGGTCCTATGTCTGTCCGGAATAGTTTACCTTTGAAGTGGTGAAATATTTTTTTAAATAGTGGTGCTGCTAGAGATTTTCCAGCATACACACAAACTCACAAAAACGCACTCAGTCTTTATAATATGATTATCGCTCGTAAAAAAAGTAATTAAAGCAATAAGAGGCTGTTTTGCAGATAAATCTGTACTAAAGTTATATCTAAATGATTCTGATGTGATGTGTTAAGTTGATGAAAAAAAAATACTTGGAAATCTTCAGTAGTTCTTAATTCTTGTTCACAGTGTAACATATTACTAAAAGATGTATATTTTATAAGATGTCTCTTGATCACTATTATCCCTTAAAATAATAAACGAGGCTGAATCTATATATACATATTGTAATATTTTAATGTAAGTAGGCTTTATTGATACAGAAGTATGTAGGTTGATACGCGTATCATTGTGTGATACAAATAATGACAAAATGTTTCAACAGTTTTAATCCGTATAAAATATACATTTTGTCATCTCAGAATGTTTTCCCTTTCTTATCTTTGCTCTTTTGTTTCGTTTTCACTTTCAAATTATCACCTGACAACGGCTTATAGGATCACGACGGACTAAAACTGAAAACAATTTCTGAGGAGTGGACATCCTGTCTTTGATATTTTTAACATTTTTAGGTTAATAACCGACAAACGAACAGATCACACGGTTACTTTTGTATCAATAAGAAAAATCATGTAATATATTTATGTATAATTTTCTTCGTTTCGTTCTTCTTTACGTTGATTCAGTGTGGAGCTCCGTGAAGGCGTTACTGGCTAAACTAGTTGTCGGAAGTTCTTCATTGCATATGAAGGTATCCGATTAGTCTTAATGATAGTCCTACTACCGGTAAAAACCGATAACTATTGCACAAAGTGCCTGCGAAGCACTAATTATACTTTTTGCGTCTAGTGGATTCTACGATAGACGATAGATACATGAAAGGACAGATACGTAAGTAAGGATTAATTATATCAATTATGTATTAAATATGAAAGTCAAAATCTAAGATGTTTTGCAAAAACGTGGTAGTATCCATAGCAGACGTAGTGGTCTGTCTGTTGGTGTGACAATAGGTAACTAATGGCTCCCGGGATTGATGGACCCGGGCGCCCGGGAACTCGCGACAATTCCGCGAACTTTGGACGCACTCGTCTGAGAAAACTATTGTTACAGTATTGGCCTCTGCTAGTTTTATAGATCATGAGAAATATGCAGCGGTAAAAGCGTTTAAATTTAAATAAATATTGTTCATGATGATTTAGGATATTGACTTAAAATTATTGCTGTATACGTTTACAAATCCAGCATTTATTGCAGTAAGATTTATCACAGTTTTCATATGCCTACTGTACAAGCTTACCGACCTGCGAACAACTGCCGAGTGCAGACCTCATTTTGCTTTGATACTCAGACATCCATGTTTTAATTATTCAAGTTTAAATTAGATTTACTTTGTTATAATTTAAATATGTCTATATTAATAATTTTATTTATATAATTTCAACAAATTTAGAATTTATACTACTGAAGGGGTGTTTTTGTTGCAGGGGAACAAACGTGTCATTTTAATGTTAATTGGCCACTGCATCTGATGCTTAACACATTCTGGCGTACAAATCTTTATGATCATAACCCAACCGTTCCACTGCTCGAGTCAGATCTGAAGCGCAGAAGCGTAGAAATTAATTATTAAGGGTTTTGGTAAAGTAAAACATTATGAGGAAATTCTTGTCTGCGTTCACCATAGCGCTCTCAAAAGTGTGTGAAGTTTGCCTACGCATTCATTGCCTGTGTGTTGGACGACCCTTATCTCTCTCATTGACCTGAGTCCATCAGTGAAACAGCCGTCGGTCCTAACGACCCTTTATTTGAGTAAAAATATGGAATCCTGGATATCATCGACACTGTTGCAATGTCGACAACCTGATTACCTTCTCATACCCAGGGTTAAGTATATTCAATTCTTAAACCTATCTCGATTAAGGTTTAACTGTCTTGTGTATGGCAATAAAAGAAACGTATTTATTTTAGTACTTTTTCTTACAAGGTGGTAGGACCAGTAATGGATCAGCTGGAGTAGGGAGACACCGGAAAATGATGAGTAATCCCGCACCGTGTACTTTACACTACTCACGATGCTTACGATAATATGTCGTATTCGCGTCTAATGTATACTATTTTTAATACATCTACCTATCAACTCGCATTATGGACGAGCGAACACGGAGGGTCTGCAAAACAAGCGCAGGTATTTTTTACATATTATAAATTTGTTTCAATGACATACTCGTAAATTTATATTTTTTTGTTGTTTAAATAAAAATTTAATTGTGATTGTAATTAAGTCAAAAAATCATTTGATTTGTGTATATAATCGCTATAATTCAATTTTCTTTCAATTTGTTATAGATTTACAAAAGGCTCCTATTAATTCTACCAAACCAAAACCAAACCAAAGTAACCAAAGTAACCACAATGAACGATGACGATCTATCGCATCTAATTTAAATCGCAGGCACATTTCTGTATAGTACTTAGGGAGATCTCATTAGTTCGAGAATGACAATGTAATTTAATTTTATAAGAAATGCATAAGTTAATGACAGTTAACAGTTTTCCCTATTACATTTAATTAACAAAAATAAGTACACTAAGTCGTTTTACATATTTTGGTACATAATATAAATTCAAATTTTTGGCATCAAACTATGTTAGATATTATTGCACACCTTTTATAAAGCGGCTTAATTAATGCTGTGATCAAATTAATTGAGTGTATGGAATTATAGAGGGGATACAAAAAGTTTTTTTTATTTTTTTCCGCTAAGATTTGACTTGAAGCGTAGGACGTACTCGTACGACAAGATTGACATGATTATGGTGCGTGTAATAACGTTAATGCGAGTTCGCCTTACTTTGTCTATTCTTGATAATATTTAAATTACTTTGATTTATTTAACAGGGTCTGTATATATCGAATACTATTTGGCAACAAGAAAATTTAATCTCGCTGAATTTGTTGTTGAGTAGGTAAAACAAGAAATAATTAACATTATTACTGGTATTATTATCTTTCCGTGAAGCTTGCCTGGTTAGGTACCACCCTCCTGCTTCAGACAGCCGCCAAACGACTCGTTGTGTGCCGGCAGGGGGCTTGAGATCCAGTACTTCACATCAGCGATACCTTTGGTCTTACTGATGTCCATGGGCGACGGTGACCACTCATCATCAGGTGACTCGTCTGCTCGTTTGCCGGCTACTAACATAAAAAAGTACTATAAGTGAAGTCTCCGATATTACGTGTTCCATTATTACTTTTCACAATTATTATGTATTTAAGGAATACATCGTTAAGAAATTAACAAACATTCTTATTTGGAATTTTATTACAACCATTTAAAATTTAGTATTTTATTTGCTGTCGGTACACAACTCGACGTCCCTAGCAAATGTTGTGGTGAATTTCATATTTTTGTAAGTATCTACCTACGTCGTCTGTTTATTCTACATGTGTTTCGGTTCACATGATTTTTTTTTATTTTTACGCTTTCATAGGCTTATGTGGGCGCCGAGTTCGAAGTGCTCTTCTGTACATATGAAATATTATATTAGGGTTCTCCAGCTCAGTCATTAACTTATTTATTATGAGCATTTTCGAAAAGAAAAAAATATTTCATAAAAATTTTATAATTACGTTAGATATTCTCGAGAGACAAGTTAGCCAAAGATGTTTCAAAAGATCGATATTTTAAAGATTTTATGTAGTTAAATAAGTGCAACGTTATAGTTGATCATTAGGAATTACTACTAAAGTAAAAATTTAAACGAATTACTTGTAATTTTTCCGACTTGCATAAATTTTTCTCGAGCTTTTAGGACAGTGTACATTGCCTTAGTCCGTTCTGAAACATCTCGTTTGTAGAGAGAGTTATTGTATAGAAGTATGCCAACCACTTATCGAAAACTTGTTTTAAGTTACAAATTGAAGTGCAAATTATTTATATATGTATATAGCATTAATACATGTCATTTTAGCTTTTACTACTACTTCCCTTAAAGCAAGCAAAGATCAAAAAATTAAGTTATGGAAAATATTATTTACCAGTAAGGTTAAATAATGTGTAATAAATAATAAAGTAATGTGTATATCACAACAAAATTATATAAGTTTCTCACCTGAAAATAAACTTTTTCAATATATTTATTACACACTAGTAGTATAGATTTTATCGTTGTATTCGTGGCACCGAATATTCGCGGAATGTTCGGCATGTTCGCTTATTGATCTCCTTAAGGTTTTCGTAAGACATTGCTATCGTATAGTAAACCATAAAGCACCATCCTTAATAGGTACTCGTACATATAATAAAGAAAAACATTGTTTAAAACCTTTAATCTCTTATGAAACAGAAAAAACTCTGAACCTTCAAATTACATTTTATTATCAAACGCGCTACCATATAACATAAAACCATAAGTTTATAAACTCTCTTGGAATTTGAACTAAATTTAAAACTTGAATTTTCTCGTCATCGTATTGTTTATGAAATTGACGTGCCTCCTCGTGTAACGAACAAAAATAAGTAAACCTGTTGTATTAAATTCGCTATGTTACTTTGTATGTTCATTTAACTTAAATATCGTTGAAACGATTACATTATATATTGTCTGCTTATAGATATTTTTAATTCCAAAATACTAAGCACACGTTTAGAAAAATTATCATTAAACACCCTAGAATTACTGTTATTCCAAATGTCACTTTACCCTTTCTTTAAACCTGGCTCTGAAGCGAACGGATTGCCGCGTACATTGTCTAAACAATTTCTAAGTGATCGCTTCGATCACAATAAGGTCGTAACTTATTGAAATTTATGCGCAATATTCAACTCTATAGCACTCTCATTAGACGTTGATTCGCAAAACACAGTAGACAGTTTTCTTTTAAATTTTCATATGTTCAAATTTAGAAAGATATGAAGTGATATGCGAGAATTAAAATGGACTAGACGCTATGGCGTGTTACGTAAAGCTCGAAATTGAACAGTGGCAATCATTTTAAAACGTCCCACGAGGGATATTTTTGTCCCGCGCAACATAACGTCATAAGCTCCATTACAAGGCAATGTAATGTCAGTCTAAAGGTATAGTGTAAGGGTTGATTTTAAATTGTGTGCCGGGGAGGGAGATCGATGTATAAATAAGAGGGAGGTCGGTTGTCGGTCCATAACAAAACACATAAATTAAGTGCTCAATAATAAATGGAAATGTCCCTTGCAGAGGACAGGGCATTAGGGCGGGATTATAAGGACCGTGGCCCTCTTGCACTCGCGCCTCGGACAGAAACATTGTTAGTTGGGATTGCAGGGTATTTGGAAAGCTATTATTTTTATCAGAGTAGTTTCACTACGAACTATCATAGGCATCTTTGAAATAAATGTTTCAAATTTGTTACAGTGATTTACTGTCTTTTTGCAGTTCACTTCAGGGCAATATGTGTATTTAGAGGAGAAAGGCTAGACGCGGACATCCCACACTTTAATGCGAATTGTTGTGGGGGATAGTGGGCTACCAGAGCTTTTGAAGGTTTTAGGGTGATAAAGCTTACGACAATAATGTAAAGCGATATCTTAACGTATTTGCTGAAGTTATGAAAAGCTCATGAGGTATTTTTTTCCATAACTTTCTTTCGTTCACCGTCAAATCACGTTCGATGTTCCTTGCTTAAGGTCAATTACATAATTAAAGTAAATTAATTGAATTCAATTTGAAATTATGAAAGACTTGTTATATATGAATTAATTCATTTTATATTTGTACTAGCGGCTCCGAGTTCGTTCGGATTCACCATTTAATTATCTATGTATTCACATGTTATATAGTTTATGTCTATCAAATAATAAAATATTTTTCCAATTCCATGGTTCCATGGTTGCAGAGAAACACATACAAACAAACTTACAAAATTTTCACTCTCTCTAGATAATAGTATACATCTCCAAACTCATCGGTCTATTTTAGGTAGGTATAACATTTGATATTTTACAATAAGATGAGGTCAAAGCCATGATGCACCACGTGAATTAAATGCAAGTTATCAGATTTAATTATTGCAGTCTCATGGACAATATGGAAAATTTTGAGATGATAATTAATTTAAAATAAATCCAGGCATAGTTTTAAAAAATCGAAGTTGCAGAATGATAACTCAGGTCTCAGAAGTCGAACACAAAACCTGAAAGGGAACCCTTGGACCATCATAACTTATTTTAATCATTATTAAAATTTACAAAAATACTACTGCCACCGTTTCATCCTTTTGTGTACAAACAATTTATTATACACAATGTTCAAACAAGTTCTGAGCACGCGACAAAAAAACAAACCAAATATTTAGGGAGATAAAAGATAAATCTTCACTTAACAGCCAGTCAAGTTGTGGCCAATAAGTGGTCAAATAACGCGTGTCAAAATCACCTTTGTCAGCCGAGTACCTGTTTCAAATCAACAAAAAAACTGTTTATTCTATCCAAGACCAACATCCGTGGTCCATTCGGAATGTATTCAATTCAAACCTGTGTTACATGTCCAGGGACATTGCTTGGTCAAACGGGATGACACGGGCCAAGCTTAAAAATTAAAAGATGAAACGAGGGTGAAACCGGTCTACCATTGGCCAGTTGATGAGAACAGTTACTAATAAAGAAAGGGTTTGTGCGTGTTTGCGATTGGCTGCCACATTTTTCACCAGGTGCATTCGATTCGATGTCTGAATTTACAAACGATTTAAAAATGAATTATGTTGTCAGTTCATTTGAATTAATTTAGGTTAATTAAGATTCGTTTTATTTATTGAGATAATTATTTACAACAATAATATTTATTTTAGTAAAGATGTAGACTATAAAATCATCAGAATGATTACTGAAAAAAGTAATTCGTACATACCAAGTTTTACTGCGAAATAAATTCATATTTATGAACTCAGTACATTTGAGTATCGATTAGTATCTTCGCTACGCGCGAGCTGGTGCAAGGGCATATGCATATTTGAACGCATTCAGTTGCGACATATTAAATTTCAAACGGATTTGCTCGCATTCGACGCACGCCCCAGCTCACCCCGTCAATTACATTTGCATCGCTAAACTTTAAAAGGAAAACCGTCATTTTCAAAAGTATTACAGTTTTAAAATGTTGCCAGTTTTAAAAAGGGCAATTAAAATCTATAGTACCTACACGTTTTTTAACGTTCAGATAATTTAAATATAAAGGCTAGGGCATTGGTTTTGGTGTTGACATTTTTTAATAGTTTAGTTTTAAATAATAAACAACTAGGCTGCAAAAATGTGATTTTTCTAATAAAGTAATGAGATTTTTTCCTGTTCAGTATGTATTTCTATTGATTATTCACAACTAAAGCGTATACACAAAAGTAGTATATTACCAGATAATATAGCAAAACGCTTTTTTTGATTTTTGTTATTCTTTACAGGAATCTTTTGTTTTATGATATGTTATTTAATATTTTGTATTGTATGTAATGTTATTATATACATATAACATACTTATACAGAACACGTTCAATAACAGATCAAACAAACGTATCGTTATCAATATTGTATTACAGAAACTTTCAGTAATTTTTACAGCCGAAGTTTGCCGAACCAGCTACGAGTACTACATCACATAAAATATATAAACAACGCAACATTGGCTCTAGTAGCAGAGAATGCGGACTTCCAATATCTCACCAACAACACGACTCGACCGCTCGTCACTAAATTACAATTTGAAGGGTTGTTTTGGGAAAACAAAAAACATTTATATCAATGGCGGGCCGGTTCTAAATTTACTAGTCATTGACAGGCTGTAAAGAGGCGGGGTGGCCCTGGAGACTCGTTGGAATATATGTTGTAAGTAGATAAGAAACTTGCGGATAAACTTGGCGTGGAACGCTGCCGAGTGGATAGTTAAGGTATTTTAGTTGTGTGTACCACGGGCACTCGTGTTAATATGAAAATTAGGTGAATTATGCCATGTTTTATATTTACTAACAGATGGGATTGTAATCCATTATTGATTTATTATAAGAAGAAAAAGTGAAAAATTAAAAATTGCCACAAAAAATTGTAATATTACAAACCTTACATTAAATATTGAGTATCGCGTTTTATGGTTTTATATGCGGACTTTTATATGTATTTAATATGCGGACAAAATATTATTTAATAGTATTAATTAGCATTCGTTTCGGTGAAGAATAACATCGTGAAGAAGCTGCACATCTGAGAGGACTCTATAATGTTTTTAAAGGTGTGTGAATGTTGCCAACTCGAACATGGCCAGCATGGTGGATGAGTGTTACCTTAGTCTGCCAAATCGAACATGGTTGATGAGTGTGGCCTAAACCCCTGTCATCGTGAGAGGAAGCCCGAGCCTAGCAGTGAGACAGTAAATTATTGGTTGTAATTATGTTTATTGATTTTTAACCCTTGTCTGTTTTGTAGATTATGTCAGGTGGATTTATTTTATTTCGTTCATGTGGAGCCATTAAAGGAAATTTTTTCCAACAACAGTGGCTGGCGCTAAGACTAGCGACGAGTCCACAGCTAATTAAATGTAAACTTGTTTTACCGATTTTTTTTATTATAACTAATTAGGATTCGCTGTTCATAATTAATAATACTTATTAGGGAATATTGGAACATATTGCTTGTTCTTTTACTGAAAAATAATAATAGTTAGTCTCCGACCAATTAATTTTTGTTAATAACTCGTAATATAAAAACTATATATATATTTTTATATGTATGTTAAATATGTAGCGTCAAAAATTTACCTTGACAATAAATTTAACATATTTAACCCAAGTTCTTAACTAACTGTTACAATCATGATTAAATATGAAACTGTGGTAGCCATATGAGCAAACGATATATATTTAAGTTGGAAGGGTCAAAGGCAAAGTTTTCGGACGATGTCCCGGGGGAGTGGGGTTCGGCCTGGGATAAAATTCCGGGTAATTCTCACGTACTGTTCTGTATTTGTCAGCTAAACCGTATTAGGTTTGTATACCTACTGTAAAAGTTATTTATTTGAATCAAATATTTTATTAACTATTGTTTTTACCGTATTTTATTGTTATACACGGTACGGTATTCATTTAAATTATGTCATGAGTTTAAAATTATATCATTGCCGACATCGAACATTTTAACTGTTCTGGGTATTCACGATATTTGTATTTTAAAACTATATAGTTTGGTCACGGCAAAACTGCATTTACAGCTTAATTGACACTTGACAGACATTGGTGCCGTGTGAGCCTGTCAACTTTACGTTTATGACACTTATTATCAAACATTAATTGCAGTTCGAAATCAAAATACTTTATCATCGCCATACATATCACCAAATCCGTCGTAATGCGGTCCTTGGGTTACATTATTAGAATTAGAATGAATAAGTTCATATCCTGCCACGTTGCCTAATAAGGAATGATAGACTATATACATAGTTGAAAATACTGTAGAAAGCATTGAAACAAGCAATATTTAATTTGTTTCTAATAAGCACATAGTTTAGAAAAATAAGAGATACATATAGAATCCGAGGTTGGCACACTCTTGGAGAAAGGCGCGTCCAAACTACAAAAAAATCCCCACCTTTAATTTGACAACTTTATATCGCACAGCATAACATAGCGTTAACTGCAACCAATATGATTAACAAGCAAGCATTCCATATTTTCTCTGAGGTAGAAACACGTTTCTGACGGCAGTTAAATAGAAGTATATTTGATTATCATTGATTAATTACGTTATGGGATGCTGTAAACACTTAGACAAGATAAATTGCAGACATGTTACAACATCCACATTATAAAAAGCAATTTAGTTGGCTCTAAATATTCACAGCCGATGAACGCCGAGGATTGCCATACTCCTTTTGGTAATAAGGCCATAGATATAATACCTATCCCTAGTAGCATTGTATATAGCATTGGTATGTCATAAAGAACCAGGATATTGTACAGCAGATCCAATTATTTTTTTCCTTTACCAACACTACGTACGTATATATGCATATGATGATATATCATAGTTTTCAGTACTCTGTATCATAATAATATATCCACGAATATTTATTAGGATAAAGATATGTTTTCTTGTAAACGATAAATGATATTACGTTTCATTTCGGATCAAAGCAAAAGGATATGGACTAAAGTAATATGTCTATAAACGTGAATATTTTGAATAGTGAAAAAAATTTAAAATAATTGCATTCTGTTTACCTAAATACTATAAATATATGATGATAGGTATGAGATTTATCACCGAGTATATTAGTAACTTGTATACCTAACGCAGAAACTTAAAACAAGATAACGTAAAAGGCTAAGCCAAACGGAGCAGCTATCAAATATTTATTCTTGCCTCAAGTTAACCCTTACGCGGCCGTCCGTCTATCAGCGTGCCCTCCCGGGGCCGGCCAGGTATCACGTAGACTCTACAATGTAAAGAACAGTCAATTTTATTTTAATCGCATATAATTTTCATAAATACATCTGCACAAGGGTTCCCTGTGGGGAGCGTGATGTTGGCATAATATTCACAAATGTATTCATGTAGTCTGTTAGACTGTGCATTCCACCGTGATGGATTATGGTTTTACAAATTCATTTTGAAAGATCCGAGTCTTAGTTAGATTGTATAGTTTGCTATGACGTATGGCAGTTAACGAGAATGAGGAGATAAACGCCTAACAGAGGCATCACTGACGATCAAATAACAAAACGAAGAACCCTCCTGTTGACTGATTCTCCGACTCTGCAATCGAAAAACATTAAAAATATTTCAAGCCGGATTTCAGAAGGGGAGTGGTAGTTAGCTAGCCAAATAAGGAAGCCTTATCGTTTAAACAAGCCAGGTAGTAAAGAGCCCATCATATTTATAACAGAAGAACCTGGTGTTAATATCTCGTCCGTTAGTCTGCAGAATATGTCACGAGATAGAGAAGCTAACTCGGACTCCAGAATGAATGAAGCATGTTGCAACTAAAAGAAACATATCCATTAGTACACGTATTGTGGATAGAAAATATTCAACACAGAACAGTTATTTTAAACGATCTCTCTCTGTCTATTTTCTTTAAGTCTACAGAGTGCGAGGGTCATCCCGCCAACCGCCAATAAAATATGCGCGCAGGACGACCCGATGTAAAAATGTTGTTTTAGAGGCCCCCGGTAATGTATCCTTCAGGTAAAGTTAAGTACCCACGTTACCCGTTTTATGAATCTACCTACGTACCGGCAAAGTGGATGTGTAGTGACGTCCGCAGTAAGCGGTGAGTCAGTAGTAGATGAAATTATTTTCTTAAACGAATTAAAAGTAATTCAGTTGAATAAATAAAATTACCCAATATATTTTATTAAGACATATTTAAGTTGGACATAACTATTTCACAGCGGAGGCACAATCAACCTGTATGAGTCTTCTGATTGCGTTATTTTTTTTAGGGGAGTTAGCACCAAAACGGCTGGATAGATTTTATGTAAAATTTTCAGGGAATATTAGAAAGATTATTTAACTATTGAAAAATTTATATGTTACAACTATAGTGATGAGATTTGCTAATAATGTATTATGGTGATTTTTAGTTACCGTTCCAAGTATCAAGCAACTAATTAAATGACATTGACTTCGTGGCTCAAACCGTCAGCCCTAATGATGTAGACTCATGGATAGAATTCAGCTGCTTAAATTGAACTATTATTATCCATTGCTTTTTACATAAACTAGTAAACTTCATTAAATGTATATAAATTAAATGCTAACAGAACCTCTTTCAGTATACGTAAGGTTCGTTAGGCGAGGTTCATCCCAAGGGCCAGGGTACGTTTCAATAGGTAACCTTACTCAAGTATTAATTGCGATGTTCGGAATTATGACTGAAGACACGCCAGGCAAATCCTTCACGAAATACTATATTTTATGAGTAACATTAGATTTTATAAAGGTGTTCCTGTATGGCTCTTACTGGGTGTTTCCTGGAATAATAATAGGGTATTTTCAAAGGTTCTAGATAAATATAATTTTCAGATAGCATGCCCGTTAGCTTTCTATTTAATACCAAACCAACCGACTTTGCTCTTTGTGCATGCGGCTGATAAACCAAACAAGCAATAGCATTAGATCTTTGGGAGTCTGTTTGGGAGATCCGTTTGGGAGTCTGGTATTTTTGAATCCTGAAAGTATTGCGCGGTGGTGGCGTTTTTTACCCAGATAACCTACGTCCTTCTAAACTGAATAGACTATAATGTTAACGAGCTTGTTTAATGCTTTCTTCTTGATCGGTATCACGTCGGTATCGCCGGTATGTTTCTGTAGTAATTTGTCGGTAATATTGACTATAGACTAAACCTTTCCGCAAGTGGGATCCAAGCCCCAATCCTGCCCTCTCGTTTTTCAAAATTATGTGTGTATAAGGCATTAAATATTAATTTATTCCAACTTCATGTATAGAGATAACCTGCATTCTTAGAGTTCTTCATAATATTGTCAAAGATAGGTAAAGTTTGCCAAGTTCTTACCTTGTCTTCGTGATGAACTTTGCCATATCTTACTAGTATTAAGAGAATAATCGTTTTATATATATTCATTGAATATAATTTATTTATGATTTATTGCTTGCACATGCTGTTGTGTTGATAATAAAATACAAAAATCTTTCTGTCATACACACAAGAGACATGCGCTCTTGCACGAAACACATATAAAGCAATAACAAGCTTTGTGTGTAAGATAAAAAGTAGAGAATTCTTTATCTCCAAAAGCACTAGATTTCTCAAAAACGAGTTGAATGTTCTCACACGCCAATAACTTAAACAAAACTTGAAAACTGATTCTCCAGAGTGATAGTTACAAAAAGCTGATGCTCGAAGTTGCGTAATCGATACGGCCTCAGGGGTTTGGGGATAAATTAGGAGTTCCATCGATCACCCTTTGCCCATCGGCTTGTACGTTATTGATAGCAAATGTTGGACGATAGTTCGCTCCAAGATTTGTAGATATATCGATGTTTCGTGGGTTACAATAAATATGATAGTAATTAAGCTTATAATAAGGACATTTAAATATAGTAATATTACTAACATAAATTGCGATAAATACCAATAAGCTTCATTTCGCAGAGTTGACTGGTAGGTAACTATCGAATATTTTAATATACAAATTGACAAAATTGTACGAAGTATGCCACCATGCTCTCAGATACTGGCAAATTTATAAAGAAGAATTACAATACATACAAGAAATTATGTATTGGGAGACTCAGCATTCGAACGTAGTTGGGTTGTAGTGATGATTTTTTGATTACAATTGTACCACTGACACTAATACAGACATGTCAAATTTAACGTGTAATATCAAGTGGTTTGATGAATCCATAATGTTTAAAAACATAAATATATATTTTTATGATTAATTCACTTTAAATAAGTATGACATAAACCTTACACCAAAATATATACTACTTTCTAAACTAAAACAGTATTAAAATACAAAAGACAAAGGAACGTACAAAAAATATATAAAGCTAAAAACATTTGAATCAGGCGTTTATGTTGTGTCAATTTCATACATCCAAGGACAGAGAAAATACGATTGTCCTCGATTTGATCATGTATTAGCAGACAAATAACGATTACAATTCTATTGGGCTGTAAGCGCCTTGGTCTAAAAAGGTAGGTATGAGGTAAACACGGTTGCCTATAAGTGAGTTCGGGGTCATCCTACGGGAGCACAGCTCAAGAGACAGCGATACCAGATTAATTAGAGATACGTGTGGTGGTCGGTGTTGCGATGGGTACAGGCTCGTAGACAATTCGTTCCCGTTTAACGAAACGGTTTAATAATTATTATTATTATACTAATAGTCAATGATTTGAATACAAATTTAGTTCTTATCTTAATCTAATATACTTTTAGATTTTTATTATATAAGCAACACTTGATTATTCTGCGAAATACACTCCCATAATAATCGCACATCGAATGCTTCTATCTCATCTTTTTATTTATAGGATTATTATCATTGAACTAATCACTATCTATGATTATTCGAATCTCATCTCCAGTTTCAGCCTCGGTGTTGTTCTGTTGCAATGATTATGTTTAATTCGCCGGAATGATTAAGTACAGATTGGTGATAACACTGATTGTTGATGAAATAAATTCTCATGCAGGTTTGCTTCGTCATGTCTTTGCCGAAGAAAGTGGTAATTTATTTTAAATATGCACGTTGTTTCGAAATATTTGAATAAGTTCTAGAGCAGGGACCGTTATTCAAGACACTAGCTAAACCAGGCCCTTAATAACCCTTTATATAATATGAATACAATTATGACCTAATATGGTTTTCATTGTCTTGATTTTTAGCGGAAACTGGTATGGCGTTGACGTCGATATGACGTTTGACTTAAATGACAAATGTCAAAGTGGATTTGATAAAGGGAAGAGCACAGTAGTTAGACGAAGCAGCGAGCAAGTGACGAAGTTAGTGCGCTAGTGACAGTGAAAAGTGTGTTACAAATACCAAATGGAAAATAAGTAAAATATTAAGATACCTCAATGTTTTAATGTGATGGAGAAAGTGAAAAGTGTATAGTGAATAATAGAGATCAATAGAGATGGAATAAAATATCAACGTTGGATATTTTATTATATACGTGTGTTATAATCAATTTTCAGTGAATGAATACGAGGAACACTTCTATCGGCGACTGTACACGAGGGGAAGCTATTCGTCCAGCGGTTGTTTAACTGAATTACCTATCATTTTGATTGAGCGTTTGAGAGCCTCAGGAGGTCCTATTAGATCGAACCTCTGTTTACATAGCCAGCTTTAGATACTTTTATATGTTCGGATGTGACTCTTCATTAGCGCAGGTTTATTTAAGCGGGGCTTAGATTAGGGAATGAGTTGAAAGGGCTTAATGAGTTAAAAGTATGATGCGCCATCTTAAGTGAAAGAGGACAAAGGCGCAACCTAGTGTTTTCCCCAAAACAGATTTGTGATTGGTTTGACGTGGTAGATAACTCGTCGCTACGGTAAACTTCAATAAAACTGTACTTAACCGCGATGGTAATTTGGAAATAAATCGCATTACTCCAAGTCCTACACGATCTTGCTTAACCTTTTTTAAATTCTTTGTTAAGAAAAAAGTATATTCAATTTATTTTAATCGGTAAGACAAACGCGCTACGAGGGTAATGGTAATATAAGGGTTTGGCTCCAATACACGCGTTAAGCAAATATAAGAAGGCTGTGGCCGGCGACCTTTATCCCTTACTGCGTGTGTGCGTGAGGGACAGCCTAGCTTACTGCACACAGACGCGCGTATACTGCTGTTATTTGCAAATGTGAACCTTTCGTATTAAGAATGCATAGAACTGGCGGATAATTTATTTCACATTATACTTATCTATATAATTATTAATGTCGAATTTTTTATTTGAAGGAATTATGACTTTATACGTAAATGAATAAGAATGAACAAGTTAATTTAAATAATAATAATATTTTATTATTGATTTTAATGCTTAAACGACCTGCAGCGGATCATTTTACTTGGAACTGTTTAGATTTCTAATTTTTATTGTGTTGCAGAAGATAATTTTGATTAATGCATGTATGTATACAGGATTTTAAGCGTATATCATTGTAACATTCAAATGTATTGAATGCAAACGGTGTTCACGATTTTTTGTATTTTATACCGATATTACTATCCAAGTATACGGGTCATTTTGATTACGAACTTTTGACAGTTGACACCTGACCGCCACTTATGACAGATACGCCTGCCCAACCTCTCTTTAGTTTACAGTACCTAATAAAAATTATGACACACATTAACAATGATACATAGGTTAAACGACAACGATAGGCACGATCTTATGCGACGGTGCAGAAATATACCATATCAAGAGTTACAAATATGTATCCGCTGAGCACAGCCCTACCAGAGTAACATAACCTGTACCTACAGCATGTTTAATAACACGTGTAGCGTAGCCGAAACAAATATCGAGACTCGCCCCTTGCCCCTTCTTATTGTAATAAGAGCGAAATCGTTCGACCACCTACACCCAAGCTATGTACCGGTCCAAAGGCGGCTTTTTCATTTCCTCACAAAACATGTTGTTTTTATTAAAACATTCGGATCGGACACTCCGCCTCGTTTGCTGTTGAGAGAGGGGGAAAGAAATAAAAGTGAGTGAGACGGGGAGTGAAACTGTTTGATGAATTTTTGATTCACTTTCATTAGGATTTGGTTATTAATTGATAGCGTTCTAGGGACCTGGGTTTAAGTTGTAATGTTTGTTGGGTGCGTCTTTGAAATTAATTGTTACTTGAAGTTTCAAGTAATATGATAGTTTCATACCAAAGAGTTTTGCACTATATATATATTGCTAGATTATGACTATAACAACTGTTCTGAGAGCAGATCTTTGTCCAGCGATGGGAGGGTTGTAGGCTTTGATGATAATTATATGTTATAAATTCTAGATGTTTATCTGAAACTTTAGAGTTAACACTATGGATCTACACTTTTCCATTGAACCTAGTTTGAATTTAAGTGAAATAAAGTTAAATTAACAATAAATATAGGTATGATTAAAATATTACCTGATATTTACTACTATTCGTTAGAATGAAACGTGACGTCACTATGACGACTTCAAGTAACAAAAGAATGAACGGCAGGGTTTTTTCAATATTTGGTTCTTTTTATTTGTGTTCCTAGTTGTTTGTGTTTCTAGTGTTAACTTTGCGTTCCTAGCTTGATAAATGGCATATTACCTGCCTGCGAGTCTAATATTTTTTTTCCTAAAATTTTATTTGACGGTAATTTTTTATTAAGTTTGTTATGTATTTTTTTTTAATTGAACATCCTTGTTAGCGAGAGGAGGGGTTTACCTTAAATAAATATGTTTATCAATAATTCTTTATCAGGTGCACTTTAAATAGTATTTTCGTATATAGGTATAACGCAGTTACAACAAAATGGTCTTTTTGTTTTTCTCAATGCTGTAATTATTTTAAAATATTATTAAAAGTGTTTTATACTTAACGTAACTAAAACGTGCAATTCAAGCTGATGTCACATGGATGAGCAACAAAATGGCCAAAATATTATTGCCAAAAAAAATATTGCCTTATTTTGCGGATTTATGTTAACATAAAATAATAACATAAGAATTATGCTTTATTATATTGTTAATATTATGTTGACATAATACTTCATCAATATCCTAATCTGTTTTAAGACTATTCATTGATGGATTTATTAGTAGATATTTCGTAAATAAGTCTTAAAATAATAACAAGTAATTTATTGATATATATGTAGATGTATATATCATTCTTAGTGAACAGATTGACATAGTCATGGACAAGTACGGATTGACAAAATGCACACATTTTTGAGTGTATTATAGAGGACTCTCAAGTGCGAGGTCCTGTCTTAGAGACCGGAGTGAGCCGACGTTTCCTTGTGAAGATCTTTATGCGACGCATTCAATTATTAATCAGAGGTGCGTTCATGATTTATGTCTGACTCACCGTCTAGAAGACTGACATTCAAACTATAAAGCTATCGCTGCTATATTGGTACAATAGTAAACAAAAAACTGAAGCAACGCCAACTAATTTAATCCGGCCAAAGGTTTGCGATATCTGCCTGTAATGTATGCACGGCGAGTGGCCTTACGAGCTGCGTGCTAACTGGCCAGTCCACTGGACTGGAGCTGATAGTACTTCAATCAACTTCAATCACTCAATTTTGAGCACATCTTTAGTGATAATAGATAAAAAAAAAATTAATAAAGATTACTAAGAACTCTAAAAATTCCGCCAAATACTTTAACTGTCACGTGATATATATTAATAATCGTATTATCAACTACTTAGTGTTACAGCGAATGTTAGATTTCAATCCACTTGTATAAAATGAATGCGAATATTTTTTTCCAAATTAAGTTTTCCTTAGAATGCACGAAATGTATCCAGTTTACATAAATTATTAAATAAACGTATATAAAAGATAACTAAAATAAATTTTTCCTTCAACAATCATACGTATATGTACTATCCATCTATTCATTTGTCAAATCATAGTTATATTTAGCTTAAAAGAATGACATTAACATTAAAACCAAACCAAACCAGGCAAGTATACAAACGCGTTTCAAGGCAGCATCAGCCGACCGACCCTTTGCGGGCAGTCTCCCTCGCTATGGGCAGTCCACCCCGTAACGGACTCGAGTAACAAAAAACAGTATAACCACCGCCCACAGTACACCAAATTCGACCTTACGAACATAACTCAAAGTTGAGGTTGGCTTGCCACGGTGTTTGTGGGCAGTAGGAATGGGGACGTGGTTGGATCGACCCATGGCTTCTGTAGAGTGATTGTGTAGTTTTGATTTCAATTTTGCCATTTATTTTGCATTGCTTAGATTTTTTCATGGCTCAGGCTTGTAGCGTTTTATTTAGCATCGTGATTATTTTATTTCAATAATGCAAAATACATTGTTTTATTTATCCTAAGTTATATAACATTGTTTCACATTTAGTGGAGTTACAATTTAGATATAAGCGTAGCATTGTAAGTAAGTAGAAGTGTAATATTAACGATCATTAAAATGTACAAAGGTACTGCTTATTTCTTAAGAAACTTCTTCCAGCAGACTTGCGACAGGATACTTCATATCGAGAGGTAGATGAAGCGTGCACACACATACATATACCAATAAATATGCACAAAATAGGAAATGTTTAACTTGCATACATACAAATATATAATGCATATGATATGATTAAAATACCTTAACATTACATAAAAAGATACCGTAAATATGAGAAACATATTCATATAAGTATATTGTTGTGTATAATCTATAACATAATTATTTCGTACCTAGCAAAATAAAAAAGACCCACCTGCATGTTGAAAACCTAGGAACCTAAAATTGTATTGTATTTAAGGCAGCCTTTGTTGTTCATTAAATTGAAGTTGAACTTACATTATTGCCGTATAGAAAACCTATTCATATATAACACACTAACAACTAAAATAATGCTAGAATGTACAGTCCGAAAAGATATTCTCTTTGGTTGACCGGAAACATATGGTGTTTTATTAATTGAGTTATTTATATTAACATTTACAATAATTTAATTGTTACAATAAACATAAAAGAATAAACTGAACATCACATAGAAAAATTCTTTCAATAATTGATACTACTGCTAAGTAATGGAATGGTTCCATTTATCTTTATTTTTAAACCAATCTTTTATGTTCGTGGTGGACCCCAGTCACTAAAGGAGGATGCTTTAAGCGTAGGTTTGTTTTATAGAAGTTCGCTGGATATGATCAAATTTAACCCCGATAATACTCGAGATTGGAAGGTTCTTTATCTGACTGACTCTCTGACAACCAACATAGGAAAAACAACAATGAAATAATTTTACTCATACCAGATGCAACGTTGGACACTGCCAAGGAAAAATGTTACCAATATTCTCACTTTTCAGTTTCTCCGTTGCCAAACAACCCATTATTTGCGCCATCTGTACATACGAGGGCCTAACCTTGAAGTGACAAGCGTTCTCAAGCTACGCTTATATTAGTCCGCGAATTGCTTTGTACTGAACCCGTTTTTTTGCAACATGACAGGCGTTGTTTACACACGTAACCGACACAAGTTGAAGAAATATCCCCTTATGCGTACATGTTGGTTTGGATGGGGCATGCGTATCTGGTACAATTTGCAAGCGTAAGAGTTGATAACAATGTAGCGAATCAGAGAGAGACACACTTGACTTATCAAGACTTTGTTCTTCCCATGACATATTATATCATACATGACATATCATTTTATATCAACATCAAAAAATCTAAGTTTAAATCTGATTGACGCGTTATTTTGACTGACCGACCCAGTTCGTTTTATTCTTGGTTATTTAACTACCCCGTCAAAAACTAACTGATTGGAAGAAATAACAGTCATCGTAATTTAACTAAAAGTCATTTCATTTTTTTATTAATCTTAAAGAAATAAAGTTTTACGTGTTTCATTTTTTTTGAAGAGCTTCTTTAATTTAAGGTTTCTCGATTAATAAAGCCTTAGTAGAGCAAAAGATGGGTGAACGATAGAGGAAGAATTCATTGGACACTCTGGTACTGGCAGGATGCTAAATTATATACTTAGGTCGAGTTGTAATCTTTAGGTTTGGCCTTTGGAAACGTACCTTTACACACCGGACAAGTAATAATATTTATATGATGATAAAATGTTTGACATTTGGATTGAGCACTAAACGTCCCATCAATTCCTGTTGACGTGCTTATATTTATTCCTTATTCTACAAACTTACACGAGGAATAAGTCTCTGTCTGCAATACCCATAAGGATACTATTTGATATATAAAACAAGGTTCACTCGTAATAAAGTAGTGAGCCATTCAATATTATCCGTCAAAAATGCCCGCTGCCTCTTGTCACTTGTAGCAACAAGTCCTCGGGGCGCACGTGACAATTTGACACGGGTCCGGCGGTCCGAAATAGATATACCTATTGCAAAAGTCGCGCTCTTGTGGCTTTTCCGAACGAATTACCCAACGCAGGTTTGTGTTTTAATAGAAAAACTTGGGCGTAAAAATATACGTAGGCATGTACATTTTTTACAAGATTCAGAGAGCTTACAGGTTCGTTGTTCAATATAAGTATTGGATAGTAGCGAGGAGGTACGGCTCAGCATGTTGGATATCCGATAGATGCCTATTTATATACATTTATTTTTTAGTTTCTTTACTTTTTAATTTAGTTCTCAGTTTGATTAAGTTGATTATTTTTAATTTACCCTGAAGTTCCTAAATTACAAGTAAATGAGGGTAGAAATATAAATTGTCATTAAATAACATTATACATCTGTAACTATTCATCTGCATGCCGAACGAACGGTCTCAGGTTGTATTCCCGACAAGGGATTAATGAATAAATAAATGTTTGTTTTCTACTTGAGAGTTTATACCTGTCTCATTATTTTTTTGTGAAGTCTCATTCAATTAGTGTTTCGATACATCAACACTGGATAACTCAAGGTAGAGTTCAGTATAATAAGTGCCAAGTTGAAGCAATTCTGCGTTTCGTGTAGGGTCAATGAAAATTCAAATTTTTACAAAATGGGACGATTAATATTAAGTCATCCGGAAGAGTATGGTATCCGTTTAACTTTTAACAGATTTTATATTTAAGCTTGTTTACAGTTATTTAAACAGTAAACAAGTTTACCTTTTGCTTTTCGCAATTTCCATAAATATACAATAACTTAATTGACAATGACCAAAAAAAATTACAATTTAATAATTATACACTTAAACTTATAAACCCCCAATTTATTCATGTACCCACAGGTGGACTCGATCGTTCTGTGGGAATGAGAGAGGGTTAAGGCTTCATTGTCAAGCAGGCAATATAAGCAGCTCAAATATTTGACGTTATTATGATAGTTAGACATTTTTTTTAATATGCGTTCCAAAATGTCGAATGTTTCTAGACTGATTAATGTCTAATTAATTCATACATTGAGTTTGAGAATTTGAACTCAGCCCATCTGAGGGGGCATGCTAGATTTTAAATGATAAAATAATTCTGATTCATTCATAAGAAAGGTACTATAAATGACTTACCCGCAGTAAATTTGCAAATATAATTAAATCATACCAATCAAACCGTTTCATACCATTAGTTGGTTTCAAATACTAATTAATTCAATTCATTTCAATGTTAAAATATAATAGAATATTCGCCAGTGATAAAAATCTATAATGGAACGATATTTAATCATACTTGAATCCAAATAGAATTTAAGTTAACGTAAAAATGATCTAATACGAAATTTTATTGCGCCATCTATCGCCGAGTAGCATTAAACTCAAATCAACAGATTTGACATAGAGGGCACTAGTAGTTGAGATTGTTTTGATTAGAGAATAAAATTAGACACAAAAATTAAAGTTTTCATTTGTTGACATGAATATTTGTACAAATTACAAAGTTTAAATCTATTTTCATTTAAAAGTATGTGACAATTATTCAATTCTTTTTTCAACGGTTCAAGAAAAGTTAATAATTTTATAAATAAGCATTCAGATATACCTATAAATTAACAAGAATTCTATATCAGATACGTACATTTTTAAGTTAGCTACTGAATAATTTATTTAGCGGGTATTAGAAAACCGAGGCAGATATACTGCGCCACGCTTCTGCCGTACGACTGAAGGATGTATTAGTGTCCCCAGCTATAGCCCCCCAGCGTTATAACGTCGGAGTTCATATGTCACCTGAAGACCAGCGACAACCGGCGGTAGTTGGTTGACGTACCCTCCAAGGAAATAAAATTTAATTTTTGTATTCTCATATTTACCTTTATTTATATCAAGCCTTGAGTATTTAAATTCAACATTATATTAAAAATTAAATTTAGAAATCATAAAATTTTATCACTTATTCCAAAATTAATTTCAAATCCAGAAAGTTTTGGAAATAATTCATTATCGAACCCCACCACAACGAAACACTGGCAGTAATAACACATCACTTTTCCTCAAGACGCTGCATCTACTTTTGTATGCTGCGAAGCTTTCAGAGGTTTATCTCGAAGTTCGCCAAGTGAAAGTCGCGGCGGACGGGCGAAGTGAAAAATGCAACGAACTTCCGAAGAGAGGGAAAGTGAGCTTTCAAGACTTCGAATTTAAACCTTGTTAAAAGTAGGGTTGTCACTTGTTGGCACTACGTCACTTTTAACAATTAGGTCAAATTATAATAAGCAAACAAAAATTACATTATAATAAATTCATTGTTCTGCTTTACAAAGTATTATTGTCGGTAGAACGTCGAATACCTTTTGATATTAAATATTTGACTACAATCCATTAGCGGCAAGGTACCAAATGAATTGAAATTTATTCGAAATTGGTTTTCACAAACACTTTTCGAAAGTCAAATTACGTCATCGCTTCAACAAATTCATATCGAGAATCGTCCCGGTAGAAGGAGTGGCAAGTTCGAAAGTCAAATTACGCTATCGCTGCAACCAATTCCTACTAAGAATGGTCTCAGAAGAAAAAGCTGCAAGAAACTCCCAAGGAGTATTTTTTCCTACTCACAATTACAGAGAGCACTCACTACTTACTTTTGGTTTTATTTGAAACATTTGTCCAAATAGTCATGTGCCTGGAATAATCACCAGGCTTTCTTCACATGGGCCTCAATTATAAGGACTAGAGCTCACTCCACCACGCTACCCTAATACGGGATCAAACTAAACTTAGTGAACGAATTACAAAGTCCCTTAATAAGTTTCAACGACTATTCTTATATAACCTATGATATTTGTATTTTTGTTCAATCAATACGAAATATATGAAGTAATTACACTTCATTTATATTTGTTACAGTAAAGAAGAAGTTCAAAACTATAAGTATATCGCCTTGCTTTGCAGTTTGTGTTTATATTGACGACGCCATAGCCCAGTTGGTGGTGACCCTGCCTGCCGAGCGGTTGGTCCTGTCCCTGGTTCAATTCCCGGCCGGGGCAGACATTTATGAGACAGATAAATGTTTGTTCTCGGGTCATGGGTGTTTGTGATATGATACTTACGTACGTTTTAATATCTGGGACATCCGCGACGTGCCATAACCGAACCCTTTTACATCCCTACTTGCAGAACAAATATTCGTAAATATTCTCCGTATCCCCGAATTTGTGCTGAATTTAATCGATAATGTGGAAATTTAGCAGATGTCGACATGTTTCATGACATTTCTTTAAGGTAGTACCATTGTCTGTAAATAATGTTCACGCCTATAATTGGCATGCACATATGCTGTAAATAGTTATTTATACATAACCATATGCTGAGAATCATGTGTGTTGCTGTTGAGGTGTATATAGATAAATAAATACTTGTGTATGTCCATGCCACCCGCAACACAGGGAATCCTAGTGCGGGGTTGTGAATGTGTAAAAGTTTATTTACTATCTATGCCAAAAATAAGTCAAATCGAATATAAATTTGTGCATGAAATTGTTTCGGAAGTTTTAATGTAGATGGAGTCCCTATCGATATATAGTCCTAAACATATTTGTTAGGAAATTTACTGTGTCAACCAACTTAAACCACTGAACAGGTTTAAATAATTGTTAGCATACTTCGAACTTATATTATGTGCATTAGGATACTTTTCATATAAGGGTAAAGAGCTGTTGCCGCGGAATTTCAAAGGCAATGGAGGGCGGGTCGGAATTAATAAAGACAACATTAAACTGTGTTCAATTGACGATTATTTTTCTTTGTTTTAAACGAAACATTTTTTTTCTATTTCACAAATAATCATTAATTATGAGTGTTAATGTCGGTTAAATCATTTTTGGCGATTATGCCATTAACGCCCCTGTAAGTATCCACACGTAACATTTTGTGAACTATCGACTGGCCATATTGAAATATTATAAATAATACATTATTCTATTATTCTTTCTGTTATTACAAAATATTAGACGTACTATATCCCTTTTACGATGGTATTTTGTATTTTTACAAAAAATATTTGGTGTACTTAATGTAAAACTGTTAGAGAAAAGAATACCGCATCTACTAAGCAATTTATTAAAGATGCAGGCAACTAACTTTTCAATAACATTTGAGTATTGAGTACCTTTTTCTAAATGATTTTTACAGCGTCTATATTTATATTCTAATCCAAAAATTCTGAACGAGTTTTCATTTTAGTTTTGGGCTTGATCGATTAAAAATGTGAGGTTCATCTCACTATATAACACGAAACAAAAGATTTGGAATTTGTTTTTCTCACAAGTCAAAATAACGGAATGATTGATGTGTGTGGTTTACGTTGCCGGCACTTTTTTAACCCGATATTTTATACAATTTCTAAAGAAACCAACTAGTTCGTTTATTGTAATTTACTTAAAAAAAAACCAGGTCAAAGATGCCTAATAGCTAATAAGTACCTCACCGTATTCGTTTGCATAATTACATTAAATCGCGATTATGAAAAACAAATCTAGGCATATTAGTGTTTTTTTTCCTTTTTTATAAATACTTATTGCTTGACTACAATCCTACTTGATGGTAAGTAAGTTGCATGGTTATGGAATATTTATGGGTCTTATTTATGCTAAGCATTACGATACTTAAGTTAAAAACATCTCTTGTAATGATATAAATAAGCAATCAGCATTAAAATCTTTTTTTTGGTCATGACGTTTAGTCCAAAAAAAGCTTTGAAACTAATTGGCTTTTAATTGTAACACCTTACTCTAAGTCTATTAATGGACGAAATGCTTATTGGTATTTTACGAGCTAACTGTGGATGATGGAGATGTATGATAAGCTGTCCTAGTATGTAAGGGACTCTGTCTATTTTTTGGTCCGACTCAACCTCTGCGTTCTGCGTTGTGCATCCTGCCGCCAACAGAGCCCTAAAAGATCCACTCTTTTGGAAACTGAACACTGTTGGTACACACTGGTGTATGATAAAGTTAACTATGACATTATACGGATCATATATATACAATTAGTTGGTACACTTTGTAATCTGTCCTAGCCACATAGCCATTTACTATCAGCTGGAATTGTAGTCAAACTGTAACTTTGCACGCAGAAAAAGATTTTTTTTTATATATTTTTTTAATATTTATTTATTATTTATTTATCGATTGACATCAAAATCGTTTTGTTAATATAAAAACATTTGTCATTCAACTTTTTTAGTAAAATGAACCCTTTTAGGAATCGAGATTTCTTTAAGTTCCCAACATTAACAGTTTCCCAATTATTCGTATAGAAAGAAAATAAAAATAAAGAAAGCAGTTAGTTTAGGGCAGATGGTTCGTGAAGCTGAAGATAAACGAGGACGAGGCTGATGCTATTTTGAATGACTAGATATTTTATATAAATTCCGAAAGACCCATTTCACCGGTAACACATATATAACAGTGTCTGTAGATAACACAGAGCGGTAGTGAGTTCAATCAGCCCATCGGCTGATCAATCAATCCGTCAGTGCGCAGCCGCCGCCCACTTTAACTTGCGGCTAAACGAGTTTTGCGGGAAATGAGCGGGCGTCTGGTCGAGGCTGCGGGGTGAGTCTCGCTCACTGTTTATTTAATTTTATCTGTACTGATTTATCAGAGCACACCTGACATGATGGTCTGGTTGTTTGATAATTTTTGGCTTCGTGAACCAACTTCGTTTCACTTCTGGTGAGCAAAGTAAGTAGAATAAATAATAAGGTGCTTTTCACTTTGTCATCAAATTTTAGTTTAAACACCCAGTAGTTACAATTTGCTGAACAAATTTAGAAAACAATTTACATTTATTAAATTGCTCGTTGTTATTTAACATCGTGCTTATGATATGACAGATGAAGGATATAAAATACAAAAATTAGTCAACATCATTGACTAATTTTTGTATTTTATATCCTTCATTTATCTACCTTCATCTTTTCTAAGTAAAAAACTTTCTTTTGTGAAAAAAAAAGTATTGTTGAATGTGTTACGGCTGGTGTTGACATTTCTTGAACGCCTGTGCTTTAGAGGGTACATTGAAGAGTCGTTCCCCTATTACTATCGTTATGGTTAGATGACAGAGGTTAATCTATATCAATGGCATTCGAACCACAGTAGGAATTCCTCCGAGGGTCAAATATTAACTTCTCCAATGCGTATTAAAGCAACGAAATGGGGTACAGTTCAGGATTCCTCAATAAGGGAGAGAGCGCTGTGCCCTGCAGTAGCCGCTTATGGGTTGATGCCAAAGGTTCAAATTTCCTCAAGTTTATGTAAAATATTGTTGATTACTGCATTACTACAACAGACCTACTGTCAATTTAAAGATTTTTTCTTATTCTTTTTAATTACATAACGAAGCTTCTGTGTAGATTTATTTTGTTATTTTATGTAGTATTTTACATAAAATATAGCGGTTACTGTAAGACAATAGGACTAACACACACTTACGAGTGTTACGAAATCTGTGAAATAAAGAAAATTAAGAACTCTCTATGAAAGACAACAAGTAAATATTATAACAAGAAAAAACCGACATCAACTTGAAGGAGGTGAAATTCTTGGTTTCGTCTCCCATTTTTTCAGCCTTAGGAATGGTATTTTTTCTTAAATTTTAAATGGAACGAAGTAAGAAGTATATGCCCTAAAAGAAAATTCAAATCGGTTAATAAATCACCGAGTTTGAGGTAAAAAACTCAAAAAATGATAAACTAATGGAGTACCTTCGCCTTTTTTGAAGTCTTTATATATCGTACGAAAGTGATGAACTTCATGTGTGTATATTGCCTTTGTAGCATTTCACTCTTTCTCCTATCCACTCCTGCTATTTATTCTGTGTAGCAACTTTGTTTTTCTAGTGTACCTTCCATCGATAGAACCTATGCAGTCTTATTACTGAGCCATCTCTACCTAACAACCTGTCGAAGTTAAGGACATAAATTGTTTTAAAAATATATTATCAAGAATTATATACATTTTTAGTATGAATGTACTATTAAAATGCTAACACAATGAGAAAAACTGATCTAGTAAGATCCAGTTGCTTTTAGTATAAAACCGTAGATCTATGAAAATGAAATTAAAAACGCTAAGTCAATTTCCAGTACAGTTGTTACGGAGAAAAGCAGCAGATATATTAAAATTTTATAACAAGGAGTCTATTTGGAATAGAATTTTCTAATAAGAATTTATTAGCAGATTTGTTAGAGCTACTTATAAGATGTATGGATAGCTCGGTGGTTTGAAAATGGTCATCCAGTTGGAGGACCACGATTTAAACTTTGAACAAAACTTTAATTATTGATGTAACGCGCACAACTCGAAGTTTATTATCACTTGCTTGTCTCCTAACTGACACTTGGTCATCGCGGACATCCGAATATTCTAATCTAAGATCATGTGCTCGGTAGTGGGATATTCTAAATTTTTTTTAATTGTCATAAAAAAATTGCATTTTTCACTCTCTATTACATTAAATTTAAATTTAATCTAACATTTTATCTAAATTACATACATTCAAAATTCTAAAAAAAATTCAGAGACAAATTAACGTCATAAAATAAAGAAAAGCTAAAGGTACGAGTAATCCTTTATTAATCTTTGAGAAATGTAGTGAAATTGTTTTTATTTATGAATAATTACTTAATATTCGTTACATAAAATGTCATAAAAGCTTTAATTACTCGTAAATCATTCTTAGTTTGTTTTCTGTGTCAACATGGGTCTGCCCTCAATATCCGCCGCGGCCCATCTCGTCAAAATGGGCGTATTCGATTCCAGGTTGCACAAATTATATTATGTTTGCTTATGCTCACATTTTAAAGTGTAAAACCCTTATATGTTTGAATTTGCAAAAATAATATTTAAGCCAATCGAGGGTAGGTCGTTTTTAAATATAATAAATTTCATAAATATGAATCAGTATTACCCAATTTCAAACATGCTGATGCGAAGCGACGTTGATTCATTTATTACATAAATACCAATATCCATCCATTTCAATTTTTTTTTCGTACAGATTAACTACCGATGTACTCGAACGTATTGAAAAAAATATTGAGAGCGCGTCCTACAAAATATATTTATTGCCTTCCGCCAACGACCGATCCCTTTGTAGCTGTAAGTAGTTGGCATCTCATTATTTCTGCCTCCTCATGTGTAAGATTCCCAACTCATTCTCAAGTTATCTCTTCTGCGGCATACTTTTTAAGAAAACACAAGAATTCGATCTGTGCGTTGACACTATGTTTTGGGTCTCAACTAAATTTGGGCCGGACCTTTTTTAGAAAGTAAATTACGTCCACTGCTCCTGATACACGTTACACAAATCGGATGAGATTGTAGTCCCTCCTGCTGGACGTCGCTTGGCCCAGCACCACCTGCGGTAGTGTTCTATACACGCTTAGCCAGAATCTAGAGCTAATTAGTAAGGTGCTTCTAAAATCAACCATAAAATATTTTAAGGTTGGTCACTAGGTTGCCCGTTTGATTTAATATCAAATGGTATTTTTTTTTTCGGATCGTTCAGTAAAGCTAACTATACTAGTTTTGTGAAGTACGCCACAGATATTATTAGTTTTCCAAGAAGACCTGGGCCAGGTAATGAATTTTAATATGCAGAATTACAATTTATATTTTTAAAATTTAAACTTTTTTTTAAATTTCATATTATTGCTCTTTCTTACACTATTATTATTATTCTACCAATAGGAAAGTCCGGCAACTAGTGGACGCAACATAACGAATACCCTTTAAATTTGTTTGTAAAGGGTTGCACGTGGGCGGTATGAGAGAGAAGATTAAAGAAAGAGATAAAGCTAGTGGACGCTAATGGCGTTATGTTTTTGAACTCATAAGCAAGACGCCATTTTTGCACAATTTTTGTAACGATCAAGGGCATGTCAATTATTTCATCGTTTAGTTGTTAATGATCGGTTTAGTTGGTACCAGATTCGCTGCTTGACCAGGTATCCGTAGATATTTATGTACAGATAAATTTGTCCTTGACAATTCGTTGTTTTGTTTAAGGAGTCTTATTTTTGTATTTTTAGCCAACAACAGCGTTTATCTGCTCTATTTGCCTTTCATTTATTTATCATCCTTTATTAATATTTTTAATACTGTAAAGCAAGTTGCTTTAGGAGACTTCTATTTTTAAACCCGTTATGAATGTTGATATGAGAAGCTTTATCTCGTTCACAAAGAATATCAATGCATTAGTAATCGACTCGCATATCAACTCGAATACTAACAATGTATATTAGCGTCAATAGACTGTAAAAACTATTTGAATTGCATTATCAGTTCATATTTGCCTTATGCCAATACTATCATTAAAAAAATTCAGAAAAAGTCCACATAATATACGTGATTTTAAACATGAGTCGTAGTGGAATACAAGCATAATTTTCAGTCGATATTTTGACTAACATCAATCATACAATTAAACATAATAAAACGTATATTAGTCACGAGTACCCGTACTAATAAATAAAACTTCAAGTAATACAAAATTCTCAATGCAGAATTTTTCAAAGCACAGGTAGTAACTATGCTCACAGAACGAGGGTGAAAACGTAATAAGATGCATTCTATGAGTAGATAGCAATGTCTGGCTATTCTGGATATCTCGGCCGACACGCGCTTTGAAAACGTTGTATTGGCGAATTGGCGATATGAAGGTATTATATAGATATTAAAAAAAATATTAATTGTCTGTGTAATTCAAAGTGTACTTAAAGCTTATCTGTTTGAGGCAAGTGAATTATCTAAAGCATGAAGGTTGATGAATGTTAGTGCTGATATTATTTACAAATGGGGCGTCGCTTCCGAGTTCTGAACTTGAATATTCAAATTCAAAATTCAAATTTATTAATTATTGTTGTAAAATGGAACTCGTATGTATGTTATTTTAAATCGAAATCTACTGGATGAGAAAAGTTGAAAATTGGTATATGGATAAGATTTTGCAATCCCATAAAGCTCTTGTACCGAAAAAAACAAATTCTGATTTTAGAGGTTAGCTTGGGGCTAAATAAGAACACCAAAAAAATCCTGTGTGAATATATCAAATTAAATAACTTGTTATTCCATAATTCTGAGACACTTAAGTTTATATTTACCAAAAAATTATCTAAGTCTCAATCGAAGCCTGACCTAAGTCTAAGTCTAAGCTTTCTACAGAAAACGAATAATATTTTTCTGTACATTTACAGTGATGAACCTTTTACCACGCGATTTCGATACTGACTTCGCCAGTTTTATTCAGTACTAAAGTTTTGTTTTGTTCAGTTTTATTCTTCTAATAACTATTGCAAACAAAACTAATTGTTGAGGTTACCAAGAATTAGAACCACTACGGTTGAAATGTCAAAATGCAAGGTGGATCCGAAACTGCACATACAAATGATCAAATTTAAATTCCTATCAAAAATTATTGATGGCCTGTTTCTATAAAAATATTGCAAAGACACTTGTTTGCCTAAAGTTTTATATAATGTTCTCAAAGGGGTGTGGGGTCAACCAAACACTTGATGAGATAGGCAATAGTTAAAGTTTCAGATTTCAAGATAAACGAAAAAAATTACAGTGGAGTTTTCCGGGCGGCGGATATTTCATTCGGTTTCAAATAACTTAAAAAATATATATGTTTTTTCGTTAGGTATACATATAACTCGCAAATGGGTGTTGATACGTGTATTTTGTCTATATTCAGCCTTCAAGTTACTTCTCAATAACTTAAGATCCAGTACAGACTGGCGACTCGATGAAATAGAATCTTGTAAAATATAAGTACATAATATATATGTTACATAATGAGTATATTACATTAACAACAGTGGTAGCCTAGTGGTTTCAATGTCGTTCTCCCGCACGGGAGGTTCGACTTCTAATCGGGCACGTACTTTCATTATGTGCGTATTACAAATTAACTATCAGTTGTTTCGGTGAAGGAAACATCGCGAGGAAACCTACATACATATAACTTTCTTAAAGTTGCGTGAAGTCTGCCATTCGCACTTGGCTAGCGTAACGAACTAAGATCTTGATTCCTCTCGTTGTGATAAGAGACCCGAGCCCAAACAATTATGGGCTGATGAATGCAACTATACTATGGATAAACCCATTAGCGGAACACGTCATGTCTCCTCATGTAATGAATAAGTCTAGAGCATATCGGGGCACGAGTCTAGGAGGTAGACTTAGCTTGACTTATTACTAATAATTATTAGTATACCATAGTATTATTAGTGGCTGTACAAAAGGAAAACGTTGCTGATTTATTAATAAATATTTCAAAACAAAGTCGCAATTTTTGTCTTTTACTCGTACATATATACAGTTAATTAAAATAATTTTACTGCCAGTATGCTCATTTTCAATTTGTACTATATAAAAGACGTCGTATGAAAGGGGCCTAACCGATGTAGGCTAGTACATAATAATCAAAGTACCCACACTCGTGCACTGATACACGGGCGCGTCACACATTAATCACACGTACAGGGACGGACAGCGAGCTCGTTAATCATTGCTTGGGAAGAGCTTTTTGTTAATTAATCTATATGTGAGTGCGGATCTGTATGCCTACATGTTTAGGTTACCTATATACGAGTATCGGGGCTATATTTGCTTCGGTCGTTTTTATTTTGGAAATTTTGCGATTTACGGTTTTTGAAATAATACGAAATTTATACGTTTTCATTGATCATGATTTGAAAAATGTAAGCCTTCTTTTGTTTTTATGTTCCTCTTTGTGGGTAAAGATTAAAATGATTGAAATTATTTCACTCTTTGCAATAAAGTCACAAAGTAGGTATTTGAACGAGATTTTTAAAATAATAATGTTCTTTAATTTTTTATATAAAAACTTTTAAGGGATTGCCATAACTTAAGGGCAAGGGTTTCTAACAATATCATTTAAGTTACATTTGTTTGCGATGGTAGAAATCTCTGTTCGTATACATATGTTGTCCGAGGAGGCGCGGGCGACCGGGGTGACGCACCCCCCGTTTCGGGGAATGTGCCGGTTCGCATTCCGCATGGTCATTGCTCCACTCATAATTTTCCGGAGCACCCGCAGTATCGCAAAGCGTGTGATATTGTTTTAAGCTGAATTCCTTTACGTCTTTTCCGTAATAGAATTTAGACGTTTTGTATACGTTATTCTTTAGTTTTATAATCATTTTGTGGAAGTAACAAACTGATAATTTATATTTTGCAGTCTATGAACACTAATCAAATCATAGCGGGTTTCTGCAGAACAACGAAGGCTATCGGACGATAACAAACACGACAGCTTCCCGCGGAATTTCCCACAGCGGGGCGAGGATGGGTTACTAATTATGAAAAAAAAACTCTTAGTCCTGTATTACCTTCTATAGTTGGATTCTGTACAGTGTAGAATATATTACTGGTACATTACAATAATTTAAATATTATCCTTGTACATATATAAAGCGATGTTTGTGAAAACATTTAAAACTATCTTCATCTCATTGTATGCTAATAGCACGCCGCTCATGGAATTTTCATGGTTACTATTCCGCATGGTCATTGCCATTTTCACTATTTCAAGCGCTCCCCACTCTGTTCGCTAAGTATTGAATCAGACTTATTTATTATCTATATATTAATTTGTTTACCGGTCTTTTAAACTTCTAAGGTGGTTACAAGCCTTCCCTAATTTTCGCCACTCCGACCGGTTTTTAATTAATTAATTTAGTTAAAAAAAATCATTGACTTTATTTTAATTTAGTCAATTCAATAAAAAAAATATATTTAGAAAGTTGAGGTGAAAAATCAACTAATTTTAAAAGACTGCTATATGATGGTCGCAACTTCGCGTGCGTGAGTTATTTTTTTCAGCTATGATTTAGAAGGTCATTGAGATTAGCTGGTTTGTCTATTTCTGCGGTATCTGCTTGATTTTTTTAAACTAAATTATCTTAAAGTCACGGCGTTGATTCAATTGTGAAATTTTACTTTGAACCCTCTATTTTACCCACTCGAAGGAGAGAACAATTCCAAATCTTTTCTGATAGCTAGCAAGCAATAAATTTGTCCGTTTTGTCTGCGATTCTTTACTATACATATTTACTAAACACCGAAGCTAATTGACGGACGGTGGTAAAATTTCTTGAGCACTTCCATGCTTCAGTGGGAGCAATAAACCGATAATCATCGGTAGGTAATGTAGTCTTTCGGATGACGTAGGAGTTTTCGTCCGTTTCGCCTCTAACTCATCGGATTTTGCCAATAACCAATCGCAATGCAGTGCATTCTAGGAGTCTTCAATAGTTGAACGAGAATCATAACTTGCAGTGCGCTTCCTAATTAACTTAATCCATTTTTACATGTTTTGTAGTCAACTTTTCAAAGTAGACCACGGTCATTCTGTTCTTAACTTTACTTTTAGAAATTAGAAATTGAATCCATTTTCATACATTTTAACACTTACATATATTCGCAGAATGCGACTCCCGTGTTGATATTTTACGGGACTCGTTTTAACAGGCAGTAACACATTAAACGAATAATTATATGTCGTAATTACATAAGTTTCAGACTATAATACATGCAATCTTGGGTTTATAGGGCGATAGACGACGCATATTTTACTCGAGGTTCGTTTTTATGTTACGTTTAGATGTATCACAGATCCGGATAGTTTACGTTTAAATTCAATATACATTGGTGGTTACACGGTTAATGTAATTAAGATTATGAATTATTTTTTAAAGAAAACTATTTTTTTGTGATTGGCTAGGTAAATAAATTTTATAGGAACAGTTATAGTTGGCCACGTGACTGCTAATGTTCAAACCCCTTGAGTCCTTCCTTGTTGTAGAGGGTATGTTATACTGTCGTTACCTATCACATTGTTAGATGGTAGTCATTAAGCCGTGTCTGAGGCCTTTCTTAAGAAGTCCTGATACGTAGGCTGACCAAAATATTTCACTAATTCACATTGGAACAGCGTGTTGGAATTGGTGCAGTAGGTGTAGTGAGTGGGCGGCTTCACCAAAGGAAAACATCATATGCAAACTTGTGTATCTAAGAGTTCTCAGTAAGATTAAGATATTCAATAAGATCAATCAATGCACATTATCAATGTACATTATCAATGCACAATTGGGGCGTACCGGGGTATTATGGCCCAGCTTTTCCAAGAAATTGCATAGTGAAATTATCGTAAACTCTTTTAATTGTAAACGGGAACTCCTAATCGGTCATAAAACAGTAATATTCAGGAGTTGCTATCATAAACCACGCCGTTGTAGTTTTAATTGAACGTTTGTGTTGATCGGTATGTTATTGGACTGAATTTTTCATTTTATTTAATGAGCATAGTATTAGATAGGTAGTGTATGAAACGCAGTAGGTAATAGGAAATTTCTTGGTGTTCATTTTTATATGGTGTTAAATATGCTTACCTTTAGTGTGTCGCTTTTCACGCTTAACACTTACTTAACCTTGATGTCAAATTATGCTTGTCCTTTCGTGTTATCACAACCCATTAATATCCCAATGTTCGACTTGTTTTTCCTATCAGTAAGGAAAAGGTGAAAGAACCAGTATCTTTTATATCTCAATAATCGACTAGAAGTCCTGATGGGATATGGTCACCGTCGCCCTTGGATATTCGTAACATTGAAGGCAGCGTAGATGCATAGCGGCACACGCTAAAAGTATTAAAAGTTTTGTAAAAATCATCCTGGCAAGTGCAGATAGGCAGATGTTAACACATGTTAAATGTAATTAGTAGTCTAAATCACGCTATCAGAGTTTTGTACATTTTTTGGATATTTATATACAGGTTCCATGATAGATAAATTGGAGCACGACCGCTCCCCAGGCATAATCACCTAGCCTGGTCGGAGATCTCCCTTAGCAACAAGAGCATTATCATATATTTTCATTCGTCAATATAAGTGAATAATATTTAATTTATGTTAAGCATCGTATGTTATACGCTAGTAAAATTAGGGGTAAATTAAGAATATTACAATTAATTATATAGAGTATATATGTAATTAACAAAAGCGTGTATTTATTATACTCAAAGCGTTTTATATTTCATGTTGAGCTGCTTGAGCGATAACGTTTCAAGTAATATGTACATATTTAATAATTTTCTGTAATTTAATATACTTGGGTTTAAATATATGATCTTTAGTTACTGTAATTTACCGTTTAGCAATTATATTCGAACTAGGAACATCGGTCTGAAAGACTGATGTGGAAACAGCTACACTATCATTGTTAGGGTAACTATAAATTGTTTAAAAAATATATATGATTTTGAAAATTTAATATTTATCACGACTGACGTAAGCATTGCAAATTTAATTAACTCAATTCAATGCCAGTTCCGCTCCCAGGAATCTATGCACAGTGGTATAACATCCGCTAACGAACGGCAGCCATTACGGTACCTTCTAATTTCACCGAAATCTTCGCAACCCACCGTACTAAATCACTAAGTATTATAAATATACTAAGGGGTTTCATCCGTACTAGTGTCCGCCACCAGACAAATGTATAAATATTCTGAATATACGGAAATTTCGTGTTACAGCCCTACCTCGCTCTGTAGCAACTAAGCCAGAATAACAGTAGAAATTCTATCTTATTGAGTTGGATTAAAGTTGAAATTGAAATGCTGAGTTTTGCATATGTGTCGTTTCAGGGTTGGCCCATGGAGTCCTTACAATCCTTTCTGCTAAACTATTCTGTTTGAATAATTGCCGCATGGACGTGAAGGGTTAGAGCATATTCATGCTCTGTCCTAACCATTGTGGTTAGCGTCTATGGGTGTACGTGACAGGGTTGTGTGTGTGCTGGTGGACATTGCTTTGTGTTGGAGTTGGGCGTGCGTTCAATTTGATGACAACCCTATAGCGTGTATTTATTTATTACACTCAAAAGCGTTTTATAATTATTTCGTGGCGACCTGCTTGCAGGATAACGTTTCAAGTAATATGTACATATTTAATAATTTTCTGTAATTTAATATACTTGGGTTTGGTTTGGGTTGGGTTTGGTTTGGGTTCTTTAGTTACCGTAAGTTTTCTGTTTCGTTCATGGCCCGCAACGGGTTAGTGACATGTTTGCTTTTACGGATATGCATAGGTCACGTTGAACATTTGATGGATAATGTTTCCTTTTTGTTTGGCTATTAGGTAAATGTAAATAAAATGCTTTATATTTATTTTCATGGATTCGGGTCCTGAAAATGATCCTTAGGTTAATGAAGGTTAAACGCATCGTAAAAAAAAATTATCACTCGACTTAATTTTCCTTTCATCAGTTGCCTAATATCATGTTATTAGGCAAGTTATGCAAACTAATAACACCCACCCGTCTTAATACGGTGATACTCTCTACCAACCTCCTTCCAATCGACCCTGAAATATTTTTAACCTGTTTTAGTGACCCAGTAAAAAGGAGGTTCACCGTCATCTTCCTGATCATTTCTGCATCGGTGATGCCATCGGGTGGTGCTCCGTCTGCTCCTCTACCAGCTATTAATATAAAAAAACAAACAGTTTTATTCAGGATATTTACTCAATAATTCAGGTATCGAACCCAAAAAATCGATTTAGCTAGAAAACGCTATACTGGTTTCCGCAAACTCCGAGAATCGATTTGTGTCTACGGACAGGTACAAATAAATATTACACCGAAGATAAAACTAATTCGAACCGTTTAATGGCACAAAGAGCAATAATTATAACAAATGTACATAAGTTTGTGTGTCCCAAATTCCGGTCTTTACTGTAATAGGAATATAAGCTAGAGTGGGTTTCCGGTTATGATTTCGGTTTGAGAATAACTTTACCAGTCCTCATGTATCTCGGTCTTAGGTTACAGAGAGATGCGTAATATTCTCGATGCTTTAGAAAAACCGTATATCGATGAAACAATGTTCTCATTGCTACGACCATAAGAATCCATTACTATGAGTATAATTTAAGGTATAGTTGATAGTATCATACGTTACTTATCGGAAATTAATTTTTATTAAATTAGTATTAATTTACTTTGCAACAATCCGTAAGCACATTGTATGATGTTATATATATACATATATGTACCTATATACTTTTATATCGTAGAGTCTACTACCCTGATGATGCTCTGTTTCGGAGCGAAACACGTGTTGGTGACGGTATGTGTGTTGGTATATACTTTTGTCATAATTGCATGTTATCCTTTGTGGAAGGGAGGGAGGGAGGTTTCATGCATTTATAGAAGTATATACCATCATACATTGTGCTTGCGGATTGTTGCAAAGTAAATCAATAGTAATTTAATATAATTTAAGGTACTTTTATAGAATTGCGTGTATACAATTTTACACTCATCCAGCTTCTCAAGGATTTCCCATATTTGTTAATTACTCTGTGGAATAAGTTGTTTCAGGGAACCTTGTGTATCTGTAAGAATGGTGTTACAATTAAAAGCGCTTTAAATGTGGCGTTATAAGTCACACTTCCGAAGCAGCTACTTACGATTGACTTCAAAATGTGAATTTAATTGAAATATTCAGTAGTTCCTGAAAAATAAGTCAAATTTAATTTTTGAATGCGGATTTTTAAAATTGGGATTCGTCAAATAGGTTGTGTTAAGAATATTGAAGATATTTTTTTATTTACCCCAATTGGTAAATTGAGTTGATTGATTGAGTCAAAGAAGTCACACAAAGAACATGGGCTACATATACCAATATACACAATTTCAAATTAAAAAAAAAAAGACTTGATTTATAGTACCGTTTTTTGTGAATAGTTTTATATGCTTCGATTCTTCCGATAGATATAGGTATATCGAATTATATGCAAATGTAATCGCTCTAAAATGTAAGGTCTTACGAGTAGAACAATTACAAAACTCCCAAAACCGCACTAGACTAAAGCGGCACATCACAATAGCGGCCATAAATTAATCTCCCAATATCTCAAACATTTAGTTTCGAACTCCGAGCACTGCCCGCGCCCAAGTTGCCACCTAAATACTGGCAACACAGAACTCTCTATATAGGTATTTTATTTGTCATATATCTTAAAATAATCTAATTTCAAAATTTCCACATAAATATGTATAGTTGTGATTTGAATAGGATTCATTTAAACTTAATAATACTCTCTATTGTTGCTCTAACTCATCACGATCTTAAAAAAAGCCAGTTTCGTTAAATTATCAATTCATCAGTATACCTAATTATCAAATGTAAAAGTATCAGCAGTTTTTACAAATTAAATTTTATACAATTTGATATAATAAAAGTCATGTAAATTGTATGTTTGTTACATTTATATATTGACTTTATGACATTCCCCCAATCTTTGTTGAGATGAACCAAAACCGGTACTATAATAACTTCATTTAGCCGTATCCCAATGGTGGACTTGACAGGTTAAGGGTTGTAACCTCGCTTAACGAAGGGATGCTGCATTGAGATAAATATACACCCTTGTTTATTGATATATTAAATAGCACTGACCCCAACTTTGTATAATAAAGTCAGCCAAAGGTAAAATATCACGACCGAATAGGATAAAAGGGATGCTGCTGACCTGAGAGATAATATTCATGAGTTTTGGGTCATTTATGTTAAGAAAAGGTCAAGGCAGGTTATGGTCATAGATTAAAGGTAGATTTCATTTTATTGATTCGGTATATATAAAGGGATTGTGGTTTATGAGTATAATATTAAATAATGTTTAAGGTGATAATGAAATGTGTGAATCAATGTTTGACAAGCTTACTGAAATATGTCCAAATTTGTTTAGTAATAATATTTTAATATTATTATCGCGTAATCATACTACTGTACAATAAATTTATATAAAATATATGATAAAATTCTCACCATTTATAAATGTACTTCAATTTATATTATATTATAGGATGCCTGGAAATAACAGTATCAAAACCAGTTCCGCGCAGGTTTAAACATACTTTGCAATTGCCATTTGTTTTTTTTTAAATGTGCCGCGGAGTTTCTTTCGCCGTATTTTCCGTTTCGCCGTAGTACAATCAAAAAATGACGTATATAAGTCTATTTACTAAATACGTAAATGATTTTAAATTTGAATTTATTAAAATCGGATGAAGATTCGTACGTTTGATGGCACAATATTTGTTTTAAATCAACAATACCTCGCTTTAAACAAAAATATTTGTCATTGCGTGAGATAATGAAGAAATATATATTTATTTCTCTGTTCATCTTTATAAGGGGTTTTTCTTATGTACCCAAATTCTCGCTTACGGGTTGATTGGTAAATAATATCTCCTAGGCATTACATATGTATGTTTTAAGAGATTGCGCTCAGATTATAAAAATTTACTATCAAATACAAATGATATTCATAGACCGTTCCTGTACAACTTACCATCAAGTAGCGTATCTTTTCTGTTCTGTGTCGTCTGTTAGCTTCGATGATTGTGATTTCTGTTCTCATACCTCTATAAGGTTCGAAAGGACATTCCATGGTTTCGCTTAAGTGAACTTAAACGAACAAATTAATAACCTCATGTAACATTTCAACGTGCTTAATAACCACGGTTCCGTCCCATTGCGAATTATGTACACTGTTAAAGGACTGCGAATGTAAGCAAAAGTAGTGAAACACCGAATTAGCAAATAATAAATTCATCGAGTCGATAGAGTTTTTGCTTGGATCCGTCATGGAGTGCTTTTTGGAGCAGTTACTTTAATTTTGTATCATATGTAAAATATTGTTTTATATGTATACATATATATAACTGCAATAGAGAGAAGAACCCCTATGCACGAGTAAGCACGCCGTTTAACTGCCGGCCGGGTTAATTAAAATAGGTGGTAGAACCCAACGACTTCGTCTCGTCCGATGCGCAGCGCTGTGCACCACGTACAGAAGTGGTCGACGTGAACTTCAAGGTCGACGGAACAACTCAAACCCCTTAATAATATATATATGTATATTAAAATTATGATAACTTTAGTCATATTACTTGCTAATTAATTAATTGCTCGTAAAATGTAATGCGGGCCTACTGCTTCGTTTGCAGTTGTCAACACTTCGGTGATGCCTTTTGTGTTACTGTTGACCGTGGGATACCTCTTGCCATCAGGTGGCTCGTCTGTTCGTTTGTCGACTATTTACATAAAAAACTGTCGTTTGCAGTGGATCTTTGGTTTCCATAGTAACAAAAAAAATTGTGACGTATTAAAGTTATTACTGTATTTTTTGATGATTCTTAGTAACATGAATATTATTTTGTCTTATTTATTAATCTTATTATTGTTTTAATATTATATTTTAATATATTAGCATGATTATGGTGCCCATGTAAAAGTGTACAGGATCACTACTGGCATTATTTGTTTATTTAATATATAGTCTGTGGACCAAGTATTGGTTGGGCCCTGGTGAAATAAATAAACAGTCAGCTTATTTATTTGAGTCCCGCGGGACGTGTGATGATAAATATCACTTTCGCTTATGTACAACCATATCACCAGAAGCGTTATCAAGGCATTGCAGTCTGGAAAGAAATCTTGAACCCGTTCATTATCTGAACCACTATGTAGTAGACACAGATTCTATTGTACTGGAAATATTGTCATTGACCTAATTGTCAATGACCATTTCTAACGGCTGTTCCATATTTTTATAGGCTTTCAATGACAATTAATCGTGCAGCAAGAAATAGCATAATTAAAACGTAGTAACGTTATATCGCCTTCATAAGGTTCAGCGTTTTTACGGGGCTCGGTGTTCGTTTTTGCAAAAAGATCACAAATTTGATATGTGATGTAACTATTGGAACTTTTAAGCGATGTGCTAAAGCTCCTTTGGTAGGTAAAGGTTATTATGGTATACATTAATATATTATTGACAAGTACGCCTGGAAATAATAATGCCGCCACCGATTTCGCTCAAGTTAACAATTTATAATTATCATGTCATGTGTTGAGGAGTTTCTTTCACCATTTCTTCTCCTCAGCGTTAAAGCACCTTCTCCAAACTGTAGTAGAAGTAAAAAATTGCAAACATAGGTGTATTTACAAAATATATACCTAAATAATTAAATGATTTTTTGAGAATATTTATTATCAAATGTTATTTTTTCAAAACTCTGCTGCATATAATAATTCTGTATTTATTAATGAGGATTCCTTGATCAAGGTATAATTAAGGAGAGAATTAAAAGAAAAAAAAAAGTTATTCCAATTTTAAATCGGGAATCGCGAGTGGAAATTATCTTTCTCCTAACAGGTCATAAGTACGGGATAAAAATGTCCGGATATTTTTCAAAGAGTAATGCCAAGTGAAACCGTTTGAGCTCCAGGGGCAGACTGGTCGCACAGTTAACGATTCTTTAGGTTTTGAAATACTTTACTTGTATGAAAACATAACGGTAGTGTATGAATATTGACAAACTCGGTCAGACTCAGATTAACTTGTAGTACTTCTGATTCATTTATAAAAAGGAATATTACCGACAACAAAATAACAGTACTTTAATTGTTAACACTTAGTTATTTATTGTTTTGCAATTTATGTTTTATTTATTTATGCCTGTCTTAAAACATATCATTGACTTCATTACTTGTAAAAATAATAATTATTTTAACATATCAATATAAAAAAACCCTTTAATTAATTTTAGAAATGTAAATGAATAAAAAAAATCCAATTACTGTAAACCTTTGATTTGCTGGCTTTAAACAGCTATATAATTATAATATTTAATTTGAAATGAACGTAAGTCTATTTAATTATTATTCCTATTAAGTGATGTGCACTCCTGTAACGGAAATGTTCTCAGTAGTCGAATATTATAATGTTCGAAACCGTTACATAGAAATTATGAAATGTCAATAGAGAGCCAATAACAAAAAAAAATTGTTTTACATATCTTCAAACTTTATGTTTTTATTCATCTCCCTTTACTTGCTCCCATTATTTATTAATTAGTTGTTTATTAAGTGTTGTTAATTTAATTGAAATTATGTCTCAAAAAATTTGCGTCCTAGAAATACCATTTAAAAGTATTTTACCGTTAATAGTTTCAGAAATAATATTATATTATGTAATTTTATACTAAATTTGTGTGAGGTTGAATTTAATGTAGCGATTTTTACGAAGAAAATGTTATTTATTATTCTTTCATTCATTATTCCAACCTATTCCATAATATTAACTATTCTCCAACAATTTAACAGTGGAATAATTTAGGCAAGTTTACATTTCGACGAACAGAAAATAAAACTATTCTATTATTACAAGTTCAAATTGTAACACTAACAATCAAGTCTAGTAAAGCAACCAAAACTAAATACTTCCTTTACTCTAACAATTCCCGCCAAGTACGGTCCTGGCATTGGCCGAACCCTTCCCTCGTCCCACCCACCCGAGTTTCCGAATTAATTGCAATCAAAAGGAAGGACAGGAGTGTAGTCCAACCCTAACTTCGTGTGCCATGTTTGAAAATTTGCTCGACGAGTGTGTTTGTGTGAGTGAACGAGTGTTGGATGTTTGCGTGTGTGGTACGCAATGGCGTAACAACTCCAGTTCGCGATTACTTGTATCAAATGAGGGATTGCACTGCGCCTTTATATTTTAAATGCAGGATACAGGTGGGGATTTTGAACTTCATGATTGTTTCTTCTAAACAATCATCTAAAAAATCATGTTTGAATTTGCCTCTTCTACCGTAGATTTTTTCTACTTACAGTTTTTTTAATCGACTTCCATAAACAGATCAATGATTAAATTTCTGCATACAATATAACTTAGCCTAGATTTTGCAGAACGTTAGATTCAACAAGATATAATTATAAAAGCTTTTTTTGCAAATGACAAAGGTTTTATTTATTCACTAACGTTACATCGAATAAATAAATTAACAGAAGGAAAATCGTCTCTAAACCGTGAAAACATAACATAATTAAAATTAAATTAAACATAAATTTCCAAGTATGAATATCATAATTTGTATCTCCATATAACATTTAATACGATTTGAACAAAAGTCATCTTCCTGCGCCACCTATCGACAAATAAGCATATACTCATATAGGATTCTCCGAAACTACATTAATATTTCAGATCCCAAAGTTCGGGTCCTTTCTAAACAGCCCTTGGTCTTCCAAAGTTATTCTAACTTTGTGTTCGGCTTTGGGCCGTAAAGATTACTTAGGGTACTGCGCTACCTTTAACTTTGGTATAACCCTGCTTTCTGATAAACGTAAATCTTTGTAACTACCTCGAGTGTGTTATATGCAGCTAATGTTATTTCTGATTGTTTCGCGTTTTGTGCGGATTCAATTAATTAGGCTCTTATGCGGCATATAGGCACAACTCTCAAGCTTAGGAAGAGCTAGACTTTACCGCGTTGGTCTAAATAAAATACGGATTGGAGAATGTTTTTTGTTTTGTGTCAATAGCTTTTTCAAACTCACTCAACAAATTGGCCAGTTATATAACAGCGTAGGCATTTGGAATGAACGTCTTAATGATATTAATTAAAAAATAATAATTAATAAAAAAATAGTAATTAATTTTTAATTAATTTAATTAATAAATGAATTACGTCTACGTCTTAATGTGTGCGACTCAAATCGAATCTGAATATTATATACTCCAATGCAATATTATTATTTTATCAGATGATATTGCATCAGTAAACCTCGTTTCAATGAAACGAAATTGATTGTTTACTTTCTAATACCATTTTATTTTTGATTAAATATTCATAGCTGTATTGTCGAGTAGTACCATGGAGCACATAAATACTCCGCATGCTAATTAGAGACGCGTAACAATAACATAAGCAGTCATTGTTAGTGAGTATTGCTCAGATAATATCTTTGTTCGCGTCCGCCATAAGCGAACTACTCGTAGCTTTCATAGGGTGGACATTATTTTTGTAAATTGAGATTGTTAAAGGGAATCAATATTGTTTATTGCAATAATCTTTACACATATTTTTTATAATTAATATTTTCATTAACAGATGTTATAGTAACATGATGACATATATTAGTAACATGAATATTCGTTTGTGATTTATTTCATTCATTTAATTAAAATTACATTTTGAAAATGAATCAAAATTAAAAATAATAATAAATAAATTTATTAATTCTAAAATTAAATAATGATATTCGTTATTTTTTACGTTTTGTTATTGTATACTTTTATAAAACTTGTCGGAAATTACTAGTAATGCGTAAAATAAAAAAAATATAGTAGCGTATGTGAAAAATTAATATATGTATATAATATATTTTTAAAGTGCCTTCCTTGGAATAAATTTTATTTTATATAAAATAAAATATTAGCCCCTCTGTTCTATTGTAACTGAAAATTACAAATTTTTATTTTTATTGACTTAAAATATTTTGTACGATACAAGAAAGAGTGTTATGAAATAGAAAACTAATATTTTGTTTCGTTTTGTTCCAGGCGACAAGTAAATATCCTGAATACGGAAGGAAATATCCAAACAAATCAGTTTAGCGGTCCTTCGGTACCCGGTATCATGGAAGCATGAAGTTCTGATATATAAATAAACCATGCTCACCCTACCACTTACGTCTCTCTAAAGTCGAGGAGCCAGAGAGATTTTGACCAATTTACAGCGTGCCAAGTGGAAAGATAAGCTAATGCGACTTAGAAGGGGATTTGTATTGGAAAACTAATTTTGCATAAACAGAGGTGTCGTATGGAAATATGTTATGCATTAATGCGTGAATGGAGATTGTAGCTGCTGACGGATGAACTGATGATCGGATTATATTACACAACAAAACGAATGTCACAGCCACAGTGAGTTCATGGCCTGTTAATATTTTGGGTCGAAAGTTTTGTTGATGATTGTACTATGTTGTTTAACATGAGCTCTGTAAAAAGGAATATAAAATATAGAAGGTTTGCGTCCATTGCACATTTTAATACTGTAATACTTGTGATAAAATTATGATTCAAAATTGGAAGTTTTGTAGGAAAGAAAGCGTTAGTTCCACTCGTAGTAACAGTAATATGTACTTACATGAAAATTACTAATGTCTAAATTAAGTATAAAAAAGTAAGATTTACGATTTATGAACGTAAAAAATATTTGAAAATTTTGTGCTGTACGAATGTATGACGTTGTTAAACTAGCATCCTAATTAAAATCATTTTGTCCCGAGCTTTCGTCAGCGACGAAATTAAACGGGACATTTCAAACATACCTTATTTTACACCGTACTTACTAATGACTTAAAGGCACGCGCCGGACTCCGAGGGGTGACCAGTAAGGGACGAAAATTTCCTAAAGGGTTGCCTTAAAACAGGGGACCAAAAGCGATAATTAATGCCGTAAACGACTGTACTACGCCGCACCGCACGCCGCGATTTGAAACTTTACGCGCATGTAATAAAGCTTAATTTTTATGCTCGTATTCCAGAACATTTGGTACAATTTTATAGTCAGGGGTGGCAAATAATAAGAGGTTTAGGTACATACAAAGTTGGAAGCGAGTTGTTGATGAATGACACTCCACGGACCCATAGCCCTTCGGATGTTTTAAGTGGGTTGGGATAAGAAATGTCGGATATCTAGTGAAATATTTCGCGTTGGGTGTATGTAGATATTGTTTGCCCATGGCACGTAATTAATATGCAAAGTTGGCGATATTGCTCTGCGTGCGTTTGTGATGGCCAACTTGAGAGTGTTTGCTCTGAATAATGACCTGAGTGTGTGCTGATGAGGAAGTTTGACGCGGAGGAGTGTGGTGTTGTAACGGATATTGGTGACTTCTCACACTCTATTTACGCATACGAGTACGTTATAATTAACATGTAAAAATAACAAGTAATTGGTTTTTGCATCGAGTAACGTTTTAATTATTTCACATAGTATGAACTAAGTATTGGGCGTTACTTTGCGGAAATTCATTGTTATTAAATTAGTATTCATTTGCTTTGCAACAATCCGCAAGCACAATGTATAATTGTATATACTTCTATACATGCATAGAACCTCCCTCACAAAAGAAAACATGCAATTATGATAAATAAAAGTATATACCGTCACCAACCCGTTTCGCTGCGAAACGGGGCATCCTCAGGGTAAATAGACTCTACGAGTGTTAGCGGCAAAGGAAAGTCTTTGTGATATTGTGCTTGCGGATTGTTGCAAAGTAAACTAATACTAATTTAATATTATTTTTTTCAATTTCTTTTTGAATCTATACAACTCCATTAACCATCTTTATAATGTGGCCCTACTAATGGTTGAATCTCCATATGAAATATTTATGGAAATTTCAATGTCATTTAAAGTCTACATAGACTTTGTTATCGATATAAAAGTCAAAACATATTTTTTTATAATTTCTGTTAGTTTTACTGTTCATCTGTGTAACCATGCACTAAAACCGCTGACCAGATTTGGATGATACTTGACATATTAGTAGGATATATCATGGGTTATAAACTAATATACGTTTTATTCCGGGAAATGGATCTGATCACGCAGGTTACTAAATAAAAGTTAATATGTTATTTTCTATTAAGAGGGCAGTAAATAAACTTTCGAGTACAGTTGTTACAATAAATTAATGTTTGTTATTTCCAAAATTAGAAAAAAACATTCCTAAAACAATGCAGGTGCTATTTTAAACGTGAGGCGTAGGTTTTCTGAAGCGAAGTGATGGCATTTTACTAGTATTTATATGTATCATAATATATTTTTTATAATTATCATTTGGGATCATAAACAAATCGATAATTTGCTGAAATGAAATTTTTATAAGTCTTTACAAGCATTGTTCGAATTGTTTTATATTTGAAAATAATAAATTTTACATACATAAAAAAAGTTTCAATGAAAATTACAATTAATTTACACAATGGTGATGTCATGGCAAAATATATACATTTCAAAACTGAACTATGAATTTTGTGATTTTTTTATAATCACGTAAACGGTAATTGAATTTTTTTACCATTTGAAAGGTACATAGTATATTATTCCACATGTACATAGGGTATAAAATAATTGTCAAACCCGAACGAGGTAGGTTAGGTATCTAGAATTATATAAAATGATAAGTTGAAAATATTTTTTTTTAAATGTTTTTTATGCAAACTGCGGTTAGGGAGTGCAATGATAGAACAAAATTATCAGCAGGAAAACTTTCCGTTTGTACGTGTTATTGAGTAAGATTTAACCGCGGTACGGAATTCTACATAAAACACATACCAGCGGAGATTTTGTCCGTGGTCGATGATAGACTTCATATTATTTTTTACGCAAAACGGGTACTCTAAAATGTATATTATACATATTCTGATATTCGAATATGCTCACGAAACAATCATGATGTTGGCATGCATGCAACACACACATTGTTATTGACATAAATATTGCAAAATTAATGCGCATATATATCTCGTATATAAAAATAATATATTTAAATTATTATTTTTAATTATCTTATTAATGGATCTTCCCAGTGCCCCATCTAGATGACTTGCAACTGTATGCGTCATCACCCCATATGCTAAGGGCGTGAAATTAGTCTCGGTAATCATCGATGGTTGGTCATGTTAGATGAAACTTAGTAATTGCGTATTGGGTTTTATTAATGCTATTAAATTTCGTTCTTAAGGTCCATCTGGTACGGTCGACGCGCTATACCTCGTGATTCGTTATGCGTGCTGCGAGGCAGTTGGAATCGCTAACCACATAAGTGTTACCGTCCGGTTATTATGTATGTGTCTTCAAGAAAAGAGTGAATAGATTTTTCGAAGTCACCAGTGCGCTTGGTATTGTGAGGCACACCGCCATTTACCATCAGGTACAATCGTTGTCAAGCACTGGAAGGAAAAGTCATCAGTTGCCATCAAAAATATAATTTATTGTCGAGTACACGTAGATGGATTATGTAGATGTTTTAACATAAAATATATTGGACGACTTCATACTTATGGAAATTTTATTTTTATAATGACATATAACATCCTTATAACAGCATACGGTCAGTTCTTTGTAAGGTGTGCCTATTCGCTATGCTGGAAGAAGTGGTATAAGTTCGATAACTGTAACAATTTTTTTTGTTGAAACTATTTGTCCCCAGCGTCAACTAATATAAACAAAATATTATGTTGACATAACTATATTATACGTGAAAAGCTTTTTGGAGTGTCTAAGGTTAATGAAATGAAATTTCATTTCATTTCATTTCTAAGGTTAATGCATGCAAATGGCGTTTTTTTTTTGTAACGGATACTTGAATTTTGAAAGTAGATGATGATTTCAATAAAACTCATAATTTATGGGAGTGGTATTGATAACCTCATGGTTATAGTACTAGGAAACCAAGTCATAGTTATACGGTTTGTGTCAATTACAATCGTAAGCTATTGGTCGGGATAAACTTCACGGGACATTTGGTCGGTTCTGATGATACCATTACATAACGTTTCTTTTGTTTTAATCGGGACAGGTGTAAAATCTTTAGAAGTTCCCCACATCTGAGGAAAACTATCAGTTATGCGTGATTTTCGCACACTTAAAACTGCAGATTTTCGACGCAGAAGCCTCGGAGATCTCGTATGAATGCACCGGTACAACTCTTCTATCAATACGGGCAGACTATGGCATGTTGAAGTACTTTCAGAGCTCATTAGTTCCTTACAACCCATTATTGTTCCACTGATCTCGAATTTCCTTCCACAAGATGAGAGGAATAGGCCCTAGTTCAACATACTAAGTATGGATAAGCAGACTTCACTCAATTATGAGAACATTATGGAAGGTTTCTTTAGAAGGTTTTCCTTCACCGAAGCAATAGCGTAGCGTACGAAGCGCAAAATTCGGATCTAAGCTCTGGTAAGTGAAAGTGATATTCAGCGTATGATATCAAGATTGCTTAATAACGACGATTAATCCGTGATCTGTCACTAATAAATAGAATCCGATAAGTGAGCGGATTAACACACAACTATGTCGGGAACATCAAACACGTTTCATAAACACTGACCGATAAATATTGCGCACCATTAATCATCCCATAAGTTCAACGGACCAAAACTTCGGATCATAAGTTTGTTAGGCGTAAATCACACAACTACCCAGCGCCGTAACGCATTAGAATTTTAAGTTTGTAGCGGTTTCAGCGAAGATTAAGTAATACCAATCACGGGAGAGATTCGCGTATTCATGGCAAACTTTGCCGCCCGCGAGCGAGACGAAAAACATTCTCCGCGGCTTAGAAAGGGACGCCGATTCGTGCCGAGGGTTGCCAGTACATGGGTCTGACATAATGATATATTAATTTCTGTCGCGAGCTCCCATTGTTTTGGTAGGTATTTTACGATGTGACGTATGGTCATTACGTTTTCATAGTTTCATAAAGGCTGGATTTCAATGGAGACTGCTGCTGCCGCTTAAAGCCTTTGTGCGTTTAATGATCGGAGCAACGCAGGAAGATGAATCGTACTTACGCAATAATATTTTCAAAGGGATGTTGTTAAATTTGTGGCACATTATGAAATTTGTTAATGAAGAGATGTAGCGTCGTGGATTATGATGGTATGAGAATCTTAAATATGTTTGGTGAATATTTTTAGACCCTGGGGAGTTTAAAGAGGATTCGATTCAAGTGGATTCGAATCTTAATATTATCATTTATATGTATCTTATAATTTATAAAATATAATACAATATTATCATATCTTACAAAAACTTAGTTCAAGTGAAAATAGTGCGACTCGACCACTATTAACAAAATAATGGATTTCTTTTTCCAGAATTACAACTGAAGTAACTACGTATTTCTTTGTCCGGTTGCTGTGTTGTGCACTGTACACTGTATACTGTGATCAAAGCTTCCACTTCTGACACAAAAGTTCCTTAGTGTTCCGTTCGTTAGTGCACCCTGCGAGTATATTTGCAGTAACACATACGTAAAACTTAGTGGTTTACATGTCTGTCTTTCGGGCGGATGATTCGGGTTCAAGTCCAGCCCGCAACTCTAATTTTGAAAATTATGTGCGTATCAAAAATGAATTATACTCCGGTGAAGGAAAATCAAAATTCATGATATCCTCATATTATTCTCAAAGACGTGTGAAGCCTGCCAGCACGGACATACTAAAGATTTTTTTACTTGTAAACAATAGTGTCCCAATTACACGGTAGATTTTATTCATAATTTATATCTAGATATCACGTCAACACGTAGGTACTCTTAATGAGGCAGTGACGCGGAAAGCTTTGATACTGATATGCCTGTTCACACCCCTAGCAACCCCCACCGATTACTCGTTATTCGCCCGTGATAGATATGACTCGCTTTCGTTAGAATAACGTTTCGTAAATTAGTTTTAGGTGTGAACGGCGTGTGATAATTAATATCTAATACGCATATTCGAACGCAGTCGTCATATCTCGTCATACACAATATTAATAAAATATATACATTTTAGGACTTATCAATCTTACATTTGACTGATACATATATTAATATCATATAATGATCATATAATGCCAGTGGGGAAGAAAAAAATTGTTTATTTCGTAATTATCGATAATAGGTTAGGCCCCTGACAAAAAGGAATAACAATGTTTCTGATGCGGGTATTTTTTGTAAACGGAAAAATATTTATACCATTAATTTTTATACCTAACGGTATTTTCTTGGTACAACCCAAGAAACCATAGGTAGTCATAATAATTTACTAAAGATCATACACATCAAAGGTGAAGGGATATTAACAAATATTAAATGATTATTACTAATTGGGTTCAGCCCATTAGCAGCCCACTGCAAGGCACGAGTCACTCTTCGAAGATGAACACTTAGTGCGTCTTCCACGCTACCCCAGTAAAGATTGGTGAAGGGTTAGAGGACAACTCAACTGTCTTTAAGTTTTGATGTCGGTCGTTGGATCTCGACTTAGTTTAACTACTGCCACCTATTGATTTTCAATTTTATCGCTTATTTATGAACTGATAACAAAACGATGACGTAACACGGTCTACAGAGCACGTCAGCGCTCTAGAAATGTTGACACGAGCAGTCATCCGTCCATCTACCGACCGCATCTGTAGTTGCTGAATTAGATCGACCCTTGTTACACTATGAGCGCTTCTTCATCAACATTTCTTCTTACTTATCATCGATTTTTTGCCACTACCGGTCACCTGTCCTATTCACGATATGCTTGCGGTATTTATGACTTATTGAAGCGGTCCAAATCGTTTTAAAGTAGCGGGAGGGAAAAGTGTCTCAATGAAGATCTCTTGGACTTTAGACCGTTCATTCCTCTTTGTTGTCAAGGTTGGTCGGTCCGTGACGAGCTTTTAAATACGATTCCATATCTCAGCAGTTAATCTGCTAATGCTCACGAGCCAGAAACGAGGACAAGCCGTCACGTCTGGGCTTTGCGTTCTGCACAACTCAGGCTAATTTACGCAGCACAAAGGAACATGCTAATTAAAAAGTGAGTCGACACAAAGTGTCAGTCATGGTGCGATGACAGACGGGATGCCGACGACGCGAGGTTATTTATTTGAAACGTACAGACGCAAGCTCCGGCTGATTGTGTACGCTGGTTGTTTGAGAGTATAATCCCCGGAAACCGATGGTGATGTCCATCAACTGGGTTTTTATGTAATTTCTGTGTTATCTTACCATTACTAATATTGTTTTTTTTTGTATAAAAAGCCGAAAAACAGGCAGGTAGGACACCTAAGTAGTCACCGCCGCCTATGGTCATCCTTGACATCGAAGCGATTAACAACACGTTAACGATCTAGGAGGATATCCAATTATTACAAGATCTTGGGCACAGTAACCGAATCGGAATGTAAATATTTAATGGCTTATTCTAGGCGGAGGGTAGTAACTAGCTAGGCAAATTATGAACGCTTTTACCATGTACGGGTATCATTAGGATAAAATTGTGTTGTAAGTCTAGTAAATTCGAACTAGCGCGAACTGACACCATGGTGCATTCAAGCAAGGGAGCAAGAGAAGTTGGCTTGAATTAAAGACGGAGGGAGTCCTATATACCGCACATGCAAGATTTGTGAATCGGTAAAGTACAATAGCAGCTTTTTCAGCGCCAAAATTTTCACATAACGCGCTTTTCACAGAAATGCGTCCATTGTTTCATGTGCACGCTTCTTCTCGAACTAAGAAGCTTCATGTGTTGTGGCATAACAAGCCATAGCGTGTGTTGTTTTCAAACAAGATGTCTGAAGGAAATGATGCGCAGGAAAGACAGTAATGAGCTGATTCGAGTGTTGTGAATACGCTGTACTTTCTGACTAAACAAAAGGCCCTTGGCATTGTAGTGGTTACAAAGGAAAATGCACGTAGTAAGGCTATTTCTAATGCAGACACTAATGCCTGTTTTGTTGTTCGGTTTCCACAGAGGCTTCAGAGCATATAGGCCATTGTTTGGACAGCGAAGAATGACGTAGAGAATGATACAGAATGTTTACATGCTAATTTAGAATTACTTTTTTTTTATTTACTGTCATTTAACGATGTCAGGTAGCATTTATAAAATAATGTTTTTATTTTAATACAGATCTAATTAGGATACGTTTTAAACTTTAGACGTAGGTGATACGAGTGATACTGAGTTTAGTGGTTTGAAATTCACTCAGCTCTATTTCTTATTTCTTAATAAATTTCTTGCTGCGACTGGTCAATTGTTATATGAAGTGCGCGCACACACACATATAGAACTATAATAATACATAAAATGATTAATAAATACGTATATATCCATAACATAACATACCGATTGATATAAAAAATCCCCTTGGATTATTTTCTCTCATTATATAATAATTGTTATCAGGACCACCTGATAACTATTGGTATAGTTCTCCACGTTTTGTTCTATATCATTTACCATTACTATCAATATATGTTATGAAAAAAGCCGATAAATGAGTAGTCGAACCATGAGTGGTCATCGTTGCATTTTAAGAAATCTTACATAAAATAATTTACTTATGTATTTATGTAGTCACGCCAACAAGGTATGCACTATTACAAATCACGGATAATAAATTTAGTCAACGCATCACTTCAATTATGGGTGCAAACTTAATGAACATATAAAGCGACATACTATTATGGCCGTATTGGGGCGGCCTAGAATACTCTCTCCAATTTCATGCCGGTAGAAAAGGGTGTCGTAAGAGGCGTCAGAAGCCAGCCTGCTTGGTGGTAGGGCTTCGCGTAAGGATTATATTATTGGTATTATTATAAAGTCATTAATATTATTAGTGGTATTATTGTTTTTCCGTGAAGCCTGCTTGGCTAGCTACCACCCTCCTGCTTGAGTTAGCCGCCAGACGACTCGTCGTGTTCCGGCTGGGGGCTTTCTTACCTTCTTCTCATTTCCTGGCCGACAACACATCACGCATCAGTGATACCTTAGGTCTTGTTGATATCCATGGGCGACGGTGACCAATTACCATCAGGTGGCCCGCTATATTAATATATTATAAAAACGCTATATTATAAAAACTATATTACATTATGAAACAAAGCATATACATATACATAATACATATACATATATGTATACACACACATACATACACATATACATATATATATAATAACATATACATAAAATATTAATAATAATAAATCGTAGAATGAAATAATATGATTTTAAATGTTATACCAATTAACTCAGAAAATAATAAATTAATAAAACAAATTAATTTACAATTTATAACAATTAGTTTAAAAAATTTAACAAAATTAGTGTAGGAAAAATCGATTTTGGATTATTTAAAAATTTTGTGAGTTTGTGTAGGTATATTCGTAAAGTTATCTTAGAAACAAAGGTGCCCATTCCAAAAGTTCTTTTATCATTTGAAAGGTATACTCGTAATACTCCCAATGGATATCGACTACATTTCATGAATATGTCATTAATTTTTCAACACGAACAGAGTCGGGGCGAGCCGCTAGTCACAAACAGAATGAGTTCATGTTTTCCGTTGACCAATATTTATGTGCTTTTAGGGATAATTTTACAACATTGATTAACCATTTTTTGTTTCTTAATTGTGTTCAGAAACGACAGTAGGTATCGCCATGTTTTTATTATTAGTAGTTGAAAAATTGTGATATGATATTACAATATCATTACACTTAAAGAATGACAATACATGCAAATAGTAAAGCAAACTTTTTATGTTAATAGCCTAATGGTAAGTAGACACTGTCGCCTATGGACATCAACAAGACTAAAGGTATCACTGATGCGTTGTCGGCCAGGAAATAAGAAAAAGGCTTTGCGAGAAGGTAGGCTTCAGGGAAAGATAATAATACCAGTAATAATATTAATGATTTAATAATAGTACTCATAATATAATCCTCCTGCGAAACCCTAACACCAAGTAGACTGACTTCTGTCGCCTCTTATGACACCCTATTCTGCCAGCATGGGATTAGGGGGAGGACTCTAGGCCATCCTATTCTGCCAGATTGGGGGGAGAATTCTAAGCCGTCGTAATACGGCCGAAAAGTTATGGTTACACAGCTTTTTCCTGTGTTTGCAAGTTTTGTATAAATAAATCCACGGTATGATGCGCAAGGAAATGAAACGTCCATGTATTTAGCTGCTTGTATCCATATAAAACCTATTTCATTACAAAGGTATATGTTTATTTCAGATTCACGTATCGAGGCAGCGAGCAGGGAAAGCATCAAGAATTAAAAAGCCTTTTAATGACACCGTTCAGTGCCTTCGGTTTGTACGGCGCTATGTAAAAGTGAACCGTGAATCTGTAACTATTGCTAAATTCGAATAAACCGATTAATGTAATGTGATGTATAAAATAATGAGATGTAGTTTTTGTAAGGATGTTTGATAAGAAGACTATGAAAGATAAGAGGACTAATTAATTAAATAATTAACATATTGTTCCACAGAGTGTAAGGTATAAATATAAAATGCTTTATCACTTTAAATTTCACACAAGTGATTACAAATTTATTTTGCGTGCATGTAAAATACTGATTTTAATATGTAAAAAGGATTATGATCGAGTTAAGTTCATAATGAAGAGCGATGGTGGTTGGAGCACATCAGTGTTTTGACTCACTTGGTTAAAATTAATGATCCCTATTCATAACAATAAAGTATCTTTTATAAAGAAAAATATTTACTAATAATAACCAAAGATAAGTACAGGTATAGTATATTTAGCTATACTTTGAGGAAATATGTCACGTAGAGTGAATAGCAGCTTCCTTTAAAATTGTGGATAGTATCTTACATGAAGAATGTAATATGAATTTAAGAATCAATAATTCGTTATTGTCAATGTATTTAAAGTATAATAAATAATTTGTAATTTCCTTAGTCCTATGATATATATGGCTATGATTATTATTCCGCGATATTTGAAGGAAATATTGTGTTATTACTTACGTACCACCCAGAAGTATAGGTATACTCCACCTATACCAAGAACTGATTATCGTAATTTCGCAACGATGATAGCATTATAATTATGAGGACCTTTTATTTTTTGATGGTAAAATTGGTATTTTCAAATCTTTTAGGTAGAGTTTCGGTATATATTGTTGTATGATAAATAATTATTTTAAAGAATCATATTTCTATCATTACTTTGAGTTTAAGTAATTATTTGACCTATATTTATCTTTATAATATAAACATATATTATCGATTTGAATGACATACGTTCCATGGTTCTACGACAGCCTAACAAACTCTTTCATATAGTCCGGCAATGAAAACAGTCAGAGAGATCAAATTAATGTCAAGACGCGGCGAGTGGGGTGAAATACGCTCACAAATCTTTACAGAGCATAGCGTTGAAGGTAAGCGAGTTGTAAAACTTATATTGTAATAATATCACTTTATATAATGTGATAACTCTACGGAAATAATGCAAAGTTTAAACAATGTCCGCATTTCTTTCAACAACAAAGAACATCTACCGTTATTATGATATGTTATTCATCAATATAAAGAAATTAAAAAAAAAAGAGTTACTCCAATATTTTATATAATAGGAAAAATAGCAACATGTCGCATAAACTCATCCGATTGAGTGCTGTTCGCTTCTTAAAACCATAGATGGTTTTATCCGAGAGAGGGAACGACATAAAACACAGTGGACCGAATCGATGGTTGACGATTGTTAAGCTTTCTATAGAAGACTGTAATGTTACCTTTTATTGTACATACAACGGAAAGAAATACTTACATTGGAGAAATGTTTTAATGTAAAACGTTAGATTACAATTTATCAGAATACACAGATCCCAGTCACTTGTTGTATTTATGTCATTACTGTCTTTAATATAACGAGTGTTTTTGTATATTAGTGTAAGCCGTTAAGTGAAGAAATTATGTTATTGCGTCTAAAGCTAGTATTCACTTACATTTTGTATCCTTTTTATGCAGTCAACAAACGAGCAGACAAGCCAACTAAAATAGTAAGTGACGGCCGTCAATTCACGCCTAGCAAGCAATGACTAGCAAGCTAGCCAGATAGCAGGGTAGATAGACCCTTCCACTAACGGAGAATAAATTCGGGTTAAGCTGGACGGTACATAGACCGTAACCCCCAACAAAATAGTTGTTGAGCAGAATTCATCATGAGGGGGGGGGAAGTGAGTATGTGCTCAAGGATGGAATAAAGCCCCTTACACCCCATTTATACATTTTATTTCAGACTATTAAATAGTTAAGGGCAGATAGAAATATTTTTATATAAAAAATTGAGTCATGTCCGAATGAGACTTCCTTGATTCATATATCTTATGTATTCTGGCGTTCTTGGCGTGGAGAAGAGATTGTTTCGTGCATAAGGTGGCAGACGGGAGAATGTATCCTACATTTTTTTGAATGTTTTAAGTCGTGTATTGTTTTTTTTTAACAGAATTGACTTTGTATTTCTCAAACAAAGTTCTTTCATCTGATATACCGCATGATACAATTGACAAAAGTTATTTTATTTGGTTATTTTCGCACTAAAGCTGGAATACATAAGTATTCAACATTTTAATTATTAAACCGCTCTCATATACATAATCTCGCGATTTTGTATTTGATATACAATGGACGGTAACATGCAGGTACATTAGCATAAATGAAACAAATGAAAGTAAAACATTTCTTAGAACTTACCATGTGAGAATCATAATTGACGTCAAATCTGATAACGTGAAATATTCAACATATTAATTGAATACTGAAACATTCTTTGTAGATAATCGTGACTTAGGATAGCTTGCTTATCTTCGATATAAAACAAAATTTTCAGTAATTATTAGGTACTTTATGTTACTGGAGGTATACCGGCATGCTCTCGGACTTTATTGTGTAGGATTTAAATTTAATTTTTCATATATCAAACACTAAGATTAGTTATGATAACATATACTATATACTCTGGAATGGTGTAGCAATTTATTGTTGTGGTTGTTGCTATTGTGGTTGTTATTTAAAAGTTTTCGTTTAAAAATCCGTTTCATTTATTAAAGCACTCGATAACAAATATATTTTTAAACAGTACGAATTAATTTTGTTATTTCAATTAAGCACTATTTGTATGGTAACTTGTTATGGACTTTTCGTCATGGCGCTTGGATCAGCCCTGTACATTTTTAAGTTAATATTTCTAATGCGATGTTCTAATTGATTTGAAAATTCTATAATAAAACTATCCATTTATCTACTTAGAAGGTTTTCAGTCAATTTTTACTGTGCATAATATAGTCATTGTTATTAATCTGAAACCCTCTTCAACTCCATTTTAATTTTACTTCTTAGCTTTAAAACACCAATACAAAGAGACTTCCATCAAAACCTTTGCGCCAGCAGTTAAACTCTCCCACCGTGAAGAAACAGCAGCCAACACCCAATTAGGACCTTAGAACCTTTCAAAAAGGCAGTGCACAATTGCAATCATCCAACACTTTAATTGGCACATCAGCCCCACGTGACGTGCTACAATCGGAAAAAATGTCGAAGCCGGTACAATCAGGGGAAAGTGGCAATTCCCCGACCACTCAGTGTTGCCAGCAATGCGCTAATTAAGGTGCCACAATATCACGGAGCGCGATAGTTTGTTTAGGGTACCGCGGTTGGTTGGGGTATTTATATTTTTTCAGTATAAAAAGAAACTACTTTTATAAATTTTCACGATCTTTATTTCGGTAGTTTTGGTCGGCATAACAAAAAATTTAATTTTCTACAACAATAAAAGGTAATCACAATAAGTATACTCAATACGATATTTCAAGTAATGGAAATATATAATTTATGTACCCAGAAAATACACATTAAAAATGTTATTTGTATGCTTGTCCACGTTGTTTAGTTTCCGATAGGGTCATTGTAATTTTCAGTCTAAATTTACCTGTGACATATGTTTAAGTTAATTCAAAAGGGGTCCTAGATTCAAGTTCCCAGACATTTATGTAACATAACACCTTAAAACTTTATTTTCGGCCTTGATTATGCGTATACAAAATACAAAACACTTGGGCATCACAGAAACTTAGTACGTATGAGACTTCATTATTTGACTCTACGGAACCCAACGTTTTCCGCAGTAGTGCCACGATTGTTTTTTGTTAGCGGTACTATGAAAAACCTTCTAATTGGTAATTTACACCGCATTCGACGAGTGCTTCGCGCGGTTTTGATGTACCCGCTTCGTGTTTACACTGTTTTAAATTTCAATATGCAGTCTCAACGATATTCATACACGTCATATGTATGACAAAATGTATTTTTATCAATGATTATTATGAAATCTTTACTCTTAATAAAATTGTAACGAGGGCGGATTAATGTATTTTTTGTATATTTCTTATTTCTTATTTATTATTTCTTTCTTATGTGTTATCGACATGACGGCAGAAACATGCTTTTGGGATTTTTTCTCTCTCTGTCTGTCGTTTTCCTATCACACGGAATACATTGAACATATTTTAATGAAACTCAAAGCATTGATATCTTAAATTATCTTTCAATTTCTAAAATACTTTTCGTGTCAGGAAATAGGTAGTAAAAAAATTAGGGTTTTCTGCAGCTTTAGCAGTAAATTAATGAAAATTGAATCCTTAAACGATAAAGTGGATAACATGATATGTTTTTTTTTTGTTATTTTGTTAAGATTGAATATTATTGTTTTGCTTAAATTACATGTTTTTTTGTAATAATATTGTTTAATTAAGCTGTTTTGTTTCTTTTTTTGTCTAGTAACATTTGGGTGTATCGATATTTCTGAGAAGCAAATTATTTACAAAAAATATTAAGATATTTTTTTTCTTGCGTTTTATTTGAATATTCGATTTTACTTTGTTGTTAACATGAGTTTTAAAAAACCACATTGTAATTGAGGCTATTCTCGTATGCACTAAGAAGGAAAACGAATAGACGAGCCATCTTATGGTAATCACCACCATCCATCGAGGGATAACCACAGTAGGAACTAATATTTAGCAGTACATGTACTACATGTTCCAACTTCACAACCATAGCTCTGTGGACCTTCGTCAAAGCGAGAGATAACGGGATCGATCAAGAAATGGCAGATAATCACAAATGGACGTCTGTGGAACGTTGTGAGTATCTGTGACCTATTAAATATACGTATATATTATTTGATAAACTTGGATTAAATAGTCAAGCATTTTTCCTTGGCAACAGTGAAATTTAGTAACGTTAAAAACGGGAAACCATATTAAAATGTATGATATTCAGACGTTCAACAGGGCGCGTCCAAATTATTCCTAGTGCCTGTCAAGTTAACTCGTTTCTATTTTAGTGTTTTAATTTATTGCTTTTTGAGAAACTATAACTTACAGAAAATATTATTTTTATTTGAAATTATCTTTCTTTAAAATATACTATAACTGGGCAGTTTATTAAAAACAGTTTTTCGCAAAACTTTCCACGCGGCCAGGTGGTGTTGTTATATCATGGCGTCGGTTCGTAGCTAAGGGATTTAACAAATAATATGGGATTCGATTTATATGATACAAAATAGGTGAACAATTTTTTTCTTTTTTTTAGAATAAGTTAATGCTTGACAACAATCCCACCCGATGCTGATGCTGCGATGTTGAACGCACTAATTTATAAATACCTATTCACTCTCCTCTTGAAGACTTCCACATACACACTCATACTAGCTACAGTCATTACGCCTTGCGAACCTAAAATAGAACAATAAAATAACATGTCATCGGCGTTGTATTTATATCTTTGAAATCTTTATTTATTAACCAAACTTCTTATTTAAAGATATTGCAAAACAAGAACAAACTTTTCGATGTTAATAAGTGTCCATGGCATACCCTTTAAACCTGTGTACATAAACTTGTACACGTACATAGGCATACGAGGCCTACGTAACATCATATTTAGTGGTCTGCCGTCCGATAGTCTAGAGACGGTCGTTTATATGCTAATACTGATTCCTGTCTACGAGACAGTACCGCCGTACTGCTAGAGAAGTGAGGAGTCACGTACATTACAGCTTCTTGCATCAAGAATTGTTTTGCTAGTGAAGCTATAAATATTAGTGTGCATCAATGAATACGACAATGATGCTTGGGAATGAACTGCGCATGAAAAATAATCAATTTATATAAAATAATTATGCAATTAGTGTACAAAATGTTTTTAAGAATATGCTGAGGAGTTTCATTCGTCGTTTCTTCACTTTTATAACGTTTGATACGATAGGAATAGAAAGATACGAACGTTCATAAGCGTATTGATAAATTTATACATAATATAAATGGTTGTGATTGATTTATTTATTGCATCAATAAATTTAACATTAAGGGTATACACACACGTATTCAAAAAGATATGTAAGTAGTTACAGATGGTCGTTATTAGTCACACAAATCACTAAATAGTTGTTCAGGTTGTAATAGATTATGTCAAATTCATTTAATTTAAACATTAAGTTGGAATAACAATAAATTAAATTACATAAAATGAACTTCATTTATATTATGTAACATTTGTGATAAATTATTAATTTAGTACAAAAAATCATGCAATGAAATTGTTTCATTATTATAAAATATACATACCTAGGGAAAAGGAAAAATAAATACTTATTATAGTGGTAAGTTGAAATCGTATTACAATAGTTGTAAAGAAAATAAAATAAAGTTAATATAGTGTAAATATACATAATTATAGATTTTTATTATATTTCATTGAATCATTAAGTTTTGTTAATAGCAGGTTTTTCTTATGCCATCAAAAACTATTCTCTACGGAACTGAAATTAGCTGATTTTCACGATGTATGTAGAATGTAATACAATTTAATTTCTTACCTATTTGATATTTTTTTTCAGCGACTAAAAGCACTAAATGTAGGTAATATATGTATGTATTTTTTGCCCGATTGAATTGTTACACACGTACACTTACTTATACTTGTATTATTTTAACAGGTATGTTTGTCTATAGGTTTTTTCGCGCTAACCCCAGAAACGGATTATCCGATTCTGTTACGGTTTTCACTAATGTATTGCAGTAACCGTCACCTAATATTTAAAATTCGTTTCATTTTAATAAACAATCTATGATAATAAATATATGTGTTTCTTATTCACAGAACGAGAAAAGCTCAGTCTTAAAACAATGAAAATGCTATTTCTAAGCGTAAGGTAGTTTTTCTGAAGCGAAGCGAGGGCATTTGCGACTTTAGAATAAGCCTGTTTGAAAATTGTATAAAAATTTTTCCTAATCAAAAACACTTCTAATTTTCATATAAGTATTTTGTAATTTCTCCATTCCTCTATTTATTCTCAATCAGTACACGGTCTACTAGATAACTTTATTATCGAAACACCGATTCGCTCACTACGTACTGAGGGGTAGTTAGTCATTGAAATGGACCAGTAATAGGCACAAAGGCGCCATCAGTCCCAGGTGGCAGTTGCCGCAGTCGTCCAGGCAAATTAAAGTGAATTCGCTCATACAAGATCGTTTGATGACGTACCCAGCTAGCACCTTCATGGGAATTTACTAGGTAACAACAGTTCTATTTTGCATTTAAATGGATTTTACATGTCGTTACGGAGACTCGCCGTGACCGCGATCCATGTAATTGGGTCTAAATATCACAAATATCGTGTCCGCGATTATATACCATAGTTTATTAATAAAGGGATACTGTTTATTAACTTTGAAGGATGATAAAAACTTACAGCAAAAGTAACAAATGCTTACTTTCAAACAAGTAAGGTTGTCTCTTTGTAATTAATAAGACCTGAAGCGCATTCCGCCACGCTGCACCAGTATCGAATTATTTCTTTCGGAATGATTGTTGAATCAGAACATGGGAATTTCTAATGCTGCATGAAGCTGTACTCGCATGAGATACGTGCCTTGTGCAAAGGTAGAATCGAAGTGAAGCAGGAATTCAAAATTTGTAACAGTCTATTGGCCTCCTCACAACATAGTGTACCGATTCAACCAAAATCTATACATATTATGATAAATTTAACTGATCGGTTTATGTACATGAAGGATATATGAAAAAAACTCTCATAATGGGATAACTAATAATTAATACAATAGAATTCAACTGAATAGTTGTTAGAATTTTTTGTCTGTTTGTCTGTGCGTTTGTGCGCGCTAATGTCAAAATCGGCTAAACCGATTTCGTTTTGGTTTGCACTAATGTATTGCAGTAAGCATCGCTTAATTTGTAAGTTCGTTTCATTTCAATCCGTCAATAAATAAAAAAGTTACAAATTAAACTAAAACAATGCAGGTGCTAGTTGTATGCGTAAGGGGTAGTTTTTCTGAAGCGAAGTGAGGGCGGTGAGCTAGTAGAAAATACAGTTAGATCTATTTAGCGTATTCCTCTTATGTCTATTTATACTTATTTTTCGTCAATTCCCTTTGGCGTCAGCTCATTTTAAAGATTTATTAAATTCATTTTTGGTCCAACGAAACCTACGCTCACATTCCATAATCCACTTAGATACAACAAGTTAAAATCAAACCCAAAAATGATAGATGGTATCTTTAACTCAAATATCAACACTCATTATTTTGAACGGGTAACAATTTGTCAACCGACCCCACGATGAGTGGTCGAACGCGCCTCCTGTTGACAAAACTTTATTACCGAAAATTAGACAATATTGGCCTAAAAAGGGCATATTATTTTTTCAAACTCACCGCGTTACCCCAGTTACAAAAAGAAATAGTCCAGTTGTGTGACCCCAAAATAATGTTTGATAGGTGACAATGGAAACTTGAAATTCTAGTTTCCGCATCAAATAAGTCTCGCTATCGGAACTGGAAATAACTCATTTCATCAAATAAATTTACTTTGATTCTTGCCATACGTTGAAATGAATAAAATTTCTAACATGCCATATTTATATAAACAAAACATTTCAACTAATACCTAAAGTATACAATCGCATCTTGTGAGTTAAATTATAATGTGTTAAAATTTATTTAACTCAGTATAATGTGTAATGTATAATGTATTGTGTGTTGTTGTGTTGTGTGTTGTGTTGTTGTTGTTGTTAGTTGTGTAGACTTGTTAAATGTATGTATGTATGTGAAATAAACTTTGCACTACATGATTTCATTTAATATTTGACTACGTGATTAGATCTGATTAAATAATGCAATTAGTTTCGAATGAATAATATGTTAAAAACTAACACACTATAAGAAAATCTAACATTTTTAAATATTTTAAAATACATAAGTTTTTACAGCTATTACCTGTAATGACATATAATAAAATTTTACCCCAAATATATACTATAATTAAGTCCTTTCCATATTTATTTACGGAATTAATTATTAAATCTATAGTTATGAAATCCAAATTTTTTCTCACCTTATCATGTTATCTTATCACGTGGGCTCACGTTAATAATTTCCGAGGTTTCAGACAAAAGAGTAAAATCTAAATGTGAAGTAACACGTGAAATTAAAAATGTAAAATTAGAAATTGTTAAAACAATGGCCAGTCGTCCGGCCGTCGGCGTCGCCGGGCTCTGGAGTCTCAGTACAATGGCAGCTCATTGTACCGTCCATTTTAAATGAACAAAATGGCCGCCGTTCCAAATTCAAACGAACTAACTTGGAGATTTGAAACAATGCTCTAATCCTCGTAAAGGGTTACTGCATGCTATTGGTCAAACTCACCCCAAGCAAATTTGTCGAGCGCGTGTGTGAGTTTTCGTCGCATACATTTATAAGAATGTGGAATTGCTTTAAAATTATTTTATTCACTGGCCATTTATTTAAGCTACCTATTATTTTAGTTTTGACATTTTAAAAAGTTTAAGGTACTACAGACTTTTTGTAGCTAGTTGTACGTTAACATGTTGATTGGTCGCTATATTTTGGGTGTACAGAACTTTCGGTCTAGCTCTAACTAGATTGGTTGATACTTGTGATACAAGCTGCTGAATATTGGACGAGAAAGAGCTTGTAGAAGGTCGCTCGGGCCGGTATTCGTGCGTAGTGGTAAAGTTCTTTACTGGCCTAGCTGCTAGCCACATTTAACAGAACTGTAAAATGTTTTTAATGTAGTTTGGGTTAAGTGTACGAGAGCCATTCAACAAGCGTATTCATCGACTTATTTTTTCACGGCAAAGCAATATTAATCAGTTATCATAAGTTGGCCTTTAATACCCAAAAGTGGCTTAACAACCAATCTGTATTCGTAGAACAGTTCTACTCTAAGTTTCTGTTGTTACTAGAACAGACCCATGGTCAGCTGTGAGCAGTTGATCGGTAGAAATCAAAAAATAAACTATTATAAATAAAATATTCTGCGTGAGATTAACGTCGTAATTTCACTTATCTATTCATATGATCTCTTCGTATATACCATAAAATATGGTCATCTAAAAATATAATTATTTACATACCTACGAATTTTTTATATATCTATGAGCAGTGCAACATTAAAAGAGTAATTACTAAAAGTACTTTAAGGTGGATTGAGTTCACACAATTTTAGTCGGTTGATAAATCTCAGAGCAACCTACGTCAAGCTAAAAGTTCGTACAAAATGTGACTGTCCCGAATAAAGGTGTTGTTTTAATTACATTATCAGTAGAGCACACGCGACGGGGAGGCAGGGGTGTTGGACCCTTCTCACGGGTTGAAAGACATTCAAATAATAGTCTTTGGAGAAAAGTGGGACGTGTAGGCGTTTGGGACAATGTTACCACTGAAGGGAAGTTTTGATTACGTTCGACTGTCACGCTCCACGCTCTCGCAATTTGGGTTCCAAATATCCCGATGTACCTATATTTTTGGGTATGAATGTATAACTTTGGAGCTTAATTGTGTAATTAAGAAAACACTTGTAAGGTGTTTGGTGCTGTTAAGGTTTTTACTAAAGTTATGAATAATTCTGCGTACCATAACTCTATTGGATTAAAGCCTACTAAATCTCGAACATTGGAGATTTATTGTTAATAAAAAACGCGTTCTCCGCTCCTTTTATGGCCATCATCCTATCAGATATGGTTTTGGTATGCCAAATGTTATGGGCAACGGTGACCATTTATCATCAAATGACCAGTAAGTTTGTCGGATACTGACATAAAAATAAACTTCTACTAGAGTTCCACTCAAACGTTCGAAGATAAAACGGTCTCCTGTCCGTTGGAAGCTTCTGATACTGATATTTGACTACAATAATGGCTCAACTCATTTTGTTTTCCAAAGTATCTGATTAATTACTGGTAAGGTTTATAAATAAAATGTTAAAATGTTTATTAGGATAACGGCTTACTTGCAAGAAAATTTATCTATAAATATAACAACATTCTAACTGATCGTTTTCTATACATGAAGGATTTATGAGAAAAACTATTATTTCGGGTCTTTAAAAACGCAATAGAACCCATAAAAATAGTTGTTACAATTTATGTATGTTTATCTGTGCGCAATTCTTGAAATGCTTATAACTTCTCAAGACCATAATTTCAATTGTAAGCAATGATGAATGTCCGGGAGCTGGATGGGTGACGTTACTAGCAGCAGGAGCCCTTCTATAACTCAGAGAATACATTAGATTATTGATGCTGTTTGTTGCTTTTAAGAGCTGATTAGTGGCTTGAATATTGATCTCTCGCACGGGAGATCCGGTTTCAAATCCTGCACGCATCTTTGGAAATTATTTATCATTTGCTTTGGTGAAAAATAGAGATCTAGTAAAAAAATCCGTATATCAGAGTTGCCATTATAATCTCGAAGATATGTGAAACCCTTCGATTCGCAATTGGTTAGTGTGCCATAGTCCAGTTACAGCTTTCACCCCTTATATTATGAAAGCAAGCCCCAACTCATGAGCGAGACGGTTATGAGGGTTGTGTTGATAAGTGCAATTAGATGCCTCTCATCAGAACCTAACAGTCGAGGGCGGCTTAATAATGTACAACTATTGATTTCGTAATTTGGTAAACTTCTCAACCGCATTGAAGCATCTTTGTGGACTCCAGAAATCCAGAACCATTGAATTCATTTAAAGGTTCATTATTTTCCTGTCATTTTGTAACAATCATTGGTATATATATATATATATACCTTATAGTTTTATTTGATATATACATATATCATTATTTAGGTACGAATTAAGTTTGCCTTCTGGAAGAAATTACTGATAAGGAATAAGTGGCACCCATGTCTCAACTTTTCATACATATCTGTTTCCTGTAATGTAATTGTGTGTACAAAATAAATAAATAAAGAAACTTACAGAATTGACGTAATGTAATCTCAAAACTTACTATCTGAACCTACACAGAGATAACGTGTGTGTTATTAGACGAATAAATTAAGGTAGGTGTTGGAGAGGAACTCGGTACACCCACAAGTGTAATACCGCAATCCTAAATATAAATGAGTCATCTCCGTGCAGGTGTAGGCAGAGGTAAATAACAAAGAAATATGTAACAAAAGGCGGGAGGGGGGGAACGTGGACAATTTTACACGAGTGTTTACAACCGCTGTCCAACGGTCTCGGAAATTGTACGAGCGTGTAGAGAGGGGAACGGACTTATCGATTGGTCGATAACTTGTTTTTTATGCCGATAACCAATAAGTTAGCGGGTAATCAGGCGTTCATTTCATCATGTATCGATATTGTACCGATATCACTAAAACGTTGATGTAAATTTTTTTTTATTATAGTACACTATTTTCTTCTTATACGGCAGCGCTTGTGTAACAGTCCTGGTATTACGAGTAACTCCGTGTATTTTTTATTCCTATTATAAACATTTGCACCTCATTAAATGAAGTATTTCGTATGTAGTAAGCTTGCCATTTATTTTAATTACAATGTTTTTCTTACACAATTGTAATGAGGTTACGTCTATTGTGTAGTTATTTGTTGAATATTCATTAAATTTTATGCAATGACAACTAAAAACACCTGTTATTTCATTTATTCTCATTGAAAAATAGTTAAATGACAATTCTACAATATTTATAGAATGAATGTGTCCTATAAAAATCCTTTAAATGTTCATCGTCGCATTTTTTGATTCATGTGTTTTTAGGTGATTTTTTACTAAAATGGAATATTGGCCGGAGCAGTTTATCCAGTTTAAATATAAATGAATATTGTAGAAGTTGGTTTCAATTATGCAATTTGTAATAACGGCAAGCATCCCTTTCAATTTTTATCTTTTGTAATAGCTATTGTACAATACATTTGATATATGTGATAATTTTTTTTTAATATTCGTCCATTCACATAAAAATATCGTGAAAATGAATTATCGATGTACACAGTCTCAACACTAACCAGCCATCATCAACACCGCATTCGGAAAATCTACACTTAACCAGAAGAGCCAGCCCTCCCATTTATCCTTACACTCGCAGTGTCCTGTGGGGACAGTGGGGACCACCCTCTTTAGGGGGATAGCGGGGGGCAAAGGGCAATGGGCGCTCGCGCAACAGAACCTCAGGCGATGATTTGCTTTCACTAATATTTTAGAAGCTGAGGAAGTAAATAAAACTTTTATTTATTACTACAAGTGCCGAAGATCATTTAAAAATATTCTTTAAATTATTTAAAAATATGTACTTTATTTCATGGTCGTTTATAAAGTATCATTAAAGTCATGTATTATGGAATGTGTTTCTAATTAACTTATTTATTTTATCATTATTTTATAGCAATAATTAATATTAACTTGCATGCTTTATGCGAGACACAAATGCCGCTCACTGATTACACCCAGGAGCATCTTGCGTTCACAAATGTTGTTGCAGCGACAACTATAACAGCTCAATAAATGTCACGAATCAACAAAATGACAAAACAGCGCTCATAGTTCATCACCGTCGACTTGTATAGATCGTAAATCATCATTAACCAATATCGGGAACGGTCTACAGTTAAATGGGCGCAGGTGCAAATTTCAAGGGCACGTGAAGCCTGATTGTTATCGTTAGATAGCAGTCGTTTTGTTAAGCCATATCGACGGCTTTTAGGAGATATGAGAACTTTCGATATTTGTCTAAAATACTCTAGGAAACCATAGAAAATCAGCGCGATCGAGCGTGATGGATGGATGGATATGCTCCTTGGTAATGAGGAGGGCACCGTGTCTTAGTGTGGACGGCTAAAGAGAAGTAAATCGTTCAGGCCGCGATTGACCTCAAATAATAATAATAATATTTTAGTTAAGCTTTTTAAGCAATAGTTTGCACCAGCTAACACATCTGGTTAGTATTTCTATATCGATGCAAAAAACTTGAGACATCGTTTGTTAGACTCGGATCTATTTTCAGAACGGGTTCTGGCCATAGAGGACAATGCGATGGACGCTATGAAGCGTGGGTTGGCATATTTGACATTAGTGAAAACATTAAAAACTTTAAGACACCGTGGTCTCCTTCTGTTATTTTAGGGAGTACGCGAGAGTAGAGAGTAAGAATGATTTGTAAATACTTGACATCAAAATATTTTAAGAGTTTAAAAAGCGGTTTAACCGAGACACTAAAGAGCGTTAAAGAATTTATTTGAAAGCAACTTTAAACTCCATACGTAAATCAGACGGCGAGAAAAGTGGGGGGGTGGGCGCCCCTCGCCCCCCCAAACCTCCCGGTGTTCGGGCGTTCCGAGCCATCAGTCTGGCCACGGCAATTCGGATGATGAATTAATCCAACAAATGTGACGCCATCACTTAGTCCTAATGTACGGGTATAATGTTACCCCGAAAATTTCGACGAAAATCCAACCCAGTTTCACTTTCAAATTCTGTGGGGCTTAATGCGCGACAGTCCTTTGTTTTGGGGCGAGAGATTACCCGACACGTTGTGCGGCTCGTTTTTAAATAGCCACTTTTTGGAACTGTTGTCTTGATAAAGCTCAGCGGGTCAAACAGTGCTTTGCGTTACTTAGACCGCTTTGATTTCGCAGTATAACTTGCTCATTTTTATACATAGTGAGAGGTTTTATTTATGCTTATAACTGAGATGTTATGTATATGTGTTGTTTACGTGATATGGATATAATAAAAAATTACATTTCTAATTAGTCTTATATAAAAATACATTAATAAATTAATTTAATACCAATTCATTCAAAATTAAATCGTAGGATATTATTGTGTAAAAATTTAAAAAGATTTTTTATTTTTTGTAGTCTGTTCATATGACGATCTTCTGTGATGAACAGAAAATTTTGATGTCACGTAAAATTATCATAAAAACTTTTGTATGAGTAATTGCAAAATTGATATAGGTAGTTATAAATACATTAGCATCACTTCCAGTTTTCATAATAAAATATAGTTAATTACATTGAATTATAATTTGTAGTTTGATTAAATTATGTAAATATATAAACATGTTTTCCTTAAATTGTTCCTAAATATCGGCTTCAGAGATTTTGAAAACTATTTATTCAGTAATTGATCGCCTGTTAACAGTCTACCTGTCTGGTCTAATTATGATTTAATATTAGTTTCACCAACTTGACAGGTAATTAAAAAGTATTAAGGGAGTTCCTTAATTATTACAGGCGTATAAGACAGAACATAAGTGGGTGCCTTTTTATAGCTTTACTAATGTATTGGCTTTCACATACTGTAGCTTACGCTGTCGTCCGGAAATTGTGGCAATACTCACTTAATTTTATTTCATTGTAATAATTGTTATAATTGTTGTATAATTTCACAGATTATACAAAAAATTACATAATTAAATTACATTACGTTATTAATTAGTACAGCGACGAGCTCATCTTTCACAAAGATATCTTTCAGCCAGCTTAACCAATAACGTTGTAGCAAAAGCTGCTAGTGACCCTGCCTGCTCAACGAGAGGTTCCAGGGTCGAATCTCAGCCGGGGCAGACATGTGAAAGGAAAATATTTGTTCTCAAGTCGTGAATGTTTGAGATGCCAAATTTGTATCAATATGTCCATGCTACCCACAACGCAGGCAATCCTAGGATGTGAGTGCGTTAAGGTTAAATATTGTATTATTTTTTTTACCTCTACGTATTAAAAATCTCTATCGACATGTTCAAGCAAGTGTAAAAATAAATTTGGGAATAAAAAAATTTTTGCTTATATTGACAGAAATTTTTTCCGAGTAGGGAGGTATAGAAGGAAAAAATACAGGATATTGAATAAAGGTGCTTCAGCTTACAGACGAATCTCTCGTTATTATTGAGGAGGTTTAAACTATACTCCATGATGATAATGTAGAAATTTTAATATGGAATACAATTTGCTGGTCTAGTTTTACTGTGTACCTGTCAACCTAATAAGTCTACGAAGCTAGAAGAGACTCTTAATTTATAAGTAGTCCGTTTTAATTTAAACGTCGTGCATTACACAATAATATTCTATACTTACATACATAAGTGTAAGACATTAGTAAACGTTAAGTTTATTTTATTAGTTCTTTAAATACGTATACCAAATATCATTTGATATTCGTGAGATTATTTGAAGGCTATAATAATAATATTCGCAGATAAATAGACAGGTATATACCTATATACATCTATCTATGTGTCTATCCTTACCTAATTATTGTGTAAGTAATAGAAAACAGCTTTAGAACTATGATTAGAAATTTGGCTTTGAGTTTGAATCGCGTATAATCCTTTAATTGAAGTTATGAACTATGTCATTATCATAGGTTTCGGTACCAAAAAACTCCTGAAAAATCTTGGGTACCTGTGAGTTACATCAATGTTCCCAGTTGTGAGAAGGGTTCTAATTCGTAAATGGCTTATGAGTATCTAAGAGAACGTTCGAGGCCAGTCATAGCCTAGCCTAGTCATAGCCATAGAGAGCAATAATAATGTGTTGTGATAAATATAAAGTTATGTTGAAACTTGAGTCACAGTTTCAAAGTTTTAAGGGTTTTGATGAAGCGTATATAATCACAAAATACTCGGGAGGTCTTATGAGTTCGGCTCACGCCTGCGAGTTAATTGCAGCCACAAATGAGTCGCGCGTTACGTCGTCGTATCGGGTACGTCCCGCGGCTGTTTCGCTGCCTCCTCCAGTAAGGGTATACCGACACTATACTAATAAAAGTGTCAGTGTTTCTTATTATATTTTTTGATTGTTACAGCACTCGGTCTACCTAATAAAATGGACTAATAATAATAATAATAATGGCTGTTTCAATTATTACATTGAAGTTAATAAGTTTTTTTATATTACATTTATTTGATAGACTTATGATGTACTGAGAAGAATATAATTGTAAAATGTTAAAAATGATCAAAAAGTTTCATAAGTCGGTTATCACTCGATCGTATGTTACGTCTTCTCCTTCTTCCAAGCACCATTTGATACCAGATTAAAAATGAGTTTAGACAGATGTAAAAATGTATAACGATTTTATAAAATTTACATGTTCAAAATAGTGTATTGTATTTACAAAATGTGTTAATTACTAGTGTTTATTATACTTTATTAATAAATGCCAAATTAATAAACAGCCGTGAGGTGTATGCGGGAGTTTCAAATATAATTACAAATATATATATAAATATAGGCAAGAACTGCATTATTGAGCGCAAACTAGTTGCATACTTTATTAAATATGCAACGATATTATAGTTCCGCCGCTGTCATAAACTTGTCCGTGTGCTTTGTGTTAAGCGGGATAGTAAATGGGTAAAGAATAGGCTTCATTTTATTTAATATTTGCTAGCAATTTAACTTAAAAAATTAAAGGGTAATAACTCTTAACTGATTCATTTTAAGATTATCACACAAGGTCTTCAATGTATCGTATGATAAATTTGACAGGTTTTTTTAATTCGTTCTTACCTCTCTAAAATTTGTTCTAGCCTCTAATGTACCTTCGAAATTAACGTTAAATATAAAGCTTGAGAATAAAAGTAGTTCGTTTATTGGTATCCATGCGTGGCCACCTAACGGCCTTCGACCAAGCTCCAATTGTACCATCTAGCAGTTTCTGATGAAATTGGCTGCGACTGCCGGACAGGCACGCACATGACCTGTGATATAATTATGTAAACCATGGAGCATCAAAAATACAGCAGTTTCAATGAAAATATATCATCACTTATTAGTATTGAAAATTTGTGATTAAACCCTAATTTAAAAGTATCACGTCATCACTCATTGTGCAGGGTGCCTTATTCCAAAACGTCTCCCTTTCACCTTGTACTTTCGCTTGGATAATCTTATTTTTGTTTTAAACAAGGCGATCTAATCTCATCTGCCATGACAATAAGGTCGTCGATTCCACAGCAATTGCTCGGGAGTCAAAATGTATTACCTTTTATTGTGATCCTCAACACGGATTAAGAGAGCGCGCGGTTTTGAATTTTGATTCGGATCGTAGAGAGCATCTCGCCCATTTAAATTAGACCTCTCGTGGATTATTTGTTGATCCTTTTCTTATTTTCTTGGCAAAGGCCCGAGGAGGTTAAGAGACCAGCGTAGAGTGGACGTTTTCTAACTATGCTTCACCTATTGCGTCGATTGCTTTGATTACTTTCTTTAGACTATCGCTGTTAATGAACGTTTGAAATGTCAAAGGCGTTCAGAGTGTTCATCGAGAGAATCCAACGTCTTGAATGTAATTCGCTCGTCATGTATAGTTTAGTACTAGCAAGTGCCCTCGCTGCGCTCCGGGACAACTATTTCAGGCTTGGAATAAGCATTTGCATTGTTTAAGGACTGGGTTTTTTCTCGTTCTGCTAATTAGAAATAAGTGTATTAATTTGGAACTTTTTTATTTATATATGGATTGCAATGAAACGAACTTTAAATATTGAGTGACGTTTACTGCAATACAAGAGTGAAAACTTCTATTATACTCGTATGTATAGATGTCAGTCTATTTATAATTATTAATCTATTAATCTACACATATAATAAGATTCTAACTGATCCTTTTCTGTACGTTAAGGATATAATGAGAAAAACTATTATTAATGCCTTATTTAACTCAACAGAATCTAAAACAATCCATGTTAGAATTTCTGTTTGTTTGTCTGTGCGTTTCTTCGCGTTAATCTTAGAAACGGCTCAACTGATTTCTTGGCGGTTTGCACTAATGTCCTGCAGTGAGCATCACTTAATATTTAAAGTTCGTTTCATTGCAATCCATCCATTAAACAATAGGTTATAATAAGAAAATACCAGTCCTAAAACAATGCAGGTGGTATCTCTAAGTGTAAGGCATAGTTTCTCTGAAGCAACGCGACGGTTTATTTTATTTTATCCTTTAGGTACTAGCTGATACTGTCCGCGACTTCAGCTGTGGTGCTTATCATATTATCGATGTATTTTATGTGTAGAGAAAATAACATAAAAAATAGACATTTTTATTTAGGTAAGGGTCAAGTGTCTAACAATTTAAACTAAGAAACTTGATTGAAATCTATCTAGTAGTTTTTCCTTAATTCGCGCGGTAACCTTTATAATTTTATTCATATAGATCATACGATGTCCATAGTTTTCTTTTCTAATATCGTTATTAAAGTTATAGTTTATACGAAAACTTTAAAAATGTGCCAGTATTAAATTGAATCACCAAATTGCATTGATTTTGTAGATTTGACGAGTATATGATAAATGCTAAACGAGATTGAGAATGTTACTGAAGAATGGCAGAAAATTTTGCCGTGGATCACATGCACACAAATGCTATCCACTTTAGATGGTTTTTATAAATTGTTCCAGCTTTCAGAATACAAAGGTAAAACTTTTCAACTACGGGCAAAAACCACATCGCGCCGTAGTATTGCCATATTTAAATATTGATGTTTTATTGGCAGTACTGGCCAACGAGTATGAGCGAATTGCGCGTGGTCTCTATTTGAAAATGTAAGTATTAAATAATGTACCGTACGCACGCTCCAGAACCAGTTACAGAGAACCGGTTTGAACATGACCAGTATAGTAGGTATGTCCGGTGGCAGGGGCGTTTTTATTTAACCCTACAATGCAGATCTTAAATACAGTGACCTCTCTAACCCGACTCCCTGTTTTCTGTTAAAATAACCCTCACGGTTTGTGTAATGAAAATTTATTATTTTTTCATCGAGTTTTATTACGTGTTGTGGAATTATGTCTGCACCTATTATTATTATACTGTCGCGTAATTTATTGGTTTCTTATCACTTCGATATAATTTTTAAAATTATAATATTATTTAGGTATGAATAACAATTTCTCAGCATTTTTTATTGATTCGTATTTTGTATTTTACCTATTTATTTAGATCCGTTGAATCTAAGCCTTTGAAGGTGATTACTTAATTGCTTACACACATTTCACTTGTGAAAAAGTTGAGAGAAAGCTTGAAAAACTTGTGAAAAACCTGAGAGTTGTCTAAAATATACTAAAAACTGCATTTTTATTTGTATTTTCTCTCTTTTATTGTACACATTAAGTATCAAAATGAAACTTGTTTGAAAACATGTATTGCACATGTAGTAAGTAACGGTTAGCATAGAGTGTATATTGTTAAACTTCGATCTTTCCCATATAAAATGAATAAAAGTTCCAATACCACCACACGCACTCATTAAACATGTTGAAGTAAGCCCAACAGTGGGATAACAAAATAAAAATGTAGCATTAATATGTCCTTTATCGTGGGTGGCACGGACAAATAGAACACATAAAACACACTTGAGTACCTATCAAGTAAAAATTATGTTTGTCTGTTATTAGACTTGGCCTACTTAAGTCGGAAATCAAATCCGGAAGCTCATTAAGGGACATGATTAATTAAAGATAAGAAAACAGTGACTACCTACATATATTTCACCATTATTTTTTAAAGTTATTCAATTATCATATTTTTATAACACGCTTTTCAAATGACGCTTTCACAAGGATGTACATTGAAAATTTGCAGTTACCAAACCTGTTTGAAAGCAACCCTTGCGCTCGCAAAATGCAGTTTGCGAAATATCATTGTGTTCGACGCAGATGGTCAATAACAGGCGAGTGGTAAGCAAAATGTAACGGTCGTTTCGTTATGTTAGTACAAAAGTTGCTCTGAATTGGTTTTAATTCAATTAATAAATGTTTACTTCTATTAAAATTATTATAATTCCAACTGAATAAGGCCCGTGCGGATATTTCAAAAGTTTCCAGGTTAGTTTTAACATAGTTCACCATCACAAAATAATATTTATTTATTCTTATCTCTACAACAACATTCCACAAGTTATAACTTGTGGACTTGTGGATGTAAACCTTATGAGGTTCGACACAATACTCAAGAGTAATAGTTAATGACGCATACAGATAACCGGTTGAAAAACAACATATATAACATATTAATATTTAAACAGATGAAAACGAATTGACAGGTTTATGTTACCAATAAGTTATATAGAACTATAATACTATTATGACACACACAACATGGTAACAAACAAATATATACAAATAGATTACGAAAATAATTATTTCATTTCTTAATGATAACGGCTTTATTTTATGAAAATGACTATTAAGCGTACACCACAATTGGAGAAGCGTGGTCCAATATGCTTTAAGTGTATTCAGTGGTAAGAAGAAACATGAAGTATATTATTTATTTGAAGTATAATGTTTCTACTAAATGTCAATTTTAATAATAATGTTAAATGTGTTTTAAAATAGAATTAAATGACAATGGAGATTAATTAATAATTTACTTCATATAATAGTGATGAACTTTACACTGTACTTCAATAAAGATCTTATTATCAATATATCATTCAATAAATATTGAGATTAAAAGATAATATTTTGTTTCTTGAGCATACAAAATGTTACAGCCAAAACAAACTAACAGATGGAGACAGATTGAGAGATTTTGTCAATGACATTATAAATAAGATTAGTTAAAGATTTACAATAAAATCTATTAACAAATAAGGTTCTTTAATTAATTTTGTTATTTATTTTAATAAAAAAATTATAATCATAAAAATAATTGTTCAAAACAATATCGCAATATTAGTTAAAACACTCTAAAACTGGTCCAGAAATGCGTTCATGAGTGACACCGTTGACCCCACGCGTGTGACGCGTGCCCAACGTCCAATGAGAAGGCGTGGCCCGTGTGACCACTGCCCATTGGTCAGCCGCTGTGGGACCACTCGCGGGCGATGCGTGGTCCGTTCTAATTAACATCAGGTTTCAATGAAGTTATCTTTACAATATTCTATTATCAGCTGCTCTATGTTCAAAATATTTTAACTAAGTTAACTTTATCGATATTGAATTACATGGCTAAATCGATTTTTAATGCGAGATCTATAAAATTCTATGATAAAATACATATAAGTTTCTATAAAATTACTGTAATTGTAAAGCAAGTTCTATCCACATCTGAACACGACATATCAAAAAGTACGGTAAGGAATTCTTGCGATTTTCACCAATATATTAATTATTATTATTTACGAGACAGTATTAGGTGTGTGAGGTAATTTAAATATAAACGCCTGAAAGCCTAAAATAGACAAACAATATTTGGGTGCAGTTATTATTCGTAGAGTATAGGTTTACCGGTATTTAAATAGTAAAAAAGTTATGACCAATAGCTCAAAGTTCTGTTTACTTAATTACTTAATAAAGATATTCTACTTCAGTTGCATTTGTAATGCCATAATCATATAGATACTCGCCTACTTACAATATGCGAGTAGGGTATACCCGTTTTTATGTATATTATAAAAACATTATTGTTAATTATATAGGTATATTAAGCTTTGAGAGTTTAGTCGTTCATAGGTTTACTTTTGGCATAGACCTTGCTTTCCGAGCGATGAGTCCCGGGTTCATTTAGCGAACGAGGTACACGCATGTGACAGATAAATATTTGTTTGGGAGTGATAAGCGTTTACGATTTCATATTTGTGTACGTTCATGGCACCCTCAACACACGGAATTCTAGCGCGAGGGAGTAAGTGTGTGCGTGCACGTTTATGGAAAAAAAAATGAAAATATAATATTCGCAGCGGTGGTTGCCGAATATTGATACAGTTTTCATTTACAAATAACATATCTTATTTACTTGCGGCCATTATGCATTTTATTGTGATAAAAACGTCTCTTATTTTAAACCAGTGTTGTTTGACCTATGGACTTTATTACAGGAAAAAATAGTTGACATATATTCGTTCTACACCGTGAGCCGTAGACAACTGCATTGCGACATTACCATAAATAACAGAAGAAGCAAGTTTTGTTTAGGCATTATTAAAGGATTCTGTGGTCAACCTCTGGGGGCGCCGGGGAAAGTTTGGACGTTACGGAAATAATTGTAGCTCCAAATGTTCTCCTTGGGACCCGTAATAATTGATCATGCTGGAAGATGTGCTTACTTTTGTATGAGTGGATGGTAATTTATGGGAAGTCATATATTTATATTAAATCTTTTTTATTTCATTTTTTTATTTAGGTGTTATTCTAGTTAAATTTAAGTCGTTTCTGCAGCCCATTCAAGTCAATAACTGGATCGAATGTCTTGTTTGGATGGTAGTCTAATTAGAAAGTGATCGTAGTGCCTTGTTAAATACTAAGAAGTGACATAAAAACTTTTGATTTTACGTAATAATAATTTATAATTTTCCCGCAGCTAGGGTCGGTTCTGTTTTTACAATGAGTATATTATTTTTTAGCCTGCCACTTTGGTAATTCGAAGACTTCATATACCTACGACAACATGGGTAACGTATGTGGGTAAACAGGTTTCCTCACGTTGAAGTATGTCGTAATTAATTCGAACACTACAAAACTGTACAATTTAAAGTGCATGCAAGATCTAACCTAGGTCCCCTTGTAGAACAATATCATTGAAGCGACTAGATTTTTCATTTAATAATACATATAAGAACACTGTAAGCATAATTTATAGGCTATTATATAATTTATAAGTTAGCCTATTATATTCGTACAAGATTAATCAATCTGAAGTAAACGTCATGTAGCGCCATCTACACAGATCACAGATCTACACAGATACAACGCCATCTTCTAGAATTTTCTGGTATTACATACTGAAATCGATAATCATATTATTATTGTATTCGTATTCTAATAGGAACTTTAATATACAACTGAGTTCAAGTTGAATGTTTATTGGAATGGTGTGGGGCCAGTAAAACATAATTTAGAGCAAGTTCAGTGCATAAATAAAATTATACGTCACAATTACTTCAACATATAATTAACAATAACGAGTAAAAGTAACGAGTAAATAAATGAAAATCAAATATTTAATAAGCTTCTTAATTTTCATTTAACAGATCCATTGAGGAAAACATACCAAGGATATATTTCTACGATGAATTGCTATGCTTTAATTTTGGGCTATACAGGAGGAAGATTTCTTGTCAGCTGTCTTCTCAGCCAAAATTATGGCCAAGTGCCTATAAATTTGATGCGCACCCGGGTCCATGGATGACCAGCACAAACTGTTTAAGGTTTACCACGTTTGTTGCAACCCTGCCAGCTTGAATACTGTGATAGACGTGTCGGGACCCTATATGACATTAATGCTCGTGCCATTCAAGTAATTAATGCGATCTATCAGGCCAATTCACTAGATTTTAAGACTGATTGGAACACGGTACTGATGAAGTCCTGACGGATGATATTATTCATACTGATATGGAGTGGAAGGCGATTTGTATAAGACGAGATAAGTTTGTGGTGGCCCAATTGATCCACCAAATCATCACACCATCAAGGATGAGAGAGATTTGGCACGAAGCTTTTAAATTAAAAAATCGATCGAGCTGAATGAATAAATAGATCAATAATAATATTAATTTATCATCAAAACAAATTTATTTTGATGGAATCAATCAAACCGATATAACATAGACATTCTTATAAATACATAATAATTATGTATTTCAATCAATATGTGATTTAAATTTCTTAATAGGAGAATATTATTTATTGTGATAAAAATATATATTTTAATAAAGTGCACAAATAAAATTAAACTAGCAGCAAAAATTATAGACAGTTGTATGTTTTTATGTAAATTGTGGTTTGACTCTAATATCTTGTAAGTTTCTTGCTACTCGATAATAGATGGCGGTGTAATCGCATCGCGTTGTAAACCCACTTGTAACTTGTTAAGTTAAAATTTGTTTACACTTAATATGACCGTATAATATATTAATGACAATACCTTGCCTATGTGGAACAATTATAAGATTTATAAAGATGTTGAAGTTTGCCGACCTGACATAACATTGGAATAGTTAGTTGACAGCGAAATACTTCCTTCGCTCGTGTAAAAAAATCCGGAACTATCAAAATTATCATCATCATCATCTCAGCCGGACAACGCCCACTGCTGGGCATAGGCCTCCCCCAAGGATCTCCACAACGATCGGTCCTGCGCTGCCCTCAGCCAGTGGCTATCCGCGACCTTCACCAGATCGTCGGTCCATCTCGAGATGGTCTCAACGAGATGGACCGACGATCAAAATTATAACCATAATAAATTGTAATGTAATAATAATAATAATAATATATAAGCTGAGGTTACGAAATAATATGTTTGGTAGCCTGGAAAGATGTTTTTACTTATTGCAAGTTATTGCTTAAATACAATCCCACCTAGTGGTAACTGGATGAAGACCGAGATGGTATGGCGTATTAACTTGGAAAAGCCATATTCACTGTTGACTTGATGACAACCACATTGTAATCGTACGGGAACACCGACGCAGACAAGAAGGAATACCTTCGCGGTTCGACTACAGGGAGTAGTATCGGTCTGAGATAGATCACCACAAATATAAGCGTTATTGATTTTTAACCACCTTCTTTCCAATATTTAAGGTTGCTTAAAGCATCTAGTGTCATGATAATTCACCACAAACTAACTAATTGAGCGGAGTCAAGGGTTTCATCCAGTCTTGAATACAAGCCAACATCTGTGTACAGCAAAGTGCTGTAGAAAGGACGAACTGGAGACAGTTCTGCTAAGTATCATTAAGTCAAACTCCGTCCAACTGGCTGGCTACTAACCAATCTTCTTCTAGAATGAACTGTGAAATAGTTTTTGTGGCCGGACAGAGACCATTTCGTGATTTTAAGACAGGAAGATGTGATGTTATGTGGTATTGGGACTCACCCCTTCAGCGACCATCAGGTGCTTATAGAGATGCTCCACGGAGTTTACTGATAGAATGAAAGTTGTTTCAATGCTGAACAGCTGTGGCTACCTATCAGTGCTCCAGTCTATCAGAGTCAACGTTTTTATTCGACCAAGATCCGATATTGTCCAGCCGCCAAATTATGATCTTTTTGACGAACCAAGATCTACCGTCTAATATGTTACAGGTCGGGAACTGGATGCGTGACCTCTAGTGGCTTAATTTCAGAAGGCTTCCGTACCTTCGAAGGCACGTTGAGTAGTAGGTATGAATTATTATATTATCAAGCCTAGGAAGTGATCGATGTCTTGATGCCATGTTTTGTCATAAAAAAGAAAATTGGCCCTTAGTCAGTTAAATTGAAATTTTGTGGTTTAAATATACCTAAGTCATTCGCATGTGGTCCCGGGCACAAATTTCACACGTTAAGGTGGTAGACAGTCCTTTGAAAACTTGGTATAGAATTTAGTTACATGCAAGTTTTCTCCCGAAGTTTTCTTGCACCTAAATAAGGGATAATTAATTTCAAACGAAATCGTGCAGGATTTGAACCCGCAACGAGTATTGCTTTTATTAGTAATATTTTATGTATTTTAAAAGTTATGCATGTATATGTATTACTTTTTATTTATATAATTACAAATATTTAAACTATTAAATGTGGGAGCATGGCAGTGCTCACACTAAAATGAACACGGGGGTATTACCTTCTTTTTATCGAAGGGTTTCATCGTATTTTCAACTTCCCACATTCAGTTTGAGTAATGCTAAAGTTCTTAAATTTTCAGGATAAGATGTAGTTATCGGACTTATAAAACATTAAATTACTAGCACACCGCCCTCGCTTCGCTTCAGAAAAACTATCCCTTACGCTTACAACTAGCACCTGCATTGTTTTAGTTTAATTTGTAACTTTTTTATTCATGGACGGACTGAAATGAAACGAACTTTAAATATTAAGTAATGCGTGCCGCAATACATTAGTGAAATCCATAAAGAAATCAGACAGTAATAAACAGACAAGAATTCTAACAGCTATTGTTTTGGGTTCTATTGCGTTTATAGTTTTTCTCGTATATCCTTCATGTACAGAAAGCGATCAGTTAAAATTTTATTGTACTATGTATGTACATAGATGTAGCTTCTATACTTTTGAGATTCGTCACTGACTGACTTACTCTATTTTTAAACTTTTAGGACACCGAAGTCTCAGAGAGCTGTCATTTGCTATCAGGTTAGGATTGATTGTGTGCAACAAATAACAAAAAAAAAAATGTAATCTGCAACATTAATCCTCCAATCAACGTCCAATAAGGGAAATGCAGTAGACCGGCGTTTGTTATAGATACTCGGTATTTTACAGAGACTAATAAAATCCTGCATAAAAAATATACTAGTAAGTATATATATAAAATATTATTTTATGTTTACTTTTATTTTACAATATTTTATTTTATGTATGTATGTACAAGTATGACTTGGCCGTTAGGCGGCCGTGGCACACACCTTCTCATATACCTATGGTTAAAAATTAAGTCTTATGTATCATGTCATTATGCCAGCTATACTTCCTGTAACCAAGGTGTAGGATTTGTAGAGTTGAGGCTTGTAGAGTCAAGCCTTGTAAAGGTAGCTTGGCTCTTTATTAGATCTGATAACTTTTTAATAGTGAAAGCGTTATATATTACTAACAGGGAAAAGAGAACTTACTTGACAGTCAAATAAATAAAGTTAAAGTTAGTTTGAGATTTTACAAAACTCAAACTAACTTTATCTCAAAACATGTAATAATGCAACTTCTAGTGCAACGAATTGTTCTTATTTGATTACAAATTTCTTGCACCGACTTCGTTCGCGGTGAACATTATGCTAATTTATGCATACGCATGCATAATATAAAATCTGTGTCCACCTAGAACCTTGGTTCCAAAGTGGTCCAGGTGGATCCCCAGGGGTCTGCAGGAGACTCGACGGCGGTCTCTGTTGGCGTGACAAAAAATGGGGGTTCACAATTCGTAAGCTGAGGTCCACGAAAATGTATCTGCTCTAGAAGCTTTAGATTTCTCATTAGATTTCGATCGTGAAGAATTAAATTGTTGGCTTGACTTCACCTATCAATGTAGATAATATTTTAAGAAGCTCAGCGACTGTTACTTGTGAAAACTTTGTCGAGTTTTGGGGATACGGTAGAAATGTAATTGCAGGGGGTCCACCGGAACCAGCAAAATTTTTAAAGGTGTCTATGAGAAAAAAAGTCTGGTCTAGAACAATGTATCCATCCTACTAATGGTAAAATATTTAAATGCCGTGGTTCCAGTGCTTAGTTTTCACTTATACATAATCTCACAAAATTCGCACTCTCTCTTTGTAATATTAGTATAGATAATATTGCTTGAGGCCTTTTTACCTTGGTAACTTTCAACGCCTACACTACCCATAAACGCAACCAATACAATGTATAAGCATTATGCTTGCAGCACAAGCAGCGAATGGTCATACATATCACGACACAATATGGCTACGTATTTTTCAATTATAAATACATGCGAGACTGTTTTCTTTAAGAAAAAACGATTACTATTCATACCGTTAGTACCGTATCGACCTACCGAGTCAGGTTCCGGGTATGATTCCCGGCTGACGCAGATTTTATATAAAAATCAAATGTTTGTTCTAACATCGGGTGTTTGTTATGTCTCATTTATGTGTGTTATGTGTACTGGCAGCACAGAGAATCTTTATGTATGAGTGTGTGAGCGTTTATTTATGTATTTGCCCATTATTTTTGATTGTTATTTATTCAAGTGTTGAGGAATTGAGTAACTAATTTACACTGATGTATGTACCTACTTAACATTAAAGCTGATTTAGTTAATATGCCAATGTACCGTCGCGTGTGATCGCCAATCGGATGGGTGACCGCTAGTGGCTAAATTTCAGTACACTTCCGTGCTTATTGTACGTTAAGTAGTTGGTTTAGATTATTATCGTTAGATAGCAATCGTTAAGTTTGTAGGAGGACGTTGAAAACTTTTGTCTGCCTCACAAATCACCGATCGTTTGGAATGGATCAAGGTGATGGAGACTCCAGTTTCCTTGGTTTCGAGCAGAGAACTTGCAATTTAAAACTGAGATTGTGATTAGTAAGTTAACTGACAACTTCGTAGCCTTGTATTGAGTGCCAAGCGAAGGGTCCCGGGTTCGATTCCCGATCGAGGCAGCTGCTACTACGCGACAAATAAATGTTTGTTGTTGTCTCATGGACATTTGTGATGTACATACTGTGTGTGTACATGGTGTGAATGTTTAATTATTTTATCAGTGATTAAAGGTTAAATTAAACAATATAATTGATTAACAAATCGTGGATATTTATTGACATAAAAATAATAAAAATGAAAAATAATAAAAACAGTTCTCCTTTACGTACATACATACGCAATAAAATTTGTTTTAAGTTTTTGTTTTGCTAATTTGTCTCCTTTAATCGTCCCTTTGTTTTTTTAAACTGTATTAATAGAATATGTAAAATACAGGTAATTTATACAGAAACACTGTTAAAAGTCACTTAACAAAAATCTTTAAAACAGTCAAATCAAAAAGGTGTCTTTTTTAATTTAAATTAGTTGCATCTGTAAAACTAGTAACTTTTAATAGTTTTTCTTTTCCTTGTACAAGTTTTAATATCCATGTACAAGATTTAATCGATTGGTTATTTTCTATTTTGACTACAAAATATTTTTGGCAACATAACAACAGTTTTGTTCAAAACGAAACCAAAAAATCATTATAATTAAATTACATCATAATGACATCTTGGTTTTCATTTTAAAGAATCATTCGAATTTGGTTAGATCCCATCCAGGTGACATTAATCAAATTTAATTAAAAACATCACCTAAAGGAGATCTAAGCCGCTTAAACTTAATAATTCTTTCGGGCGACAGTTTTCGGAGACAAAAAGTAGGTATCTATTATAATTTACTTACATTTATCTAATATAAATTCTATTATAATTTACATTAAGTACGTATACTGAAAGATTTCACACTTGGACTAATTTAGGTACGAAGTGATGGTCTTCAACGAATCAATAATTACAAGAATATTAATTTAAAACAAAACTGGAATATTTGTGTCAGTCTTAATAAAGTAACTAGCTTCCACACGACAGAAAACTAAGGAAACCTGTAAAGAATGTAAGGAGTTTAATAAATTTAAATACCTACTAATCAAACATTCAAGTACCTTGTTATAATTAACACCTATCGTTATAAACATTTCCAATTTTGTTTTCTACTACGCTTAGAATATCGATTACAGGAATCTCACCGGTGTTGCCGAAATTTTGTAATTTCAAATAATATTTAACACTATTGCTGTCTTCACCAACATCGATAGGTACTAGGTCCACCATTTACACGTCACACTTAACGAATATTTACATCACATAATCTAGAATAGGAAACATTTGCTTATTATTGTACAGAATAGACTATAATTACGAAACGACAACCCCATACACGAACTACTCAAAACTATGAAGATCTTAGCAATACTGGAAAAACTTTTTAATTGACACTATACAGCTTAAAAACTATACGATACGGTAAAACAACATAGCTAACTTTGGCATTGGTTTCCACATTTTTACAATAAACATTAAAAACAAGGTTAAAAGAATGTAACGTAAGATCGTAATACAGCCTCCAAAGGAATCAACCAAAACTCAAACTAACATTAACAAGTCAACGGAAATTCTCAACACTGGCTCACCCCAAGGATATGTCACTAAGGATATAGATTAAAATTAATGCCCTTCGATGCTAGGAATTACTGGGCTTATATTGCAATGCACATTTGCTAAGTGATAATTTCGCCACATAATTCATTCCTTAAGACTAGAAATTGAACGAGACGTACTTTCATGGCGCACTCAATGACGTTCATGTTACAACAGGTACGATTGAATAAATCATTAGTTGCAGAACTGAGTCTTAGAAGATTTGGCTCAGAGGTGCGGGCGGTGGCAAGCGAAGACCACCCCAGGGGTAGAGTCACGACGCTTCGTCACGGCACGCGTTCGAATCGTCGGATAAAGCGAGAGGAGCACCATTACTTTGATTCACAACACACTTCCGCATATGTTTCTCTAGCGTGGATGGCACAGAGAAAGGCATCTCGCAGAATCTGCACCGGTATACGTCTTTACCAAGCCTGCCATGTGTCTTCATGTGCCTCGTCAGCTTCGAACTCTGCGCGCATGCGTACGAACACAATTCACATTTATATGGTTTCTCGCCAGTATGAGATCGTCGATGAACTGTTAGGTTTGAGCAATTTTTGAACACTTTACCGCAGAACTCACATGTGTCATTGCGGCGACCATCTTTGCTTTTGAGTAATGGGTTCTGGAGCAATCCGTTTCCGCTACTTTTAAGCCCATCAAAAATGTTTTCTGGTGGTCGCTGTGCATGTAGGGTGGGAAGCCACCATCCTTCACCTCGGTCCATATCAAGTTTCATCCTCTTGGACGCTTCAAATGGGTTTTCAAAAGGGTTGAACAAGGGATGCGGCTGGGGTGGCATTTTAGCAAACTCCTCTTTCAAACGTAGAGCAGCAGGTGGCATACCGTTTGCCTTTTCAGGTGGGGGGCCATTATTATTATCCCGATCTTTTGCTAGTTGCCATTTTAAAGAATTACCCGATTCTTGTAAAGCCTGCTTAAAAGCTTCGCTATATTGGGCAATATTTGATAAACCAAATTTATCCATTAATTCACCAACGACTGATGCCGAAGGAGGATGGGCAGGTATGGCAGGAGTTGGTTTGCGTGGTGGACCAGATGGAGCACTACTGTTTGAAACAGTTAGGTCCTCGGCTTCTTCCACCTCTTCTCCGTCTTCGTTTTCTTCCTCCTCCTCACCATCCAGCTCCTCGTCTTCAAGCTCATCTTCTGAGTCGTCTTCGCCAGTATCACCAGCAGATTCACCGTCTTCAGTATTTCTATCAGCTCCTCGATGTACTTTCATGTGTCGTTTTAATTTAGAAGCTTTTTCAAAGGCTTCTTCACATTCAGTACATTTAAAAGGTTTTTCTCCAGTATGAGAGCGTCGATGTATTATTAAACTATTTTCAAATCTAAATTTCTTTCCGCAGAATTCGCAGGTATGTACAGCCTCGTCATTGTTGCGTTTAATCGTAGGTGTGGAAGAAGGTCGCTCTGGTGGCGGCGCATCTGCTGTTTGCGGCTCGACGCGTCTTTCTGGTGATATAGTGCTATGAGGCCTCGTGGCTTCTCGAGGCGCTTCCACCGTTCCGGGTCCGGCGCCCGCCGGTGGAGTCTGACCGACTCGGGAGGGCGACGGGGAAGCGAACGGCGGCGAATGCTTCCTGGGGCTAGGAGAGCTGGAATTGCCTGTGGCCGCCCCTGGACTGGTCGTACCGGCCAGTTGCCGCAAGCGCTGCGAGTAAAAATCCAGCTGGGGTTCTAGAGAAAGTGGTTGGGATACTGGTGGTGGGCGTTCTCGTCCCGATAAGGATGTTGGTATAACGGGAGGACGATCCGCCGGCGAGGGAAATGTCTGGTGTGGGGGCAGCGAGTTAGCCGCTACAGCAGCTGCTGCAGCTGCCAAGTTAAGCCCATGGTGACGAAATTGCTCAGACACCAGTTGTTCCATTCTAAATCTGTGATCATGGTGATTCGGACGGGCGAATAAAGGTGCTGGAGGGACTGAGGGATGAGCTAGAGGTGGTAAACTTCCTGGAAGTGGCATTCTTAAAAGGCCACTTACGCCAAAAGGGGAATGCATATCAGGCGGTGGCAATAAAGGATGGTGGCGTAAAGACGGCGGCGGGAGAGGGGCTCCGGTTGAAGAGCAGCCAGAACTCGATGAAGAGGTACTGGATGTCGAGTGATTCTGTTTACTCGGCTGCTGCTGAGGCATGGCTTCAACGTAGATTTTAACCCCATGCACGTGTTGTACATGTTGAAGCAATCTCCAGGCGGAATGCACTCGCGCCTTGCAAGTCGAACACACGTAGTTGCTTGGTTCTGTGGACAAACAGAGAAAAGTTTAGATATACGATGCGTCATTTAAAGCAGATGGTAAGATGGAAAGGTTCGCCGAAGGGAGATTTACAGCAATATTAACACGAGTAAAGTGTCTAGTAATAGCTCTCACATATCGTGGCGTGGGCCTAGGGTTGGCGCGCGATACGCATGCTAAGCAGGCGGAGGTCCGAGGGCTCGGTACGTCGGCAGCCGTGAGTGATAGCCCCTTCGTGTCTCGCGTGATTCATGCACCTCTAAAATCTTATGAAATATACGCGGGCCGGAATCACGTACACACACGCGGGTTAAGACTGTTGATATTGAAATCTATATGTAACACTATCTCGGTTAGAGGAAAGGAATGATGTTTATTTTCCCGTTTAAAAAAATGCACCGAATTCCGACCTGGCTACAACGCAAAGAATAGTTTTGTACTAGTGGGTCATCTTTGCATTTGAGTCTGTTTTTTATAGCGACTATCCCCAAAGCGACCTGATATTAAATGGTAATTAGTGCCTGTCAGGAACACATTGTACTTTCTAATATACGTTACTCTATCGATTCCACAGATATGTTGCCAGCCTAGAAAGAAACGATAAACTGCAGTTTAACTAGCCATACAACTTAGCAAATGATAGACTAAGAACATTTGCAGATTGATTTAAATTGTTATCAATATATAAGAGGACTAAATATACTGAGGGGTACGAACATAAACTAATGGTCTTTAATAGAAGTATAAGATACAATTGCCTCTTTTGTTGACCAGCAAGCTGTATCAATGGAAAGAGATATCAACTTAGAAGGACGGACAAATCCACTTAAACTCCAAATTGTTCGTACAGAGAATACTAACTAGTAAGTACATTTTTAGAAGCTTACAATTTTATTAGTAAGATATAATATTTTAAGCAATATATTTGTTGCTGGATCGAGGTTCACAATAAAGTGACGTGGTCAAGGCAAGGCTCGTCCGCGCCCTAAACTTTGACAGTAATTTGATTGCTCATTGTGAAGCCGAGACAAATTTTATTGTGGACACCATTGTATTGTATTACGTTTCAACGAACTTGTAGTGACGAGAACGTATCAGTGGATTATTTATTTATAGAACTTTTTCTTTTACCTTTACGGAGAGTCAAAGTGTCGAACAAAAAAACTTTAACTGAATATATTATTTAAAAATTAATTATTCCTTTGTTTTGTTGGTACAACTGATGAAAACGTAAATTAGAATGAATGTATAGATGCTGCACTATTTACATAACACATTTTAAGACGTTAATGATTCTTGAAAATTAGTGAAGGAATTTAATGGTCCACAACACGAACGATTTGAACCCATTATTGGTCCATTATAGAATATGGGTCTAACTTCGAATTTAATGTAACCTGTAGTAAATCTCGCTCCGGTAGAAACAGCTGAGTGTAAGGACTTATAAAAATTCGCAAAAAAGTCGAATTCTTTCATTCCGATTAGACATTATATCTGCACGTATCAGCATATTATTAGATGATAAATGATGATGATGATGATTATTATTATTTCAGTAAATATATAAAGTTACATGGGAAAAAAACGTGTTTAACCATGGCCTAGATACACTACTAGATACTTCGGCTAAACGTGCAAGAAAAAAGCGCCAAACTTTGTGGTACATTTTAAAGGGTAATGAAATTCACCATGGGTTCATATACAGAAACATAATATATGTTTAAAATCGAAATTAAAATTTCTATATTTATTTAAAAAAATATATTCTTTTAATTTAACCAAATCTTAGCGATTTTTACGGAATTTTGTATGTTGTTGTTGTTGTTGTTGTTGAAATTAAATACTAATCACTCGAATACCAATACGAATCTACAATCATATTCATTTTATCTTGTAATTTCAGTACTTGCTAATTTTACTGCACTTTATGTTTAATACGAAAGAAGGGCAATCATCACTGATCAATCAATCAAACACGCTGATCGTGTAGACTGAGAACTTAAGTTCGCATCAGTTTTATTAAACTAGAGCCAACGACAATGAGAATAACAATACATCTATGCCTGGGTCGAGTAATAGTTATGTTGGAAATTCGCTACAGATGCCCGTGGTAACGCCGTGACCATTTAAAGCTAGGTGGACACTTGCCCCGCATGTTACGATCCTCTTTAAAGAAGCAAACGTGCAATATTTTTCCCGCTTCCTTTCTGGCCAGCAACACGAGCAGATGTATTTGGTGTTACGAATGCGGACAGCGGCGACCATCGACCGACCGTCTTCCCCTTTTTTGAAAAACAAAACAAAACTTGTAACTCATCGATACCTAACCGACATAAACACATCAAAGGTAGCTTCCCAACACTATAAGTGGAAGGCGCGGCCGATAAGCGATCTCGTTTGTTAAGACGATTATTGAAATGTAACGGTCAGATTGTGACCGACCGGAAAGAACGCAGCTACAGGGGGATACCGAAGCTGACAAACGTGCGTTTCACGGTCAATTCGAATTATTATAACGATAACATAGTATATTCAAACTATATTAGCTCTTTTAAATTTTGTAATAGATTTGAATGCAACTTTTATCTTTATAAACCTGATTTCAAACGGTTTTTAATTACGTCGTACGTTACGTACGTTAGTTGTAAAAATGTTATTTTAAAGGATAGTAGAGAAATAGTTATCAAATTATGAGTATGCTCTTTTTTTATGATAGTTTACTATAACTTATTGATTTCATGAAAATAGACTAGAATAAAATATGCAAAATGATTTATTCACCTGATGAGCTTCACAGGGGACATTTTCGCAAAAATAAATCTTATAGTTGGAGATTAAGTACATTATAAATGCAGAAGAAATAAGTATTCGCTGTTAAAAATTACAAATTATTCATTATATCTGAAAGTGTAAATCGAAACAGCTGTACAAGCAAAATATGCTATTATTAGTTATTAATTATTTTTTCAACTATGCTTGCAATCGATTTTCACATAAATTTTACACTTCAATCTGATTTGTCAAATCCAAAAACAATTTATCATTAACATCCATTAAGTTGCATCATCATTTGAACCACAGTTTAAGTAATTGTAAAATGTTAAACAATACTTATTAATAATGTGTTAATAACCTAGTATTTTTATTATTACATTTGTAGCAACCTGTTAATGAATATTATGTATCATAATATCGATAGATTTTGACCTTTTTGTCCAAAGCATTGTTCATTGTATTACGGATTGGTCATCGTACTGCACCGAAAAACATTTAACTAAATGTGTTCTACTTTCTACATTTCTGATATTAGTATACAAATGATATTTGATTGATGATTTTTTGAGTTCACAACTGTGATATTGATTAAAAACAATACAAATATTACAGTAATATTTACACTCAGTTAACAATATCGCGACTGCATCTTGATAGGCCACATTACCATATTACGTGGGTGCCCTAATAAACTATTGATTGATATCTGAATGTGTTATCTAGTTCAATTTTTCGTTAAAAAAGATGGCAATGAATGCAATCTATTGTTTACTTTTCTTAACTCGTTCATTGCACCTCTGATCTCCTTCACAAATTTACAATCGACTTGGCATATCCTAAGTGATATACCGTAGCAATTGTTTTAAGAGCTCTAAAAAGGGGGTAAGTGCTATATATCACGATGAATAATTTTAAACATAAATTGTAATTTACACAGGAAGGGAATGCAGTTTATCATTCCGAAGGGATTGTATCATAAATGGACAGAAGAGGAAAGCAATTTTTCCGTTATGAGGAATAGCAGAGTTGTGTGAGATATGCTCAGACGGTTGCACCGAAGTATTCATATTAGATTCAGAAGCCTTTCCTCATGTACCAGAATAGTAAAATAAAATAATATAAGTACCTAAGCACTCGATTCAAAAACGCTTTAATAAAAAATTATGTTCTTAATGATCATAATGATGGGTCTATTAGCTTAAATCGTGAATAATTATGACAAAAAGAATTTGAATTTGCCTCTTTATAGTCTTTGAAGAAATTTTAACTAGGAGCAGAAATATTAAATGAATTGAAATTTTATTCAAAATTGATTTTCACAAACGGTTTCCGAAAGTCAAGCCATTCCATCATTTTGGTAAATCCCTTCGGGTAAAAAACTTTAAAATCTTTTCAGCTCACAGAAACATACATAGAAACATTACTACCCATATTTACGTATCAGACATACACAAGTGTCTTTAAAATCCAATGTATAATTAAGTATAAATAAATAAATAAATAAACGTTAACACACTCACACCCCCGCATTAGGATTCCCTGTGTCGCGGGTGGCGTGGACATACACATATATGACATCACAAACACCCACGACCCGAGATTAAATATTTATCTGTCACATAAATGTCTGCCCCAGCCGGGAATCGAACCCGGGACCCCTCGCTCGGCAGGCAGGTTCCCTACCAACTGGGCTATGGGTTCGTCGAATTAAGTATATTTATTATAAGCTTCGGTCATAAAAACTAAACTTTCGAGATGGCAGTTCTATAGACACAAACGAAGCACAAGTTAGGAACTAGGATTCCTCGTTTCAATATTTGAGTTGTCACTTTTATTGGCAAAAGTATGGGAACAATTTTACTAGCTGTATTAATTTACAATATTTCTTTGCGCACCGTACTCAATTCGTCAGTGTCGCGGGACCAAGTCGACGTTAGCAACCAATACTTAACGAAATACGATCAGTAGAGGCTTATACAGATTACCGAATGTAATTTCAATCGGCGATAAGATCTCTGCATCGCTTTGTGTGTGATAATAGCGATAATTAAACAATAAAGGTAGTGTGGGTGATCGGATTTGGATTGTTACCGGTATTAGAACTCGTATTGGTCTCGGTACAGAGGTTTTGTGGTTTACCCAGTGTCGTGTTGCAATGTACATACGAGTATTTGTTACTCATCAATACTTTTGAATCAGTTTTGATGCTTCCTGCTTTGAAAATTGCGTCGGGATTTGTTTACTAGTCAACTATTACTAGGGAACTACAACTAGGGAACTAGTCAAAATATTGTTACAAAATCGAGTAGGTTTAATTAAAAGTTAATAATTTTGCTAATATTTGCAATTAGGTCAAAATAATAGTGCAAATGTAAAAATCGCGAACAGTTTTATTTAAAATGGATAGATTTCAGTCGTACTGCAAGCGTGTTATATAAAATAAGTTATGTAAAATATCTTTCAGCTATTATGGCGGAAGTACTACGGAATATCATTAGGGAAGCAGTATTCTAAGCCTTCCAAAGACCAACCCGTGAGCCGGACGCAGGCAACCCAAACCTGAAGTTTAACAACCGTTTCGATTTCAAAAGGCTATCGTTGATTATGGGCATTGTGCGAGCTCGTGGGGGTGAAATTTTTAAACGCCTCCCGTCTGGACCCCTCCATCGGATACGGGGGGACCGATTAAACGCGGACAAAGCTATCTGTTGTTACTAATTGTTTTGGAGATGGGACATGAGTTAGAAAGCATGCGTTTGGTTCATCCTCATAACGGCTTCATATTATGTTAATGTCGTAGGTTTATACAGATTTGATTTTATTATGTATTTTCTTCATAGCCAGCATATGCCATTTAATAGATTTTAATAAAAGAAATGTAATGTCATTGATAATACATGTTGTATGTACGCCATTCGGGGAAAAAATCACAATGACGGTAAACGGTATAAAATTTCGATTTAAACATAACTCTGGTTCAATAACTGGTGGATTGTAATGCGAGTACACTACGCTGGCGAAGTGCGACATGGAATATTCTGTTAATCTTTACAATCTTGCGGTGATCTTATGATCTCGCTATTTAGAAATCATATAATATATAGGTAGGTATGTGAACTGTCGAAAATTACCACGGATGCTCTCACCAAGATTATTATAGCTCGCTTGTCCGCTGATACATACATTTTGATTTCATTCGTCTTGTCTTAGATAAATTTTTACAGTTCAGATACAAATCTGAATGCGTAAAACGTGAGTTTTGTTCATTATCTGTCCGTACGCCGCCGTTTGCGACTCACATGAAGTACTTTTAATGAAGTGGTACTGACGTGAAAAGATTCTGAACATCCCTATTTTAGTTTTTAAAATCCGATGAATGTCAAAGTTTTGTGGAGAACTAAATTAGGGATTTAATTTAAATACGTAATAGGGATATAAGCAAAAATAATTAATAATATAAAGTAAATCATTATTATTATTATTAATGATTGGATCCTTTCTCTATCAGAATTAATCTAGTATTTGTAACTTTCACTTCTCAGCAAGAGTTAAATTTGACAAACAACAAGGATAAACTTGTAAAAGTTTTTATGGATCCATAACTTTACGATTTACGTCATCAAATTGGGCCTATTAGAAAATTTTAACTTCATCCGTTTAATCCGTTTTACACGACTTAACTTCTGGATCTTTCTAGACTGAGACCTATATTGTAGCCTATTCATCAATCCATCCATCCATCAGCCTTTGGAGGTCCACTGCTGGACATAGGCCTCCCCTAACTTGCGCCATTTTGATCGGTCCTGAGCCCTCTGAATCCAGCGGACGCCCGCTGTCTTCTTCAGGTCGTCAGTCTACCTGGTCGGGGGGCGTCCTATGCTCTTTTTTCCGAGACGTGGGCGCCATTCGAGGACTCATCAATCAAAAATATGGTTTTGAAAATATTCATGGAGTGTTAAGAAAAATATGTGCGATTGTTAACAATAATTAAATGAAAAAATTTAATATTGAATTATCATATCATCATATCCTTGCATATTCATAGACACGAATATTTAGTAACCCGTGAACAGAATACTTTTCAAGTACTTTCTTAGGCAGAAAACGTCGTAAATAAAATTCCGAGAGCGAGTCAGAAAATATGAAATCTCAGCGGTCCATATAGTACGTTCGGCCGGATGCCGACGGCGCTGTTTCCGGGCGACAACAGTTGTTCGCACCCCAGCGCCTCTTGCGGACACCGTTACAAACTACTGCCTACAGTTAGGTTTGGGACAGACTGTCATATGAGGGAAAACTATGGATACGTGAGTAGATAGTTGAATGTGAACGAAATAATCATATATATAGTATGTAAATAGCGTCAAGTCATATCATGTTAATAACGAATGACGTATGTACATTTTTACGACGAAATAAAAAAATTTACATTTATTTGACATTTTAAATTCACAAGAGAAACGCAAAAAAAAGAAGAAAACTTTCTTTCCTCTGTCCGGATTATCTACTGGAAATAGATTTAAATAAACAGTTTTGGCTATGTTCTATGATTAAAAATGGTAAATTCACTAAAAACTATATGTTCAAAGGAAATATATGTACGAGATACTGAAAATTTATAAAAAATTGTAATCAAACGAAGTCACGGTGAATCGCCAAATTTGGTATCTGTGTAAAAATAGTTTTACTTCAAGATTTATACGAAAAGTTTTGGGTTAAAATTTTACAAAGCTCATGCTGGCCTTATTTGAATAGCAGAGATACTTTGAAAAATTTTTTTTACCTAAACATGTTGTGGCTTAAGATTCGTAATTACACGCCTTTTAAAAAACCTATGATTTGATTAAATCCTTTCTATCAATTGTCAATAGAAGAATTTCAATCGAGAGATACGGAGAAAATCCTTAATCATTTCGAGTGAAAAGTGTCCTATTTTCAAAGTTATGCGATATTTATAAGAGCGCACGGTTCTCGCCATCGACTTGTTATGCGACGGATGTCCGTCGCGCCGCTGCGTTGAATGACCGCCTTCCCTTTCCGACCTCCCTCCACCCCCTGGCGAAGTTATAACCCGAATGGTGCAAATTGTGACCCATAACTGGAGACATGTTACGTCGGAATGGAAAATAAAATTTGCAGATGGAACGCAATTTTCACGAACACCCGACCACTAAATCAAATGAGTACTTTATTTAAATAATAAAAACGTATGACGAACATTTAAAATATTGAACATAATAATATAAATCTTTGTATGTACTATGTAATAGTTGATGTGTATCTATGTTAGTTACTTTATCCAAACTTTGTTAGGTCTTCGTAGAATATTTTTGTTTGGTTGCGATTATAGTTTATTGCTAGTTATACCAACTTAGACCCCATAGGTGGTAATTAACAAATTTATGCTTATTGCACTTTATGTATACTGCAATTCACAATTTAAATATACCTACTGTAATTTTTACATTCTTCTTCTAACGTTTTATAACATAGGGAATGCTTTTCTCAGTGCTCAGGCGATACTATGTTTATTTAGGGATAAAATTGTACTCCTATTTAAGTTATTATATATTACTTAATTATGAACAATAAAAATAAAAAAAAAAACATTCAGTACATTAGGTAGACAAAAACGGAAAAAAGCCTTATTAATTTCATTTATAGACTTATCAACAAGTACATATAACTTCTTGTATGAAGAATTAGATTTTTCTATGTGTACGATTACACAATTTTAAGCCTTAGTAAAATTTTTCGATTGTCATTTGCTGGCCGATGATGATCTTAAGAGAATAATTTAATTATTTTTCGTGAAAGAATTTCCTGGCTCCAAGATTTTATCCGTGGACACGTAATTACGTCTCTGTCATTATCTACCAAAAAGCAGGTACATATTTATAAACAGGCTAACTACGAGATATGTTGGACTTTGAATGACGCACGCGGTATGAATGTCAAAGAGTCTGGGACAAAGTAAACAAGTTTAATAATGAGATGACCGATTCGTCCGTGCGTTGTCTGTACACAAGTGTTCTACAGATACCTACGCGAAGCTAAGCAAAGAACAGAACAAAAAGTGACCCCGGCACGTATCGTACAGTTCGCTCCGATGTGTTACAATTTTGCAATTACTTTACACTTAAATTTTACATTGAAATTACTCCAAGTGGTTTAAATATATATGTGTGGGTACTGTAAAAACATTTATTTTACATATGATTGCTTTAAATTATGACAACTTCGTACTGAAATTCGATGGTGACATGAATCTCGTGGATGTATGACTAAGGCAAACGAACAAAATTATATCGTCTACAAAATGTTATTTGGATGTCCTGCTTGAACGGCGGTGTTGCTTAAGTATAAAGTCATCTACTCGTATATTTCGGCACTCTGATCTCACGATTTAGTCCTCGTATCAATATCATCTTAATCTTTGGTAGGCACTGTAAGTCGGTGTATAAATTCCAAAATCAAAAGTTACTTTCATATGTTTAAATATGCTTAAAATCGCGTTATAAAATCATAAATTCAAGATGGCGTAACCGCACCCATTCCGTTCGGCAAGCTAAACTGTGATTTCTGTAAACTATCGAGTTACTTCACAAATTGTTTCTAACACACCCTCCCTGAAATCAGTTACGCCTATGTAAATAGGGCGTGATGTTATTGATAGCTTGCGATAAGTTTCATAATTTCAATTTTTTTTTTGACTACACCCAGGATTTGACTAGATTTGAAAATCGTCACGATAAGAACATAAGTCAGTTGGACGAAGAACGAAATTAAAATAATAATAATTATGTAATGCGAAAAAATAAGTGCAAAAAAGTTTTTTTTTTAATATTATAATGTATATAGTATCGTTTGTAAATTAGAAGGTATTCAAGTCGAGAGGAGATAGGTTGAACTGAATTTAGAAATTAAATTAGTTTATTGTCTGTAGTCCGTCTTTATGAGTACAATATAATGCATATTTATATTGTATTATGTCATATTAATGCGCTTTACAATCTAAGGTTACATTTACCCTTTATATCAGATTTTATTTTCTATGTATGAAATGTTGTAATAGAAGCTTACAATGACTATAGAAAACCGTTTTTGTACTCTCCTACAGCATTTTGATTTGTCCTGTGTCAATTGTTAAACATAAATCAATTTAATTTATATCTGATATAATAAAATTGGCATTAAAACATGTTAAATTAAAGCTTATTTATATACACAAAATACTAATTATAAAGTTAATAACAACGAATTACCCTTATTTATTATTTATATCCCTGTAAATAACTTTGTAAATGCCAACATATTTTCTGTTCCCAATTTGAAAACCCTTTTAGATTTAAAATTATAGTATAACAAAGGAAAATGTGAACATTCACAACACCGTCCCAGAAAGAATTCAACATCACGTCCAAACCCTCTACGAGACACTAAAATGTGATCTCCGAAATTGGTCCAAGACCGCCGTTGGCCAGATGCGGGGGCTATTTTAAACTCATAATAACCGTTGACGACACGTGTGTGACGACCATTACCACATATTACAAAAAATTGAGGAAAAACAATAAAACGCTGCAGGGGAAGACGGGAGCATCAAAGTGGACGCGGTTTAAAATTGATTTATTAATGCAAGTAGCTTTTATGTTGAAGAAGTAATAGATACGACCTACGAATAGGAGATTGGAGAAATTAATGGGTCCGTTCCTCATAGCCTTGCCTTACAGTAGGATACACCACGAGTAGGAAACGCTAGCTTGGACTCCAGATTGTTATAGACCATTACACCCTGAGTCAGATTGCAGGTGTAAGTGGAGTGATTATGATAATGAACTACAGTAAAATAATTCAATTCTAATACGTTCTTAACATTACAATTAATATTACAGTACTTAATATTACAGTATCAAGGCCTCTATATATGGATGTTCCACTGAAGATGAATTAAAAGTGCGATCCTACCTACCTACCTATTGGTAAACTTTAAACTTCAAGCAGAACTGACGAAGAAAGTTTTCAAAAATGTATGGCCTTGAATAAATTTAAAGAGACTGATGTATGAGGTTTTCCCTTTTTCCCTTTCTCACTCATAATTCGCGCTCTTTTCCACCATGGAGTTTTAGAGTAGGCTTTTTTAAGTAAATTTATAGTAAAATCTGGAATTTTGAGTTAAGTCACTTTCATTCTAAAGGTATTGTATTGAATTAAAAACCACCGGTCTTCACTATTCATAAACTTAGGGAACAGTGTTATTCAACAAATCAAATAAGTATAAATATTCCCAAACCATTGTTAAACATATTTTATACGCATAAAGCATTGCTAAGAGCAAAGCAATCTATCATAGAATAAATCTATGATATATTTACACACAGCGAATGCATTATCACCATTCCTAAATCAGCTATCAACGGACTCTTTTCACTAAAAGGGTGAACCTCACTATAGAAAAGGTTGACCCTTCATAAAGACTTATCACCTCATATACAAAATAAGGTTATACTAATCCCTAGAACGTCAATCAATATACGATTTTAAGCACGAGTTTTTAGAGCCCAAATTTCAATAAAACCCGCTACTAAGATGGGATCTGGTGGAAGTTAGCGGTAGTTTTTTCTCGACAATCTCCTCTCGGACTTAACTTACGTTATCTCACCCACGAACGTCGCAAGGAATAGAACCCGCACATACATAATAAGGACGATATTTCTAAAGAAATTTAAATTTGCCCGCAAAGGTCCCGAGATAGGATTAAAGATTGGGTGTCGAGATGGCCCTTTGTGGCCGACCCTTAAGAAAACATGTCATGATATGGAAATATCTCGGACGGGACTTAAGGAATCATTTACAGGGTCGATCAAGGAAACGGTATATGAATACGTAATTAGACCACGAATATAAGGGATTCACCTAAATCTGTCTCTTGGTACACGTTTGTGCATTTATTTTGCATGAGGGAGTAAGAAAAAAGCGTTTTGAACTAGCTGACCGACGTTTTATGATGCGGCAGACCGTGCACTTTCAAGTTTAAAACGATAATTTTTATCAGCGAGTACCATGAGGGGTCCTACGAAATCGATATGGCTGTCCCTTCACCGTGGCATTGTTACTATGCACAGGGTTAGATGCTGAATTGATAACAAAATGAAGATAAAATTTTAAAAATTAAAAGTAATTATTATTAATTAATTATTTTTAATATTGAAATGAAATACTGAGTAAACAATTTAATTCTAATCTGATATTAAAAGGAATTGACGGGATGAACAAACTATACCCAACAAATATGTAATAAGGCCAACACGATTAAAAGACGAAACATTTACCTACCCGTAGCTAGCCCGACAATCCTTCATTAATTTGTAAGCCAAACAAAACAGAATGAATACTGGACCCGATGTACACTTGATTCAATATTTACTTTGATACAAGTAACTGACGACCATCGGTTCTCCACGTTTTGTGATGGAAATAACTGTAGCAAAGACAAGTTGTGGAAACAATGTACACATACCGACATTATTTGTTAAGACTTCCATAACTATGTAAAAATTGTAGAAATCCTCAGCACTTATACTAAATCTACATATGTAAGTATCTAGTAACATCAGTGTTATGATTCTAAGTTGTTTTATATCTATATGCACGTTAGCTTCATCCTAAATATATCCAGCGACTGCAGTCAAAGGACACGCGATAGGCACGAGACAATCTTCCCCTTACCTTTCATACAGAAAAAGCAAGACGTCACTTCCAAAATTAAAACCCACTTATTTGAAACCCGCCACTTAGACACCTTCCCCGTACAAAAACTAAAAATATTCTCGACCATTGTGTCACGCTCAAAGAAGTCCCGTAGGTCACGGCGAACGCATCGCCATGTACAACGTGTCAGGAGCACGCCAAACATTTTTTTATCTTTCAAAAAATTATAAAAGACCGCTTCTGACAATGGAGCTTCAGTAGCATCTTTGACAATTATAATATCCGTACGGAAAACGTACCAAGGGTCATTAAAGTCATTGAATCGTCTTTCAAAATTGGACTTTAAACAAACCTTACAATGGCATATGATTCAATGACCGGTGTATCCGACTTTAACTCTTTTATCAACTGTACTACCATGGTTAACATAAGGGTCATCACAAAAGGCACAAGATAACAATGCGCGCACGTCAATCGTGTGCTCATGCAAATAATATTTTTTTTCTTCCAAAACATCCCTTTTATCTGTTCATAGAGCAATGGGGTTAATTAATATGTACAAAATAATACAATTAAAATTAAGGTCCCTTTTTAACTTGGCACGAGGTCGGGATTCAACTGTCACCATAAAATTATACCTTTATTTTGACAATAAGCTTAAGTTCAGTAGATTTATAGACGGGAATTCTTTGTTTCTGCTTATCAATTTAATATATTATGATATTCTATTGCAGCGGGACCCTCATGCTTTATTGAATATAGCTCGTTTGACAGCTCACTTGAAGGGGTTAATATGAACGTTTAGGATAAACTCAATAATCCGAAACAACTGGTGTTGAAGTCAAACCTGCCATTGACGTTTAGACGATAGCGCAATCTTATTGTGGCAATGCTGTCTGTTCCGAAACGAAGGTAATAATCATTTATTGCACTTGCAGTGTGAATTACGGAGAAATCGTTGTGACTAAAACTTGTATTACACTTACAATTGCGAATATTTTGGTAGGTAATTTCGAATAAACAGTTCCAACCGCTTAAAATCCTTGTTGTACAAAGCGGTTGACAAAATGCGGGTTGGAAATTTTGAACGGTGCACAATTTTCGGGTTTAAGAAAGCTTTTGTTGTGCAACGGTTTAATACAAAAGTGTCAAATGACGGCACATCTGCTCGCACAAAGGGTTATTACGCTCTTGGATAGATTATTTTTCGAACCACCCCCGCAAGATCGCTCGCTTATACAGATGTTCGGAGTTTACAAGTTGAATAAGCTGTATAGCTTCATTTTTAATGAAACCGTTATCATCTTAACACATTACAGATTTATACATAAGTTTCCCTGATCTTTGTTTTAATAGATTCTTAATAAGTAATAGTTAATGTTTAATGTGATTATAAACTATCTTCTTGCTAGGCTGACAAAAAAGCGAGCTATACAGAAGTCGTGAGCTGATAAAGAAGCCAAATGTACAGTCCAGTTAGCCCTAACACCCTGTATTGCAACTGCTTTGTTAAGTGACGAGATTAAGCCACGATTCAAAATGTATGAACGAATCATGACGTAAGCATTCTACGAACGACGTCCAGCATTGTCGTTGTGCAACATCTTGCACGATATAGGACAAAAGAGACTGAACGAAGCGATAAAATTGTCTCCAAAAGCTGAATCCTTTGAACACGTCAACGGCTTATAATAATCATTAATAAAGTGCTAAATACTGGACGGAAAAAGGAAGATGACGCAGGCGGTTGAAATGAAATCTTTTCTTATTTTGGGATGGGCGTGAATACTCGTTGTATTCTTATTTTATAGGAGACGATTATGTTTCCAGTTATTTACATATTTCGGTATTCTTCATCAACATTACCTATAAACTGTCATTCGCATAATAATATTCTTTCTTAATAAGAGGGAATGAAGTCTTACCGCTATGCATGGTATTGGACTCAGCATCTGCAACCTCAGTTCTTGATTTCTTTTGATGTTCGGGTGATTCTGAGGTATCCATGTGTTCTTGTTTTATCTTCGGTTTAATATCTTCATCCGGTGAACTGGACGGCATCGGTGACGTAGATGCTCTTCTCTTTGGTGTCGATACTTCAGCATCCACTTCTGTTGAATAATAATTATCAAGTTATAGCAGTGTACTTTTAATTAATAAATTTCTATTTCATGGGTATAAAATTTTTGGACAATTTCATTTGAGTTAGTAGCAACTACCTAACAAGTGTATGGTCCAGCAAGATGTTTGTATGTTATTTTTTATGGTTTAATTTTAGAACGTTGATATTAATGCAAAATGATTTAAATGATGTAATAAACAATTTCATTCTTTATTAGATAGCATACTTTGTATATATGCGTAGAAATTCTACGTAACTCAACTATAGATATATATTTTAGTCACACTAGAATAGGAGTCTTGTTAACGAATTAGTTTACATTGACAATTATAATCGTTATGTTAGTCTTATTATCTTGAACCTAAGGAGTATTTTTATATTACACTGCGTCATCGTCAATATTATTTTAAAATTTTATTCTGTCTTCAATGATACGATTTTTTAGCCTTATCTCTCGAGATAAAGACCATTTTTTGTATCGATTGTCCACTTATGATAAAATGCTTCAATTATATAATCATCTTTGAACTAATGTCTTACCGCAAAACGGTTCTGTTTGCTACTACAATTTTACTTTTCCAGAGTTACACTTTTCTAGATTTCCTTGTTCGCTCAATTTAGAAAAACCCCAGCAATTTCTTTTAGAAACAAGCTAAGCTTATTTGAGAGCATCACTAGAAAATAACGCAAATGGAATTCTTCAGTTTGTTATTATTTGTCTTTAATATTTTATGTAATTATATATAAGTAATATTTGTAGGCATGTTCAGTATATTATTATTAATAAATAAATTATATTTGTCGCGAATAAATGTCTCTTTTAGTAAAAGTTTCGTGAAATTTTCAGCCACGTCCTACATAGTATGTCATTCAATATGCCTTAAATATTAATTTAATAAGTAATAAACAACATTATAATTAAATATACTACGTAATTGAATGTATTAATATGTATGTACCTTCCAGTAACCTCTTAGGTGTACTTGATGCTCCTCCATCTTCTAGAAGATCTGGAGGGGCTATCGAAGGGCTAGCGAGTGGAGGAGTATGCACCCGGCTACTGGGTGGTCTTCTAGCCGTAAGTAACGATGGTCTTCTGCCACTGGCATTAGCGCCTGCCACTTGACCAGGCCTTGAGCCGTCTTCTTGGTCGGAATTGGGTCCTGATAATAGCAGACCGAGGGTTATCAATACTAAATGTTTATAAAGTATCTACTTGTAAGTATATCGCATTATCCACTAATCTTAATTAATATAATATAAGAGAGAGAGTGCGAATATTGTGAATGTGTGCGTATGCGGAGTAATTTCCAGAATCATGACATCTATTAGAAAATATCCAGGTTGATAAAGGCGATACATGCCAAAAACAAATTCTCAGTCTAACTGTCTGAATGCGATAATCTCAAAAACTACGACACGAGTTTCCATACGGTTTGTACCAATAGATAGACTGATTCACAAGAAAGTTTTATGTGTATGGAATTATTTATTTTATGGTTTCTCTAAGGTTCGAATATAGTATATATCCTTATAAATTCATAACATAATGCTAATTTAGGTATCTATGCACGTTTATGAATATATGTAGTATATAAGTGATCTTATAATCGTATTACTGGCTACCATTTATTTTTATTTATCTTATACAATTTAAAAGTTATATATTTTACTTTTTTACGTTACAAACTGCAATATACATTACCAGTTAACATTTTTTCACACCGTCACTACCGGCTTATCAGGAAATCAGGAGGTTAGACGTTATTTTACAGGAAACTTCATACCTTTAATAGCGACTCATCTACGGCATGCTATTTCCATTAATTAAAAAAACTGTATGAAATTTGGGAACTCACCAGCGCTATAGCAATGGTACGCGGTAAGATCCTTGTCGCATGATGAGACCTTGTGCTGGATGAAGCGGACGATATCTGCGAGGGCGAAGGCCCGGCGACAAGCCCCGCAGGTGAGGGTGTCGGCGGGAACGCCGATAGAACCCCCGCCTTCTGCCGCGCTGTCCGCATCCGCTGTAGACAATATAAGAGTATGAAGCCGGTAGTATCTATTCAAGAACATTAAAATTGTTAGCTCAAGAGGCTCAGTTCACTGACATCTACATATCGAGGGAAATTATATAATAATTACTATTAATAAGTAGTTTTGAATAGGTAAATCTAGTGAAGATTCCGGAATCGATACTCGGCTGGGTTTGACGTTGGTGACAAGTAAATGTTTGTTAAGTATTTGGTTCATTGGTTTGCGTCCACGCGGCGGGATCTAACCTGGCCTGCAAGTGAGTGTAAATGTTTGTTGTTATTTAATAATACACTTGTAGCCTTTGAACAGGTGACAAATTACTGTTTTAAAATACCATAACCGCGGCCACCGTCTGTAAATAGTGGTTGTGAGATGAAAGACTGAACGGCAATTTATTTAAACGACTTATGGCATACGGACATTGAGTTGAACCCTTTATAAATTGCATTTAATTGTATGGTGAGTTGAAGAGAGTCACGGTCTGAAGGTGTCAGTTGCTGGATTGACCACTTATCTGTGAATAAAGGAAGTAATGACAGGCCTTGTACGTGGTCCATTTTGAAGGGTTATTACACTTTTGTCAGGACAGGAGACAGGAGTCAATAGCTTGGAACAGTTGTCATAACGTCTTTTGTTGATGTTGGTGAAGGATTTAGCTATCGTGTTTTTGTGTCGTACTCGAAGTAGGTACTTCATCAGCGTTATGTTCAAAAATATTTTATTTCTATAACTTTTGTGCGAGCTGTACTTTTTTTTGTGATACGGAAAGTAGTAAATATTTTAAGAAAATTCTGTTCTGTTCTGAGAAAATTAACTTAAAAAATGTAAAAATAATAAATGTTAAAAACATAACAAATAAATTGAAAACCTTCTCCTTTTTTGATGTTTGTTAGAAATAATGTACCTATGTGTAATGCCTTCTACATTTTAATAAATTCCATTCTCACAAATATAAATTACTGTTGTTCATACAATCTACTTACCCATTGCTGCACTATATAACTACAAGATTTTTGGAGAAAAAGTGCATTTATAACGTATAAACTTTCGTACTAGGATTACTTGTGTTGCGTGTGTCATAGGACAAATTAAGCATCGCAAACTACCAAAATTTGAGTACATACTTTTATGTCTGCGCCTGTTAAATTCGAACCTGAGACATTGTTCTTCGGCTTACCAATTCAGCTCATAATCATCTAACAATACTATTTACAATCTTCAATTATTATTTACGTGAAAGCAAACATATTTATCTACTCGTAATATTTACAGGGTTTAAATAAATAATTTTATTTCGAAGATTTATAAATACTTATTATTATTTATTGACTTAAATTTAATGTTATATCAGCTATAATATTGACGGGACATATGTGGATCAAGCATTAAAGTTAAAAAAATATCTGCTAGAACACCTAAGACAAATGACATTTAATAACCGCCATTTGCATGTCACATCTCATAGAATAAAAATGCCGTTTATATATTAATACGGTCCATTACAAACACAGCACATACTTTAATTGCCCAATAAATAAAAGGCGACACGGCATCGACGCCTAAGGAATTATAAAGGCGCTTTCATATTCAAGCGGCGCACAATTGGGCGGTACATCAAAGACGTTCTCGAGCTAATTTCGCATAAGTACTATGCAGACGCCCTTACATTCCGTGCGTTCGTATTATTATTATTTTTCCCTCAATCTCTTTGTAAAGAAAAGTAGGGCGTACTTTCTTGAATGTACACAGGGGCCGAATGTAACCGGAGTATTAAATTAATATAGCAAAAACTACATGGCTCGATCGCTTTGTTTACCGTGTCCTATGTGTTTATTCAGGGGGTTTATTATGTAAATGTGTCGTGTTATTTTACAGATTTATTTAGGCTGCGGCTCGTGGCAAATGGTTGTTTTTCGTTCGCTTCCGTGGGGAAGTTTGAACACGAGGTTCCTTCCTCGCTGGGACTGTTTGAATTGAAATGAGACTAATTGAAGTTCAAAATATATCACCTTTGACGGCACGCTCCAATTATCGCAAGTAATTTACAATTTTTTCTCAAATAATAGGTACCTACACAGAATGATTGGTTAGTTAATAAATTAATAACACAGCTTCGCTTTTATATTGAATAATCTATATACTACTATATAAATCTGTGGCGTTGTCAGTCTGTAGGTTCCATTTATTTGTCAAATTTCATGATATATATTCATTTTATGACCCACTGACATCAACGTGATAATTTTGAAAATGTTTGTCCGTCTATCTGTATGTCCCGTTATAACTCAAGAACGACTCGACCGATGTTAATGAAAATTGGTATGTAGTGATAACAGTGATTGCGCAAATGATAGACTGTATAAAAATCAAGGCAAAGACATACAATTTTGAATAATCATGTAATAATAATTGTTCAACCCAAATGAAGTCGGAGCGGGCCGTTAGCATGCTATAAGAGGGTACCTACTGCATTTTACACTTATGAGAACCAGCCAACTAGGTTTAACCTCCTAAAGATCCCTAAAATCTTTCTCTGAACAGGCGTACTCACTACCAAACTAAGCAACATGATTGGCTTTATAAATCTAAAAACATATTCGAAATTATTATATTATGTAAAACAAATTACAATGCTCCATTTAAATTATGAATATAATCACTCCCCGTAATCTATTTTATGTCGAAAACATTACTTATAACAGTAATTACACTGTCATTTTGAGCGGTAAACTACTAATTATTCTTCCTCGTAATACATAAAACGAAACAAATCAGCATCGAACAAGCATCAAAATGACCATGAAACGATTTAATAACACGTGAAACGCTTCAAGTAACAGCAGTACGTGTCTCATTGGTCTGTGCGATCACGGAAATTTGATATCGAGTGCGAAGTATCGAACAAATCGAAGGTACAAACCACGCCCCCGCTTCTAAATGGACAGTGGTCAGTCTACACATGCGCGGCTAACTCCCACACCGTTTCCACAACTGTACTGATTTATTATCACTGGCCCAGTTTTAAAAGGGACGGGTAAGCTATTTAACAGCTCAATGGCCAATATACCACGATGTACGAAATAGCTATTTTTATTAGCTATTTTTACTCTTTGGCTATATCAAAGTGATCAATGACACGTCGGTCGATTTACAAAGGAGTGGTATTTGATTGAAATAGCCAATATCGAGGGTTAGGTAGCAACTGAAATGGCACGTTAAATTTCAAATTAATTTACGTCATATTAATTATCAATACACACAATAATAAAGACAATAATTATTATCAATACATATAATAAAAAAATATAAATGATTATATTTCTAATTCACAGAAGCAGAAGAATCCAGTCCCATAACAATGTATTTCTAAGCGTAAGAAGTGTCTAGTTTTTCTGAAGTGAAGCGAGGTTGGTTTGCTAATTAATATCTAACAATAATCTCATAATAATTAATATATTTATATGAAATATTAATATGCGGAAGCTCTGCTTTCGTTCTGGAATGAGATATGTTCACATAAATATCTGCACACAGAAAAAAAATATTATCTATATCTCAAATAAGTGTACGCGATCAAAGCATTTGATAAGTATTCATCCTGGACGCGAACGCTTTTCCAAACAGCCATATAGTTAGTTACTTTGAATAGACTGTAATGTCATTTAGTATAGATTTATTGTTTTTATTAATTTTAAACTTTTTCATTTTAGATTCGTTTCTCTGTTAATTCGATACAAATTTTCCCGTCATGTTAGTAAGCACAAGTTGATAGATTTCACGCAAATATTGGAACATAACGGTGAGTTCTCAGCGAAATAGTTTTTATTTATATTTTACTTCTATGATTAACTTATTACAATTGAAAGAATAAACTTTTTTACATAATTTCCCTTATTAAAATATATTTGTAGGTAGTTTTATTAAGCATTGAATCACTTGATCGGTTAAAATGAACATACGAGTTGATTTTAACCCATGTAATAGTGTACAAATAAACAACTGGAACACTGTTAGTTCACGTGTGCTCGCACCGACGTCTATACATTATCTCTGATTTATTGAAAAGTTCCGTCTAGCCGGTTCTCTAACGCCTCAGGTGACGGCTTGGGGAGCCACCCTAGGGCTGTCAAAACTTTAAATTAGCTCGTTACGACACCGTGCGGCACCGCGGCGTGCCAGTACAGTTTGTGCTTTGTTTTTTCCGCTTAGAAAAGGTCACCACACGTGCTACCTAAACTCGCGTGTAGAGCAGAACTTTTGGTTCGGGTGTCATCGCGTAAATTATTAATTACACATTGTCATTCCTACGGTGCAGTTGTAATACTGTTTTGAGGAACTTTGTTTAATTTACAACGACTGAAATTCGTGTAATATGTTTTGTCGATCTAAACATATCTATACGTATAATAAAATTCTAACTAATCTCTTTGTGTACATTAAGGATATATGAGAAAAACTACTATTAGGGTCTTTTATTAACGCAATAGAACCCAAAACAATAGTGGTTACCGTTTGTGTCTATTTATCTGTGCGTTTGTGCGCGCTAATCTCAAAAATGGCTTAACCGATTTTGTTCTGGTTTTCACTGATGTATTGCAGTACGCACCACTTAATACTTCAAGTTTGCTTCATTGTAATCCGTCCATAAATCAAAAAGTTATGAATTAATACATTTCTAGTTCAAAGAACGAGAAAAACCCAGGAAAATGCAGAAGCTATTTTTAAGCGTAAGGTAGTTTTTCCGAAGCGAAGCGAGGGCATTTGCTAGTTTCTAATAAAATTGAAGGATATATGAGAAAAACTGCTATTAGGGGCCTTTATTAACGCAAAAGTACCCAAAACAATAGTTGTTAAAATTTTGCCTGTTTGACTGTGCGTTTGTTCGCGCTAATCTCAAAAACGGCTTATCCGATTTCGTTACGGTTTTCACTAATGTATTGCAGTAAGCGTCACCAATTTAAAGTTCATTTTATTTCAATTCGTCGATAAATAAAAAAGTAACAAATTAATACGTGTATTTATAATTAACAGAACCAGAAAAACCCAGTCCTAAAACAATGCAGGTGCTTTTTCTAAGCCCAAGCTAGTTTTTCTGAAGCGTTGCGAGGGTATTTGATAGTATCTAGAGTTCCAGATTTGTTTATTATTATTATTATTGTTTATTCCATGATTTCATATACCTAGTATTTATAATCGTCTGATTTGAATTTGTTTTCTATAAACTGTAATTTTATCGTAGTCAATAATTTGAGTGACAATATTTTTTTCGGTTTATGAGTGCACATTATTGCCTTATCTGCCACACAGGGAAACCGTGTGTGTATACATGAACTATATTCTTGTAAATTGAAACTAAGTAAAATTACTGATTTCGTAAAATTTACGTAAAATAAATCATTAATTTTACAATAAAATGAAGACACAAACAAATGGTTGTAAGAATAGTTGAAATCATTTTAAATTCATCGCCCGTTCAAATGAATTCCTAGTTGAATAGATGAAATCATAATCAGATCGTATCGTATGGAACCTTGCATCGGTATCAAAGATTGATTGCGGTTTATATATTACATCAAACGTGTTACAAACAAAAAACGTGTCCGAATTTGACACGAGTATGACCACCGTGGCCGATATTAATTGGCAGGGGATCGCCGACGCCCTATTGTTGCAATCCATAGAAATCGACCGTTTTTCACGACAATAACTCAAATAAAAATAATATTGTGAATTTGCGGGGGAGATGATTGTTACGCGAAGCGAACGTTGAATGTGTTAATATAACGCTTTAGTTTAATATAACGCTTTGTAATTTTATCATTCGAATATCTTTATATATATATAATAGTTTGTACGTTGGTTTTCGTATGTCTCCTGAGCTACTTAATATATTGAGGTGATTGAATGGTCTATAGATATTCCAGGTTGGGTAACGCTATTACATATTAAAAAATGCATGATAGGTGAGCCGAAAATGATTTATGTTCATTTCATATGTTCGTTGCTGTCGACCATCAATATTTCGGTGGTACGTTTCATGTCACGAATGGGTGGCGATAGACTTACCAATAGGTAGCCCGTCAGCTGGTTTGTCAATTATTGACATAAATATCGCCATTTATTTTATGTTTATGTTAAGTTAAATGTAAGCTGAAGGTATTTTTACTTGAGATTAGTTAAACAAATTAAATATAAAGCCATTTTACTTATGCTTACTCTTAAAAATAATAGTTAAAGAAAGAGTAATTATAGCGAGAATTATAAAGGAAATATAATAATTATTATATACTTGTTAATCAGCAAGTGGAATTCATTTCCTATAATAAGAAATCGAAGAGTCCATTAGTAATACTATCTCGAGTTCAATGCATGTCTATAATTTGACGTTCATTCATAATATTATTATCGGATTGTCGTCAGTCTGTGTGGCTGCATGTTTAAAATTCCACCGCACGAATTTTGACATCGGCTTTTGATAACCTTATTGAATGGCTTGAGTTGTCGGAAATGGACATTCGGTTCAAAGCTGTTCGTATAAAGCCTTGTCGGCGAATTGCGGAGTCTTCGCGTGTTCTTGCTTACAATCTACGCTGGTTTATTTTTCATTCTTAGTATTAAGGAGTCGTTAGGATAGCTTTGATTTTAAATGAATACTAGACACATCGGTGTGATGACAGATTAATGTACTGTTGACATTGCAGAACAAACGTCTACTAATTCATCATTAACGCAATCGTTAATTAACGCAAAATTAGCCATTAATTCGCAGCAGTGAGAGGTACTTTAATAAAGTTGTAACGCACCTATATCATATAATATTTTTTAAATTCCCTATGTAGGTAGGCTTTTCAATGTCTAGTTAGCTATCTGACTGTCTGCTTATATCACGGGAAAACCACTGAAATGTTGAAATATGTGTGGTAATAACATATATAAATGGTTAACATATACGGTAAGTACTATTTGTTTCAATAAAGAAATCTAATTCTACTGGCTAAAAGTTGAAAATGATCACAGAAATTTTGAGAAATATGTTTTTTTGTAGCTGTTATAAAATTTTGAGATCAAATATATATTTATCTAATTTACGGAACTAAGAAAACTGTGCGCTTTAAATATACAATGGGGAAATCGTGAAATTTATAAAATGCTTGATAAAAATTATTCATTGTGTCCGGGACGAGTGCTATTTGTAAGAACTGTTTAAGCGAAGTGAAATTATTAGTGTATGAGTATAATATTAACTACGATATTTTAACTTCTTCGTCTTAAGATAGCGAATGAATTAACTATAAAATCGACCATGTCGATTCGAATTTTTAATTCTTCCCGGAAGATTTCAATTTGGTTCGAGCATCATGTTACCTTTAGAAATGGCGATGGAATGTAATTGAGGCGTTATTTCTCAAAATTCAGAAGAGTAGGGAGTTAAACATCCTTATCAAAATAACTGACAAACGAGTAACCGTGCCCCTGAACGTTCACTGCAAGGCCATCATCGCATCTCGTCGCAGCCGAGAAAAGCGAGAAATACATTTACAAGTTTCTCTCATTGACAACGGAACCGAAATACGATAAAACCATTCACGAAAGAACGAAGGCAATCCAGATGTTTGTGGTTGTGATTGTTGTGGATTTTACAGATTGGTACCGCGTGTCCATTTCCTATTTCCATGCCAACAAAAGGCCTGTAGAGTATGTGGGGCGCGTAGGGCATCGGTGGGGCATCCAATCTCGATAGTGTTCAGGCTGATACAACCTGTCGCCAGCCGAAAAAAGCTTCGTTGAGTAGTGGTGCGACGCGAGTGACGTCATCACTTGTTGTTGACACAAGCCGCCTTCGTTCAGCCATGAAAGGCGAAGTGGGCAGGCGATGGGCGGGCACCAGTGTGGTGGTCGCGGTCACGTTTTCAATTTTTTTTTCCGTAACCTATTTATAACGAGTACTTAAATGCGATTTGAATTAAATAATGCAAGCGAATAGCGGAGAATGATCTTTATTTATTTAATATTATAAGTATAATACCTAAATATATGTATTACCTAACTAGCAAACTGCCCTCGTTTCGCTTCGGAAAACTACGCCTTACGCTATGAAATAGTATCCGCATTATTTTAAATTAATTTGTAACTTTTTCATTGTTGGACGGATTGCAATGAAACAAAGTTTAAATATATATGTATGTAATGCTTACTGCAATATATTAGTGACAACTAGAATGAATTTGGATAAGCCGTTTCTGAGATTAGCGCGAACAAACGCACAGACAAAAATTCTAATAACCATTGTTTTGTGTTCTATTGCTTTAATAAAAGCCACTAATAATGTTTTTTCTCATATATCGTTCGTGTACAGAAAGCGTTTGGTTGGGGAGAAAGTCTTTTCGCATTTTTTATGAAAATTCAAAACATTTTTTAATAAAGTTTTTTTTTAATTTAACTAAAGTATATAAGTACTATTTTGTTCGATAACTTTTTGCTATCTTGTGGGTAGGGACATGATCCCATCGCTATAGAAATTCTGGGGTTTCTGATCAAAACACTGCGTCAAGTAGTTTTGGCAGTCCTCACGTGATGTTAACCTGATACTGCCTAAAGAATACTGAAGAGACCGAAACATTTAGAAATCTGAAGGTGCAAGGTCCGGGCTATACGGTGGATGCATCATCATCTCCCAGCCAAAGTCTCTTAGTTTTTGCTGAGTCGCCAAGGATGTGTGAGGTCTAGCGTTATCATGATGAAAAGTTACACCCCTTCTATTGACTAATTCCGGCCGCTTTTTCTAACTTCTTGCTTTAGTCTCATCAGTTGTTCACAGTAGAGTTCAGAATTGATGGTCCTGCCTGGCGGTAACAGCTCATAATGAATGATGCCCTTCCAATCCCACCATACACACAGCATCACCTTGTTGCGATTTAACCCGAGTTTCGCCACAGTCTGAAGCTTGACCACGACCTTTTTCGCATGTTTTTGTCATCCGTGATCCACTTTTCAGTACCAGTTATCAGTTTCTTTAAAAATGGTTCAATTTCATTACGTTGTAATAAAGAATCGCAAATGAGGACACGGTTCATGAGGTTTCTTTCAGTGAGTTCGTGTAGCACCCAAATATCGAGCTTTTTTGTGTACCCAGCTTTGTCCAAATGCGTCAAAACTGTTTTGTGATTATTTCCAGTTCTTCAGCTACGTCTTAACTACTGATGTGCCGATCTTGCTCCACTTTTTCAAAAATGGCATGCATTTTATCCGTGACAGGGCGACCAGAGCGACGTGCATCGTAAACCAATTTTGTGCTTCTCTCACAGACACAGCACTAGGTCCATAAACATCACAAATTTTTTTCGCGGCCTGCGTTGCATTTTTACCTTTTTTGTAGTAAAATTTTAATACATACACTTCTTCATTACACTCACTTATCTTGGCAGTAAGCAAAACAAATGAAAATTACACATTTTCCAAATTTGAATTTGAAATTATTTTCTTTAAAATTAAACTTTTTAATGATACCAAAACCGGCCAGATGCAAATTGTATAATCAAAGAGACTTTATGACAAGTCCATACATATTAAAATACGAAAGTACTTTCTCCCCAACCTATAATGTATAGATTTTAAAAACATCAATTCACAGACATTTCAAATTGATGAAATCTGTACTGATATTATAAAGAGAGAGTGCGAATTTTGTGACTGTTTATGTGTGTATGTGTTTATGCGAAAAGTAATCGCAAAAACCACGTTACCTATCTGACGTAACTATTTTAAAGCCACATTATTCTGGATGGACGTAGGCTTCACATCTTGTAAATATAATAATTTTTCAATCCGAAAGAAGTCGGGACGGGCCGCTAATATAACAATAATCTTGTAGTCTATAAAATCGACTTTAGTTCATAGATAAACCAAAAGATTCAGCAGCCAGCCGAGAGCGGTCCAAGTCTATCAAATTAAGGAGGCGTTCCTATAAAACAGGATTACCTCTTAAGGGGCCGCTTACCCACCGATGGCTAATCGAATTACCCGACGTTATATCGACGAGAAAAACGAATGATCATATTCAACTTCTTTTCGGCCTCGCGGGGCATCCTGATCATCACCCGGGGTCAATTATTGTAATATAACTTGTATACTTATTCATTGAGTTATTCTGTAAATACACTTACGCGCGTCATTTTTTGCTTCTACTACCGTTTTGAAAAGATGCATTGAGAAGAAGAAACGGCGAAAGAAATATAATTAAAATATAGATATTTTTCATGATTTAATGGTTTGATTGTATGGTTTGTAATGTAGAACTATATATAGAGACTACGGTTGCGGACAAACCCTTATAGGTTTTTGCAACCGATTCATTATGTATGTTTATAACTGATATTAAATTAAAAAAAAACATATACAAAAGATCACTGGTTTTCAGTGCGAACCTTTAGTCGCATAGTTCAGACCGGTGTCGTGTGAGCCTACAGTAATACTGAAACTATATTAGGTACGGAAATAAGGGCGAGGGGAAATGTAATTACTTTCTGACAATATATTTTGTTGTAGGGATTGTTATAGGGACAATATAATACCGAAACAACAAAGTACTAACTGAATTAACATTGTAACACGTTTTTGCGTGGGACAGGTACACAAATAGGGAATCCTCGGAGACCGAAAAAACGACCAGCGACTGATCGAATTAAGGCTGGGTCAGTAATCATGTTACTGATATCCAATACTGGGTCGAATATTGGAAATAACCACAGGAAAACAGAGCTCTCTTGTGTATTGGCCTCTTCGTTAGAGGGATTTGAATTTTTTCTCTCTTTTTATAACATTTTCGCTTTAGGTGTGTAACGTTATACCGCTTGGGGAGCGAGATGGACAACCCTTAATAGAAAAAATATTGGCAGTAAAAAATTGAAAATTTACACCGAAATGTCCTGCCTGGCATCGCCGTGGGTATCGAGTAAATTACTTGGAGAATTGAAAATAACAAATGGGACGTGAGCTTATCTTTTCAATTAAAATAATGTATTGCATGAGCTTTATATTTTTATCGAGGCATCTGCCATCTCCTCGCTTCATCTATACTAATAATTTTGGACAATTTGTACATCGAATATTTGTTGGGAATTTTAATGTAATTTTTGAATTTATTACCGATATAGTGAACTCAAGATGTTCTTTCGGATTTTTTGTCTATTTGTACACGCATCTCTACAACGAGTGAACAGATATAGATACTTATAGGTGGTATGGGTCATAATCTACGATCCTTTTCATCTCGGGAATTGAATCTGTTTCCGTTGAATTTTCTGAAGAGTAGCAAGCGCGGATAGCTTGTCAAAGATAATCATTACGTTCACAAATCACCGGAACTAATTATAGTTGCTTTTATCAGGCGTTTTTTTTTCACGCCTAAAACTGTTGTTTTATCTGTGTAATAAATTATTATAATTATCTATTGATAACAAAGTGTAAGAAGATCCTAAGGATTATAGTTGAGAACCAAAGATCGAACTTCAAAGATTAAGTTTCTTTCATTTATATATATATATATATATATATATATATATATACCAAATATTATGTGTATTAAGTAACCCGTTTTTACTTCGCCTTGGAAATAGTCACTTGGTCATACGTTAAAAACTTCAAGCTGTTCACACTGTTAACGAATTTTCTCCGCGAATAAGATCCATTTCTTTGAGCTGTGGACTATTCATCGCCGTTTCAATACGCCAATACTGCAATGTATGTCAGTAAATCTTCTTGCCGAACATATTAACCGTGCCTGGTAGATCTAGTAGGTTTACGGATATTATCATTTAGAATTTGGTCGCGTAGTAAACGAAGCATAGTTCTATTAATAATGAATGCCCTGTGAGATTCTGAATGATGTATTAATTAATTATTTGAATTGTGAAGCATTATGTAACGGTGGGGTTTTAAGTGAATCCATCCATCCTCGAGACCATGTCCTTGTTCATGGTGTACCCTGTTGAGCAACGCAAAAAGGCAACCCTCGAAAGCGGCGAGGCTCTCCTGTAGCTGGACCCAGTTTAATGGTAATGACAAACGTGCATAGTGGGAGGATTGTATATCTTAATCTGCCTCCCAAATCGTCGGATAGTCGGTAGCTAGACTCTTCTTTTGGAATCAGATGTGAATAGTTTTAACGTATTTCGATTGCAGTGTTGGAGAGCCTGAAGGCGGTTGCTCGTCTCCATTAGCAGCCGAAGATGTGTTGGATTACCAACCATTAGCCGACGATGTCGGAGGTGTCGGAGGTGTCGGAGGTGTTACGGATTACAGTAGCCCATTGGCGAAGGTGGCCTCTTAACATCAGCTGGCCCGACCGCTTGGTTGCCGGCTGTTGGCATAAAAATAGATCCATATGTCACTATTGGCCATCAACACTCCTTGTCTACTGAGAAACCTTGGATGAAATGATAATTATGTAGATACATTTACGACTCAAACGCTTCCAAGTCGATCTGAATTCTGCAACTGATTCGAAGTCGTAGCGATTTTACGAGTTTTTTTTTTTATTTTTATTTTCTTGAATTAATGTTTGTGTGATCTATTAATTATTAAGTTAAAACGATATAAGTCGGACTTACTATAAATTTTGTCAGAACGATTCATTATCTCACTGCCCTCTCTGTGCCGTTCAAGTAACTTATGTATTTACCCACCTCACTGCAACTATGGAACGTAAATAAATATTCTATACGTAGTGCGTAGTTAGGGTAGGAATGTGCGCCATTCGAAGGATATTTGTCACGGTACGAGTGTCAATAAAAACGCCACACCGGACTGTCTGTCGCTGTACAGCGATACTTTAGAGTTGTGCGTACGTGACATCGATAGATAATAAATTTGTTTTAATATCGCAATAACTTGCTAGACCCCGGTGATATGGATGATGGTGTGTTTTTTTTTATGTTACTAGCCGACAAACGGACAGTTGAGCCAGCTGATGGTAAGTAGGCACCGTTGTCCATGGGCATCAGCAAGATTTAAGGTATCACTGATGGTATCAAGGTATCACTTATCGGCCAAGAAATTAGAAGAAAGTAAAAAGAAAGTACTGGCTCTCAAACCTCAAGCTGGAATACGATGAATCGTTTAGCGGCTGACTGAAGCAGTAGGATAGTAGCTCGCTATGCAGGCTTTACGCTAAGATAATCATACCAATAATAATATTAGTGACTTAATAATAATGTCGATAGTATAATCTTTACGCGAAGCCCTACCACCAAGCAGGCTGGTTTCTATCGCCTCTTACGACATTCTGCTCTGCCAACAAGGGATTGGGGTCAGTATTCTATGCCATCCCAATACGGCCAAAATAGTGATCTTTAAACATTTCACTGCCTCCGAAATGGCGATGCAAATAGTTGCGCAAACATACGCTAATTTAGATAGTCTGCGCTTCCTTTGATATATTTTTAAGATACACTAATTTAATTTGTTACATTGTTTAAAATGGTAAATGCAGTTTTACCATTAGCTGTAAATTGAATTTTGTTGACAAGCCTCAATAGAAACTTAACCAACAGCGTTTTGTAATTTAAATTACGAAATAAATTTGTTTAAGCTCAAGTACCATATAACACGAAATAAATCAAATTACGTTTCCGACAATAGCCGTCATTTTATAGTTTCCATCTCACTTGTGTAACTATATTTCCACAGTGTGAGTGTCCTGCAAAATTGTCTTCGTGGAAAATAATTATTTTTAACTATTTATGTGCAACTATTTGTGTGCAAGGTTAGTTATTAGTGACGTTAATACGTTTTTGATTAAAATTGAGTTACGTTTTTACTCAAATTTCAAAATATCGATAGCGATATCTTCGATCCAGTCATCCCTATAACATGTACCCGTTAAGGCGGACACTTAACCCCTAATCCTTGGCAGAGTTTTATCTTCTCGGCGGGCATTTATAGCAAAATCTTAATTCTCTTCTGTCGTTAACTGCCCGCCAGTAATTATCTCCACCTACTGTATCTATTACTGCGAGAGGATATTTGCAATTGTTTTGTTTGAGAACATTATAGTTTTAACGTTACATGTTTCGGTGGTAGCCTAGGGGACGGTCTTCCGCAAGGATGATTCGAGTTTAAATTCTGCAGGGTCCTCTTATTTTTCAAATTGTGTGTATATTACAAATTATTTTATTCGATCACTTCGGTGAAGGAAAACATCCAAAGGACCTACAGAAACCAGGAGAATTCTTCGCCATGTTTTCAAAGGTCCGTTACGTCTGCCAAACCGCACTTAATCAGGGTGGCGGACTATAGCCTTATTATCTCTAATTGAGAAAAGAGACTCAAGCCCAACATTGAGACAATTATTGGTTGTAATGATGAAAATGATGAAAACGTGTCGAATAAAATTGCACACTTTCAGGAATGCTGCTCTTAAGTTATCCATAAAAATCATGGTCGCTTTTCTAATATTAATCAAGTTTTAGCCCAAAATAAAGGTTGTGGTAAAAGGTTTGTAGTTATCCGATATTACACGAGACATTGTTTCATATGACGTTAGTGATCGTTTTAATAAATACAGACCACCCCGACTTTGCTCGGGTTGACCTATATTATACTTATTTGTACATACATATAAGTCCAACTGTAATAATGTACCTATGTATTAAATGGTAAAAGAATTTTTCAAATAGATGCCTTGGTTCCGGAGATTACCTCCCGCTTGTACTATCTCACAAAATTTGCGCTCTCTCTCACAATTTTAGTGCAGACTTACATGCTTAATATGATTTTAGTTGTTAGTTCGCAACAAGTTTACAGTTTTAACATAAATTTGAACATAACTGTAATTCCATTCAACCATTAGCAGCCCACTGCAGGATGCGAAGGTATGGACTAGTACTCAACCAGTCTGTGGCATTGATGTGGCAAATATCTTTAGGTATGTTACCCGAAGGTCTCTTAAACTGCTCAACGACTATTTACCAAGAAAAACTTAGATCGACAGATTAGTGTGAACTTCAGAACATAAAAGCGTTAAAGAAATTATACCACAAGTTGTCATCTCCGTATGTAATAGTCGTAGCTAGAACCTGCTTAAATTATCGGTCAGTGTTGATACTCACAGTGGACAAAAATCGTGTTACTATGAACGCATAAATTCACAGAATATAGTTAGGACATTATCCCTATTAGGTACTAATATTATTGTGACCAGTTTAACATAATATAATGTAAAACAAAAAATTTCGTAAAATTTATCATGTACCAAATTTAAACATAATACGATTTTCCGCAAACTGCAAGCCGTATTTTCTGAGCGAAAACAAGAGATACATTTTCCCAGGCAATAAAAGTGGGGTCATAGCGACGTCCGGTCGGAAAAGTGCCAGCGACCACTGCAAACCCTTGCTAGTAATGCGTTAAAGAAAGAGAAATAAAAATTTATTTTTCCTGTGGCTGCAGTTCAAAAAATCTACTTATATCAAGAAAAGTAAAAAATAAAAATTATATTAATTTTACATAGTAACTCTTACAATTGCATAGGGTTACTATGTAAAATTAAATTAAAAAATTTACTAACAATTTTTTTTCTTACACTTTTTTCATGTTATTTTATGCTTAAACGAATATTAAGTAAAAATATTATTATTGGCTAAAAATTCAATAACCGATATATGGTGAATTTTACTAGGTTATTGAAGTTTTCAAATCCAATTGGAACTTTTTATTAATTTCCGAAAAACATGTGCAAACGGCGCTGATACCGGCAATATTGGAGACGTCCGTGGGCTCGGAAGCGATTTGCTTAAATCATTAGATAAAAATTCCATTAGGTTCACCAAACAAAAGATGCTAAATTATACTTCATCCCGGTTTGGCCTCAGCCTATTACTCCGCGGTCATTATTTTGACATATTGCCTCCGCGGCTAGAAATTTGCGGTGAATGCAACCAAGGAATGCACTTTTATCTAAAGTATACTTTTAAATAACGCTTTATATTGATGTAGTGCTGAGGTTTCTTGGCATAAGTATTTCGCATTACGCTTTCCATTCCGAACTCTTTATTCCGTTGACGGTAAGCTCTACAGCCATTTTTAGTTTGAATGAAGAAACGAGCAAACCAGGTTAAGTTGCAATATTATATAGGCCCAGCTTTCATTTATTTCACGGGCTAATTATAAGCGAAATTATAAGCTTTCGTGTTATTTGTAAGTGGAAAATTAAACGCAGTTTTTGTAAGAAATATGTGCACATTTTGAAACGACGTAACACTCGAGAATAATAAAAAATATTTTCCGAGTGGTAAAAAACAGGTTTTATGGTATTGAAAATTATAATTTCATTTATTTAACAGTGATTTAAAATTGCAAGGTTAATTTTTTGAGCTTTATAGTGAAGAGAATATGAAAAAAAATCAAAAATACTATTACGTTCTCAGGCAATACACTGTTTTAGTGCTGTAAAAAATAATTATATTTATATGGTTTTAGCCAATAAGCATCGTGCGTTCTATAGAATCATACCTAATATATGAGGCACAGGCCACTAACGTACTCATTTATATGTTAATGTAAATGGCATCCGATTCTCCGCGATTGATACAGAGATATGTTTCGGGGCCAGATATCATTTTCACTGCCTTATTACTTTCCAATTTGTCTTTACCACTGGTTATTGTTTGGTTTATTGTAGCCCTCCCTGTCTATTAACTACACTGCTCCATCAAATACGAATTCAAGATTGATTGAGAAAAGTTAGGGCTATACTTCAGTGGAAATATTAATAGTTATCAAGTACCTTTTCGTCTTAAGTCGATGCCAGAGTCGAAAAATCTTGACTTACTCCTTGAAGATAAATCCATCGCCTTTGGAATCACTGAAGGGTCACAGAGAAGAAACAGTTTTTGAACACTGTCCATTTATACTTAAACAAAAATAAAGGTAACGGCGATCGCTAACTTTGCAAGTCCGATTGGCCACTGGCCACTTCGCAATAAACTTCTCGAAGTCGTATAGCATGTGATCATCTTCGCAGATGAACACAGACTGGCTGGCTAACTGAGCAAAGTTTGAGGCCCGAATTTAGCGAAAAAAGAGCCCCCCCAAATGCAGGTAAAAAAACTCGTATCAAAACCGCCGTTTCCTAGTGACCCCGATCGTTCTCGCATCCTTTTGTTAAACTGCTTTTATTTATAATAGTACATTTTTTCACACACACACTGCACCCCTGAAAATATGCGTAATCGACGTCGGGACCCCAGCATAGGGACCAAGACGAAAGTTCCATACAAAAAAAATTACAACTGTCCCCCATTTGAATAGCAAAAAGTGCATGTCACTGCGAAAATGGTATTAGTGAATGAATATGATTTTGCACAGATATAAACGGATGGATGACTTATAATTGTGCCGCGTTATATTTAGCATGAATTATTGGTTCGACGTGGCTTTTGTGAGGACGGTCAAATCTCCGGGCTTAGTCGTCTATTGCAAAACGTGATATAAAGTACTTTGACGTAATAAGCCAATTACAATGTTTAGTTTAAAAATATTTGTGGCGAAAAAAATTATGGTAACGTTGGTTCGAGAAATGGATCGGTGACCGCTAGAGGCAAAACTTTGCGAATGCTTCCGTGCTTCGCACAGCACGTTCGCTGTATTCTTAGGTCCTTATATTTCGGCGAAGACCTTAAAACTGCTTCTTAACCTTATCTTGGCCAGTAATTAATTGTTCGCCGAGTGCTGTCTAGGAATAGTGATTGTCTAGGTTTACTCGGTTAAAAGAAAAAATATCAAGTTGAGGCAAATTATTAGAGTTAACAATGGTATTTTTATTTTGGTGTTTCGGGGTAAGCTCCAGAATTTTTTTTTTTTATAATTTTTCAAGGTGCCTTCTAGCTACATTACAAGCAATCCTGCAAATAGTTCAGAGTAAAATGAACATAATTCAATGGTGCTCACGATCTCAAAATTGCATTCTTATGAAATTCAAAGCTCTCCAATAAATGCTAAACAATTTTATACAATATATTTAGGTAATAAATTGAACAAATATTGTCTGGGTCAACAAAACGTTTAATCTTTATCAGGCTTTGCGTCTATTATTAGACCTAACACAATTATGACAATCAAATTTAGCGACCAAAATGTCAATGTCGGTAGTGACCCTGCGCTCGATGTTTGCTGTTTCTAGGTAAATAAACATCGGAGATTGACGTAGAGTGTACATCTGGTAGCTGACGCAAATAATGGGGGATGGAATAAACAATGTCGTAATTCAATTTTCTTTACGCTGGCAAAAATTGCGTGTGGTATGGCCACAGCGAATTGTGTAGAAATGTTTAATACTGCTGTTCCTTTTCGTCATTATAAAAAAATGTGCTATTAATAAACGTAATGGACAAAAACATAAGGTTTTATGTGAACACTATATCGCACCCTTAGAATGAAAGGGACTTAACTTAATGAAAGGGATTTATGTGAAATGACGAAGAAAGTTTTCAAAAATGTATGGTCTTACTCAAGACTGATGTATTTAAGAAGACTGATGTATGAGGTTTTCCCTTTTTCCCTTTCTCACTCATAATTCGGGCTCTTTTTCATCATGAGGTTTTAGAGTAGGCTTTTTTAAGTAAATTTATAGTAAAATCTGGAATTTCAGGAATTTAGAGTCAAGTCACTTTCATTCTAAAAGTGCGATATAATCTAGGATAAAATAGGTTTAATAATTTTATTACACATTGTTTGTTCTCTTAGAATACTTTTATAATATTCAATTATTAATATCAAAAGTTCAATTTCAGGTTGTATAAATTACCTATAATAGCTAACTTGTATTTCACATATTTTCAATAAGTGATTCGTCCAAAAAGAAACACAAAACTTTACAGTGTATTAAGTATAATTATACATCTAATAGGTACCTTAATTTATTCAGTGTATACTATGAGTATTGTATTTATACATCGTCCAAAAAGCATCTGTCCTTATCTTTTGATTAAAACGTTTATTGCCTAAAAAGTCAAAACGTTCATTTCCTGAAATTGCGCGTCAAACAATCGATGGTAGAACAAAAAAGGATACAGTTACGTACCGTTGTCCGATTCGGATTATACCTGAGCGTGTGAAAATGCAACAGGTGGCTGTGGTCCGGTAATTATATATCGGACTGCTAGTATTAAGATCGGATCGGTCATATTAAGGCCGTTAACACACGAGGTGAGCAATTATTAAAATTAGTGTCAGAGTAAATAACTCGTTATTAAAACGATTGCTGTTCACGGAAGAGTTAGAAAATATACTTAAATGAATTTTGATATTATACATAAATAAATTGTGATAGTGGGCTTTCGAAAACAACTATAGATTTAACAAAACCTTAGTTAGTATGATAAAATGGGACGTAAACCTAATTTGGTTAATTTCCAATAATGTACTTGTAAATTATTTAATGTAAAGTACTAACATCTCTTATTTTCTAATGTTAATTACACATTTTAAATAAAATATTGCTTGCTTTTATAAACAAAACCTGTCGTCCATAATAATTTTCTGAAAGGTTTATGATATCCTAGGTCCACCATACTTACACATATACACCAATATGGTGAACTATGACAAAAATATCACCATTACCTATTATCAGTTAGCTTGCTCCAAACTTTTTAGTCACAATTGGAGGTCATAGATAGATATCAACAACCAACTAAACATTATGTTGTCTTAATTTAATAAGCATTAGTATATTTATAATAATTATAAGTTGATTACAAATTGTTATGTATTTTTAATAAAGTAGTTGAAATTCTTCAATTGTGGTATTGCTCCACGTACAGCCCAAAGCGTTATCATCCACAATAGTTTGGCAAATCTATATAAATATTTGAAACAGTAATATATTTTGATTCGGCCCCGTGTAAGGAGCCTAAAGCCGGACAATAGCGACGCTTGATGCGCGGGAGTTGATTGACGCTTCTGCGGTTTCTTTTTCGCGGCCTCGTGTACTGGGGCTATTTCAAGTTATTATATTACTTAAAATTTGTGCGTTACTGCCAAAGATGTTACATTGTATGTCTTGTATTATATTTTAGTGCAAAGAATGAGAACGTATTCAAAAGAATCTCCTCGCGGGACGTTAGATAGTTACGACGAAATGTCCAATCAAGAGTTTGATGTTAACATCGTTGTTTGATGTTAACTACGTATTGGGTTGTGTTAAAGATTAATCATTACAAAATTACGATTGTCGTAGATGTCTGTAGCAAAAAAAAAATAATCTTTAGATTTTAATGCATTCTGGATTTCTCTGTAAATAAACATAAGTATAAGAAAGTTAAGCCATATTTGAAGTCATCAATGGCGTGGTGTTACTGGGGAGGGCGTTGAAGTATTGAGTCTGTTGATGTTAGTTTGTTCAATTAAAAATATCAATCTATCTCCTGTCGAAGTTTTAATATAAATTGTACCTACTCGAGATAAATTCAAGAAAATATTATAAAAATATACGCAGTTGTAAGAAAGTTGTTAATATTAAATCATACATTAAAATATAATACTTCAGACGTAATAACTAATAAACAAACAAATAAGGCTAAATTCAAATAACCACAGGAAATGAAAAGGTGAAAAAGGACTAAATGACACTTGTCTTGCAAAAAATGTTCTCACACACGTATACAATTCTGGTCAAGGAATCCTTTGTGGACACTATTATTAAATGTATTGATGGCGTGCGGATCAAAAGGGTTGTGGCCCACCTTTGGAAGAAAAAATCGCGGCGACAGCGTGAGAGACCAGACGATTGCAAATATTAACCTTTTCGGTTTTTTTTATTCATATCACTTGTATACCGTTAATGTCATGTTATAATGGTCAGGAGATTTTGTCATGTGAATATATTGGTGCTTTAATATACGCTCAAATAGAATAGACCCCTGGACTTAGTTTTACGGTTATAATGGATACCTACTTCACAAGCAACCAAGACCGAATGAAACTTTACAAGCAATCAAGACCGAAGAGAAAATTATCAAATTATTTGTTACAATATCTTCTCCGGCAAGTTTAAATCAGGGAATTGTTGTTCGCGACCCTGTTTGGAGACAAGAAGCATAATCAACTATGCTATAATTCAGAGGATATATTCGTTTTAGCGGTGAAGAATTCTCGATGAAATATGGTGTTAAATGGCCAATTTCACGGATCTTGTTAAGTCCAAGGTGTATCGTTACTACGATAGGTGGAAATGGATCGAAGTTAATACTTAATGATTACTATTTAATGACCATTATTATAAGCCCCATCATTAGCTTTACAGATAGATCTAAGTAACTGGTGTCGCAGCATTTGTCAATTTAATTTTAAAACATAGACTGGTCAAAACTGAAATGTCTATACGTAGAATAGAGGTTATTTTATAAACGATAAACCATACATAGTAAAGATTACCTGATGATCACCGTCACTCGGACCTCAAATGGACGTGTATCATTAAAGAAATCATCGACACGTTTCCATCCAAGATGGAAGTGGAGGACTGCGGCTTGACTAGAAATACTTTTCTGCATGGGTAACCCAAATATTTTCCATGAGGAGGTAACCTTGGACTACGAAAATTTAAATTTTATATTATGAGTATTCCCTTTTTTTTGTAATTTTAGGCGCAGTAGCTTCGGAGATTAGGCAAGAGAAATGTTTTGATACTATGTATATTAAGATATTAATATTTTTTCAGCTATTGAGGCAACCCATAGTTGTTTGTAATGATTAAGCACCTATTCATTTTATACAATACAATACAATTTTATACACATTACGATGCACTTATCTTTTGGTCGCTTGGTTTTACTACATTTTGTATTTCAAATACGCCTTCAATCAGAATAACATTATTTACGGTGTACATTCATCATCAAACTCTATATGTCGATGTCTTCGTTACAACCCACAATTATCCCACTGCTAGGATCGGACTTTTGTCACAAAGATGTGAATTAGCCAAATTTAGGTATCCTGGTTTCCTCACGTTTCCTTTATCGAAGAAAGTGATAATTAATTTGTAAAATGCGCATAATTTCAAAACAACAGAGGTCAGTGCAGGAACCGAACTAAAGTTTCTCGTTCGGAAGACCACCGTAAATAAATATACATTTTTAATACATTAATGTTGTAAACTGTGATATGATCTGTGACCTATGAATCTTCTTTGAGTGTGATAATAATCAAGTAGAGAACATTTTCTTAATGGTAAATATGGGTAACCGCGTTGATGAGCCAATTAACAGTTGTGTGAAATAAGTCGCCCACTTTTAATAGTCGGCACAGTTCACAGAGAGCTCTAAATGTATAGACATGTCGAATATTAGGTATTATAGAAAAAAATTATGTTTAGAAAGTTGAGAACGAGATAATTAAATTATTGTTTCCTAATGTGATATGCAGGTAAACGGAAGTTAGAAGAAGTTTTAATTTCAATCGTAACAAACGGCAAAACAAAAAAGCAAGCGATGACAACATTACCTCTCTATTCAAACTAGACCGTTATTTGAAATAGTAAACTCAATTGAAACTGATGAAATAAATTCACTATTATGGCCTCCAATCGCTGCTAAAGGTCTGTGCCCTTAACCCGTCGATCGCGGAGACAAATCATGAAAACCGTGTCATTTTATACAAAATGCTTCCCTATTTGAAAATAGGAATTCAATTGAAAAGTCGATGAAACAAATTTAGTATCGTGATATTTGTAATCGTACGGTTCTAATCGTTCCGTGAGTCTCACCTGACGTTTGAACCGTCAAGACAATGGGCCATGTTTGGCTCGCACGCGGGTCACTCCTCGGTTATCTGGCGATCGGAAGAAAGCCGATCTCGGTTGCGGCCGCGCCGTCAAATTTATTGTACTGTTCGCCTCTGCGTTTACAGTTAGCCCGTTCTGTGGTTTACTCAAGTGTGTCTTGTATGTTACACTAGTCTACGCTCATTATTTCGTTTGCCTGAACTACTAAGTAACAAAAGTGTAACTGAAAATTATTTTATTAACCGAAGCACCACGATTGAACTCAATATTTATTTATTTAATGCTCAATAGACACATAAATTTTTCAAACAAAACTAAAAATAGATGAATTGGAACACGAATACTTTACATTTTTTTTTGACACCTCACAAATGAAGCCGATGGAAAAGAAGAAACTGAAATCAATATTATTTACTTACTAAAAATGTTAGATGTTCAGAATATAGACGTAATTATAACAATGTGAAGATTCCAAATTCGAATTAAAAAAAAAACTGAAAATACATTAGTTTTTTAAATAGTGTAAATTTGAATCCAATTTAAGCAATCGGTAATAAAAGAAGACTGACTGACAATTGACTGAAAGCTTCAAGAATTAAGACACTTTAAGTTTAAAATTTCTTTGAGCATATTGATAAATATCGATGTGATATGAACAAGCTACTAAAACATCCTGTATCTATACTAGGTACAGACAGCATTCTCATACAATGTTACAATGTTCTACATAATGCTTCACTGCCTTGACATTAAGCACATATAATAAATATTGAATGCTAATTTCGTTATCTTTATAGCCGGACAGTATTTGGCTCTAGACTCGTTTGGTCATACTTAGATTTAGAAAGGGTTATTACAGCCATAAACGATACGTTTGATTGATGAATAAGTTTAATCGTGTGTCTCATTACAACTAGATAAGTCATTCGATGCAGTAGAATTTTGCATATAAGTATTACGAGTAACGAGTAACTGCGTTAATATTGTTCTTAGTATAGTAACTATTTTAAAATAATATCGGAAAAGGTTAATAACCATATCGGTTCCCTCAATGTCAGAAATGCTTAAAAAGAGAAATAATGATGAATTAAAAAATCTATACGCAAAAACTTAGACTGTAAAAAAATCTGCACTTTGTCTACGGCGAGTATAGGTTTCACATGACCTCAATTAAGCAGTCATCATTCAAACGGATGTAAGTGCATAATCTCGGTTCGGGTCATCGCGTTAACAAGGCGAGCGGTCACGAAGTGCCCGGTATGGGAAAGCTCCCAGCGTTGTATGTAGAGTTGCAGATACGACCTTATGTTGTTGCGGCGTCCGGAAACGCAGACGTAATGCTTTGACACCTACAGTTTATCAAGCGATAAGCTCCTGCGTAGGAAACTCGGAATCTTCGTTCTGGCCATTAGGTTATTAGAGATATAATCGAAAAAATTGGTTAAGTACCCGTCTTATTTAAGGTATGTCTAATAATATAACTAAAATTATGTATGATTAATACGAACATTACGTTAAGATACAAAAATACATACATATAGTTTTGCAGTTAGGTAACAAAATTAAATTGGTACAAAGAATTTATAAACTTTCCAAAATAATATTTAAATTATTTTCGATGATACTGTAATTAAGAAAACTTAATTTTAATGCACAAAAATGTAACGTGAAAATTGATAAGTTATTACAAATTTCATTTTAAGAAAGGATATTAAAACAATCGTAAGAATAAAATTTAGACAGAACAGAATCTTCAGAAATCAATGCTTGCTCAACAGCAAAACAGGAAATTTATTTCATAAAATTTTGCACGCAGAAAGCGATTAGACCACGCAAATAAGCATGAATGATATCAAGCATATTGAATCCCGCTTAAATATCATAATTTAGTTAAAGGAAAGGGCGAACTATTATAAATCTAACAAAACGCCCACGTCGCAGCTCCGCCACAAGCGAACAATACACCAACATACTGTACAACACAATATAAATCATAAATGAACATCGGGCTATCTTTCACTCCTTTGACTGTGTGTCTTATAATTTTTAACACCCACTTAATCTCTTTAAACGAAACAATAAGCTTTTGAGACATTGCAACATTGGACAGGCCGCGAGCTTAAACGGTTGGAAAAATGGGTCTTGTCTATTTCTTCATAAGTCTATGCGATCGTGTTTTGATAATTTATTAACAAATTATTATATTTATGCTAATGATACATAATCAACTGAACATGTGAGTATGAAAAAATACTCATTGGAAGTATCTTGCCGCTTCTTCTTCGAGGATCATTCACAGTAGGGATTTGTTGAAGTGATGGCGTAGTTTGACTTTCGAAAATTGTTTGTAAAAATCAACTTTCCAATAAATTATATGTCATTTCATGTTTGATAGGACTGATTATGAACGGTATCTGTCACAATAATGCAGGACCCCCGCTTCGTTTACGGTCGACGACGCGTCGGCGCTGCCTTTGGTGTTACTGAACCCTCAAGGCTGAAAGTGACTACCATCAAGAGGCTCTTCTGGTCGTGGGTCGACTAGTTATAGAAAAATTAATAATTATTATTATTGTCATAATCACTTATCATAGCCACATTCAAATCATAAATGTTAGACTTAATTTAACACCTTATAGATTAAAAGGTTTTAATTCCGTTGTGAAATATCGCTTTAATATTTGTTCTTGGATTTAAAATTAATATATATAACTTCATTTTTCTGTTTTAACTGTGGTGTACAAGAGTGTGAACAAAATAAAACGTCATAAAATATTTCAGTAGACAAATCGAAGGCTATTTCGAGCGTGGCAAAAAATCACAAAACTGGTTGTAATTCAATACAATACATCCATGTGCCCCGACCTGCTGTAGGAATGCGTTGTGCGATTAAATTCGGAGCCTGGATCAAAAGGTTGGACAATGGTCAAAGGCATCATTCACGGCTTGGCCGATATAAAGGAACAGGTAGTAACACTGCAATCTTGACGTCAATCCCTGTTTAGTGAAGCGGAGTGTGGGTAGCGATACATTTGTCGGTTTCTGGAGCATTTATGTAACGAGATATATGTATTTATGTAGGTGTAGATAAATTATAAACGCAATGTTAATTGGTTATTTTGAATGAATAGTCGATAAACCGACACACAGCACAGCAATACACAGCACGACTTGCACGATAGATCGTTCATCGCCATCCGTACTTTGATCAGCACTGTACACCATGAGCAGGGGAAGTTGGATTGGACTAAATGGGACATGTGCTCAAGTGTTGCAGTGGAAATTTAACACTATATTTAATATCATATCAATTAAAAACTATACATAGAAAAAATTAAGGAGTACTTAATGATTAAATGGTTGCATTAAAACACCCATCGCAACAGACATGTCTTCCGATAAGTTTCAAAACGCTGGACCAACTCGAAAAATATCTATCTCGCCCTAATATCTATTGAACACAAACATTAAAAAAATACAAAGAAATGTAGAAAATGACACTATTAAACCCTTTTCTATTAAAATTGATGAAAGAAAGACACAATTATATACAATAGTTGTTTTCCATACAGACGACTGGGTGCCAACCCTATTCGGTATTGTTACAAAATTATCGATATTCGAACATGTGGATGCAGACATTTGAGGCTGTTTTGAGCAAAAAAATCCCTTTGACCAATTGTTTGTCAAAGGTTGGTTGGAATGGTTTTTTGTTAAAGTGTTTATCGGAGTTTGACCATGGGAAAATATCAGAGATTCAGGTGGCTCTATCGGATTCGATTCCATTGTCGACCCGTTCCATCTTTTGATACTATCTTCGATCTTTATTGGGAAAGTAGATTTTTTGATATTTATACTAAAGTTGTTATTAATGTTATTTAATTCAGAAATTAAGGTTTGGAATTGGAATTGTTCAAATAGTTGGTACTATGTTAGATTCTCATTAAAGCGTGCAGTGATCTATAAATTCGAGATGATTGTGAGCGAAATTATGCAGCTATCGCGGCGTTGATACCTCAGCATCACAATGCATTATCGTTTTACCGATTTCCTGGATTTCGTGTCAATACAAGTAGCCATTAGGTTGTAATTGACCACGCTAGTTGACTCCATTGTACAGACAAATCATTAAGAACAATATAAACGATATTAAATTAAACGTTTTGATTTGAATTCGCTTTTCTCTTTGAGCTGTCTTTAATTTTTGATCAGATCTCGAACTAGTTTCTCTTAGCTTCAAGTCTTCTACTAACAAAATTCATATCATTTCAAGAACACACCTCAATTCAAATCACACCTCGATCTTATCGGAAGTAAACTATCTGACTTTTACGATGCTTTTATTCACCGGAGTGGTAATCAATTTTAAACATATTCAAATATTTAAGGAATAGTGGTGCGCGCGTGCAGCAATCGGAATCTAGATCTCCATATCGGGAGACCAGCGATCGTGCCACAAAACTCTCGCTTGCCTACACTGGTAAAACCTATCAAACTTTAAATAGCCTCTGTTGAAATGCCGACATTAACAAATCGGTATCAGAGCTTGACAAAGATGGACTCTTGAGATCCGTCTATATCCGTCTAATCTCCACCCACACTACTATTGATCGTCGACAATAAATTAATTCTTGTTATGAACATTTTTTATTCTATTGTGTTCCGTTTGAGTATTTATTTTACTAGGCCCGTAATAGAGCCTAATGGGCGGACATTGGTCAAAGGAGGTTGCTTCGGTGCACAATACCGTCTGAATTGAATTTCTTTTTGAATAGGACCTTTTATAAAGGCAGTTGTCTTGTCCTGTTGATAAAGGTCTTACGCTTAAAGCTCTGTGTATGCTTGATCTGCCCGAATCAGACGATTGTAAGATCCAATTACAGGCTGTTTAATTGATCACAATTTTGTTTCATTATGACAGTTATTTAGATCTTTCTTTAAATTAATGTAACAAGTATAATGTATTTTTAATATACTATAATACAAAAAACTAAAGAAGAGGAAAAGGGTTAAAAATTACCTTTACAAATAAAAAAGTTTATCTTCAACTAATTTCGTGCAGTAAATATCATTGATCATTTAGTTAAGTACCCCAATAAATACAAATATTGCAATTTAAATTTATATACATATATTTTACTAGCCATACTACCAAGATAGTAAATTTACTTAAGCTTTTGGAAACCGCATCAAAATCGGTTCAGTAATATTATGAATCCTATCGTCAATCATTAATATTACCCACCTGTAGATAATAAAAAATAAATCCCATTGTTAACTGCGTTGCTTGCATCCGATATACAAATTCTGATAAACAGCTTTGTTACACAAAAACATCACTCACTAACTTCAAGTTATTTACCACGAGATAATATTTAAACTGTTATACTTTATCTGATCGTCATTTCCCCAGATTACCCTGTACAAAAAAACAATGTTTGCTTTTGTTTGTAACAAGATTTGTATTGTTATTGTCGCTATAATCCTTTCTCGGGTAAGGATTCTTTGCAGCTTTTCAAATAATAAATTAAGAATCCTACTCCTTTCAAATGTAACAATGTTTATGGTGATGCCTGTGAATTTATCGTGATATTTCTGTGCATTTTAATATTAAAACAATATGAAGATGCAGTTTAATCCATTATAATGTAACTAACTTCTCCAGCGACAATGCTGGAACAGTCGTGGATCATGTTCCAGACCTTTCCATTGACGAAGAGTCTTCTCAAACTATGAACATATTATATATACTATATTACTACCTATATATGTCGTACTACACACTACCTATATATATATATATGTCGTAATTCCAATCTATGTGGTTGTATGCGTCGTGATCACGGCTAAGCTCTCTCTATCTATCAATCATCCAACTGTCTAACAAAATATCGGCACACAATACACACATCGTGAGTACCCGCGTAAAAATGTGTAGGACACAGCGATATAAGTGAAAATTATACATTTCTAATATTGTATCGTATTATTGGTAGCATCAGAACACCCTCGATGAAAACCGCCTACGTAGCTGTGTTTCTTAATAGGGACGGACTAATAAATCCAATTTAAATGTTCTCTGGACCTCCGCTGACATAACATATGTAAATCCATACGTCTTTATCTCAAGAATCACAAATACAGAATGCCGATCGATACGAACAAACAAAAAAAAGAGAAAAAAACAGCCCGTCCAGTTCGAAATTCAAAACGGGTGGCCGCCGTCCACAGATTATTATTCTAATACTAAATTAACTTCATTCCCATAATTTAAATACTGAGTTTGCGAAATAAAAGAGTACCGCTTTCGTTTTGTCCCGCTCAAATTGATGTCGATGACTGAATTCATATAATTCAGCTGTCGAATTGAATTTATCGTAATTGTTTTAAATGTAAAGTTTTGTATTTTTTTCGTTTGTCCTTAAATGTTAGTACAATATATGAGATATTAACTGTTGCTTACTGGGCTAGCAATGAACAGTATCAGATATATTATATGCGTTAAAAGAGTATTGTAATTCGTATTCCATAAATATATTCAACTCCTTAATATACAAAGTTTCGTGTAAGACTGAGAAACGCTCAAACAAACATATTTTCACATTTATTACTAAAGTGAACTCGCTGTCCACGTATAATCGAAGTGTATTAAATTTACGTGTAGAGGAGAGCAAAAAAAATTGTGTTACATTTTTGAATTTATTATATATTGTGTAAAACTTATATATACTTAAGTGAGATTTAGTTTTGTTTATAGAAAAAAGAAATATACATTTTTGAACACATATCTATTTCATTAGGACTAATTCCAATGTAGATAAATTAAGTAAGTTTAGCGGTAAAAAAAATGTGGTTTTCTGGAATTTGTTTTGTTGATAATTTAAGCATAATTATTAAAATATCACAAGTAACGAATTAGTTGTGATGTACCTATGCAGAAAATATATATATTCACGTCTTTGCCTACAGAGTGTTAATGCCATATTAATCAAGTCACAAACAAATCCCATCTAGGAATTTCCACTTGAACTTCGTTCGAAGTATCAAGAGAAACGTTGCAGCAATAATTCCTGGACAAGGATCAAGATTGAGAGTTCCGCTTGTAAATGCGATGCTTCGATATTCTCTTAATGAAGACATATTGAATCGCTAAGCGGCACCAGACAACATATAGGCAATGTTTTAAATTGACATGCGGCTCTTTTATACCGCATCCGCTCAATTCTCGAAAAAAGAAGCAATTGCTAATGATAAAATAATACTCTTAGTTGCTTTAAAACAATAAGAAAACCAGTATTCAAAGCGAACACTGAATCCGCTGACTGACAACCGTCAGCAAACCTTTTATTTAGACATTATAAATCCTCTGTTTGAAACAATAAAAAATAATGATTCCAGCACCAACGTAAAGCAAGTGCGAAACTATCAATTAAAATGCCGTGAAACGACAAAAACCCATGTCAATTAGTAATACGCGTTCGAAAACAAAAATGAATCGCCGTGCCCATTAATATTATATTGAAGTACGGAGTGGAAGCCGGCAAAGTTAACTTCGATTTTTAAAAGTTTGCCAAAGTTCAACCAACATAGGGAATGTTCGTCTAGCCCGCGCATCTAATAAAACAATTCGACCATTTCCTAATTCACATCGCACTTTTGAGAAGGGTTTTTAAAAGCCAACGGGATTTACCGTAGACAGCTTCTGTTTCGTTATTTAGATCGCCCTAAAAGCGTTTTCGTCAGTTTTTTAACTTTATCCCGTGACCCGTGTTAATTGTAAGGAGTTGTGCGAACCCGATAATTGCTAGCATTTTTGATCAATAACAGTGAAACTCTAAATCTGGTAGCAAAATAATAATTTTGCGAGCTCACAACATATTTTTCACAATGGAACCCCCCATTGTTGGCTGCAACAAAAAACGAGTACTTCGGAACTTGCGTTCAAAACAAGAACAAACGTGTCATCGACGAAATGACGCGTGTCGACCAATCGGGCGCGAAGGCCGTCGTCGTCGATGACGTCACGCTGCCACCGACCAATCGCAGTGAGCTGTCGCCTCCGGTCAACTTGGACTAATTGCCTATGTGTGCGATAACGCTAGGTTTGAGAAGAATCTGAGCGCTCGAGCCGGCGCACACGCATACGTACGTTTGACATAATGAGTGCCTATACTCGCAGTTTGTGCCAAACGAGTTCAAACTACACAATGATCTGCGGTATGATTCAAAATTATTCTTAATTACTAAATAAATAATTTGCATTGGAATGTAAACACATATTAAAATTCCCCCATTTTCATCTATCACAACTATCCAGGTCACAATTACTGGATTTGACATTTCTGGCGTGCTTCTGACCATTTTCTCGACGCCAAAGTAAAACATGAGAACGTTAGTTAGCTCACAGATTTGAATAAAATGTGTGATTAAATAAAAATAGCAATTGGCCAGTGAGAACCACGCTCGAATAACAATGGAATGGCTACAATTGGGTTTGTGAAGATAGTTTCTAATTGATGAAATAAATATTTTGGATATTTCTTAAATCTGTGACACGATTCTTAATTATATTTTGATTTACTTCCTAAATATTAATTTATGTTAGTAAAACCAAGGATGTATTCATCAGTCTTGTGGGTATTAAAAGGATCGCAAAGCACGGAGCCTTATAAATATAACACCTACCTGACGTAATATTGACATGAAATCATGATATAAATAGTCTTGTTGCAGTAAAAGTTGATTATGCTGGGTGGTGGACCTGTTGTAAGATCTATTAGGTATTCACTTACAACTTTACAACCCTAGAACAATAACAAAGAAAGAGAAAGAGAAAAGAAAAACAAGAACAGCGTTTTGGTTGCTAATTGTAACCAATCCATAATGCTGATTTCGTGATTTGCAACCAATTCGTTACCAACTTAAAGATGTAGTTCAAGAATTGGTATTTGAACTTGTCCCTATTTCGTATCTGACTTCATAATTCACTTCACGATGTACCTCATAATGTTGTCATAAAGCAGTTGTATCAAGCAACTTTATTTTACGGTTTGAAGTATAATATGTTGGCAGTTGGGTCCAAAGACACCAATCCTTAAGTAGCTCAGCAATAACTAGTGACCATTGATAGCTCGTGAACAGATCTTCTGTTTGTTAGGTTAGCTGCAAACATTTACTTAGAGACCTATTCAGATAGAAGCATTATTAGCTGGCGTTGCTAGTTGCTAATTGGTTAGCTAGCGACGTTTGAGTGGGCATGCGGTATACGCTGTTGGCATGACCGTTACTTGTACTAGCAGCAAATATCGCTTGTTCTGAATAGGGGAATAACTTTACAGTGACCACTTTTTACGGTAATAACCAACAAACGAGCAGGCAGTCCACGTATCAGTAAGTGGTCAATGCCCAACTTTGCACTTCTACAAAACTAAGGATTTTACTGAAGCGTAGTTGACAAACAAAACACGTCAAAAACATTTCAAGATTAATACTGGAAGGTGATACCTGGCCGGCACATAAAGAATCATACCACTGCATGGTTACTGATACGAACCTAGTGATCACTAAGGAGGAATCTGACTCTATAGTCTCGTTCATTGGTCAGCAACTTGCACCACAAGATGGGATGCTGGCTTGGACTTGATTATAGAAAGGATCTCTTACACACCCATTCCGCACTTATTTGCTGGACTGATAGATCATTGTAACGCTCCTCTCGCATTGAAGGGATTTGAGTCCACCACGCTTTGCATTTGCATGGAATTTGGAAAATGGAAAGAGATTTGCATGGAAAAGTACCTCCCCCATCAGATCGTCACAGAACACCAGATGGTTCGCTGGTTTTTTCATGTAGTTTTTTAGACGAGCCACCTGATGGTAAGTGGTCACCGCCACCCATAGCCTTCAGTAACACCAATGGCATCACTAAAGTATTGCCGACATAAAAGGAAGCTCCTCCACACGCATTGCTTTTTCGTAAGTAAAAAATAATTTCATAAATTTGTCGGGTTAAATTAAATATTACTCGACTAATTACGAAATTTCATTAATTGTCACCGCTTATTGCTTATCGACTTAATACTTATTTTTAGTTGGTCAGTCAGTATGCCGTCAACTATGTAGACTTTATGTCTCTCGTTTCCTTAATTAAGGAAGCGCTACAATTTAACACTTTTACTTAGTTTCTAAGTTGCATTTATTAAATCAAGATTACAATGAAAATTTAGATAATAATTTTAGCAGCACAGTAACTATTGTTTATTATTTTGTAAGCAACGGCTACTTACGATTATTTTATTTGGTAACACAATATCTCTACTCAGTTTACACTAATAGGACTTAGGCGTAAGTAGAAATGTATATGGAATTAGAAGTTTGATATTCTGCTTGGATTGTTTGTGGTGCCCTAATTGTGTATGTTCATACCATCCGTGATGTACACAATTCTTGGATATGAACGTGTTTTTTTTATTACCTACAGTTTGGGTTGTTTCGGTGTTATGTTTCACTAACAGAGAACTGTGTTCTAATAGTAAGCGGTATTAAAAATGTATTAAAATATTACTTTTCTAGAATGTTTTTTTTACTTCTAACGTAAAAGCAGTATAGTTTGTAGTAAAAAGGTAACTAGTAATAACATTTTATTCGTCCGCGTGACACATTTCTATCTTTATTACCAAGTTTTTTGATCATACAAATACTGTGACGTCATGTTCGTAATAAACATTTTATTGAAATGGACTATTGAAGTAGCCATTATATTTCATTTTTACAAATGGTAATCTTTGAAATCAACTTATAGCGCCGGCAGCGCGCTTAGTTTACAGTTTGCTGTGACCAAATTCTTAAGTTCTTCTTTTTGTCAGTATATATTCACTATAATTTCATATTTATTCAAAAAATAATAATAAATACGCACAAGCAGAAAAGTGACGTATTTAATTATGAAACAAGAAATAGGCATAATTTGGTTACGTCTTCATATCGCCCTCAAACGGTTCAGCGTTCCTCTATGGGGCTTGGAGTTCGTTTTTACAATAAGGTTCCAAAGTTGATACGTGAGTTACCCATTGGAACTTTTAAGCGACGCGTTAAAGGATATTATGCTATAGATGAATATATTAATGACAAGGACGCCTGGAAACAACAGTTCCGAAGGCCATGTCTGAGACGTATGACATATCCAAAAAAGAAAATTTAATATAATTCAAATTTTTTATTCACGTTTGTGATTAAATTTTTAAGAAAACAAAAATATTTTTCGTTTTTCACTGGTAAAAAGCGTCAGTCAGTGTGAGTTCTATAAACCGTGGATAGGTCTTAAATATTTGAAGACGGTTAGCACTCGAGTCTTTTCACCGAGCCCTCGCCCTTTCGGTCAGCGAGATGACCACAATACTATGCAAATATTTGCCACGCGAGCGCCGAGCCCTGAGCTATTAAGTAGCTTATTGTAGACCTGAATAGTCTCAGTGGAGTTGGTTTGAACGTGGCTTCGCATTTGCTTTCTGAGTAATGTCAAAACATTGCATTAAACTAAACCAGATACATACATGGTCAGCTGAGCGACATTATTAATTAATCTGGTTGGGTGAAATCAAGAAATTTGTATCAACAAGAGTTGACTCTTTAAATCTTTAGTTTTTATGGACTGTATCAAGTTAAAGATCCTAAGAGATCTTTTCTACACTGTCCATTCTGCGAGTTTATACTTCCGTACCTGCTTTAGTTACTGCATAATTTTCCTTCTCGCAGCAGTATGTCAATGGACGTTGCATAAGAGATTTATGATAATAGAAGAATTATGTACATCATTTTTACTTTTGGTCGTACTGGGGCGACCTAGAATACTCTCACCAATCCCATGCTGGCAGAACAGGGGTTCGTGAAAGGCGACAGAAGATAGCCTGCTTGGTTACCACCAATGGCTTATGTTATCAATATTAGTATTAAGTCATTAATATTATTACTGGTATTATCTTTCCGTGAAGCCTGCCTGGCTAGCTACCACTCTCCTGCTTGAGTCAGCCGCCAAACGACTCGTCGTGTTCCAGCTGGGGGTTTGAGAGCCAGTACTTTCTTTCTTCTTATTTCTTGGCCGACAATGCATCAGTGATACATATAGTGTCCCATAATGTCCATGGCCGATGGTGACCACTTACATCAGGTGACTCGTCTGTTCGTTTGTCGGCTAGTAACGTTAAAAAACATGTATATTTTTGCGAGACAAGCAACAAATTTGAGATAGATACAGACATGTTAGTCTTCTTTATCGCCTTATGTATGAAATACTATCTTAAAAACATCAAATATGTTTAGCGGCGACCGTACTATTGAACACAGCATCTGATTAGATTGATTCGTTTTGATTAGCGTGTAATATAACAAGAAGATCCGACATGATGTCTTTATGACATTAAAAAGTCATGCATTTTACCCACTAGAGGATATTTGGCAATCATTGTTCGCATGAGAAGAATCGCGATTTCATTTACGAGTACCACAACGATTCAACACTTAATGATTAAGATGTAGCCTTGATTATAAGCTTGCATATGGATTTACCGTGAAATGAATAGAGGACACATTTACCTATACTTAAACGGCTGTTTCTATTTCCTGTTATCTCCTTAATAAAACCGAGTTAACTCAGAATCTGTTTTTGTACCTATTTCTGTCACTGGAGTAAATCTTCAACGCTGCATAGATATATAGAAAGTTAAAATGACCGCAGTGAACTTTATCATTATCAAGGATTTAGATGACATAAGTATCTTGATATTATTTCGGTTGACAGAACCAATGTTATTATATTATATAGAAATATCTAAGGAGCACACATTCATGTCCATCGTCCATCAATTACCTTAGCAAAGTACGTAAAACAGCTAAAGTCGGTGACTGGCGGAATATCGTTATTTCAAAAGGCACGTCGGGCCAGTCCATTTCCATCGGGCAGTTGTTAAATTTTGTCGGAGGACTTTGAGCGGTATAAGTATTTTTGATTTGGAGTGACAACTACCTTATTGCGTGTCCGCTCTAGATCATGGTACCGCATGGTACCATGATGACCGCTCGATAACTCGTCGATTACCAACAAAGATCCATACTTGAGCGTGGTGCTAATTTCTGGAGGCTAATTGTCATGCGTCAGATTGCGTGTCAGAGTGACCGATTCAAAACTTGGACATTTTAAATGAACATCATTGGACGTCATACTATTTAATTGTAACGGGTTTAGGATTTTACTATTTACGATTTACATGGAATATGGTTACAGCGCTACATGTTCGGAGTGATTATTTTGTATTGATTATTCTTTTAAGTTACAACAATCGTAAGTACCTGTTACAGCTTTTTCTTTTTAACGAGACAGCGCATCATTGTGAGCTATAAAAAAGATTGTTATTGATGAGATTTTTTATAAGCTCGACAGTAGGTATTTAGTTTAAAAATATACAAATTACGACCGGCCCCTCAGATTTTTGGAGATACTTGTCTGTTAGAAAATTATCTTATTTCAATGAATCTTATCAAAGTTATTGATTATTAAGAAGTTTATTAATTTTATAATGAAGATTTATTTTAACGTTTACACACTCACTCCCCCGCACTAGGATCCTCGTGTTGCGGGTGGCATGGACTTACACAAATATCACATTACTAACAGCCATAACCCGAGAACAAACATTGGTCTATCATATAAATTATCTGCCCCGACCGAGAATCGAACCGGGGACCCCTCGCTCGGCAGGCAGTGTCATTACCAACTGGGCCATAGGGTCGTCATTTACTTATTTTGAATTACACTTCTATTAAATTTGTTAAATAATCGACATTCAGAATTAAATTACAAAAAATATATATGTGTATTGTAATTTTGTAAATAACTAGTTGATTAATTAATAATTATATCTAAAATCAATTTTGTAACATTTTCTGCATGTAAATTCAAGTAACGCATAATAGTATTTATAAATATTTAAATAAATTTTTGGAAAATAAATAGTTTAAGCAAGAATCTTTGAACATCTCATAACACTTTCTATGTAGCCGACCCGCGATATATCTGACACGGCCCTTCGTCAATTTAACCCAAATAGATAATAGAACTGATTGCCTTATCAAGTGGTCAAGATGACCACATATAAAACAAACCTTTATCGGTTCTCATGCTTGGTTCAACCGCATAGTGGTATGTTATAAATTTGACAAATGAGAAGTAAATTTTAAATATTTTAACTTGTATGGTCTGAAATAATAATGTCGTAGAACGACTTTGGATATACTTGTACGGATTCTTACGCAGTTGCGCCTAGTTAATTATTAATAATTAATAGTTAATAATAATTAACTGACAATAAATTGAAAAATTATTAAATACAAATGTCGTCGAAAATAGTTAAATTATAATAAATTTACAAATATCAACTTGAAGTTAAATATTTATAAACAATTTATGTTATTTCAAGATTAAGGTGTCATTCGTTCTTACATCGTTATAAAAATTAAATTATAAGAAGATAAAATAATGACAAAAGTTTTATGAGCTCAATTAAGAAAATAATTTTTAAATTTGTTAATGACCAAAGTGACGCGTTAATTTAATGTGTGAATCTGAGGTTTGAATGACCAATAAGCGGTTTTTATCACATTATCGTTTATTTATGAATAAATATTTTTAATTAAAATATAAATAGGTAAGTGAGATCTTATGCTCCAGTTATACAAAAAAATTAATATGAAACATCATTTTATTTAAATTGTTTTCAAGTATTTTTTCATCTTACGATGACAATTTTCATGAATGTCGGAAACTTTACTAATTAAATTATAAGGCTTGTAACTAGTGATCAACATAAGGAATATTTTTAAATGACTCAACATGTTACAACAATATCTTTAGTTTTTTTATTTCACTTTTCTTAAACTATACAATGAAATACATGGTTTTTAAGAAATAATTTATTCAACATATTAACAAACGGATTGTTAAAAAAACATAAATGTTACCTTGCGCGATGCGTACAGCTGGCATCTTAATTCTCATCTTGATTTGGTCACCTATTTTTAGATCTTTAACAACTTCTTTTATCCTTAGAAATCTTTATCTTAGTATCGCTATCGGACGACAGTTTTCTAAAACACTTCACATACGCCGCCGTCGGTCAGGCGACTTATCGTCCTGCTTCTAAAACGTTTCTGATAAGGGAGGTTCAGATGTCACGAAATTGTCCTTTACGAAACTCCGACGGCAACGAACCAAAACAAAAGTTTTACTCATTTTTAACATTTTGTCATAGTCGCGAATTGAAAACTACTCTCTTACTTTTTCCTTTTCATAGTGCAATGATTCAATTTACGCCGCGGCCGAATGTTTACTCGCGAAATTCGGCCGGTCATAAAGATCTTTATCAACACTTGAATGAACGTCTCAGTACCCTATCTTATCTGTTCGCACCTAGTGATCTTGAAATTTTTCAAACTATTCGTACCTCACACTTAATTCATTGTTCGTTCACTTTTCTGTCCGATGCCATTAATAATTCACTAGTAACTTCTCCGACACTTTGACAAATAATGGGTGAGTGAAAGTTTTATTTTTTCTATAAAAATATGGGACGAAAACCAAACGGGACAATTCTGTCTGTATTTTGTTTGTGATTGTCGTTTCGCGATCGTAAACGCGTGCGGAGCGGTGCGAGGCAGGTGCGCGGCCGGTCGCCCGCTCTCGCCCGATGTCCGAGAACGTCTGTCCTGTGTCCCTTCTTGCGAGGGCTCCGCGGCCTGCTCATGTCCACGACTCGCGCCGTCTCACTCGGCCGGCCGACGTTGGCGCGTGCGAGTCCGTATGAAGTAGCCAGGGGTTACTCGCGGTCGCCATCGCCTCGGCTGCTCGACAGAGATCGCACCGCGCGCCCCCTATCACCGTTGCGTGGGAGAGAAGAGGACGGGCATAAATCATAAGTGCCGTGCGTCGGTGTGCGTGCGCGGGTGGGGCGAAGATGCAGCGCGTACAAAAGAAAAGGGATAATATTTGCCTGCATATTTCATGACTCGATTAGGCGATGGAATTTTTAATTTAATGGACCAGCGCCGCCCGGTCAGTCTACGTTTTAAAACATGTTAATTAACACTAAAAGATAAGTTTATTTTTGGATTTTTTTAAGCTCCTTCCGTTTAGTGAATCATGATACTGGCTGAAAGTTTTAATTTGACCAAAAATTTTGTTTTAAAATAAATATTGGCCGTTTAGCTCCAATTTATTTAATATTTTGTAACAACACTTAAGAACACGAACGTATAATATCTTCACTACGATCAAGACGGGCCTCTTTTTTTTAGCAGGAGCGTATTCGTAGCGAGCGCTACGGGCTACGGCTCGCGTAGATGGTAGAGCAAAAGTTTTTAATTTATTATTGTTATTAGATAATTCGGCTTATTGCTGTGTTGTTGTGTTGGTTATAGAATGGCTCGTATAAGATTTGGGGTATTTCTTAAACGCGCAGAACGGTGTCGGAAACACTCAGCCCCCTGTACTTATACTGAAAGTGCGCTTCCAATAGACTCAGGTTAAATAATAAAAAAGACGAACGCGATAAATGGGCCGGTATCGACGAACGCAACACGTAGGCGACGTACCACGAGGAGGCCACTGAGATCTTTCACTCTCACTCTCGCAGCTCTACGGCGCATTTTTTCCTCCACGTTATTTTACTTAAGAAGCTCCGAGCAACTTATCTCGGTCGGTCCTTGACTTTAATAAGTTTTATGAGTGTCAGTCGAGACTTAACTGGCGCGCGAACGGCGACGGAAAAGAACTTTTTCATAATTGTTTCCCAACTGACTTTGGGAAGTTTGCGGATTGTCGCGTTCGATTTTATTGAATTTTAACGATTTTTAAGCGTTGGTATACTGTGAATATATTAATGAACTGATATTTTGGTATATTTATAATTTTTTTTAAGTCATATGATGTGTACAAACGTGGTCTGTCATCGTTCTCTTTAGATGTTTAATTAGATTTATTTTTCGGGTTTATGAAAATTTATTAGTACAGATAGTTTTAATGGAATATGACTTATTTTAAAATTATCGCTCAAGTTTTAGAAGCGGTTAAAATAACAGATTTTTTCGAATAAAACTTTGGTTTGTACATTTGGAGTGAAAAATGTTTTGTAAAAGTATCTCTTCCCCGAAGTGCTTATTGCCACGCTTGACAAACACTTTTCTGGGAGGCTGTACAAAAATAAACTACAGTGCAAATAGCCTAGGGTCATCTCGTGTCCAGCTCGCAACATAACCTTGAAAAACCTTTTATCTCGCTCTAAATCGAGCTCGTGCGGGGTGAAAATAGAGACGGATAGGGTTGTCCGTTTTCTCGGGAGAAAAGCGCGGGAGATAATGACCGATGTATGGCCATCTCGTTCATATGTAGGAACGTGTGACCGATCTGAAAGGGATGGTGTATGTGTGAAACGTTTCCCGTGTGAGGCTTTTCGGGACGCTACTCGGCGCTAGGCGGCGTAAAAAGCGCCAGAGGAATTTCCATTTGGGTTCTTTTCTGAGTGACTTGATACAAAGGGTAAATTTACAAAACGAATAAGATCCTAGTTGAGTGCCTATTAACAATTATCTTAAATAGTATTATTTAAAAAAAGGGCCATATAACGCTAAGTAAAATACTACAACCACAAACGACAAATTTTACCGACTTAATTTGAGATCTAAGACTCGCAGTGACCATTTAAGGTTTTACGGTGTTAAATGGTTGCATCCATCTTGAATTCGACCTCCCCTGCCAGTGTCCTGTTTAATAACGGACGCAGGAGCTTTTAATTTAATGGCAGAGGTCGCTGAGCACTGCACCACCAAGTTTATCTCCAACGGTATCAATTGATTGGTATCAATTGTGGAATTTATAATAAACCATGATAATGTTGTCTCTTACTTTCTTCTTATCTCTTGGCCGACAACACATCGGTGATACCTTTGATGTCGCGGGCGACGTTGACAACTTACACATCAGGTAACTCGTCTGCTCGTTCGACGGCTATCTTTATTAAAAAAACATATTTTGAACGTATTCCGTTTACAGTATTGCACACCGAGTAAAGCAGGACTCCCGATTCCATATGGGTTGTAAGTACTTCTGGTTGTTAGAATGTTGTACAATCAAATAGCCCCTCTGATTGTATTAAAAGAATAAAAAAGTTACCTTCATATTGATCTACTCAGTAATGTAAGCTGCAACTCTGTGGAAATTTAAGAAACTTGTCCGAGAATATTACCGTAAGCAACTCATAGTGTGATTCACCTATGTATATATGTATATATTTTTTTCTATTTTTATTTATCACCTACCGCAACTTTTAACCTTCGCCAAGGGTTGACTGGTGGAGAATGCCATCAGGCATTAAGTCCGCCCATTGTAACTTAGTTTTAAGGTGTACAATGAAGAATAAATAATAAATAAATGTCCGTAAATTAATTTAATAATTTCGTTTTTTTTTTAACATTTGATAGATGATAGTTACAGTACGGAACTACGACTGTGTGTTCCACATAAGTTACTTTTAGTAATGTTGGGTTAAACAAATACTAATTTTAGCTAATTAGTAAACACTGGGCATGTAATACGAAACTGTAGTGTGAGTAATAACTCTCTGTGTAATGCTATCAATATTTGATTACAACAGCACTACGTAATCGAATAATTCAATGTATTTTGACTTCATTACTGAAGTCACATAACACGGTTTTGTCGCTTGCGTTAGCCTGAAACGCTTCGGTGACTGATGTTACGACACATAGACGGTGTTGATCATCTGTCACCTACCATACTAACCCTGCTACA
>PDGT01000003.1:1700209-1846417 GCA_003671415.1 Megathymus violae | reverse complement strand
AACTACCACATTTACATACCCCTTCTGCGCAATAGTCGATTGTTGCAAAAAAAAAATATGCGACAAAATTTCGGTTCCTTCGTAATTATACCCATTTTCGTTCAATATGGACAATACGCTTTAATGTGTTAGTATTTACATTGTGTAATTATCTATTGTCTTACATTGAGAACGGAAAAATATTAGTTAACATTATAAAGAAAAAATACAAAACGTATAAATAAAAAAATGTATCGATCACGATAAGCAGGTTTCTTTATATCAATAGCCGACAAACGCGCAACCCGCGGCGGCGTCACTGTCACTGGTTATCACTGATCGTGGACATTACTAACACCAAAGATATCACCGACGCGTTACCATCCGAAAAGGATGCGAGAATCCCGTTTACAATCCGCTTTTAACATTTCAATGTTTTCGATATTATAACAAACTTATGTTAGCATGTCTAATTTAGTGCTAAATTTCTTAAAGAGATATTCTATGCGTCTTTTGTTAGTTGTTTCTAATCCATATACTCCTTTTATAACTCATACTTATACAAGGTACCTAATATCTCGACTCTCATAGTCGTTTTCCGTGTAGTAAACTACGGGTAAATTGACTACTGTTATTGTAATTATGTGAATGTAACAAACGGGTTTGACGTCTTCAGTTTATGCTTAAATTTGTAAGTGGTTGCCGTCACCCATGCACATTGTCATACCGAAGGTATCACTAATACCACGCCGGCGAAGAAGGAGGCTTGCACACGGAACCGAATCTTGGCCTTACGACACCACAAAATTTCGGTTTCAACTTCCCTTTGTTTTATATTACTTTATTATTAAATATTACAAAAGTATTTTACTAAATAAAGTTACTAAGCCCGCGTTTCAAAAACCTACGTTTATAAATGGCATCCGCATTGTTTTAGTAATATGTTTTCTTTAATTATATGAATTTGAAATATATTAATCAATGATATTAGCTGCAGTCAGGATGATAAAGTTTTATTAACTGCTCTCTAAGTAGATGTCCATATTAACTTTTATTTTCAATCCCGCGGGAACAGATCAGGAACAGATTATGACTGGTATAGTATACTATACTATACTAATATGCTTACCATGTGATCCAAATCCGTCCAGTGGTTTTAGTACGATGCGTGGTCAGACAGCCAGTTGGACATTAATTCCAAAAATATCTGTAACAAAGTCTGCCTATATAAAAATTTACAAAAAATAATCTATATACACACTTACATTTTTAATATTAGTATCGATAAATGTGATATTAAAGAAAATATATACTAATATTGTACTCTAGAACGGAAGCATAGGGAAACAAAAGTATAGAAGTATAACATATCAATATGGAACAACTACGCGTTCTAAAAAGGGGAAAAACTTTATATATTGTGACGCAATCTAGTGATTCACATACACTTTTCTTAAATCTATGCGTAATATACACGATATGTTATGATCTTTATTACTGTTTACTTATTTATTTTTACATAACATGTTAAAATGCTGAGAACTATTGACAGTTAATTCTGCACTTACCCATTGCATGCGGCTAAAGAAACAAACTAGGTATAACAATACTATTACAATGAACTTGACACAAATAACTCAAACCAGCCAGTGTATGCTTTTTATTGATCCAACAGCACATTCCGTTGGCGGTAGGATACAGTGTTCTAAAATTAAACATTTCAACGGATACTTTTTTCTACCACCTTGACAGATGCGAGACAGGATACAGCGAAATTGCTCAATTTGAGACACGTAACGCTATATCTGAGAAAGTATCGAATTCAGAAATACTGTCGCGACTTGTGACATCGGGTTGTTGCTATTCCATCAAACGTCAAATTTCTTATAGTTATTTATTTTCTTTTTATAAGTTAGTAGGTACTCTAGGTACTCTAGCGCAATCTGTTATACAGGTTACTCTAATACGGACTCCAGGCTTTCAAGCAGTGGTGACACTTAGAACTTTAAGGCAGTTCGAGGTAATTTTCACTAGATCACAAGAAAGATTTGTTGTGAGAGAATTAAATAATATTTTTTATTTCAAATTAACACCTAATAAGTGAAGGTGGTGTCCCAAATGGTGACGTTTAATCACTGAAATTGGAAGAGCCTTATTGCCTCGAAATCACATTTTATTCGGACGGGAATACAGAGGCAGGCATTTGATTCCAGATCAAACTACGAGTTACAAATGACGAGGAAAAGCGCTTCGTTTGTACGGGAGGGTTCTTAAGGAAAAAATGTTCGCTACGCCGCACGCACGGTGATGGAAAGCGGATGGGAGAATTCAGTCTTGCATACGTGCGCACACTGTCCAAAATGTGTCCTACTGATTACCAAAAGGCTGGCTTACCTGCGCCGATGCTCCTTGAAGATCTTCACTAAGTCACTATTCAGTTAAACTTACATTTAAGTCGAATTTAGGTTTTGTTATTTTAAAAGAACCTTTATCTCTACACCTTTACTTGGCGGCACAGTATTTAATATCCGAGCCATCGACCACGTTGCGTAGACAGCGAATATCAGTTCAATGAAAATTCCTCTTCTAGTAACAATCAAAATAACGTGTGTAATGACACGTTAATGTATATTTTATATACTTCTAACTTAATTTAATTTCTAAAATTTTTGCTCAACTCAAATAATTTAAAATATTATTTAATCTAAGTACCTATACATTAACTGCTTTTCAAACATAAATTATGGATAAACCGTATCAGGTTGTATCCGTCAGCCTTTTATCAACGTTTACTTTAATTATTTGTAATTTAATAGAAAGCAAAAGAATTGTGTTTATTGGGCTGCCTGTTAGAATTAATATTTGATGACCCCATAGCTCAGTTGGTAGTGACCCTGCCTGCCGAGCGAGGGGTCCCTGGTTCGATTGCCGACCGGAGCAGACATTTATGTGAGAGATAAATGTTTGTTCCCGGGTCGTGGGTTTCTGTGATGTCATATTTGTGTATGTCCATGCCGCCCGCAACACAGGGAATCCTAGTGCGGGATGTGAGTGTGTGAACGTTTATTTATTTGTTTAATTAATATGTATCAGCGAAGAAAGAAAGTATGGGCTGTCTTGTAGAATTATTTTCTTGTTAAATAACGCGTTATATTTATTATAGACTTTTAAAATTTTTATAAGTGCAGTTGTCTGTTTGTTGAAACGGGATCGTGTTGCGCTCTTGGCTTTAGATTATTTTAGCCAACTAGTTAGCTCGGGACCCAGCGGTTCTCTGCAACGTGTATAGGTAAAATAAAAAGATTAAGCTCTCAGAGGGTGTTTCTATTTTAGCTTTCAGACAAATTCAATTTGCTTTGACAATTCAACTATTTAATTGAAAATCAGCTTTATAATATATATATATAAGGTCTTATTTTATTAAACATTAGTTTATGGCGAGTGGAATGTCACACGGAAACTTAGCAGCTTTAGTGAGTTGCTGGACTACGAGCTACTGGATGTACACAAGATGATATTCCATGTAAGTTTGGGAAACAAGAGATAATAAGTAACAATGAAAAATTTTCTAAAATTTTACTCTATGTTAATATTTCTATTCACCTGTATCGAATATATTCATTCATTGACATAACAGTCTGTTTGCTTGAAATATTAATTAGCAACCCAACAAATTCCATATTTGTTAGACCTCTTTGAAAACCCCGTATTGATGCAGAAATGTAGAGCAGGTGTCTTTCCTCATAATTGTTGGCCTGAAGCTGTACTACGCATCTTCAATGTTAATCAGTTGTGGTTAATTACCAGTTTCGAAGGATTTTACACCATCTGGTGACCGTCGATATGCCTTAATTGCTATGTACCGGGCCGAAACCAGCACTTCAAAGCCTAGACTTTTATAATTATGAGAAAAGACTTGTGTCTTACAATGACTTGGTAATCTACCTAAACGCTCCATACCTGATATAAAACAAACCAATTAAATATAAACAGTAAAGTTTTAAACTTGCAAGTGATGTTTTGATTGTCACCAAGTTGACAGTTTACAGATGTTATTTCACGCTCGCTCGGTAACTCATTCGTTGACAGTGAAGCGATGTCCTTACTTTGTGTCGGACACATGTGCCGGAGTGTCCTTGAAAAGGGACTTGCGTAAGTGTCGATCTATTTTAAAACTTTGTGGATGCCCTTCATTTTAGTATCCACCTTTTGAGCGCAGGGTGAAGATAGAAATAAGGAATAAATACATTTTAGGATCCTCTTTATTTTTATGGTTGTAACAAATTGGTGGTAACATGTCACTGCAACCGATGGTTGTCTGGTACTAAACAAAAATACCTCAGAGGTTGTATCAGTGTTGGTCTACACATCCGTCTTCCACATATGTAAATTTATGTAGACCTTTAAAATTAATAAACCTCAGCTTTCTTTGTTGTTAACCCTGATATACAAACAATATATAAATATTAATCTGTGCATTGGAACGATTTCATCTTCGTCTATGACTTACTTGCGAAACTGTGGCTAATTAAGGAATATAATGTACTCTGAATTATTGAAATTAAATTAATTCACGTAATAACATTTGTATTCACTATTATATATTTATCAATGAAACGTATCTCTTCATCACTATAGTACAAGAGGAACTTTAGCTTTTATTTTAATCAATATAATTATATTTCTAGGACTCAATTCCGCCTCTTAAAATATTACTCAGTTCTATTAAAAAAAAAAAAAAACTAGTGGCCAGATTATTTACTAAAAAATGTACTGTAAAATATTTCTTATTTTACTTTATATTACCTGTGTCATTTGCAATAGTTGTTCCTACTAAGGAAAACAGTGATGAAGCATCGTATTACTCACTTAAAGAGCCTTACTAATAAGGGTCACTTATATCGGCACCCTACAAAACTTAATGCAACTTTCTTTACCATAGAGTTGACATGTATTTGAACTAGAAGCGAACCGCGTAAAAATTCTGCAAGGAAGATTCCACCATATGGTCCAGTTAGTATTGATTTAGGAACGTAGAAGTAAAAGCTAATCAGAGATGTTACGGAGCTCCGTAACCAAAAGTATCGGATATCCGAAATAAAAATATATGTGAAACCGTAAATGAATCCGATAAAAATTTCGAATAATTTATGATTGGTGCAGAGTATAAATTAAACACGTTATGACAGGTTTTCGTTGTTACTGTGCTGACACACTTGTTATTTTAGGTGTTTTCTATGATTACAATATTAAATAATACCTAGAAAGAAAGTCTAAATGTTACCTTGTAAATACATTATATATTTTTAAAGTCCTAAATAATTTAATATCCGTTACCGTAACCGAAACCGGTAAAATTTTAGACATATATCCATATCCATTTCCGAAATTTCATATCCATAACATTCCGACAGATTATTAATTATTATTAAGTATTTAGGAACTACATCTATTTTTGAGCCCTGCTCAGCAAGAGGCGAGGTAATGACACCATGGCTTGATACTATGTAAGAGAGTCATTCAACAAACGGCTTCAATATTCAGGGACGGCGGTGACCACTTACCATCGGATGGTCTGGCAACTCTTAGACCAGCCATTAACAATAACAAATATAATGTAATTTTTTATCCATTCATACACTCACATGCCGTAGTTACAATGCAGTAGCGTGGTACCAATAGATCTTAGTTGGTTAAAAACCATCCATAGCATCGCAAAGCTAGCCATAATTAGGCATGCTAGTTTTCATAATTTCTATGAAGATAATTTTACTAAACCAAATTATTATGATAATATGTTGTAATTTATAATTATGTTACAAGTTATATTAGATAATTTTTTCACAATTAACTTGATTGTATATTGGAAATACATACTTATTAAATTAGTATTGATTTACTTTGCAACAATCCGCAAGCACAATGTATGATGGTATATACATCTGTACATGCATAGAACCTCCCTCCTTCCCACGAAGGAAATGAAGCGTTTATGATAAATAAAAGTATATACCATATTACATACATATACATCCCGTTTTCCGAAGGTTTTTTCAAATGTGTTAATTCATATAACGTTGCCTCCTACTAAGTAACATGATTTTGTAAGAGAACAAGATACCGTTGCGAAGGTTCAATTTCAAATTAAGATTGAATATTCGATATATCAAGGCTTTTTCGTTTTAACAGCTACTCAGTAGACGAAAATATTCCTAATTATATTCATAGAGTATGGCTGTTTATAATTTTAAAAGATACAGGATACGACTTTTATAAATCCCAGATTCATAAATGCGAAAAATAAATCCGAATTACGTTTGATTTAACCGCGGCAGATTCTTGCAACTAGTCATTTCGAAAATAGAACGAAAAGATAGGGTGGGTCGCTGCCGAGTGGTTAAAATTAGAACGGTCATTATCCGGAAGGATCTTGGCCGCTTTATGTCGCCCTGGTACACACAAATATTATTGTTAATAGCTTCAAACGAGCAGACGAACCACCTAATGGTTAGTGGCCACCACTTACCAGGCAAAAGAGACTCCATCCGTATCCACGACGTCATAACGGGCAAAAAGGGGAGCCCGATTTTAAGATACTCTTCCAAATATCTATACTGTGTGTTACACAGAAATTCCAATGCTCTTATGACCTTTGATTACGAAAATACAAAAAGGCAATTACAATAAACGCTATTACAGATCCGGGAGCCTTGACAATGATTTTTTTCAATTCAAAAATATCTGAAGTACCTTGCTGAAGAATGCTGAAAATGGAGTAAGATGAATATAAGGGAAGGGGAAGACCGAAGAAGAGGTGGATGTGTGGGAGACGATATGAAGATTAAGGATGTGTACACTGAGATGACGAAAATAGAGATGTTTGGAAGGAAAGGACACACTGTGCCGAACCTAAGTGATTGGGATGGGGCTGGGAAATGATGATGGTTTGAAGTACTTTGCCTAAAGGTCCTGGATATGACCAGACCAGACCAGCCAGACCAGACCAGCCTGCATGACAAAGTTTGTAGGGCAATTTATATTAGTATATTTTTATACTTTAATTACTTGGGATTTTTCTATTTCGTGTTTCGTTTATCGTCGAAGGATTAAGAATAATGAAGATTGTCGATTGATATGGATATAATAGGGTCACATACTATATCATATAACTTAAACCTACCTATTGGAAATTGGAATTGTGTTGTTACGTAAAGTTTTAATAAATTATCCAGAGATATATAAAAGTAATTATTTACGTTCATTAATTTTCACACAAAATATTTAACTTCGCACGGCATCGTAGGCGGCAGTTGATTCACAGCTAGACCCCATCCATCCTAATTACCACGTGGGGTCTACGTAGGCTCCACGGCCTTGTACGGCAGTAGAATTAACACCTGGACATAGTCTGTTCTTGGATAATACTGTTTTAATCTTCGTTAATCTCAGCTGTTTATTGTTTTGATAAATCATAGTCACTTATTATGTTGCGAAGTATTTACGGGTTTTAGAGCAATGTTGTGTTAAGTGGTACTATGAAATATTTATTACGGTCATAAGTAAAGTTAACTACACAAGTAAACATTCGTTTGATAAAAATATGTATTACTTTAATTGTAGAATGTTAAATGATAAGACTGTCAAGCTTTTTTCAATTAAAATATTCTTATTAAAAAAAAAAAAACTAATATATCTTGTCTCTCTACGCGACTATCCCATGCGTGTCATTCTGAAACTACGGGACGGATAAGTTGTAATATTTTTTTTTTCAAATACATTGACGTATGAAATAAAAGGGGCCATTATGAGAGATACATATATTATGTCGAATGAGGCTCTTTCAGATATTAAAAGTGAAACACAGTCTAGGTGCAATTTACAATATTTTATTAAAATATTTACTTGTCAAAGTGTACCGGGGTGAAAACGTCGGGTGCAGCGCCGCCAGCGTGTCACTTAGCTCTATCCTCAGGTCACTTCACTATAGAGATGTTCACACACACACACACACACACACAAACACAGACGAACCTCAAACGAATAACTCTTTATAAATTAATTGCACTAATAACGTTTATTTAATACGATTTATTCATCACAATATTCTTCATGATTTTTCTTACTAAATTAATAATAACAGTAATCACCACGACGACATAATTATATTATTAACATGCATAGTTAGGTAATACACAAAATTTTCCATTTCCCGCTACCATTCACTTCTCAAACAAAGTTAATAAAAGTATTAGTTGTACTTAAGTCTTTAAAATTTATGAAGCACAAAATATTTCTGGATACTTTAAAAATAAAAAACATCCCGTCCTACGTACATCGGGCTTAATTATTATTATATAAAATAGTGAATATAAAAATGAAATAAACATGATTATGACATCAATTTGAAATATTACTTACTAGTAATATTGATTACTACCCGTCCTCGCCTCGCATTGGAAAATTCCGCGGCCACAGATATATTTTCCGGAATAAAAATTAATCTTGATGAGAATCATCTAAATCTGTTCAGTTTTTTCAATTTAATATGTAAACAAAAAAGCAGACAAACAGACAAAAATCGAAATAAAACATAAGTTTAGGCCTCATTATCGATAGCAATAAGTGCATAAGAAAATGAAATCATTCAAAATTCAAAATAAAATCCATATTAAAAATGCGGCCCCGTGACTATTATATTATACCTGAGATTCACCATTGTCACCCCTGTCACCATTACCACATTTAGAATTACACATATAATTTTAAAATAATAAGTGTATTATTGTATATTATTCAATATTGTCATAATGTTTAATGTAATGTAACGCGAGGCCAAAATCAATTCCCGCACCTATTTTTTGCACCGCGTAGAAAATATTGTTACTAATTAATATAAGGCCAATTTAAATTTAATTGTCCATGCAGTACTCGCCGCGCTGTTAACCCGTCAAATTCTAATCTACTGTCAAAATTTAATTTACTATGCGTACAAATATTGAATCATAGCGTTGGGCGTGCGAAAATATCTGTAGGCCTCTGTACCGGTGATATTAAGTTCAATGACGTATTTATATATAATAAAAGATATTATAAAACTAAATAATATATGTTTGGAAAAACGAAAGACAGGAAACTAACTGTATTATTTAACGACGGTAGATTAGCCCAGATATAAGTGACCCGGCAAAATCAAAAGGTTCGATTCCCTGCCGGGGCATATATTTATTTTACAGATATTTGATACTAATGCGGGGATATGAGTTCGGTTATTTTTATTTTTGTTACAGAAAAATCTTAGATTAATAACAATAATTTTATTCAGGATAGTAACGCCCTAAAATCTATGTTCTTGTGTATTAACAAAATACAAGACCATGATATTATACATTTGAAGTAGCTCATAGTACGAATTTAACTTCGCTTTATCCATCTATCCGTTGCGGTTAAAGCTCCAACGCTGGACGCAGGACTTAGGCCTTGCATTACCAAAGCTCTCACTAGTCCTGAGCTTTATATGTATTTCGGCGCAGTCGCACATCATTTCCCGCTTACGTAACATAAAAATTGAAAAGCTAACACGACATACATTTCATACAGAACCAATTTAGATTTATCCCGTATCAACGGCGGCGAAGTCACGAGCCGTAGGCTTGTTAATTACAAGCAGTTTCGTAATGATGAGTCAGCTGTGAGAACCGCGTGGGCGAGCGAACGGATGCATTGCAAGAACTCGGGAGGATTCGTGATTTAATATGCTAATATGACATTTAGATGTCATAGATCAAAAGCTTGTGTTAGAGGTCAGAGCAAAAGGTTTTTTTGTATTGTAGTTGTAGTAAAAAATGTTAGTTGGTCCATATATATTTGTTGCCATACAAACAGGACTGTTATTTTATGTAATGGTGATTTATTTAAGTAAATGCCAATATAATGTACACTGTTACATTTAAGTATTAATAGTAAATTGTGTATATCCATACATCGCGACACAAGGTGATGGTGTCAGTTTGTGAACGTTTATTGTAGATCAATCATGACCCAACAAAAACTAACATTTCTCATCTCCCTGACTGGAAATTGAGCCTGGAAGTCTTCCTTCGGCAGCAAGGTCACCGTGAAATGAGTTTTAGGGTTTATTTTTCTTCCGATGACTTAACAAGTTCGATTGTAATCTGGCCCTAAATTAACTATGCAATGTTTTTCCAGCTATAATTGGAGAATAAGGAGTTTCATGCATTCTTGAGTTCAAGTCGACCTCCCTTGCTCGTGGTGCACCCTGCCGGGCAACGCGCAAGGCCGTTTCCTTCTGTCACGCCATACCACTCAACTTGATTTCTAAATTATATTTTTATGAGATGTGATATAATTTCGATGTATATGTACTACCTATTGATCTGTTGTAGACCTAAAACTATTCCAGTCAACTGCATAAATTTTCTGAGTATTTAATAAGTACATATATTTTATATTAATAACCAATAATTATGCCGCTCGGGTGCATATTCAAAATCACGGCAAACCGTGTAATTTACCGTACTGAACCGATCTTTAGGGTCACTTTTTAATAAAACTCCGGTCAGTTTTCGGAACAATGCGATCGGGAACAATGGGTACAATCGATTCAGAACAGTTGTCGATGTGGTCACGTGCCGACCCGGAGTGACTCGATAGCATCGGTGTGGACTGGCCCTTACTTTGACGTTTTGTTTCGATATTCGGATCTTTGTTTTAGATTGAGAATGCGTCGTGAAATTGCTTAAAAGTATTGAGGCCTTTGTGGCAGTAAATTGAGAAAAAAATACATTGTGTGTGGTTGACTGTTAAATACATACGAAAAATATATTTGCTGTTTTAATTGAATGTATTCACTTATAATTGAATTGAAGATTTTTTTTTAAATAACGTTACAAATATCGAGAATATTTGACATCGACTAAAAGACTTTATATTTTATTAATTCTCTTTACAATTAATGTAGAAATTAATCAATATATTAACAAAAAATTTTTTTTTCTTATCATTTGTGTTTTAAAGTTACCGAAATATATATCATAAAATTTGAACGTTAAATAATAAGTTAAATAACCAAATAAGCACGTACTTACTTTGCGAGTTGCATAATAAAAAATCATATATTAATTTATAAGAGTCGTGCTATACTCCCCTTTACAATGGCTATTGGCGAAGGAAAAATATCCACACCACTCAATCTATAGCGCTGGCTGCTTGGCGCGTGGTACTGACAGACACTGGATATTGACCGGCTTCTGCACGGACTACTGCGTTTGGTCCACTTTTTAAAATCAGACCGAGCAGCCTATTCTTATAACATTAATTTTAGTTTTTTCTCAATCCACAATCTACGCATTAGAGTCAATTTTAAAAATTAAACTACTTTTACTGACAAGTTGATATGCGCCTTCTTTACGGGACATAGCATAAAGATTGTTTTGTTTTCTTTAACGTAATGTTTTATAGGTAAGCTTGATAATTCGCGATAGTATTAATTATTAATGAGAGTAGAAACTTTTATTAGGTTTAAATTATTAATTCTTTGGTTTGGTACGTATCTTGATCTGTCACCCACAAAAACGAAGCATTAAATCATTGGAACTTGAAATGCTATAGATATTCGTACCTACGACAGATTTCATATAAAACAGTGGTCCTATTTAAGGACTGGACACGTCGTAAATTACATAAGAGGGTTACACTACGATCATTAAAGCAAACCATCGAGAAAAGTCCTGCTTACCTGAATGTTTTTATTAACATTCTTAAACAGTGAACTGTAATAGCCAACCAACAGTTGGTTTGTGTTGTAAACTCATTAATTCCTAGTGTTTGGAAAGATTTAAGAAAAATATCTGAGTTCAACAATGTCAAGATCATGGACCGTAATGATTTTGAAAATTACAATCGACTAAATGACAGTGAAATAAAGAAATAAATTACATTAATTTGAGGTTTTTATACAATTAACAATATAATATCTGGAATTAAGCGGAAAATGATGTGGTAAGCCAAGTTGAATGGAAAAGCTTTGCCCTTAATTGTATTGTTATTACTTGTATCGTTCAAATCAGTTTAAGGTTAACCCGCGTCTCATAGTTCCGACACTCATGGTGATGGGGCGACCCAAGCTAATAATAAATACAAATAAATTTAAGCTGCAATATCAGCACGCATGTAGCAATTGGCACAACATAGACAAACGTTTATATTGACAACTGGACATTATCGCGACGAACTTTGCTATCAAATATATTTAAAGAAAAACTACAAAACGCTTGGCTCCCAAGGCGAGCGTTACTGGGGTTAGTTCGAGGGCAGCGGCGCCCTCAGTAAAAAGAACACTAGACATGACTGGCACCACCCGGCACCACCCGGCACCACGTATTGACCGGCGCGTCCGATGGTAGGTCACAGCGAAACACGCTTCATAATAGGGCTTCTCGAATTATTATTTCAAGATTGACAGGTAGTTTGCTTGGTGGTAGGGCTTCGCGTAAATATTATATTATCAGTATTATTATTAAGTCATTAATTTTATTATTGGTATTATTATCTTTTCGTGAAGCTTGCCTGGGTAGCTACCACCCTCCTGCGTGAGTCAGTCGCCAAACGACTCGTCGTGTTCCGGCTGGGGGCTTGAGAGCCAGTTCCTTCTTTCTTACCTTCTTATTTCCTGGCCGACATCGCATCAGTGATACCATTGGTTTTGCTTATGTCCATGGGCGACGGTGACCACTTACCATCCGGTGGCTCGTCTGTTTGTTTATCGGCTTTTAACATAAAAAAATATAATCTCTCAAAATCACGTAACTTTGAGAATATTACGGAAGATCTTGCAGGTTTCCTTACGAAAGTTCTCTTTTCCGAATGGAGGGATAATTATTTTGAAAGATTTGAGATGCACATAGGATTCAAATGCAGATGGATTCCTTAGCAGGAGAACAGTTTCACTATCCATATAAATTTGAAATAGTATGAAAAAGTAAGTATGAAAAATAAGAATATTTGTTTCAACTTGATTTTACTTTCTTCACGAATTCTTAGTAAAATGAAATTGATGAAACCTCATGCAGTCTTGAATTCATTAACAAATACACATGAGTGCAATAAGAAGTTTGCTTTATTGCCAGCAGCTAGCAGATATATTAATCTAAGGGCTCTGGATTTTGTAAATAAACTATTTATTTTTTATTTATACTAGTAGAGAAAGATATCTTCGGAATATATGTAACATAGTTGAACAAGATTAGAAATATAGAGTAATGTCGTCTTTCGGTTGCATTCTTGGAGTCAATTGCTACCTCCTTCTTAGCCAGTTAACAAAACATATACAACTAAATAAATGTAAACTCATTACTTAAATTAAATTAAGATTGTAGATAAACATGTTTTTAAGAACTGATGGATATATAAAAGCACTTATATTACATATTTATATGTTACACAATACTGTCAATATAGAAATCAATCATTATTTTCTGAGAAGCGCATTGTTCACGTCATTGTGCAATTAAATTAAAAAGTACACATTTATAACGCATTAGCGATACATAATTGTGCTAACCTTGGCACAGATATGAATATAGCATTAGTTGTTATTTATGTAATTGTGTGGTCATACGGGCCATACTTTTAACTGTGAACTCAGACTGGCATACTGTTTTGTTTATTTGAGAGTGACTAAATAAATAAATAATATAATATATGAATATTATATGAATTATAAATAAAAATATAATAACTATAAAGAATTAAATTAATAATTTGATTGTTAATGAATAAACAGTTTAACAAATTTTAATACTCGAAGAATTGAAAATTGACAACTTACAACTTTGTAACCTTTTTAATTAATGTTTCCTTTCTTCTATTTCTAATTTTCTTGTTACCACATGAATAAACCTCATTATTGCATAACATTTTACTTTACATTATAATTATTTAATTTCATCAAGTATCACACTGAACTAAAAATACTAGCGGCATACCCCGACTTCGCAAAACAAAAGAAATAATTATTAATCTAATTTATATACAAGCATTTTTCAAATAGGCGCCGCAGTTCCGAAGACTCCGCGTGCTCACAAACGCATAAAATTAGCACAAGTACATAAAATAAATAATTTGTTAAGTCATTGTTATGACATTGTCGATTGAAATTAAAAAAAAAAGTTATGTGATACACGTGTCGCAAGGTGTCACGTGATTCTTCACGCACTGGTTTCACAGTTACAATTACAATGTTAAATATGTATTTTATAGATAAGATAGAAAAAAACTTTCATTATCACACAATCCATAGTTGTTCCACTGCTGGGCGCTTGGTTCTCCTCTCACAACGAGATGGGTTAAGGCTATAATATTGGCAGACTTCACGTACATTTGAGGACACTGTGAAGAACTCTCAGGTAGGGACTGGTTTCCTTTCCTTACATTACATTAATTATCACAGTACCATTTTTGAGATATCGGAATTAATTTAAGACATAAATTGGAAATTATTATCTTAATATTAATAAGGCAATAGGAAAAATTTCTTAGAGCGTACAACAACAGGTTGCTACGATATATGAAACTTATGTAACAACAATTAGCAGGCGACAAAGTTGAAGCTGAGACAAAAACAACACGGAGCGATCGTCAGCGAGGTGTCAATCATCGGAGACCCTTGGCATCTGACCCTGCGCCGTGGTCAAATTCGATTCCTAATTCATTTCTGATGACTCCCAGCCAAGGTCGGCCGAGATGACTTCGGCTATTTACACACTGGGCCGTGACCGTGGCTGTATAAGACTATAATTTCTTGACTTTTCAATATGATCGCAATTATGGTTGCTTTTTTTATGTGGCCATCGACTTACATCAACCTCTATGATAGACACATTTATTTGACATATTTTCCGTAACATAACACGCCTATTTTATAAATATGGGTAGTGTTTACACATTTTTTAGGGAATTTGTCAAGAATTGTGTTTTTGTAAGTATTGCCTTGTTTTTTTCTGTTTTTTGCTTCAGAAATTTCAATAATAAACGTCAGCATAATTGAATTCTAGTTGCTCTGGTGGATTTGAAGAAATATACCAGTGGAATTTTTGATAGCTCAGGAGATATTCTTCTTGTTTGAGATTAAGACGGCCACATAAACTTTGTTCATCCTACATCCTAAGATTTGTACAACCTAAGATGTTTATATACGTACTGATGACATGAATGAATGAATGAAATCATATTTATTCGAAGTTGGTCTTTACAAACATTTTCCGAACGTCAAACTGCGCCATCGCTACAACAAATGCCTACCGTGAGTGGTCTAAGAAGAAGAAGCGGCAAGAAACTCCCGAGGGGATTTTTTTCCTGACCGTTACAGAACGAACTTATGGCTTACATATTAAACTCACGACCAAGTTTTCTTATCCTTATTTCCAAGCAGTCTTATCCTTAAAGTAATCATCAAGTGTGTAATAACCTTTCCTTGACAGATATTTATTTATTTATAGTTAGTTAGAACGGACATCAAGTCCAATTACACTAACTCAATTACATAACAAATCAAAACAAAAAATACACAAAATTAAATTAAAAACATCATAAAAATAATTGTAACTTAAATACCTATCTCTACAAAAAATAAATCTGAGTCTATTAAAATTTAAATCAATAATTACAAAATAAATCCAATGCGATCAATAATAATTATAATAAAACAACAATGAGATTAGTTATTAATAAGTATATTAGAACTAGGAATTGGTATTGTTCAGAGGGTTTCACTGAACTGCAAACACACACTCATAACAGCCTTCCATCCATCCTCAAACAAGTCGAAGTTGCGAAAGGCCTCCAATAGAGCACAGAGGGCAGGGAGCGCGCGCGGTATAAAGGAGTTAGCGTGTGCAACTGTCCGAGTAGATGGCACAGCGAGGAGTTTATGCTTCCTAGTAGCACGCAGGTATTTGTGAAGTCAACTTATCCACTATTGGTCAACGTTATGGAATACGATAAGGCGTTATATGGGTCTGTGTTAAGTTTGTCCGTGTGTAAATATCCTTAAGTTTATATTTGCATACATTGAATAATGACCGGTGGTTCAATGTGGGGTCGTACTTTTTGTCACAAAGATGTTTATTATAATTATGTATTTAGTAACGCCATTTGCACCTTTCTCGAGATGTATTTGATGCTACTGCGAAGTAATAAGGTTCAAAATCGATTTCTACAGGTTGCAAACTGACGGTAATTATTTGTTTATCTTCACTGCGTGTCGAATTATTTTTATAGACCTCTAAGTTAAGGATGTAAGGTTTAAAATTAATGGTGTTTCGGTGTAATAGTTTTGAAGAAGTTTGGTTTATCTTCACTTTGTTTACGGAACAGTGAACAATGGGTGTGTTAAGGTTTTTAAATATTCACTAAAATGCTTTTAAAGTTTTTGTTAACGATAATGATTGTCTCCGGCCACGGTAGCTGACCGTTTGTATGGTATGTTACGTAGTTCTTTTATTTTGTATTATGGTATATTTTTAACTTTTTGTGCTACTTCACTTCACACTCCGGTGATGCCTTTGGTGTTACTGAAGTCTATGATAACGGCGATCACTTACCATCTGGTAGCTCTTTTGCTCTTTCGACGACCTAGTTACAAAAAAAAAGGAAATCCCTGTAAGGATCTCTCAAAGTGACTGCCATTTTAAAATATCGAATTAAAGCTAACACTACAAACGTTGCAACACGATAGCGGTGTTATCTCAAGATCTGTGTGAATGACAATGGATACTAGGATGACATAATCGAATAAAATAAGTCCTAGCATTGAAAAGAAGATTGGATAGAAGACTGCCGTCCGATCGACGGCGATCAACGACGGAAAGATAACAAAAAATATTTAAAAGACAGTTACTAATTTCCTATTGAATGCTGTGCTGTAGCTTTTGAAAAAGGAAAAGTTTACTATAGCCTGGTTGCTGTTAGCTTAGTGGAAAATCTAAATAAAATGATTCGTATGTACCTACCTACATATGCACTACCGCACAGTAATAAGCAGCGTGCCTGCTTTGTGTTTGACTGTCAACGCATCTGTGACGAGATTAGTGTTACAGATGAACACTATAGTACATGACGCTGATATATAATAATCATGTAATTTACGTTGGAAGCCCGCAAATCTGTAATCAATTGTCAAAAATAATAGCTTATAATACTATGCATCTTTACAGCTTAGATATAATGGATAGATATTAGTTAAATAATAGGTATTTAAATAGAATAGTTATTCTAATTATTTTAGTTAAAACTTTCAAAAAATTCATAAGAAATTTATAAGATGACTATTATTAGTATTTTTGTGTTAATAAGGAGTGTTAAATTTTAGAAGTAGTTATAGCTCGAAAACATTGTTTCACGCTATTCGAGTCGCTACCTCCCTTTGGTCGAATCAGTTCCTTGAGGTTTTTCGACGACAATTGCCTACCCGGACGATTTCGTATGACTTGAATAGCATTATTAGCGTTAAAATTCTATTGTGAGAATTTGTCGCTAAGTAAATATTTTGACAAAAGTCCGTTGCGTTGTATTGAGTTACTTAAAGGACAATTGGCTTCAATAGTTACGATAATAGACTATTTAAAATAACACAGGCGTCAGAGATGCGACGATACGTAACGCCCGTCTTGTACCTACTCTCCCGTGTGTACCGCAGATGTCAAATTATTCACTGACTAATTCTGAATTTAAGATATAATTTTATTTTTTAACTTAGATCGGAATTTATTTTAAAATATTTTATTGGTTTAAATGTTGCGCACTGTCAAATGCGTATCTAATTTTGGTTGTGCACGTACTTACTTAAGTGACTGCTAAAACTAAAATAGAAATACACGAATCGAACCAAGGTCTCCATTGACAACCACTAACCAAGGTTGTGATGGAAAGTTATTAGGAACTGTCCTACTGTGGATCTCGGGTTTACTCTCACAATGAGAGGTCAAGACTTTTAAGAGCGTATACATACGCCATACAATTTTGAAAACATAATCGGGAGTTCTTAGATAATTTAATTTTCTTACGATGTTTTTCTTCTCCGAAGCAAAATGTTTTTTAAACAAGTAGCTGATGATCCACCTGATGTTAGGTGGTCACCATCGCCCATGGTAACACCAAAGGCATCACTGGTACGTTGTCGGCCATGAAAGAATAGAGAAGAAAGAAACAAAGTACTGGTACTCGAGCCCCCAGCCGGAATACGAGTTCTTTGGCGGCTGACTCGAGAAGGAGAGTGGTAGCTAACCAGGCAGGCTTCACGCAAAGATATTAATACCAGTAATAATATTATACGAAACCCTACCACCAAGCAAGCCAGCTTCTGTCGCCTCTTACGTCATCCTTTTCTACCAGCATCGCACTCTGATCATAATTCTAGGCCGCCCCGATACGGCCAATGATATAAAATAATTTAGAATACGTGCATTTTAATTGACAATTAAATTTTGTCTTAGTTAAGCTCAACTGTTACTGTCAGTGACATACAATTTACATTTACAATAAATTTCCGAACGAACGAGACATTTGTACCGGTGAACTATCATACAATTTGTCTCGTAAAGACAAATTCCTGACAACACGTTGTATTAATCCAAGTTTTCGAACTCTAATATTAAATTCGAATATATTGACGGGTGACCTCAAGGCGGTTGCCCACATGGCGAGCGGCCCACACCAGCTATTTGCGATTCCGTCCGCGTAACCATTGTTCAACTTTTATTTGAATTTGAAATCCCCGATGTTTCGACAGCTTGAAGAAACAACACACAAAGTTCACCAATTTACCGTGACCTACACCAATATTACCACAGTTGCTTTATATGTATGACGAAAAAATAACCCAAGGATCCATTCACGATGGATGTTAAATGTGGTCAGTCAAACTTTCCCTAATATTTGCAGAAATGTATGTCGTAATTTTAGATGTCTTGGCGTTTGATCAAAAGGATGTTATGGAGAAATGGGTGCCAAATGTTACTTTCTTTGCAACGGAGATCTGACCACTTTCACTTGTAAAATACTAACAACGTTTTCCAACTGTGACTTCATTAGCATATTAATAAAAAAAAAACACATAAAATAAGAAAAAAAAAACGTGTTCTTTATTTAAAATCTCCATCTTAATTTAAAAAAATCCACCATTCTATTCCAGTCAATTTTAAGGAGGGGTAAGACATTCAACTGGGTGACAAAATTTTTACGGTCGAGGGAAGGTCTTTTTCAAGACATAATAATTGTTTTATTTAATAATAATAAATGAGGCTCGCTGCTTAACGTACTAAACACGGATGCGGATAAAATCTCGTCACCAGCGTTCAGCCATTCAAATCGTGACCACGCCCGACATTACTTATTCGGGTGATCACATTCCAATTTACACGAGCCACAGGGCTTAAATCAATACATTGTTTCTGCTTAAGATAAAAAATACTTTCAATGTTTTAAAGTTGCCATCATGTTTACTCACCCTACTGTTAAGAATAAGAAAAATCGTGAAGTATATTGTGATTAATAAATCGTATTAAATAAACGTTATTAGTACAATTAATTTATAATTTAAGAGTTATTCGTTTGAGGTTCGCCTGTGGCGGGACGAACGTCACGCGGATTGTCTGTGTGTGTGTGTGTGTGTGAACATCTCTATAGTGTAGCGACCTGAACATAGAGCTTGGTGACACACTGGCGGCACTGCACCCGACGTTTCCACCCCGGTACATCTTGACAAGTAAATATGTTAATAATCAAATTAATTTATACTTTTTAATTGTTTTATTAAATAGACTGTGTTTTACTTCTGGTGTCTTGAGTCGTCTCCAATATCTATACGCCATACCACAAAAACAATAAAAAGTATAGTAATTTCAATGATTACATGTCCATTTTATGAATAACAAGTAATATTAACAAAGAAATTCTTCAGTAAGTGGTCGAGTTTGTTTCGAATGTTGCGTATTAAGTCATTTGGTAATGATGTCTTGCAAGCTATCAATACAGCCGATGTACCGCAGTTCACTTTCGCGGTTTTACCAAATGTTGTCCGCTTATCGTGTCAGGTAGGGTATAATTGCGGATAAGGCTCTTTGGTTCAAATTTTATCAATTCTCTTTTTATAGTCAGTTTCCAGGTCGGAGTTCCTGGGTTCAAATTTAAATTTACCGTTAACGTTTCCTATTGGTATATGTTGCCCAATCGACCCCGCTGATAATGACTCAGCATGTTGTTAAATGCTTGAAACCTTCGAGCGAAGTTAAGTATAGATTTCATTCGGCGGCCTAGAATACTCCCCCCAATCCCATGCTGACCGAACAGGGTGTCGTAAGAGACGACAGAAGCCAGCCTGCTTGGTGATGGGGCTTCGCGTAAGGATTATTTTATCAGTATTATTTTTACGTCATTATTATTAGGTATTATTGGTATTATTATTTTTTCGTAAAGTCTGCCTGGCTAGCTACCACGCTCCTGGTTGAGTCAGCCGTCAAACGACTCGTCATGTTCTGGTCGGGATCTTGACAGCCAGTACTTTCTGTCGCTACTTTCTTGTCATTTCTGGCCGACAACGCATCAGTGATGCCATTGGTCTTACCGATGTCCACTTATCATCTAGTGGCTCGGCTGCTCGTTTGTCGGCTTTTAACATTAAAAAAAAATCCTCCGGAAAAATAATCCAGCCGAGACCAGGGCCACATATGACTAATTATCTCATAGAGATTTCTAGGTCTTCGTTGGTCTTGTTTGCTTAAATCCATGCTGCTTAAATAATCTTACTACGGGAATGTGGTTATAAAAAAATTACGATTTATTGACTCAACATAAGAAAACAACTTTGATTTTAACATTCAAAACTTTACTTTACCACGCGTATATTCCCGGCATATCGAATTATGCACTGATGTCTATATATAATAAAAGTTTACACACACACATCCTCGCACTAGGATTCCTTGTGTTGCGGGTGACATAGACATACACAAATATGATATTAAAAACACCCATGACCCGAGAACATACTATCACATAGTTTTTCTATCACATATCACACATATCACATAGTTTAACTATCACATAAACGTCTGCCCTGGACGGGAATCGAACTCAGGAACCCTCGCTTAACAGGCAAGGTCCCTACCAACTCGGCTACAGGTAGTAATATTGCTGACGGTCATTGCAAATATATAAAAAGACATTGATGGCAGTCGGTGCGAAGTAATGACGTAATGGCTCCACGATGATGGATTGAGGCTCACGTGACACTTGACACCAATTACGGCTTACTACGATATATTACTCGTTTTTGTTTGCACACCTCAGAACATACAAAGAAAGAAAACTACCAGAACTAATAAACAATGCAGAAAACAGCTCAACGCGTTCGAACAGATTCTAAAGCAATAAATAATAATAAACGTGCACGCATGTTATACTTTAGTTTTATTTTATCATCATAGCACATTTTTTCACACAGCTGGGCTAGACTCTCCTCTCACAATAGGTGTTAAGACCACATTGAACCACGTTAGCTAAGTGCGGGTCAGCAGCCTTCACACACTTTGAGAACATAATGGAGAACTCTCAAATGCCCAAGTTTTCTCAGGATGTTTTCCTTCACCGAAGCAAATGATAATTAATTTGTAATACGCGCTTAATTCGAAACATTAGAGGTTCTTGCAGGATTCGAACTAGCGTCTCCCTTGCGGGTGACCCACGTTCAACCTACTAGGATAAGCTGCATATATTTTATAACGTTAACATGACTACTTATATACCTACTATATAATTTTAGTTGACTTTGTTGATTTTGATTGTGTAATAATAACAATTTATATTATTAATAAATAATTACCGAAATTTAATTTGTAGAATATAACTCTGAACTGTTTTAAAATTACCTTACTGTGCTATAAAGTTAATATTTTTCATGACCGTGAAAAGATTCAGATTTGCATTCATACATTCTTACTTTCATGAGAAATATCAGTCTTCTATAGCAATATTAAGTATAGTTTAATATTATTTATGCTTAAACAATTCGTTTCCAATGTTGGATACTGTATCAAGGTGGAACTGAATAAATGATTAGATACTTATTATTTAAAAAAAAAACGGTTTTAAGCACTCGGTACTAAACCTATATTAATTACGTATTCCAGTAAATTTGAAAAACATTTATAAACTCATTAACCATATGCCCCTGAGGTTGATTACCGTGGAAATGGTTTTAGAACAACCATGACATGTTTGGTCGGCATATGCAGAATTAAGTGTTTACGCTATGGTCAATGCGGTTTCACCTGTTCCGTGGGTGTTGACAGTTGGCAAGTTGTTAACCAAATAGAGTCATTGAATCGGAGTTATATTTAAATAATTGTAGCTTCATTTTTGCACTGGATAATCCTAAATTGAAATAAATGGGGGGTTCAGAAAAAGAGCGCCCGCGACGACTTATGCAACCTGAGCTTTCCCATATAAATTGAACAAAAGTTATATAAATTAAAATACTTATTATATATCGAATGGGCAACATTGCTGGCGCTAAGTTCAGATGCCTTCAAAGACAAATAATGGCAATTCGAGGAGAGTTACGTTTCCACAACAATTTGCTGTTAACAAAGGAAACGACGCTGCCATCACTCGGGTCAGCAACTGCATTCATGACTGTCTCCGATATGTACATAATATTACCTTACTCGTAGTACAATCTAAAAAAATGGTTGAGGGCGTGTGAATGTAAGGATCATGATGGAGGGCGTGTGAATGTAAGGACCAACTACGTATAACTTGTTTTATTTTACTTTCAAATTTTCAATACAATTAATTTTTATTTCCACACAAATATGTGGCAGGTGCCATGTGACTGCATACCGCATATCCATGCGACCGACTTGCAGGAGTGACGCAGTTGTCGCCTCGGGCCTCGCGGTACACTTTATTGCTCTGTCACCATATACCATCTCCACTCCGTCACCGTGATGCCAGCTAGCAAGTTCCTGTTCAGATTCAGAGTCGACAACACTACCCCAATCCTTCCCGACACTAGATGCTTTTGCATTATGGTATTATTGTTCACCTATTCGGCTGTCTGCTTAGCTCCTGCTAAAGTCACTAATGAAATATTCTCATCGTACTTACTTCGTTGCATTTAAGAAGCTGGCAACTTCGTATCGCTTCCATCTTGGTAAACAACAGGTCTTTAACGGCCCCAGTATTACGAAACATTGACATAAAACATCTACGTACTTCAAAAATAAAACTCTTTCACACAAGTAGTTATCATACGATACACTTATGCAGTTTGCATTTAAAAAGCAAATGAGCACAATCCGCCTCATTAGGTACTGCTTAGTGGTACTCGTAATGATGTAATGTAACATTATGTAATATAATGCAAGCCTCCGTCAACAGCATCAAGCATCAAGACTCTTCACCGGCGAGCTGTAGTCAAATGTAACAAAAAACGATATAAATCACAAGTCCATTACTCGCAGTGTTGTGAAACATATAATTGGTTGTGTCTATTAATAATGAGTAATAAATGACGTTAAATTAATGGAAGCCGAGAATGATGGAGAGGGATTACTGTTGTTGCCAAACGTGGTGGAGTCGGCCTACTGAACGTGTGGGATAGAAAGTATGTTCACTTTTAATAAAACCATTTTGTAACTATCGAGTTAAGTCGCAACGACGACCCCATAGCCCAGTTAGGGGTCCCGGGTTCGATTCTCGGCCGGGTCAGATATTTATGTGACAGATTAACGTTTGTTCTCGGGTCATGGGTGTTTGTAATGTTATATTTGTGTACGTCCATCCAATCACAGGGTATCCTAGTGCGGGGGTGTGAGTGTAACGTTTAACGTAATAAATTTTAAATATCCATAATTCACTAATTCGGTATCCTTTTTTAATTTGAATACGGCGCAAAATTGTTATGTGAACAAAATATTTAATACTTTATTTTCCCATTGTGTTAGAGTAAACCGTCCCTAGTTTGTGCGGGTTCTGCAATTAACTATTGTACACATTACACTTAATATATAGTCTATGTCGATTCGGAATAACTTACGTTTGAAATGGTAAAAGAATTTTTCAAGTAAGTGCCACGATTTCGGAGAAAAATTTCAAGATTTCGGCGCACTTACAAAGTCACAGAATTTGCACTCCCCCCTTATAGTATTAGTATAGATAGCACTAACATTCAGTCATCCACCTATTAACCGTTGGAAGGCATCTTATAGACATCCCATAAATAGCCTGCGTAAATGATCCCATACCAAAGCCTAATACTAACTAATACTACTACAAAGCCTAATATTTAATATCAATAACATCTAAAAGTATATCATTCGATTTTTTAATAGTTTTGCTACCCGGAAACACAATCGTTCAATTTTAACAATTCAATTCAACACATTTTTTTATTTACTCGGTGTACCAACAATCGTCACATTTTATTTAAACTTCATTTCCAACATTAACCAAACATTACAATTAAAAGCCTTAAGCGTATATTTAAGCAATAAAACATATTATAGTTTAATCTACACATTTTACGGCTTTACTAAAACAAAGCGGGCGTAGGTTAAAAGTATAAAATAAAAACTTTCGTTGAACATGTTAACTTGTTAGGGAAACTTATTTAATTTTATTTATAAGCTTTGGATGTCGATATGACAATAAACGAAAACTTATCATGCATCACGGTAGTAGCGAACAATTTTACAATCACACTGGTACTATGTAAAACGGATCATACCTACTGGGACACGATTTAAACACATTTTAATTTTTTTTAAATATAATTACAACACTTGAAATAAATGTTTATAAAAATTTTAAACTTAAAAAATAAAATGTTAACAAAATAATTTTTAACACTTCAAATGATAATATTAAGATAAGAATGAATGACCGATTGAAAGTTTTGAAAGTACGCTCGCGTTACAAAAGGCGTGGTAACAGAACTGTACAGTCATCGACATAACAAAGATGAGGAGCCTGACATTTCATATTGTACTGATTAACATACTGGCCAACGCGGACTGTGCTTTAATTTAAATTTTTAAACAGGCTTTCACAAAAGTTGTACATGTCCACCCAACGAGGACATGCCTACACGAGATTCGTAGTCTGACAGCAATAGAACTGATGTAAACTAGAATTCTGATTCTGACAGGAAACCAGAGGCCAGGACTATGTGGTTAATTGTTATATGCGTAAAGTATGCGATCTTATTTTAATATTATTATAGAATTACAGACTCTTTCCAAGTTTTATATTAAACTTTTTTGTAAAGTAATTTAATAAATTTAGACGACGGTGTAACCTAGTTAGTTCCTGGTTCGTTTTCTGGCCGATGCAGACATTTATGTGAATGACACATGTTTGTAGTATGTTTGAAATGTCTTATTCGTGTACGTCTTTGTTTTCTTGTAAGTCGATTCGTAACCTAACGCGGGGTGTGAGTGTGTGAACGATTATTTATAATCCCCAGGATTACTCGTCCAACGGTAATGGATATTTCAGCCACCTGGCCTGCAGGCACACACATTCCAAACCTTAACTTATAAAAAGGACATTACTAATACAGAAACTTAAATTTTGTTGTTATCAATATTGACAAACCTGATTTATTGATTACTGTAATGTGAACAAAATCATAAAAAAAACAACCTTTAATTCACGTATTTAATTCACAAAATACAAACTATAAAGTATAATGAACTGACACACCACTGTAGAAGTACAAAACCTGCCACGAATCACGGGTAATGACTAAATCGCTCATGGTCATTGACAAATAGCTCCGAAATCACCATCCATTGAATCCGATAAACGATTATGGACAAATTTGTTTTAGACAATAAAACTGAACGTCTGCCCACTCGCACGAGCCCGGACAGGAATAAAAAAGCAATCCAAATATGTATGAATGAGCGTTGTGAGCGATAGGGTGCACAGGTAAAAAGATTTATGAGGTTCGTCCCATTATCACGTTTCAATTTGAGCCTTTAAAGCCTTGTCCGGGAACACCTACTAATTTTATCGTGAGGAAGTTACTTTTAGTAGCATTTTGTTTCGTCTAGATAGTTTTAGGGCAATGGGGTGTTTTGTAGAAATTTATTGCATTTGTGTTTAAATTTAAAAGCAGTCATTTTCGAAGTGACCTGTGTTTTATTTATATATTAATAAAAATAAAAATATACAAAAGTATGTTTCAGCAATACCATTTGTTACCATTAATTTATTACTTAATTGAAATAGTATTATTAATTAATTATATTTACTTAGTATATAATTTGTAACTGTTACTCTGTAGGAGCCCAAACCGCTCTGAGCGACAAGGTACACCATTCGGTAGGACATGAAAATCTTTTACTTGTTATTTATCGCTGTGTAATCATCACTGTCAGGAGAAATTACATTTTAAAATATATTTTTTAATTATTCTTTATATAGATTTAAAAAAAAACTTCTCTACTGTCAGAGCTGTTACTAAAGCAAAAACTATATAGTTTTCATTCACAAAATACATATTACGTACAGCGCCAATTCAGAAACAGTACAGTCACTCACAAAATTCAAAGCTAAATACAAAACAGTTTCTTTTCATTCATTTATAATTAAATGACATACAGTCGGTGTAGCGTTTTGTAAACATCATAAGATCGCGGTTAACTCAAAGCTAAGCAACACTCAGACGTGCGATTAGTCGCAACGCGTGGGCCGTCTGGCAGTCATCGTCTTGGGGCCATTGCGGTACGAAAACAACCGCTGGTCATAGTTTTTGAAAAATATAGAAATGGCAAAGGAACGTGGTAACTGAGAATTTTGGAGGTGACTCAGAATGTCACATATAAATTTTTATTATACCTACGCGTCGTAGTTGAACATTGTAGCCTTGGATATAATAAAAAGGATTAAAGTGCAATTGATATATAAATCTTAAGAACGTGTAAAAGATTATTATTTTGATTATAATTTTTAATTTTAATAATCGATTGAAAGTATTTTTGTTTGTAATACTAACTGAAGATCTCTTTTACGTAAAAAGCAGGGTTATTATCTAAAACTTCTATTGATAGAAGTATAAAAAGAAGATTATAATCTTGTTATGTCTATTAAATTTTCATTGTGATTTTGAGATGTACATTTATAATTTTATATTTCAAACATCGCAAGACTACTCTTGTTAAACGCAATTTAATGATATATATAAAATACGAAAACTCATTTCTCTTCTACATACAACAAGTACATGTTAACGACACGTTATGAGTCAGTCGGAAACTAGGATATTGAAAAGAGAAAACGAAAAAACCATCTCAATCTATTTCATCCACGGGACGCCTTATTAAAATGAACAAGTCGTACGTTGTCCGCGTTTGCTCGCGGCGATGTTGCGTTGCGTCGTCGAACAGCTCGCGCGTGGATTTGCATTGAATGAACGCGCTCGCGCTGGACACACCGCGGCCTGTCATTAGCGGACGCGTGCAATCTGTCGCTCCACCCTGCCCGGGTACGGTGGCCACGTTCGAAATGTTTGGTGGACAAAACACGGCTTTTTATGCATGTTGAGTACGAGCACGCATTCAGCCACGGGTAAAATAAAAACGTGTCTTAGCTACAAAATGATACCATGCAAGGTAATTTGCACAGTAGTTCATACGTACAATTGTTCTGACACACACTTTTTTAAAGCATTGTAAAAATACTTAATTACCTTATTTTGTAGTAAACACAGTTGTCTCTACTTTATCGAGCAGTTTATAAATATTTTTACTGTTATATGGCTCTTTAATATAATGAATAACATTTTATTTCTACATTCAAAGCATGTTTTCAGACGAATTTAGAAAGATATCATGGAATAGGTTTTGGTTCCTAACGACATTCACCGCGCAGTTCAATAAATTATCAACAAACTAATTAGACAAATTTCAAATGAACAATAAACACTTTTGCATTTGCTGACTCAATATTAGGAAGTATCCGATGATGTCGATCAAGGCTTAGTGTTCCCACTATCCCTAACTGTAATGATTGTGTTAATCGCGGGCCGCGGCTCGACGCTGCGCTTGCGACACGCTCCGCTTCAGAAATGCCGTCAGATGATTTTGTGAGTGACTGTACTTTAATTTGTGGTTACAAATGCGTGGGCGCTCTTTGTCTTGACACTGTGTGATGTGTGATATAGTAATGTTTGAAATACTCATAATAGTTATACCTAAGTGTTATTACATTTTTTTTTATGTTTAGGACACATTTATTTAAATAAAATAGAACAATGTCATGTACATATGTAGGTAGTTATTGATACCAGCGAAATACCGTCCTTTTCTACTGCTGAATTTATGTAACGTATTCTAGATTATGACACAAAATATACGTTCCCGATACACCAAAAACAATTTCAATCTGTTCAGTTCTTTTAATTTTATACGTGAACAGACAGATAAAAATTCCAAAAGTATTATTTAAGTTTCTATAACAATAACCAAGTCTATCTACGTTAGAATTTCCAAAAAATATTCCATGAACAGATTTTTCTGTAACGATTTTATTATTGGTATGGATTTGCAGGTGCCTTTTTTTCGTTCCTGTAGTGTAATAAAGGATATTTTACAATTTTATCGTAGGATGGAAAATTTGTATAGCAATTAACAACTCCTTATCGGTGTTAGATAAAGAACTTCATGTTAAGATACAACAAAGTTACGTCTTGGGCAAGCGATGGAGTTTGACATTCGAAAGTATTTAGACTAACTTCTTTTTTATGTTACAGCCGACAAACGAGCAGACGAGCCATCTGATGGTGAGTGGTCAATGTCGCCCATTATCATCAGCAAGGCCAAATCTATCACAGATGCGTTGTCGGTCATGAAATGACAAGAAAGTAAGAAGGAGAGTACTAGGTAGCTCTCAAGTCCCCAGCCGGAACACGACGAGTCGTTTGGCGGCTGACTCAAGCAGGAGCGTGGTAGCTAGCCAGGCAGGCTACACGGAATGATTATCAGTAATAATATCAGTGACTTAATAATACTAATAATATAATCCTTACGCAAAGACCTGCCAGCAAGCAGGCTGACTTCTGTCACCTCTTATGAGACCCTGTTCTGCCAGCATGGGATTGGGGGGAGTATTTTATGCCGTCCCAATACGGCCCAAATACTTCTTTACGATACAATTGATCTTAATTTTATTTAAATTTGCTTATTTATTTTGCTAAAAGTTTCGCCGAAGCAAGAATTAAATTGTATTGAAATCAACTATGTGAATAAAGTATTTTTTAATAATCTGTCATTATTTACTTTCAATTTTTTTTTTAATTAAAATAATTATCGTGATTATTAAACGCCATAGTCATAAGCGAGACCAGTGCATCGTTAATTGCTATAGTTAAAAATAAATGTATTCATTGGTGACTTTTGAAAATAAATAAAAATAAAATATAAAATTTTTAATATAATCATAACTTCAAAACAATAGAGAAGCCTGCAGGATTTAAACCCATAGCATATGTAAGGGAGGCTGCATTATTAACTATCAAACAATATTGACACAAAGTCAAACAGACGACAATTAAATATATAGTCATACGCAACGCAAGTTTGTATTTGAACAAGTTGTAGGATCCGAAGCATAATGCTACTCGTAAGAACGTAGAAAAAACTACTCGGTCATTAGAAAAAGCTGTATTAAAAAGCTCTTTGTGTACCGGCCTTTGTCCACGGATTTTTTCACCTCCTACCCTCATTTATGCTTTTTTGCAACAAAAAAGGTGTTTTTATAGAATCTCATAGGAAACGATGCGAATAATTCCTCGTTTCATGTTTCTTAGTTTTTTATGGAAGCTGTTTCTGTACGCCCACAGGTATTGTTGGTCTTATCGACCTGATCTCCTTTTGATAGACCCTCGGGCCGATGGACCCGGCTTGATATTGTCCACTATTTTATGAAACCTTTTCTCGATTCATCATTCAAACGAAATATTAAGGAGTTGATGGATCAAATCAATGGTTTTAAAATGGAGGATTAGTTAAAATAATTAAAAAAAGACAGACTAATTTGGAAAATCGATTTTCTGGTATTTTTTACTAGTTATCAGTATTATCCCGTGTAAATAAATAAAATATGATAGTTTGACGCACATTAAAAACTCGAAACATAACACATTTAACACCTTTGGGAACATCATAAAGAACTTTCAATTATAACAATCTTCCTGGGTCAGTTTTCAGACGTTCCATTCAAGCGTTTTTTAATAAAATAATATATCCCATTTTAGGATCGTTTAATAAGAAGCCCTCACCCTCACCTCACAACTGCACAACTTTGAAAATCAGCGTGCGAGATTCTACCGTCGTACAAATCCATAGACAATCGCTCTGTCGCTATATCGTTACCTGATTCCAAATGACATACGACACGGTCATCCCCGACCGCTCCGTTTGGCTCATCCCTGCGTTGTGTGTATGTTCAACGATGTATTCTATAAATATTGTTTTAATGACCGAGTAGACCGATGGTATCAGCGACACATGTTGCGCAGACTAATGAGTACGACATCATGTAAAAAATATTGCGTTTTTGCTCGATTTTTGACTTGAGGCCATTAATGTCTAGTCAACCCTGTGCGTATAAACTTGAGTGGACTTGTGTTAGTGGTTTTCTAAAACACTAGAGCATATTAATGAAGTATGGGAAGTTGTAGAGATAAAATAAAAAGAAATTAAATATAGAGGACGCGAAAGTAATAATCAAACACAATATTACAAATATGAGAAGGTGCTATATGTTGATGTAGAAGATGAAGAAAACTGTGAAAATATCATTGGTATATATATATACTCCCAACATCAATGAATAAGGCTACGGCGGACGGTCCATCCTGTTAGAATTCGCTGGGCTATACGTAAGTTTCATCATCACCATACTCATATGTGGTAGTAGCGGTCACCGATGTAACTTTCATCATCCTTATCATAGAATCAACCGTCAAAAGATTTTACGTGTTTCGCCGCATCATAGAATCAGTCAACAATCAGTCGGCCCCCGTTTCTATTCTGGCCGAGAACGCGTCGGTGGTGCCTTTGGTGGTATAAATGTGCCCATGTTCCGTCATCATGGGTCGTGCATCAAGCGTATCATCTATCACGCATGCTCAGCATCCATATGTCGAGTACCAGCTAGTTTGCCAGGTACTGACACCAACAAAATTCAATAAAAATCAAAATTTACAAATTTCTCATGGCGACCAATGTTTAATGTTGTAAAAATTTTAATGGTATTTCTGTTTTATAAATTTTTTTTACTCGACAGTTGACAATTTACATATTTATAAAAAAAACCGCTTTATTGAACGTTTTTACGCATGTAAACATTTAATAAACAGTATTTTTAATTGATTTATTAGCACGTTCGTTATATATTTGTAACTTTAATTAAATATGCTTACAATTGAACAGGTATGTCATTTTTTCACCAGTCTGTCAGATTGTAAATTCTAATACATTCACTATTGAATATGACTTGGAACATGTTATAGTAATTATTGCTAAATAAAAGACATCATTCGGTGGGCAAAGTCATTTGGACATTTACATGACAGAATGACATTAATACATTTATTTTCGTTTAAATTTCTATTTTTACACCTTTTAGCCTGGCTTACAATAAAAATATACTAACTCGAAACAGAATTGTCGAAAGGGTCTCCAACTCCATTTTATACTGCAACCTTCACACTTGAGATGATTTATTCAAAACGTGGCGTATATCAGTAACGGTATAATTTCTAACTTAACAAGGATTTGAAACACTTAAAACTATATTTTTTGAGTATTACATAAAATGTTTATATTAAATATGTACTAACAGCTTCATAATAAGAGTATTTATTTGCGATTACATTTTATTTCCGTCGGATGCGCCAATGCGCAGATAGTGCAGTCGTTTGATAATTGGTCTCTCGACGAAGGTTTGAATACGAATCATGTTCTCATTTATTAATTATGAAATGATATTATAATTTGGTTAACTTTCGTACATTTCGGAGACCTAAACATACTGGAACTTGCATACTTCAAAGTATTCAATGTTAAGTGTTAAGTATTCAATTTGCATTATTCCATCAGCCTCCAAATGCTGATGGATGGATGATGATTCAATTTGCTTAATTGTAATTTATTAATTAATTTAAACAGAATAAAGATCTATATCCAAATGTTTTAATTGAATTTAAATATAAATTATATTTCTATAATATACATATCACTTTAGCGTATATTCAAGGATAATACAGTTCGAACTTCTCATGTGTAGTCGCTGGGCAACGTAACTCTGTACAACTTCTTCGAATATTACTCATAATAAACAACCACCGCCTTCCTATAAATATAATCTAATACGTCACACAGTCCACCAGCCTCAACGTTGGATTCGAATCGCTATTTTTTGCGGCACTTTTTGTGACATCGCATTTGGAGTTCGTCAAAACTGGGGTCATTTTACGGTTGGCATTATGATTCCCACGTAGGCCGCGTGATTTATTCATTCCAGATTCATTTCTGAATATTTTAAAAGGAATCTACCTGAACACGCCTGCTAGACACGCGACATACACAGATAATTAAAGTGAAAAACAAAGTACAGAAAAATTATAATTTGAAACTTAACATAACGGATGCTCCGAAGATTTAAAACACCAAATCGGAATAGGTATTTCCACATATTTCTCAAGTAGTAATACTCATTGAATAAATAAAGACTTTCCCCCTATTTATGCAGCCAATTGGCTGGTCCAGTGTTGACCATTAGCGGGTCTACTGCTTCATCCAGCAGGTTGATGATGCCTCTAGTGTTACAGACGCGAGAGAGTATTTACCATCTTCTCAGACATTTTTATGGTAATAACAAGCAAACGAGCTGATGGGTCTAGTGATTCCGACTATTGAATGAAATCGCATGATAACAGACTCTCCAACAGGGTTACAACGTCTGTTCTTTGCCCATAATCAACATGCAAACGCTTCAGTTAATTTAAAAACAATTTTAAAGACAGCGATTGTAACACAGAAAACGTTCCAAGGAAACAAAGACGTCGAATGGGAATTACGCCGCTTCAATTCAGAAGTAAATGCGTCATAAATCTAAGAGGTTAATTAAAAAAATATAAGTCACGAAACATGTTTCAGTAAGTGATCCATCTGTCCAGTAGCCATTAAATGATACTCTCAGGATTGTGTTAATTTATGTACAGTCCTGATCGAAATTGATATGTTCAAATCAAATTAATCGACTTATATTTTTTTTTGTAGTTTTATTTTTTTTTAATAAATATTTAAAAATAAATACTGTATTAAAACTTTCCTTAAAGCTGTCATAATTTATGGTTATAATAATGAAAAAGGTTTTTCCTTTTCATTTTTTAATTAAATAGTCACTAGTGGACTTTAGTGTTAAAGGAGCTTCACAAATTAGTTATAAAAAATGACAGTAAATAGTGCCACTTCTGAAAATATTCACTAATTCGTTACAGTAGTTCAAAATAAAAGGCAAGCGTAAAGAGGACATTTCGGCACTGTAGACTTTTATGATATTAATTTTACATGAGCATATAGTATTATAGTACTATTGTAGTTCATGGTTAGTAAGCTGCAGATATTGTTAAATTAATTACGAACGCGACCGTCCCTCGACTACACTACTATCAGATGTAAGAAATATTGAATGTCCACATCACATGCGGCCATTCGACTCGGCGCCGTCACAGACGTGTGGATCTGGGCACCACGTGTGCCGCGGCTGACTGATTCTAACATTGAACGTTTGCTGCGAAGAAAGTGGAAGAAAATAACAGTAATATATATCATAAAAATAAACTAAAAAATTGTAAATCGAACTAAAAATACTAAAAAAACTACAAACTGTGCAGATTTAAGTTGAGTTAGCTGAGTTGACGTGTGATTTAATTATAATTTTGCAGTTGACTAAAACAAAGTGACATACAGAACACTAAAATAACACACAAGTAGATAAGTTTAAATCGATAATTATATGTCTAGTGAAGTAACACTGACAGCCGCTGTCAAAACAAAATAACATCCGTTTATTTTGTTTCAGAAGTACACGCAATGACGTCATTACTTATAAGTGATTACAGCCCGCAACTACGAGTACACTTCCGATGAGCTCCGGTATCCTCTCAAAATATAAGGGTAACAGCCATAGTCCACCACGATAATCAAGTGGTAACTCTCAGGTTTCCTCGCGATGTTGTTCTTCACTGAAGGACATAACTTCACATTCGTCGTATTATTTTGAAAAGTAGATATTCGTGTATTATTCGAGCCCAGGTCCTCAGCGTGAATTGGGATTCAACGATTGGCATTCAAACTACACATGACAATTTTATTGCCATTTGGTGTATCAGCTTAAGAGGGCGGTGTAAAAAAAATATGTTTAAGTCCTCTCAAAAAGATGATATTAAAAAAACACAAATTTATAGTTTCATGTCAATAAAAAAAAAATGGATAGTAACCATATTATGAAAATGACACGAAGTCCACTTCACATAAAATAGTCTCATAGACATTCGCAACCGACGTCAGTCCTACACAATCCTTTTAGGAATGAAAAAATAATGATACTTTGAGGGACTAATGTTGGACATCTTATCCGTGTCACTGGCACCAGCGCGTGTCAAACAGAAGGATAAAGATATTTGTTGATTGCTTTGCTGCAGAACTACATATTAAAGGTAGTCATGGCCCAGATTAACTGTACTAAGAGCCAAAATATATCTATATCTGTACTAATATTTTTTAATTTAGAGTGTTTGTGTTATATGCGGAAAGTAATCTCCGGAACCGTTTTTTTATTAACTCGCTTTCTTGTATGTCTGTTCGGCTCGAATTTTGTAATTGTTTAAAATCTAAAACTAAAACTGAGTTCCCGATGAGCTAGATATTTGAAATTTGGAACATAGCTCAGGAGTGGATGACAGTGAATGAAAATGTGAAAAAAAGAAGAAGAAAAATTTTATACATTTTAGTCCGCTATAAAAATGTGGAAAATAAAAAACAATTGTTTGTAAGTTGTTAAAAATTATTTTACCGTTTGAAAGGTACATTATTCCAGATGGTCATAGGCTAAATAATATTTGTTTAACCCGAACGAAGTCGAGGTGGGCCGCTAGTTGGTACAAACTGTAAATTGTCGATTCCGTACATTGAGTTTTCGTTCAGTGAGTATGTCGTTACTGGTTTTGCTCGCTTTGAGACATATATCGCTTCTATACGAGTAATTGTAATTAAATTAAACTTTGTAGAGGTACTGTTCTATTCACATGATAACTTATAAGTTACAAGTTGCCAATCTATCTTTTTGATAGCCATTCAAATAAAAATGTGTTTACTTTTATGAATTGCCCTATGGTTATTGGAAGTGTGTAGGGTAATTCTCAAGAGATTACTTTCTTTCAAACACTCGAAATGAAATTGCGGTCCCAAATATTTTAGGTAATAAATAATAAATAATCTATAGAATAACGACGACCTTCTAGTTTAGTCGGTAGTGACTCAGCCGAGCTAGGGTCCTGGATTCAATTCTGAGCCACGGTAAATTATGTAACAGATAAATGCTTAGTTATGGGAAGTTTATGATAATTTACTTACAACCGTGCCAACACAAAAAATTAAGAATTTTACTACTAAGGTACATGGGTGTGAATGTGTGAGCGATTATATATAATAATTTCACCAATACGAGAAATTGAAGCAGTCGCTGTTGTGTTGCTATCAAAGTAACGAACGCAGGACAAAAACATCAGGATACCGCTAGCCGACGCATCTGGAAGTCATACCCACCTCACCGTTAGCTCTGACCCGCGAGCAAAAAACCATCATTCTAGGTGTGTTCTACAATTTTTCATGTGGGCTTATGTATAGTTTACATAGATAGATTAGATTTGTTTTAATATGAAACTACGTAGTTAGAACTCGTGTGATGCATTTTTAGTCTCACGTGCTGTGTTTTTTATTTTATTTTTGGTTTTACATCATTATATTTAATGTATTTTTTATTGAAACGTCAACTACCCACAATTAAAATTCTAAAATTTTTAGTGTACCTACCTTTTGTTGAAATCTAATTCGTTTTTCAATGTAAACATACGATATTAAATTTGTAACTATAATTCATTACCATGTAGAAATGGTTTATAACGTAATAAATAAATAGACAATTTAAACCAAATAAGCATTAAATTGTTTACGAAAATTGACCACGTTGTGAATAAGTAAGGATTAAAATTACTTCACATAAAAATACCTGCTGCCCTTTAATATTGGTATTTCGGAGCAAGATTAGTATTAAAAGATTTATTCATAAATTTTACTCATTATAGTTTTTAAATAAGATACACATAGATGATACAGTTTAAGGTCTGGATTTAAGAACAAAAGTAATAAAGTAGCTAAAACACATAATACATGTCTGTTTATTGATATTTAAGAAATTTCAAAAATATTTTTCACACTGTCCTTTTTATTGTTAATGTGTCCTAAAGTCATTATACATAAGTTTAAGGTTTTTATTGTTATTGTGTATAGAATATAAAAAAAATGGTTCGGTAACGGTAATATTAATTTTAATTGTATAGAAAATAGGAATTAATTCAATTTACATGCAATTTAGAGCAACCTGTAGCTCCGATCCCACAGGATAAACCGACGATAAGACAAATATCCGCTGGTTATAAGGGTCAAAACCCATATTGCGTAAAGTTGGCCCACATGAGACGCGGTTTGTTTTTTGTCCAACCCGGTGACTATTTTTAACCACTGTTTGGTCTTGCTAACACACAACGGACGGTCTTTGGGAAGCGTAAAACACGCACACAATATGAGTGCACTGTTTATATGTCGTCAGCAATTGTAAAACTATTTAAAAGTGAAAAGTTGTTTTTACTAAAATATTAAAGTAAAATAAAATAATAATTAATAATAATATTAAACATTTATTACCACACACAATAAAGGGACATTGTAACAAACATGAATTAGTATAAATAAATTTATATGACTAGTATACAGTATCTGTGGTGCTGTATAGGTACGCTGGTATCATTTCCTCGCTGTATAGTAGATATAAATACTTTTTATTTTTTAAATATTGACAGTTAATTATAAATTCTATAAATAATAATTATTATTATAAATTTTAATCTGTGTCCCTACCATAACTAAAGTAATTTAGTCTGTTACTTTTGTTTACAATCGGCGGCAAATTAAAATGTAGGATGAATAAGTAACTTTCAATGAGTATTCAAATATGCCGTGATTTGTATAATAAAGTTAACACTTTAATTGTTAACACAATTGTAAACTTTGATCAAATCACACACAATGTCACAAAATATGCAACACTGGAATAGAAGAGGAAGTAAAACTGGTCAATTTTTAATAACAAAAACCTGTATCTAAGAATCCATTCTAACCTTTTGAATGTACAAGATTTTGTATAACTAACTGTATTTTACTTTAAATAGATATGTATTTAAAAGTATCCGTTAAGTATGTACAATACCGTACTTATTAGTGATTTTTCAATTACAATTGTTTCAGTTCCTTAATAAATTTATTCTAGTACAATGTATAATTTTCCAAGCAAGATTTATAACTTTTTTTTATTTTTAATTATTTTCAAATAGATTCGTTATTTAAAACCTCGTAGCTTAATAACCATGCCGGCCACTTTGAGCTGTTTATAACCTCATTAGAGTATTATAAGAAAAAACTCTAACAACTTTACCGAACAAACAATACGACGCTTCCTTTATCGTTTACGGCAAATATCGGCTCCGTTTATTTTGGCACCGAATGCTCCGTTAGGGTACGTTTGCACCTTGCCACTGCAAATAACCTGCGACCTATTCCTCCAGCGTTGAAAAAAGTCTCAACAAGTTTAAAAAATATCTCACTCTGACCGTTACACTATTGATATAAAGTTAACAATCTAGTAGCAAGAGTGAAAGAATAATTTTGTCACGGCAAACCACATGTGGGAAAGATTTCAGCCAGTTTTTGTGGTCGATAGTCTTAAGTTTAGTTTACGACGGATGTTTGGTCTCCTTTGGATATTAATTATATTGTGGTATTTTCTTATTAGTGCGTTGTTAAAGTTGTTGATTAAAATGGTGTGAGTTGACCGGCGCTCTAAAAGTTTTAATACGCTAATTGGGTAGAAGTTAGCGGGTATTATATACACAAGTGTTCACGATATCAAATTGGATAGGTACCGATTCAAATCAAAATATTGGTATAAACCCTCGTAGAATAAAAAAGAAATAACTAATAATATATAATGAGAAGTGAAAAAAACAGATTAAGAAGAGCAGCTACGAGTAAAGAATAAAATATAAGAAAGCGGTCCATACCATGCCTAAGTTGGATAACATATAAAGATATAAAGATATGCAAAGAAAACCAAAGAAGCAAGAGAACAGGATAGATAAGACTAAAAGAGATCTCCAGAAAACACTTGCTATGAAGGCTGAATAGATCAAGAGGTTTATAGCCTTGACGGAAATAAAAACCGTTACCACTCACGAAAATACACTTTAAAAATTCAAAATGTCCAATGGTGCTAACTTCTGTTTAGGAAAACAACAAATCTAACGATTGACTTTTAGATATGCAAATGTTTGTCATAAACAAGAATGTGATCGACAATGCTGTGCAATGTTACGATCATACTCGGTCATGCATATTATGGAATGAGCTTCCTTTTCAGGTTTTCCTGAAATGCTTTGGAGTTATTGGAAAAAGATATGAGTTCACCTTGCGTTGGCATCTTCTCTGATGTTGCCAATTTGACTTACCACTAAGATCATTCATCTGCTTGAAACTTTGTACATTTTGTAAAGCTACAAATTTTCGAATGTTATAAAACTGTTAAAATCATCACGTTTCGCTACTGTAAAACATTATATTTACTCATACAATACCTACATTTTTTGTAAGTTTCGTGCAGCCAGATAAGGTTACAGGTGGAGTGCATGCATGATAAGCACTTGATGGACGATCAACTTTATTTTTGACAAGTGAAAAGGAATTTTCAGAAGTGGCCTAAAATTTTAAACATGCTGAATCTTAATAATGTATCACAGTGTATGAAGTAAAAATTAAATCATATAGCTTTAATAATATATCTTTGGAAAACTAGCAGTTATGTTTCGCTTTATCAATATTACAGTGTAAAATGGAAATAATTGACAAAATCAATATTAGAAGTAAAGAATCTACCCTGTCAGATGAGCCACATAATGGTAAATGGTCACCGTCGCCAGTGGACATCAGTAACTCTTCACTGATGCATTTTCGCCCAAAAAAGCACAAAGAAGAGAGAAAAGAAAGTACTGGATCGCAAGCCCCCAACCGAAATATGACGAGTCGTTGGCCGGCTGAATCGAGCAGAAAGGTGGTAGACATCACGGAAAGATAAAAATAATACCGGTAATAAAATCAATAACATAATAATATTATTGATAGTATAATCCTTAGGCGACACTCTACCTCCCAGCAGGCCGGCTTCTGTAGCCTCTTACGACACCCTGTTCAGTCAGCATTGGATTGGAGTCACTATCGTAGGTTGCCAATACGCCTGACCTGTACCATTCCACTTAATCCAACAGTGCTTCAACATCATGGTAGGGTTCTTTTTGTGCCTGGCTAGTTACCGCCTTTGTTTTTCATGTATATGTATGTAGTTGCAGTATTGGAGAAACAGTTAAAAAGTAGCCTCACTTCGTCCTTAGCTGGCAATGTGTCTTTGATACCCGTGGTGTTATGGGCGTCCATAGGCAGCGATGACCAATTACCATCAGATCACATTTGTTTTGTCGGCTATTTACATTGAAAATTATAATTTTGTTAAGAAATACGGAATAACTAAGTAACGGGAACACAGCGTTAGTTATGAAGATAAAAGTAGGTATTCGTAACACATCGTTAATGGGAGTGTGTGTATATTTGTGTGTATGTGTGTGTAATATGAGTTAATTAAATTTCAGAAACCACACGATTCCTGACACACACATCAATGACTATGTGTGTATAAAAAAAAATAAACATTTAGAACAAGATAACGCCAGTTCTATCGGTTCTTAGTACTAGAAGGCGGATACTTGCTGATAGCGCGGTTGCTGATGAAGATTGATCCTCGCAGTGTAAACACTGCCTTATATGAGCACCGGACCCCGTACGTGACGAAGCCACACCACACACTCCCACTGAATGGAAGGGATATTCAGTAAATTATTCAGTTACTTATTTTTCAATAAGATTTTAAACTTAAATCACAGTATTGTATTATATATTTTACTATAATAAAAGCAGTTATTGTGTAAATTTAATGCTGATATTTTGACCCAGTAGCATGGATTGTAGTCACAAAACAGGCAAAACATGTATAAAAATTCCGTGTTATGATACCACAAGTACTATTCTCATAGTAAACTTTTTTTTAGTATTTTGAACACAAACAGTGATTTCTCTACTATTTACATTTTTTCTTACTACTATTATATTAACAAAACCAGTGTGCGGAAATCTGGTGAAAAAATACGAGTAAGCCTTTTTTTAAGTAAGTTGAAGCATTCCTCAAATTCAAGTTCACTGGAATCAACATGTTTCACGATAAAAAATTGATAGTGTGGCGTTTCAAACACTACTTTGTGAGTAACAATTATTTTTCAGTTTTTATTTCAGTTATAGATTTTCTATATAATTTCTTATTATAAATATTATAAATTATATATCATTGTGTGCTGTAAACAACCCCCTTGAAGTCCATCATAAATTCGTACGTATTCCTGGAAAATCAGAAATATCTGTGGTAGTAATATGTTCTTCTCAAAATGTATAGTTACTGCAGCTGATAATATATATTGTTTTACACTAAATACGCGGTCAACACCACCTCTGGGCGTCTGTAACACTGATGACATGAAAGACGCTTTGGTTCACAGCTATGGTGCAATATGCCTGGCTGACGGCTACCAATAGTGATCATTACTATTGGTTTGTAGGCTTGGTCTTCAGTACAGAGGACACGATTTCAAAGTAAGAAATTATCAATTAATACGGTAAAGGAAAATAATGTAAGAAAATTTCCAACATTCCATGATGATTTCGAAGTCCTATTAAAAAAAAATTGCCGACTGCAGCAATAAAATAATTATGACTTCTAATCATTACCTGCTAAAAAAACGTAACGCGGAAGAAAAATCCTACAAATATTTTTTCCTTCTCTTGGTTCTTATTTATTTTTTCTTGCAACATTCAGAAGAATGTAACAGCATAACTAAGGTGTACCCCCAAGCGTGGTTATGTAACTGTAGTATGCACGTGACGCGTCGCTCTCACGGGCCGGTCACGTCTCGCAGCCGTCCCGTAAACCATTGTTGATTCATCGCCGACACCTCAAACCAAATTTCGTGTGACTCTGATGGATAAATGGTGGAAAGTTACGCGTGGGCTGCGTGTGCAAGGTTCACGGGTACCACTGTCACATCGTTGGAGAGTTACTTACTTCAAAATGAAAGCAAACTTAACATATATATATATATATTCATGCATGAGGAGTTTATTTAGTGATTGACAGATTTAAATACTATAAAATCAGATTTACCGATAAGAAAGCCCTACTAGTGCATAGTTTCAAATATATGCTGAGGACCTTCTTAAGGCGCTTCTTCTATCACTATATAAATTATATTTCTGAAATAGTGGTAAACATAAATAATGATATCCGTAAGTGTATTGATAAAATATGTATATATAATAAAAAAATATTTTATATCACTTTGTAGCCTAATTCTAAATATAGCCATTTTAACATATAACATTTGTCTATGCACTTACTTACTTAGTTACCACATATTCTGAGTAACATATCACAATAATAGTAACCCTAATCTTAAATGTTTCTAAAATAACATAAAGGAATAAACTTTTCATATGAGAACTCAAAGCTCACGGCCTATTCAGCCGCTGACAGCTATATACGGTAATAATTCTTTTTAATGATCCATTTGATTAGGCGTCGTCACACAAAGCCTTAACAGTACCACGAAGGCTATTCACAAGGCTGATTTGCGATGATTTATACGAAGTTTAATTCAAAAATCGTGTTGCCATTGTGACATTGCTTTACATAATTAAGGTCTAAATAGCGGATAGAGACAAACGCCGAAAAGTAGTTAAGAAACTTAAGCGTAACTTTACTTTTAGTGAGTGCTTTACGCTTATTAGTCTGTTGACCGGGTTAAATGAGCATGGTTATAAGTTGGATTGGTGAATGACAGTATAAAACACTACATCAGCCTATTAGTGTTTCAATACATAGCAACCTTAAAGTCATACTCGAGGTCACTATTAGATATAACTCAAAAACATTGGGTTGATTATTAAACTTTCCACTAATTAACACTGAAACATCGTAAAAAAATACAGTTCAGGTTATATTACTTGCATGAAAAGACCTCTGCCGTGTCATAATCAGGTAATAGGTTTTCATTTTGTTCACGTCATACTCCGAAAGTAGAATATCTTATGAAGTTCCCATGATCTAGTAATATTTCTGCTTGATTAAAACATATAGTATAAACATTTTTTTTTATATAAAATAATCATCTAAACATTTTTGAGAGTGTGCACAGAAATTGTACGAAATAACTCCCCCATCGCCGTTCCTCCACCGTGCAACCCGATTTACAGCAAGTTTCCATCCTTACACCGTGATCATTTCGCCTGTGCGAACGATGCGGAATGCGTCGTCTTTCATCATGCGCACTGCAAAGGACTGGAATAACTTGCCTGCGTCGGTGTTTCCGACTGCGTGTGATGTGGGAGTTTTCAACAGGGGAGTGAATAGGCTTTTTTTATTAGTGTGATCAACATCTTAGACGTCTTCACCACTTACCATCATGTGGGATTGTTGTCAAGCATTAACTTATTTCATAAAAAAAAAAAACATTTTAAACGAGTTCGTTGGCTAGTGTACTTTCATTCCGTTCTGTAATCAAAAACATATAAGTAGGAATCATATATACACGAGGTACCAGCCTCGTCTGACCATTTTTTGCCAAAGTAAAAAAATATTTCACGACAAAATAACTGCTTAGTAAGCGACCAGCGTTCCATCTACACGTGAAATGAAACTGTTATATTCCCAGAATGACCGCAGAGATGGAAAGATAAAAAGGGATGAGCTATTTTGACACAGGGACAAATTATTTGCTACCCTAAAAACTATAAAAACTCCAGATGGTCATAATCGTAAAAATTAAAATAATTTAGTATTAGTTGCGCGCACCCAAGAAATTATCAGAATACATTAACATCTTGATCCATAATTATTCCTGCTAGGATCTGGTCTCCTCTCACTATGAGATGGGTTAAAGCCTATTGTCGGCCACGATGGTCTTAGCCGTTCTATGTTCTATGTTGATTGATTGATTATAAGCCCTCAACAACATTATGGTCTCCTAATATAGGTACCAGATTTCTCGCAATGCTTTTCTTCAACGAGGCAAGGTATCATTAACTTTTTGTTATATGAACAGCCGGCATACAAACAGACGAGCCACCTGCTGGTAAGTGATCACCGTCACCAATGGACATGAGTAACATTGACAGTATCACTGATGTTTTTTTAGATAAGAGGAAAGAAAAAAGGAATGTACTAACTTTCTAACTTGCTAGGAGCTTCTAATACGAACCCAATTTAAAATATAGAAGTAAGTGTAGGAATCGAACCCGACTCGCCAGTGGGAGATAAACATTCAAATCGATCAAACTATTACCGTTTACATTATGTATTATTACAGCACAATTATATTATTATATATATCAAACAGTTCATACAAATTAACTGTACTTTATAGGCCATTTATATTGTTAACAGCACCTTTTTTCTTTTTTCTAGCTATGTCTGATTGACCATATTTTATATTAGCACAATAAATTATATGATCCTTGGAAACCACAAAGGCTGTAATGCTTGTTTACTGGACTATGGGCTCATTAGACCACGACTCATAAGCAGTTTATACGTGAAGAATTTTTGCCTATTGTTTGTCTGACCATGTAAAGCCACTGGACAGATTTGAACTATCCTTAACGTATTAGTGCATTATATAGCGAGTCATACTTTTACAAGTATTTCTATCTGGGATACTTTTATATTTCGGGAAATGGATCTGATCCTACGGCATAGTAAATAAAAGTTACTATGGGCGATCTATTGTGAGGGCTGTTAATTCAATTTTGAATGTCTGGTTGCAGTTATTATAATAAATGTACTGTTTAATATTCAGAGAACTACAAAAACCCATTGCTGAAACCATGTGGCTCCCATTTCTAAACATAGGGCATAGGTTTTCTAAAACGAAGCGACTAATAACTGGTATACGTAAAGTATAAGTTGATTCGGCCCGCTATTAATCAATAAGAATGCAAGGACATTTACTACCTGTATTTTCAATTGTTAAATTTATAATTTTCAGTTGTGTCTTAAAAAAAATTGTTATTCCAGTAGTAAATCTGTCCTATAATTATTTATTCCAGGTGGTTGGGAATCGAAATAGACACCCTTATAGAAGGTTAATAACTGAAGCGCATGATCAGTTTAAAACTCTGTATTTAACTGCTTGTAGTCACCATGGCCGGTGCAACAGCAGTGCATGATGCGTCAAAATGCATAAAACCGGCCACCTGTTACGTCACGATAAATCCTGTTGTATCAAAACATCATCTTCGGCCTCCATTAATTATACGAATTTTATACTCGTAGAGACAGTTCGACGGTGTATTTCTATGTTAAAATGTAACGTCAGTATACAAATTTTACCTGCAAAAGAGATATTTTTGCAATACGGAAGCAAGTTAGAATTGAAACGACTGAGGCTAAATTTAATTAATTAATTATAAATAACATTCAAAGTTGTGGTTAATGTGGAATGAAGTGAAATTGACGTTATTGGCTTCAGGTGTGGTACATCTTATATAAAGAAGAGTCTAGTTTTATGTTTATTTTCAGGTCTGGATTGGTTGTGTTGTCACATTTTGTTAGGCCACGGTAACACAAAAAAGTAACTGCAACTGTGAGGGTGTGATTTATCAAAAAGTAACACATTTAAAATTAACATAATGACAGCTTTTTTTAAACATATCATGATCCTAAAAATCTTTTATTCGAAATTTTGCTATCGTTACTTGCACAAAACTTGGGCACGCACCGTTTTTTGTCGCTAAACTCTACGGCCATCTGGTAAGGATTTTTTATACACAAAAAACATGCGCCTGACCCTTTCTTACCTTTTATGCTAGCCCTCGCTTTTTTCCACCGAAACAGACCCCTCACAATATGTTGAATTAGCGTATTAGTAAATTTCTAAAGGTCTGATGAAATTTTTGATTGAACCAACTAACGGATTCTGTCTTAACGGTTTTATGTCGAGTACCGACTTTTTTGTCCGATCCGGCCAGCTTAATGGATTTAATGATTTGGATACTTATATTTTTAATATCAAAACTATTATCGATTACGCGGTTCGGAGCGACTCACCTGCTTTCGATTGGTTCTATAATAATTTTATATCATCGAGTTGTTTGTAATGCCAGATCGGAACAAGAGACGCCGTAATCTGTCTTCATAATCGGAGCGACAGCCGGCCAGGATTTCGTAATTTGCAAGTTCAAAAGCAGCCGACGTCGTGCCAATCGAAGCCCTTGAAAACTTGAAAAAAGTCCGTTGACGAACGACTCAGCGACTGAGTGAATGAGTGAGTGAATGAATTGAACGTAATATCGCAACGCGGATCTTTCTGTTTATTGTATTAAATACTTTTCACAATGGTAATATCGTGCTTTGTATGCAGTGCGTGGGCTCAATTGAGACGGAATGCAGCTCATAGAAATTTGCAGCGGAATTTGCGGCGAGGGCTACAATTCGATTCAACGGCTTCTTATTGAATTGTCAAATGATAATATTGATTTTTGATTTCTTTCCCCTGCACTTGAATGAGGGCAATAGACGAATTTTTTGAGTACCGCAGTATTAAAAACTTGGAATTTTTTTTTCTTGTGTTTTTTTTTTAAATATTTTGAGAATCGATATCTGGTTAAATTTTTGTAAATTCGCTTAAAACTTAACTTTGATCAAATTGTATAATTATGTTGATCCAATTACTCTTAAGACATGCGCGTGATTTGGTAAACAAAAAAGAATTTTTGGCATAGAATTTAGTACCTCCAATGGTACTAAATTCTATAGTTTAAACTGCATCGAAGCCAATTACAGGGCATTACATCTACATAGATCCATGAACATAACCAGAATGGTCGAAATATCTATCGATTTTAAATATGTAATTAATCAACGTCTGGTTATCTACCACTAGATAAAATAGCAGGAGAAAGCGGGAGAGACATTTGTTTGGCCGTAAGGCCTAAATTATGTATCTATATCTACGAGTAAGTTAACAGCTAAATAGGTAATCCTGGAGTACGGGAATGTAAGTCAGTTTATCGTTTAACACTGGTTGCCGTCGAAAACACTGCGACGCTTAATGTCTGCCATCGACACGCTAAGAAGAAGAAGAAGTTTTGTATTTATCAGACAGCAAGTTTCTCATTGCAATTTTAAATTACAATACATGCCCTAAATTAGCATTATAACGACCGTCGCCTATCTCGGTATCACAAATACCGACAAAAACAAAAAAATACAATAGATGCAACCCTAACAGATTTTTTAATGCATTACAACTTACCGTATAATTTACAACATAACAAAAAATAATGAAAAAACAAACAATCGCTAGATAAACCAGATCTGTACAAAGAACAACTGTTAAATTAACATACAATTATAATTACCGAAGAAAATTATAGTAGTAATGCGTTTTATTGCATTTTTTTTTCATAAACTTTTTCTTTCTTTTCGTTATCTCCTACGAGCGCCACGAGCAAACGCTGGTCGGCAATGCATGACAACGAAACATAAAACTTTTAAGGGAGTAGATTCTCTTAATTTCCTTTACTGAAATTTATTTGGAATATATACTCACAAAAACTAAAAGTGGGAACTTTTAGTTCCTCGTGGAGAAGTTTTTAGTAATTTTAAACTACATATAAGATATACCCACTTGATAGTATCAGGCGTTAATTTGCGGAAATTCGTTGTTCTTTATTACAGAGAGAGCTTTATCAGTGACAGTGGTAAAAATATATTCTCAAGTAATACAACAACATCAAAAAGTTTTGAGTAAACTTACTAACAGTATACTAGTATTTTCGTGTCCTAGGGGGGCGATGGCCAGGGGTCGTGCGGCGCCGTCCCCGCCTCGCACGGACAAACCCCGCCGGTCGGTGCCGGCTTCACTGTTTATAGGTATCATCATTTTATACGGTTCACAGTTGGTGTTGTTAAAACCGATTGGAGAATTGACACTATCGCACATTGTGCGTATGTCATACAATTTTGAACCAATTTTAGGATTGCATAGCCTGTATAATTTTGTCTTTTTTGTGTCAGTAAACGATAAACAAGCAGGCGCTCTTGTTAAGTGGTCGCTGCTGCCTATGAATAACCACATTATCAAAGGCATCATTGACGCGTTGTCAGCCAACAAGGAAGTAGGAGACCCGCTGATTGCTAGTGGCTCTTAGAAGTTAGTTGAAATTCTTTATGTCATTTCAAGGTGATCCTAAAAGGAGGGTAATATACAACCCCATATCATTTACCTAATACAACCAGAAACCTTCGGTAAAAGTCTTATAGACATCTTAGATATTTTATCGTACAGATTTCCTTCGAACGATAGAAGTAAAAATATGAATACGTAACCATAGTGCACACATCAAAGTTGTCTTTTCGGCTCGAAGCATCTAAGAACTATCATAGGATTTAATGTATTTCCAAGCCAAGCACGACTAAAGTGGTATTGAATCATTAATTTTGACATTTTAATCGTAACGATCACAGTAGGCGAGTTTAATTATGGGTTTAAAACACAAATATCGTGAGCAGCCGTTGCAGTCAAAAGACAAAATATCCGCCATAATATATGTTTAAAAATATTTTCTCGATTTTTATAGCAATTATATTTGTATCTATACTTTGCTTTCAAGTTCGCACGTTTGATAACTCGCGCTTTTGTAACCCACAAAAGGCTGAATCAGCAAGCAACGTGGTTAGCGGCGCTGCTAGTACAAGACGAGGTCCGAGGGCGGGGCGGCGCTGGCCGTGCCAGGACGTGTGACCCGTGGCCTGCGCCCACCTTGCAGCCCGTTCCCTTGATGGCAGTGCGATATTGTGGTTTTTTTCGTTAACAATTATTTTAGGACGATTGAGATACACTGAACAAGAAAGGTTGTTTGGTAGAGATCGCTATCAGAGATAAGACCGCCTTAGCTGACATTGAATGTACTGATTATTTACATATGTCCTTTCCTAGTGCGCAATAAAGAGTATTGCATTGTAAACTCTGACATACGTATTGCGTACATAGCTGCCTAAAATAAGATACGAACAGTCAAGAAACAAACATTAAAACTATATGGCACATACATATTTATATATGTGACCTATAGTGATTTGTTGAATGTGAGGTGCTTTCTTAACAATTGTTCTTGTTATGATCGCAGGTCGTTGACTAGAGAATGTTGTCTTAGGACTTGAGGTTAAGGAAAAGATCAACAAAAATATTGACTTTTTTAACGATTTGTATTACATATAGATAAAATAAAAATAAAATCTATACATATAGTAAAATACTAACTGATCAATACTTTTATATGAACGATATATGAGAAAAAATATTATTCGGGGCCTCTATTAACGCAATAGAACCCAAGACAATAGTTGTTAGAATTTTTGTCTGTTTGTCTGTGCGTTGGTTGCCGCTAATCTCAGAAACGGCTTAACCGATTTAGTTCTGGTTTTCACTACTGTATTGCAGTAAGTATCATTTAATACTTATAGTTTGTTTCATTGCAATCCGTCCAGAAATAAAAAAGTTATAAATTAATAAATATATTTCTAATTCAAAGAACGAGAAAAATCCAGAAAAATACAGATATTATTTTTAAGCGTAAGGTAGTTTTTCCGAAGCGAAGCGAGGGCATTTGCTAGTATAAATAATAAACATCAATACGTTGCGGAAAATTACCGTAAGAAAATCAGAGCAATTTAATTTTTATTAAATTTAATTTGAAAGTTGTTGAAGTTCCATATCCATCCATGGTGCGAATTTTTCCGTTATAAAACCTTATGTCCGTCTGTCGTAGATTAACTATTAATTAATGGCTAATATGACAGTTGACGTCACACATAAGTTGGTATATGTATTTGACATAAATCTTTACATCAGCAGGCGATCGAACTCAGACAATTTATTTTTCACGTATTGTCAATTGTGTGTGTTAAACGATTTTAAAGTTACATATTTCCTTTATTATTTTTATCGTTATAATTATTTTTTCAAATACATATCGCAGTTGCATCGGACGTGCGGAGAGCACCAGCCGGCGCGGTGTGTCGCACGGAACGTACCGATGAATACAGCTACGAACGACTCCGTCAGTCACGAAGCTATGGGGATGTTTTCTATGCCACCGAATAAAGAAATAGGCCCTATCACACAACCATACCTACATACAAATTTTATGTTACGACATTAACAGTAATAAATTAAACGAACTAACCGACCTCCAACGGTCCAATGGTCACTAGCGTCCGCGAAACTCCGTAACTTTAGACGCAGTACAGCGTTCTTCGCAAAGTGGCGCTTCCCACTCCGAATGGCGAATCCGATTGCCAGTTGTCAATTTTAGAAGAAGGTTAACTACTCAGTCAGGTAAAGAAACTTACCAGCACGTCAAGATTAGTTCGGATGCTACAGATTCCAGCGAGTTCCAACAAGGAAGACCTTCGCAAGTTTGCCAACATTGGTTGGAAGGGTACAAGCAAGAGAGTTTCACTTGAACTCAAAAATGGATGGAACCAAATATAATTTGTCGATCTCATAGTCCAACTGGTAGTACCACTACCTGTCGACCGATGGGTTCCGGGTTCGATTCCCGGCCGGGGCAGACATTTATGTGACAGATAAATGTTTGGGTCATGGGTGTTTGTAATATTATATTTGTGCATGCATGCCTCCCGCTACACAGGGAATCCTACTGCGGGGGTGTGAGTGTGTAAACGTTTATTTATAATTTCTACCCGAAAATGACTTTGGTATTTCGTTTTAAATATTGGTACTTTCCATTACAGTCTGGTGTAAAAGGTCTGTATCTCTTATCAAGGTTATAAGGATCAGACTATATATTTGTAAATAAAAACATTCACATAGGAATTAGCGTGCTGCTCTTAGATGGCACTTTCAAAAATATTTAGATAGTTTATAGCAACCAAATCTACATATAACATAATTTTTGAATATCTAGTATAACCATTATTATTACTATTATTCAATTATATCTAATTAAATTGAGCATTAATTTTTTACATCAATTTTACGAACATATGCGCCATCCAATTCAACCCTTTAAAACCCAATGACCGATTTTCAAATGCTTATATCCTGTCGAAGTTTTGCCTAAAAAGTGCATTAAAAAACTTACACGTGCCAGTTTATGTATGAACCCACCTGACGGTTATTTCAATACGTTACGCACTATTTTAAGTTTTATATCATATAAGAAATCCTATACTACATTTTTTACAATACTCAGAGGGTTTGCGATGTGATTTATTAATTACGTTACAACTAAATTTTGGGATTGGAGTTCTAGAGTACATGCTGATTTTTTACCTGATAGTAAGTAGAGATGTAGACTGAAGTAAAAAAACGCACTGGCTTCATAAGAGCATATTCACTTTTGCCTTTAAGATGCGCGTGCGCATAATCGGACAGGAACACCCACGCAGACAAAGCTATTGGAGTACGGGTTATAAATGACTAGCTTTAGTGCTTCGTCGGTACGAGAGAGATGTTATCCGCGGTTTGCCGTGACGTCCGATAGTAGATTAAATCATGTATTCTAGTGCACACTCTCCAAAATGTAACCTAGGATGGAATAGCGACAGACTGACTACTTGCCCCTCATGGTTTTGAAAATTGGTGTCACTTTATTGCAATCGACAATAAGCCTTATGTCAGAATCATACAAACTTCTTTAATCAACGCTGACAAAACATTTGGCAGCACCAGTTCAAATATGGCAACCGGTGGCAGTGATCACATACCGCTAGTTGACCCGGCTGCTTGTGTTCTGGCTATTAAAATGAACAATGACTTTAATATTGTGTGCGGTTATACATTATGGACTTAAATGGCTACCTTTGTTTACATATGTGCTAACTCAGTATTAAAAACAGATAGACCTTTCTCCATGTCTCTCTTATTTCTTTTTAAAAAGTTATTTTTATAAATGCATAACACATACCTATCCTTTCTAAAACAACTCAGTCATCAAACTAATACTATTTACCGTTATACGATTTTCTAAACTTTCAATTGACTCTACTACTTACTAGTAGTTCCACGGTTTGGTCATGGGTTCATAAAATGTCGCTTCTCTTTTTTCGAAAGAAAAACATAAAAATTGCGCACATCCGACCATAGACGTATTATAGATAGAGCAGGGAAGCCAGGCTTCTAACTGTCCCTCGGTTAAAAAGAGAGAGAAGATTGCGGTACCTTCTCTATCACCCTCTTCTAGCACATGTGCAATTAGCGAGAAAAGTGAGCATAATAGAACGATTCGTCGGTTTATTGTTGTAATTGAATTTCTGCGGTTGATAATGTGTTTATAAAATGACAAATACGTGTGTAATTTGTAAATTATTTTGATTTTATAATTAGAAAAACAAGCTGTTCGTTAATACGCATGCGTTAGTAGAGAGAGACAGATAGGGTATCGAAATCTTATTTCTCTTTCGAACCGTCGGACGTTTCCGCTTACAGGCAGCCGTATGTCTCCCCTTCTCTATGTATAATACCTCTATGCAACCGACCAAGCCATCAGCTGAAAATTTTGACAGTGGCATTTTTTTGCAGTAAATATTTTGTTGCTAATACAATAATCAGTACTTTTGCATGGTAGTAAGGCTTTTTGTGAGACTCAGTAGCTACCGCACTCTTTTGAAATTAAGTTCTGAAATTTGTAATGTTAAATAGTTAGTAACCAGTGAGGATGTAAGTATCATCTGCCCATGTTGCTCCAGGGCAAAACAAAGGTCGGAGAAAAAGAAAGGAGGTTATAGCGCCATTACCTGCATATTGAAGGTCGTTAAGCTGTTTCTACCCAATTTAGTCCGACGATACCGCTCTCCGTTTAGGGTCAACCATAAAATATGTATGACATGTTAAGGCTTCAGCGATGGAGCCTCTGCCAATAAGCGGGCTCACCACTTACTTATTAACCGGCAATGCGACTGTGACGCCCAAGGTTTTTCAAATATCAAAGTGCCATGGCAACCATGTATTCTCAGGAGGCTTGACCACGATTTGCTAACATTTAACTTAAAAAAATTTTACGTAATTGTAGTTTTAGGTAAGCCGTGAAATGTTGGTCTAGGAACCGAGCGGCATTTTAAAAGAGCCGACATTGTCCAACCTTTATCCAGCTCGCGGTCACGACGCGTGCCGTGGTCACGTGGTAAGTCATTTGTCGCTCGTCACACAAATGTGCCTCTGGTACAGTTGGCTCATTGTCTTCGGCACCGTTTCTTTGATTTGACATCAAGCCTGAACACGGGTGGTTAGATGGTACGGTTGTGAGCAGACTGATAATTATACCTATGGATATGATTATAGGTGACCCAAATATATAAAAATGTATTTTTATTTAAAGTTAAATTTAAATAAAAATATTAATTTAAGACCTTAAGCTTCGGTCTAAAACTTTATATAAATTATTGTTTTATGCATTTCGAGTAGTTGATGGATTTTTAGAAATCACAGAGTATATTTTTTTCTCCTCTGAAAAAACATTATGTCTAAGTATCACATTATGTTGTAAGAAGCTGCCAATGGTAAAAGTAACAGCAAAATTAACACGAAGTGATTTGATATCTTAAATATATTATATAAGTTTGAAAAATTATCGATGCGTTTATCGCTGTAAATACTTAAACCGACCAATAGACTATGAAAGTTGACGTCAAACAAAAAGCTCGATGCATCTGGTGCAGAACTTTTAACTCGACTTCCGCGTCAGATTCCCGCAAATCTCCAGGGAAAGGTTGATACGCATCAGTGTGGCGGCCAAATGACAAACTTAAACACGACTGTCTGAGGTAATGATCTTAACGCTATGCTGCCCCTCAAATTGCCATAAGACCATTGCCCCGTGCTCCGTGGCACATGACAAGTTACGGTGCACGATGTCCGAAGCTTCCGTAAAGATAACACTCCCATTAACTGAGAAGAAAATAATGATAACCTGCGTGGCGTGAGAAGAAAATAATGATAATTGATTCCGTTTGTCTTCTTTGTAGCTCGTATACAATAATTATTATCAATTGGAATGTTTTTTTTTCAAATTTATTAATACATTTTGTTCTGAAACTATTTATTGAAGTATACTTAACTCTCTGTTGTAAATGTTATAATACATATCGATGTTTTTCATTTGAATTATTAATACTCTTCAGAAAAGTAAGTTAAATAGAAGCTGGATGCAGCTCCTTACCTCCTCCTCCTTTTAGATAGCTGTAATACGTGTAAGATGTTCAAAATAAGTCAATTAATTCAAGTATTTAATTAAAACGATGCCTTTCGGACAAAATATTATTCTTAACGACAGAATTAGTTTACGTATTAATGACCAAGAAATACGCTAATTAAAGAGATACACAAAACCATCGTATTCAGTATCCCAAATACATTATAAAAACACGTGACAGGAAAGAGGCTAAATCAAACATAGCCGTACAAACACCGGTGTTGGCTTTGACCAAATTAATAGTGGCTTTATAACTTTATCATTTCAAAACAACACCTCATGTGGTACTTATGTCGTATAAGACAAGATTGTTAATAGATTAAATAATAATTCACCGTGAAATAAAATAACCATATATTTATCTGTGACGGGAGAAACAAGTGATTGTACAGCCATCTCAGTTATCAACAGAGGTTGGCAAATATTCAAGTTTGCTTTGACATTAGAAGTTCTCATTGCACGTCCTTGCTTGCAGAATGATGCGACTAAAAATAGTCGCCGTACAGATTTGCGAGAAGGTGTAACTGAATGTTTGTAAAATGGTTTAGTAGCTTAATGATGGGATTATTATTTAAGATGATACTGCAATTTGAATAGTAATTTTGACTACATTAATTACTTAAATGTGGAGTTAGAATTTAGGCGTTTTTGGTCTCCTGTACCAAAATCAACTATGGTAATTACAAATTACTTTGTGATTCGTTCCTCGTTCTTTCTGATACCATCGGGTTTTGTTTGAATCGTCCGATAACTTGAATTATTGACAGATATGTTTTTCTCGTTTTTTTACTTCAAAACAATCGTCATGTCACACATCAGACGAGTGTCGACCGTTACGCGGAGGCCTGTGTCCGTTTTGATTAGGTCTGCGCGATAACAAATGTCTTATTTAATTTAAGCCACACTCTGTTTGTTTTGTTGATAACGTCGTAATTTATAGAGGCTAGTAAAGCCTTTCGTTTTATGATTATTTAAGATTGTTGATTGTCGAGTCTCGTCCTATTTACGTAGTGTAATGACGGTAATACCGTTTGCGGTCGTGAGTTGCGCAACGTTCAAACCTTTACCTCGCGATGTCCTTTGTATATACATCTGCTCATTAAAGCGTATATGACCGCTTATTTCTAGGTAGCGTTACAAAAATACAATTATCTGATTTTAGATGCAAAATAGATAAATTTAGATGCATAATAAATTTGATATTCTTGCATTCATCACAACTCACAACCGAAGCGTTGCTGGAATCGGGTTTTCTCTGACAATGTCAGATGTGAGCCACATTGTCCCACGTTAAACAACGGTGGATTACTGCAAATAACTTCTGAGTTGAAGTCTACGAGAGAATGAAATCTTGTAAGTAAGCCTCAGTTCGTACAAAATGTCGTGTTTAGATTCCGATACATTTTCCTTTATCAACAAAAAATATAAAGATTTTTTTTATTATGTAACGGGTACATACGATACGTTGCATGGATCGCGGTCACGGCGACTGGGCACCAAATAAAACGTATCTTGAGTATCCGTTACATAATAAAATATATAAATTCCGCGATGACATTAGTTTAAAATCATATAAAGAAAATATAACACGCATAGTAATGTAAAAAGAGTTGCATGAAACATTTTAACCTGATCGTTTCGAACGACCTATACTAAAATATCTATCACTGGAATCTCTTCATTGGGATCACTTAAAATACAATATAATTCGACGGCCGTAACTCATAGTACGTACTAGTTATTTATATTGAAAAAATTACGTGCTTTTTAGCATTCCGATGCGTAGGTTATTGTATCAAAATTAAATTTTTATCAATGATTAACCTTAGAAGCGCAGCCACAGAAAATCGACGTGTTTCATCGATCGTATGTGATCGTAGCGAGGTAAGCAACTGCGGGCGCGATCATTCACTGGACCGGTGATCGCTCGAGGCAATTTTATAAGCGTTTCCGTGTTTCTGAAGAACAGATTAAGCCGTAATTTATTGTCAAGAAATTTGAATTGTTTGAATTACTGACTGTGTAAAAGTGATAATTTTAATTAACCAAACACCAGTTGGATTGGATGATAAATAAGATGAAACATTCGAAGATCGCAATGTCAGAAGCTGTAGGATTCTATTCAGCTCACGAATAACAAAAACGCAACATAAGAACCTCACATTGAAAGCGTATCATACGCGGAAACATTGTATTTATCCAATAAAATTTATGCGTCACATTGTCCGCCGGAAATCGAAGGCCCGTTCGTTAATCGTTTATCGAAAAAACGCAATAAAACGGACCCCACGGTCAGTACGCGAGCACCATTACCAACGAACCGTGATTTGGGCAATAGAGCTAAACAATAATTATTCATTCTTACTATACTTTCTCAGCGCAATTGGCTGGTGCGATACGACCATTTATCAATAGAATAATCTGCAACAGTTATTCATATTCAGCTGGATTTATGGAACGCACACGCGTCCGTGGAGCCGCTTCTATATTTTCTCCACTGCCAATAACACAATACCATATTGTGTGTTTATTTAATTTAACTTATATTTATACAACAGAATGGATCCCGTGACGACTACCTAACATTTCATATTTAAGTCAAATAACATATGTTAAATTTAGTGCTCGTTGTTTTTATAGGATATACATTTATTTGCAAAGCTTATGATATATTTGTGGACTATAAACACATTGATAAGATTTGCCGCTATTTGCAAACATGTGAAAAATTATATAAATATTGCTCAATATGTCAGGCATTTGGAGAATGTGTCGTTTGAACGGCCAACGTGACGTTCAGAAATATATTTATGGGTCTAAATATGGGAAAAATGTATTAATATGATAAAAAATGAGATAGTTTTAAACTAGCATTCTCAAGCATCCTTCTAAAGAATATCATGAAGATCTTGTAGCATTTACTCCTTATTATCAATTCAAACAGCAGCAAATACCTTTAACGAAATATATTATTTTTTCAGTAAAACGTAATAAATGCTATAGTTGCAATAAAAAAATTCAATATTTACTGTGATATTTTAATAAAAAATTTGTAATAAATTAAGACTATTATATTTATTGCAACTCTACAGGTGTCTCAGTTCTGTCCCCTAAGGTGAAAGGTCGCGTGGGGCAAACGACGGTCATCGACGGATGGTACACATTGGGACCCCGTCGCACTCGGTACAAAACCTAGATGTTTCTCTCACTCTCTTTGTTTACAATATTTATGCTAGTTCCATACAGAACTTACAATGTAAACATCTGCAACATCTGCAATTTAAGAAGAATACGACCAAAAGTGAGTCATGCTTTTTCTGTAGGAAAAAGCATTTATTTGGCATCTTACCGTCAAATTATATAAAAAATAGTATTGGTGTTATTATTAAATTTTAAAATCTGTAAAATCTAAAACATCTGAAATTTTCTGACAATTTAATACAAAAGTTTCATACAGTCATATAGCCTGCTTTGTTCCTTATAATATGATAACATTACTAAAAAAGAAATTCGAAGGAGTTTCCGTTGGTTTCCGAAGTAAACAAGGTCATTCATCACCGATGTCAAAAGTCCAACTTGTCTGCGACGTCCGCGGTCTAATTTGAGATTTCAATCAAACCCTTAAGCTAATAATTTAATTAACTCCAGCTACAATCAAAATATCCGATTCGCGAAGTTTGTACTAATAACGTTACGGGATCGAGAAATTTGGATGAAAAATGATAACTTGGGTAAAGTTGTACTAAAATAAAATTAAATTTCTATGTTTATTCATACCTATTATAGTTATCTGAGTCCTCCAAACGGTAAACATTCATTATCATCATCTCAGCCAGACAACGCTCACTGCTGGACATAGGCCTCCCCCAAGGATCTCCACGACAATAAACATTGGTGAGTTGTTATGTAAATTAGTGAAATATAAGACTTCTTTAGGGTAAACTATAAAAATAAATAAAAAATAACTAAATAAATGTAGTCGAACGTTTTTTCGATCAATTCATACTAAACATTTTTTTTAATTAGATTACTCTATATTTAACATAACAGATATAAGCGTATTCATATTTAATTTTGATGTTATAAACAACAATCCAATCAGCCAATCTAGTTAAGTGTGGGCTTACCATCACCTTTAAATATAACCGTGGACTCTCTGGTGGGTAAGTTTTGTCACAAATATGTCGTATACGGATCTGATACTAAAACCTACGCAAGGAAAATGAAACACACAAAATAACAGAGGTACACAAATAACTAAATTGTATTGACTTTAAACCACTTTAAATTTTCACCTTGTGATATCATTAGCGTTTTTTGCGTTACGCTTTTCCCTAGTATTCACAGTGTATATCAATTGAATTCATGAATAATCTTAAATGCGACTTAATACACACTGGATACATATAGTTCTACCAGTTTTACAACTTTAATGTAAAATCGGTCATTGCCCCCGAAGTCTGATATGAACCTATTAACATTCAATTACATATTATCGACTTGTGTAATACGGATACAGTACAGGTTGGTGACAAACTTGCCCCAAAAGCGTTATCGCGCCTTCACGACAAACTACTGGTCGGTGACCAACCATCCGTCTACTTATTTACATACCTATCAGAGAACAAGTAGCCCGTTGTCGCTTTAAACCGTTTCGATTGTAAAACTACCGGAAAAACCATTCACGTACACTAGAAACCGAACTCTGTATGTTAGGCCACAAGTTCGACATTAGTTTGCCGGTAGCCGAGTGAAAACTGTCGGAAAAAAGCTAGCTATCGATCGAGTTGTTGTTTTATTTTGTGCATAGTAAGGCACAGTTTCATTCGATGAAGCGTGAAGTTGGTCGTAACAATGAAACGGTCTACCACCCGCACGTCCTCTTTAGATAAGATAGAGGCCACCTGAAATGAAAGAGCGACACCAATACGAAGTTAATGATTCCGATACCGTGCTGGAGGACCGGTAATTAATTTTTCGAACAATAAACAATTGGCGAGGCCTTGGTCAAGAGTTGCATGGTAAATAAAGGACCCGAGTAGGGCTACAATCAGTTGGATGGTAGGTGAAGATTTAATTAGAATTGGGGCGGCTTAGAATACTCCCCCCAATCCCATGCTGGCAGAACAGGGTGTCGTAAGAAGCGACAGAAGCCAGCCTGCTTGTTGGTAGGGCTTCGCGTATGGAATATATTATCAGTATTATTATTAAGTCATTAATATTATTACTGGTATTATTATGTTTCTGTGAAGCCTGCCTGGCTAGCTACCACCCTCCTGCTTGAGTCAGCCGCCAAACAACTCGTCGTGTTCCGGCTGGGAGCTTGAGAGCCAGTACCTTCTTTCTAACATTCTACTTATTTCCTGGCCTACAACGTATCAGTGATACCTTTGTTCTTCCTGATGTCTATGGGCGACGGTGACCACTTACCATCAGGTGGCTCGTCTGCTCGTTTGTCGCCTATTAACATAAAAAAAAATTAGAAGTTGTATGGTAAGTGAAGATTTGGCCGGGAGTTGGATGGTAGAGGAGGTCTCGGTATAGTTGAATTATTGAAAGCTTAATTAAAAGTTCCAAGGTGATAACTTGGTTAAAAATTTGGATTCAAAATTTGTAAAGAAATTTCATATGAGGGCTCTTCATTGGGACGTTAAGTCATCAATCTCGATTTTAATTAATAGATAGAATTTAACTCATTTTGAAATTCTTAACTACTAGATTACAAGCCAACAACTAATTCCCTAAATTTGTATCAGAGCAGTGTATTTTCAAGCTTCCTCAATTCCGAATACTCACTTAAGCAGCGTGGTAATATCCAAGTTTCTCAAATACAAAGAGTGATATTTCAAAAAGAGGCCCGAGCCGTCCATTGGGTCCCCAGTAATAAAAATTACATAGTTTTTATATGAATGTTTCAAGTTAATTACATTTCATTATTTTAATACCCACGCCTTCCTTGAGATATAAATTCAATGAATCAAGTTGCACAAAAACCTTCTAGTTTCATTCGAAAATGGCAATTTACATTAATTTCGGTACATACAAAATGTAATATTTAATGTGTAGGTAGATTCCTTAAAAAATCATTAATTGTGATATAATTATTTCGCCAAATGAATAACATAAGTTTTATCATCTGATGAAATTAATTTTATCAATTGGTCAAGTATTTGTAAGGACATTACAATAGTTATAATTCACGAATTTCCATAGTGAGAGCAAAGGCTTAAATGGCGTCATAGGCATTCCTCCAATGCATCACAGAAGTGATGACGGACTTCTGTCCTGTCTTCTTCCTTTCTAGGAAGCAGAAAATCCGCTTATTACGGGCTCTTTGGCGCTGTAACCGAAGCACCTTAAAACATTCAATAGTCCATTCTAGAAATAGGATGACTAGTCGGGCTAACTAACTAAGAAAGATTAGAGAGGTAAATAAACCACGTAGTGCCGAGCCCAGGGACCACTCATAGGCGGTTGCGTGGCAGACTGTTTAAATAGAGGAGATTGAATATGACGAAAAAGTGTATGGATAGTCTTATTACCAGAAAATATACATTAAAATAATAATATCTGAATTTTTATGGTACCTTAAATTTGTACCTGATCGATAAAATTACTGATAAAAGTTTTTTTTGTATATTAATTAAAAATCGTAAGATGGATACGAATATTTTATTGTGATAATTTAAAATTTAATATATGCTATAGCACGTCTTATTCCCATTTAGATTTATTACAATGACTAAAAACGAAGGTCCATTCCCACTTCCTATAATCCTGGGCTCTGGGAACACACGCGGGTACCAACGGCCGAAGATTACATAATGATCGCTCATTCTTTGGTACTTCAGTCTTTGCAAGCCTTAGAGATGTATTTTAATCGCAATGAAAATAAATTATCGATAAAAATAAATTTAATTATATTTTATTTAAACCATGCGTTGGATAATTCGATCTATGTATGTATATATTTTGGTTTAATCAATTTATAGTTTGCTTATTTTACTTCAATGCCTACATAGTATTTGACTACAAAGACCATAATACCATTTGTTGTCAAGTTAACATTATATTTTAATGCATCGGCTCAAAGATCATTAGTGCGATCAAACAATGTGCTATGATGAATGGTCTGTGGAAATAAAGTTGGTTTGGTTTAAGCTTCGTACAAACAATATATACAATAAGTTAAGTAGGGTGTAAGTGGGTATCAGGTATATACTTCTACAAGTATATAACATCATTCGGTGTGCTTGCGGATTCTTGCAAAGTAAATTAATTCTAATTTAATAACAATGGTATAACTTTCAATATATTCATAAAAATTACTATTTTCAAGAATTAATCATGTCCTATAAAAATAAAATATTGTTTAAAAACTATTTTCTCTCATTCTCAACTTTCTTTTCTTCGTTTTATTTATTACATAAATCGTTTTACCTTATATTTCATACGTTACTACAACATAAAATATCATTTCATTTCATTTCATAAAAAGTGAAACTTAATCAATGAGCAAAGGTTAAAATTTTGTTACAATGAATTGTTCAACTGAATGTAATTGTTCACTTTTCTCTTGTATTATTAAGTTCATATCAAAGATAAGTAAATAGTTATAGATACACACATGAATTAAAGTTTGAAATTGGAATAACTCTTTTATCGCAATAAGCTTAAAAAAATTTAAACATCGAGTACTAAATAGGACAACACTAATCGCGCGTGTTATGTCCATAGCTAATTGCAAATCGCGCGCTGTCAACTAACGCGCGCTAATTTGTCATATCGCATAGCACGACCGTCGACCACCGCGATCTAGTGCAGGCTACATATCCGATAAAATTCTGCACGATTCAATAAACAGGGTCAATGTCATCACAACCTGTGAATGTTGCGTTAATCTAAAAATTAAAATGGTTAAAGAGACCGTTCGCCACGACATATGGACGGTAATTATTGAAGGTGTAATCTTGAATGTTATTTAAAAATCGACACCCAGATTAATGGTGATTTTGGCTTGAGAGCCAGTACTTTCTTTCTTACCTTCTTCTCATTTTACAGGCCGGCAACGCGTCAGTGGTACTCTTGGTCTTGGTCTTGCTTAAGTCCACAGGGGACGGTGACCACTTACCATCAGGTGGCACGTCTGCTTGTTTGTCAGCTATTAACATTTAAAAAAAAGTATCATTAAAACGTATTAACATAAAAAACTGCCCTTGTAGTTTGTTACGAGCGTACAAACATAAGGTCAAATATTGAAGATGGTAAGTGATGCTCTAGCAAGATTAAAAAGTTTTTTTACCTGCTATTTACGCTATAACTACTGAGAGATTATTATACTGTCGGCATAAGCAAAGACTTCGATCAACGGGTGCATATCGCATTGACCGCCAAAAGATACGCTAGCTCACGTTTGGTGAAGACCCGATTCTCATTTGAGTAAACATTTGCTTAAAGTATTTATGAGGAACAGGATTTATGAGCCGAAACTTTTACAATAAGCAGTGATAGCCCGGTAGTTTCACTGTAAGTTCGGGGAACTAGGTACGAATTTTGCATTTACTACTAGTCTTTCGATGTTTTTATAGTAATGCCGGCAAACACACGCATTGTCATCCAAGAAAAAGAAATCGCCTGTTTACCGACTCTCCGGCAATATATCCAGAATAGGTTACAAATATTTCAAGATTGTTCTAGAAGAATGGTGGTAGCTAGACAGATAAAAGAACCATAACATGATCCACAAGTGCCGTCGAGATTAATAAAATTTTATCGAGCCCAACGACCAGCTACAGGAGGGAATCAGCACCACAACCTCCGTTGTTATTCATTAACATTCGCCTAAAGGAGAGGAGGCTTGAAATAAAAGTGGAAAAATTGTCATTTTTTTACAGATAAATTTACCTTTTTCGAAGTTACAATTTAATAGCAACAAAAAGTTCAAATTAAAATCCTGCATAATAATATTAGCTGCAGTTAAATGCTTCACGAATCTTTGGCGGCATTGCAGATTGGATGAAAAATATATAACAAAAACGGAACCGACAGATTCATCATATTACGAGATGAATCCACGAAATTTAACACTATTATTTAGACTCGATCTGGCCAAAATTTAATGCCATTATTCGGACAAAAACGCCATTTTGCGCCTGCGTCCGTAGGTCCACTGCGCAAACACGGCCGATTCGGGTAAAATACTTCGCGGTTCGTTTGATATTTATAAAAGGGCATAAAACCAGTACAAACTTGGATCTATTAACCTCAGAAGTACTTAGTGGTGCATTTTAAACCTTGTAACGTCAATATTAGGGGACAATACAGATATTTTGAATCGCAATTAATTCACCGCAGGTTAAAAAATATCAATCGTGTTACCGCTAAACGGTAGCAGAATTATTTGTGGGCGACTTGCGTTCTCTTTGATGATTTTAATCGCGGAAATATGCGTCCAACTGTAAATATAGCGAGGCTTCTTTTGTGATATGATACTGAAATCAGGTCATATCCAAGAATTCGTTCGACTTCATCGTAAAGCATGGCTTCGCGCCGTAGTAGAAGAAGCCTAAAAAGCGTTTTTATTCCGTGCCATATTCAATTTAAAAATGATACTCTTACAGCAAATTAAAATTAAAAATATTTATACACACTATATTTAACAGAAACTTTGTAAATAAGTTATGGAGGTATGCCGTACAGGGATAGGTAATTATGTGATTTATTGTGAGTTCCCTGTTTTCTGGGCCGGCAATGCGTTGGTGATGCCTTTAGCGTTACGGATGTCCGTGCGTTGACTTTTATCGTGACTCCCAAATGCCCGTTCTGTCTGGTCTTCTACTGGTGATTTACATAAAAATGGAAGAATCTGTAAACCAAGAACTTTATAGTTGGACTTACTTATAATTAATATCAAATTAAAATCATTCTTTTACATTTTACATGTACAAGCAAGATAATTCACAAATCATATAAATTGAGATTTCATAATCCCCATTTTGAGTGTCGTCCTGCTAGACGCTTTACTTTGTTATAATAATTTACAACAACCGCATAATTCCCGCATTACCTTATCACTAACAGTACAATCAAGTAAAGCACAATCGCCTAAAGCCACTTGAAAGCACAGAAAAGCACACGTGTCGATGTGGCTTAATCCACGGCTTTGCGTTATAATCCGACCACCCAGAGAACGTTGCGCGACCGACCATTATGCTGCCCACAGAAATGGTACCCCCATTATTATATAGAACAGAACACATAGGTGCCATTATTATTTTACGCTATAAAATCAAGACCACCTACGTCACGGTTGTTATTTTTTGTATTCGTTTTTTGCAAAACACTTTTCGATGCGAATGTAATGATGCGTTCGTGATTTTTTGACGATTTTGGCATTGAAGCTCTATGGAGGTAACAATGAATTTTTGGTTTACTTGGTCGGTAAATTTTCACTAATACTCAATTTAAATGCTCTGTTCACGCCAATCGTAAAATAAATTTATAGTACCAATAGGCTTGACGGTACAAAATTTGTGAGAAGCGAAATCAAGGGATGGACATTAAATTTAAAAACTAGACAAACACTTTCATTTTAAACCAAAAACTCTGCCTTAAATGCTTCTCAGATTAAATAATATCATTAATTATTATGAAAATTTAATTACAAGTTTATCGTAGATATAAAAGAATCCACATGTACGTATTATATTCATTATCATCATTACAACACAATTGTCTCACTGCTGGGCTCGGGTTTCACCCCACAATGAGGCCATAGTCCGCTACGCTGGCCAGATGCTGGTTCGCAGACATCACACACCTTTGAGAACATTTTAAAGAATCGAGTTTCCTCACAATGTTTTCCTTCACCGAAAGCAACTGATAATTGATTACGCACAAAATTTTAGAAAAAAATTAGTGCTAATTAATATGCATACCTGTTATCTATCTTTTTCTTTTTTTGTGTCTATTTGAATAAACAGATTAGAAATAAAGTGTTCTCAAGCTATTTAAATAAAGAAAACAAAGCTTTAATAATATGTCCGTACGCCAGATAGTACCTTAGATATTATTCGGCCTTCGAACAACATTGTTCGTGAATGATTGAATAGTTCGACATTGTTCCGAGTAATAAACATATCACAAGTCCATATATCAACATTGCTAATGATCGTAACGTACCGTCAGCGATCACTGGGCCGTGGCCCGATGTGTATTAATGATGGAAGGACCTGCTAACATTGGGAATGGACTTGCTATTACCTCACATCTGTTGGAAGATTGTTTTCTGTTCCGGAGGGTGGTAATCTAATTGCGAAATGTTTTATCCATTTAAATGCTTAGAAAGCTTTATCACGTGTAGAAGAGCTTGTTAGGGTAGATTTGTCCAATAGGTCTTCCAGGGTGGGTATGTAAAAGTATAAGAATAGAAGCTGGAACAATATCATAGTGTTTCAGATCTACGTACGACATGTTGATATGTCAGGTTCGATTGTTATCGTTAGATAGAAATAATAGTCATAAGTCATGTTGGAGGCCTTCAAGCGCCATGTGGTTTTCCGACGACGGTTTGTCACAACGTCTCCATCGATCTGCTCCGGAGTTCGCTCTTGAATTCTCAGTGTGAATACAAAAACGTAACCGAGTCATATCTATGCATATTTTAGTCTTTAAATATACAAAAATAGTATGTTTTTTTTTGGATTTTCGTCTGTCCGTCTGCGTGACTGTAGGTCTCTCTGAAACGATATCATGCGGTAACCACTGAATAGCTGAAATTGAAGATAGCCATATAAATTAATAACTATTTTACAAGCCAGTATTTAGAGTAATCTGTACCCCGGGAAAAAAATCTACAAATATAAGAAATAAATTTGAGTATGCAGGATCTCTTAAAAAATTAGTTAACCATGTTTTTATGTTTTTGTTGTCAATGTCAAAAAAGAAATATGTATAATTAAAAGGAATTAAAAAACGGACTCCTTGAAGAATAAAATGTGTTGATCATAAAGTGCCTGACCGTAAAGTCACCGATTAAGTTTCACAAATCCGAATCATGGCCGGGTTACTGGTAATAGGTAAATTTTACAGAACAACGTCTGACGAGCGGCTTGTCTTCAAATATAATGGCATCTGCTGAGCGTTGAGTGCGAGCGTAAACCATTGCAAATGATGTTGAAAATTTTCCATAAATATTATGAAACTGAACAATTTATTGACCCGGTGCTGTGTGACGATCAAATCGACACCACATAGCTCTACGGTAGGCAGGTCGACAAAACAAGGCTCGATTGATTCATTGTCGTTTCTGTATTTCACTTACAAATTAGTACCTACCGATATCTAGTGTTCGCTTTGAGATCACAGCTGAGTTACAATCAGTAGGCAAACTCAACAAAAAAAAACAGTTTTTTGTAACATTAACTACTTGGCTTCAGCTGCAGCCAAGTTTGTAATAAAACTGTCTGCAACAAAAAGGGTTTCGATTTGAACTTCGGGCTGGAGTAGACATTTTCCATATTAAAGCTCGCTGTCGGTCTAGGTCATAATCATTGGCCTCGTATTTATCTACCTATAAAATCTATTATCTATCTATAAACCCCACCGATTATAACTGTTCGTCTATAACATATTATAAATCTCGGTAGTACTTTCCCAAACTTGGTGATAAGTTATGAAGTTCTTCACCTGTCTTGTGTATAACTTACCAAACAACAAAATTAAGCATAAAATTTTCAACGTATTTCTCGAACACTTACCATCAAGGGGCCCGTTTGCTCGTTAACCTACTGTTAGTAGAAAAACGCATGGTCTGGATATAGTGTTGTTATTCTACGGTATTGGAACAAAGCTACTGAATTATCGACAGTCTGAACGGGGTGTCCACATTAGGTACAAGTTAAGCGTGTCACGCTTGACTCGCTTGCCGTGTGCCAAATGCATACATTACGGACAAACGGACGGATACCATGAAATTGGCTTTTATCGTTCGGCATTCCAATTACCTTTAATTAGGTAACTTTTCATATAATTTGGTTATTTATCAACATATGAAGTAGTTTATAAATTCACTGTATTTTAATAGTCGCAATGATAACCGTTTTAAACACGGTTTAGTCATAAGACCGGGTGGTTAGAGAAAACGCTACATGTGCGTCCTTCAGGGTTCATGGCAGAATGCAAAATCTAGCTTGGTGTCCATTACAATGTCAAAGGCAGAAGATTGTTGGATTTTAGAGGACTTACACGAGCCCCGCATCTCTCCTTTGATAAAGGGGATAGTTGTCCAAAACACGGTTCCTAGCAAGTGTTATCCAATAAAGGTGGCTTCATTTGGAAAGATTCCTAAAGTTTTATAATTATATCACAACCAAAAATATTAAAAGTATCAAGATGACTACGTTGCGATTCGACTAATAAAACCCTATGTACTAAATTAAGGATTACTCGGTTTAGGATTATTGAGCTTCCTGCACTATAAACTGTCGGACTCAGTTCTTAGTGAAAGCTGACGTTTGGTGCCAGATATAACTACATATGTTTATTGCCGAGTCTTGGTCATTGTATGGTTACATAAGGGAGTATATTATTAGGTGTCAAGATGTACATGTACAGATGGTTCGTGAAAACGGCCAAATTTTTTAGCAAAGTATTTATTACTTTGTAAACACTCACTTAACACTAGTTAACAGATGCAGTCGCAATTATTGTACGCGAGTTATTCGCTTCGTAGAGAAAACTCATCGCTTCCGTCCTACGGAGACCGAATAACCCGTGTTCGGCCCTACTATTTACACTGCCTTTCGGGTTATCCTTAACTTTTTACGCTTAATAAAACGCTAATTCATCATTCCTTAGAAAACAATAGGCCAGTCGACGATGCAGGTATTAAAAATCCGTGTATGCGATATTCGGCAATAAGGCATAAAGCCACCTAATGTGGTTGAGGTAATCCTTATCAGTATGCCGTTTTCATGGCGCCTATTATAGCTTTCGCTTTTGCTAACCTTCGTAACAATATGAACATATATATATAATCAAATTATACCTAATCGAAAATTCCGCATTTAAATTCCGCATTGACCTTGGGCTCATGAAGCAACTTACCTGCAGTGCAAACACTTTATTATTATCATAGCGTTGTTTCGACCCGGTTTATTTACTTCCCTATACTATTATTAATTCATATATAGACATCGATGTTATTTTTTAACAATGTAACATAATACAATAAAGTTTGGGCCAGACCCGAGATTATCCTGGTGTTGTAAGTGTAACCGCAAGCTAATTGCGTCCACCCTAACTCGGGGTATTAACATCTTAGGCGTTGTCTATACTGTACGAACTTACGTTAGATAAACATCGTGACAAAAGTTTCGCGGAATTATTGGGACCTTTATATTGTTTACAGAGTTATTGACGTATTAAGTCTGTTGACATATTTTTTCTTTATCATTCATATTTGGTTCATTGTAAAATTTGTTTAATGTATAGCCATTAATAATTCCAACACAATCGTTTTACTACTGAGCTCGGTTCTACTCTTGCAATGAGAGGAATTAACTGTAGTCCTAGCTGGTCAAGTGCGGATAGGCAGCGTGACTTTGAGAAAATTATGGAGAACTGTCACGTATACAGGTGTCGTCGCGATGTTTTCCTTTACCGAAGCAAGTTAAATTGTTATACGCAAATTATTTGAAAAATTAGAGGTTCGGGCAGGATTCAAGCTCAAGTGTCCCGTGTAGTAAATCGTCATTCAACCCATTGGATACCACTACTTTTAATATAAATAATATTGTACTTATTGATGCTTGAAAGACTTTGTCGTCTTTTGATATAACATCTCAGACAGATGGTGGAGACAGGAAAAAAGATGGATACAAGATTTGAACGAGCTAATTGAGTGAAACTACATTATACAGACATTAGCAGATCTTAACATCACGGAAAATAAAATACATACTCTTGTAATTTTGAAAAAGCTTAATAATATTAAATACTAGATAGTATATATAAACAGTTTTTTATATACTTCACAAGCAAACCACAGTGTAACACGAACTTAACAGGCGGTCGTGTCTGGACACGGCAACCAAATTGAAATTAAAACTTAACGGAATGAGACAGCGCGATTATGGCCAAATTGCTGTTGGGAAACACCGCTCCTGAATTAATGGCCGTTCTCTGTTTCCACGGTCTTCACTAAGAATGACCTACGTCGAATACAATGAGCAACCATTTTTTATACTTAAACGATATAGCTTTATTGTAAAATATTATCCTTTTATAAATTATTATTATATAACGCAGAGTATGTTTTAGTATATGATTTGAAACTTATATCATCGCGGAATTTATACATTTTAATTGTAACTGATTTTCACTATTCTTTCTTAATTACATATCTCACCGAAAAATCGATACCAAGAAATGGTTAGTACCTACTCGTTACAGTAAAAATATATTCGGGTACTATACCTACGCCTTTGCGTGACTGAGGCTCATTGTAGGGTCAATTATTAAATATTAAACAATTATTGCCTCAATTTCACAGCAGGTTATTATTGATATATTTAAGGATTAAGTTGATATATTTAATTATTATATTGCACAAAACGAGATAGCGTTCATCGTCACAATAGATAACTACGGAACTGGTGAATATGAAAATTATTTTCTAGAGGTCTATACCTCTTGGATCTCTTCCTTCTCTCATAATGTGAGAGCTAAGGGCCATAGCACACCTAACCGGCCAAGTGCAGATTGGCGCATGTCACACATCCTTGAAAACATAATTGAAAACTCTCTCGTCGTTACGGCAATAAAACTCATATCCCTTCACATGACCTCATATCACTCGCGATTACATATTCCATTTATAACGAGATTACAACGCAACACGCATCCTTCATATGCTTTACATGAGATTACTAGACAAAATACCATTCATAGCATAGGTTCGTTTCATGAATATTGTATATAACACTGCTCCCCTATGCCTCAATGCGTTAATAATAAAGGTTTTTTATGGAAATGTGGAGTTGAACAGGAATGTGGTTCATTATGCTCGTGTGAATTAGGTGTGAATTCTTGTTTGACTTATTGACTTTGGTCAATAGGGAATATTTGGAAGCTGACTAAGTACGAAAAAATATGGTCGTTCTTCTAAGGACACCTCAAACGTATTCGTTAGATGACACCTGTTAGATTAGATGATACCCCTGAAATTGCTTTTCAAACATTTTTTTAAATAATTTTATTATTCGATCAAAATATGTACAATTGTTATCGATACATACCCGCTGGAATTCCTTTTATGGAAATTAATTGTTTTTTCACTTACATCGAAAGATACGACTTTGATATGGAAGATATGTTAATTCTTTGATCCACGACTATGGGCGCCAAGGTGGTACATTCGAAAGTAACACGGCATTTTAACTTACTATGATCTTTAACAGAATATTGTCAGAGCAGAACCAAGTGATGCAAAAGACCAATAACTCTTCGAATTATAAAACAAACGTTAGGCATTTTACGACAAAAATTTGTATTGAATATCGGCAAATACGTAGCTAAGGATCTGTTATAATATATTGACCCGTTACATCCTCTAACGCGTAGGACGAATCAAGTATGAATCATCGACATATAACCAATAGTTCATAGATTAAATCTCTGTAGAAACAGTGAATAGATAGTTTAAATAGAAATAACTTATTTACGATCTCTTCGAACGGCCATTAAGCCACAGAAACAGCGGCTGCTCATAGTGCAAATAAATGTTCACATAAATCATTGTAATACCAGAACCCACATCCAATTTGCGTAAACTTCAAAACTAAATTGTATACAAATTTAAACAGTTATTGTAACTCTTTTACTGGCCTCCGTAGAGCGCGAAGACTTCTGGTGTCCATTCAAAATTCTGTCCTAATTCTCCAGTGTAGGTAAAAGCGTGGTAAAAAGTTCCTTCATAAAATGTCTTTCTAAAATCTAATTTTTAAAAGATACTCAGACATGATTCCTGATTATCTTGGATTTCTGCTCATTAAAGTCCCTTGGCAGCCATCCGTCGCCTTTACGAGTAGAAGTACCCCCGAATCTCGTGGGAATCTCCCCTGCGCTATGCCTAGTGGGTTCCGTCTAGGGAGCGCCAGGAGTCTCTTAGACTTAATAAGGCCTTAGACCTTTAGGCCATCCTGATGTCAACAAGGCTGTGTTATTTGGGGTATTTACTAAAATTTTGACACTGATATTTTTTTAGTTCTCTATACATAGATAATAATAAGAGCTATTAGAAAAACCGCATTGCGGTCACTGCGCACTACTAAGCCTCCATTATTTATCCATTACATAGACGTACTCTGTAACAAAAGTAACGAGTGTCCACACTCTCTTGACATACTTGTTACAAGCATATTAAGCTTTATACGCACAAACCGTTTAGTTCTTAAAGCTGAAAATAATTTAAATCCTCCTCACCCGCAACTTGTTTATCGGGACTTCTAGCAATAGGACATATAGCAATTAAAAGACTTATAAAAACCTAAATCTTAATTCAATTCTCAGCTAAGTAATATATTTATGTGTCAAATATGTTTGTTTTGTTTCTTATGATTTTGTTGCTAATGCCACACGTGTAGTGTAGTCCCTAGGGTAGCAGTGAGTGATTATATAATAATTATTATAAAACAAATTGCAATCATTGTTTACCGATCAATGTGGTTGGTACTAAATGACGCTACCAGAAAATATCAAGGCAAACGCCATGTGATGTACCTATAGTGTTATATTTTCAAAACCTCCAAGCGCTACCTATTGTCGCGCAGATGAACAACGCCAGTGCATAAGCCTCTTAAGACAGACAAGGCGTCAGATTCGTACTACAAATATTGTTATCGTTTCACATCGGACTATATAATCAGTTAGTATCAGTGTAGTATTTAATTAAGGATATGGTGACCGCGGTGAATGCGAGGGCATTCTGAGTCGGAGGAAAGCCGCGCTGTAAATTTATCTCGAGGCTTACGTTGCTGTTTGTGATATGCTGAAGCGATTTAAAAACAACTCTTTTTTCTATCGCTCACAAATCACTATAAGATGAGAATGAGTTTAACTCAAAGAAGTTGTGAGGATGTTTTAACTCATTCTCAATAGTGAGTAATCTCAGCAACCCACTGTAAACATTTAAAAACAATCATGTATAGGACGGCGGGTAGTGGAAGCAGTTTTCTTTTGAAACTCGTAAGGTTTTTAGTAGTACCTACATATCTTTTAAATATCGAACAAGGTCTTTCCTCTATATTACTACTTGGACTGATATGTAAATGTGACTGGCCTTGATATTTTTCAAATGAAACTAAAAATCGATTGTAATGTAACTGCAATAATAACTTAAAATTTTTGATGAAGATGTTGTGGAAACATCAAAAGTTGTTTTGTCTAGTGTTATTGACGATCATATAGCCCAGTTGGTAGTGACCCTGCCTGCCGAGCGAGGCTTCCTGTGTTCGATTCCCGGCTGGGGCATACATTTATGTGACAGATAAATGTTTGTTATCGAATCAGCGGTGTTTGTAATGTCATATTTGTGTATGTCCGTGCCACCCGCAACACAGGGAATCCTAGTGCACGAGTGTGAGTGTGTAAACGTTTTTTTTTTGTTTTAATCGTTTCAAGTGAATCAAACCGTTAGCAATAGCAAAATGATTGTGTAATCTCCTCACCTGTTCACTCACTTGAAACAGTTCACTTGGTGATGACAAAGTAAGGTCCTTAATATGTTTGAACTTATAATCAGATCATTCACCGGCCAGGTATATTCATAATTTATTGCTTGAATATCAAATTTTTGAAAAAGTCCAAATACTTAGTTTACACTGACTTCCAAAACAGTTTTTTGTTCATGTAAAAAAACTTAAAATTTTAATTATTACCAGCCTTGGATATCAAAATTTCTCTAATCATATAGATAAATAATTAGCAATAAATGTACATGAATGCAAGATAAGAATCGCTTCCAAAATCCCGAACAACGTATCAATTTACTTTCCGCTATACATTCTACTAACCGCTGTCTTATGGTACTTTCCAAGAGTCGTAATACACATACAAATATTGTCACTCACTCACCTGTAGACCACACACAACCGTACGTCTCTCTATCGGTATTGTGAGGCTGTAAATGTGATGTGAGCAGTGGAAACTTTTGTGTACAACGTAATTCCATGTACCTGTTATGTTTAGGTTATTTAACCGGTAATAACTCACAATACTCATTCAAACCTTCAAAAGTTATCTGACGCGATTTCGGGCTACGTGAGACTTTTGACATTGAAACTCTTTCGGCGTCCAACATTGAGACAAGATCTGTCATCAACATACCGGTGACATTATACAGGTTGTTCTTAAAATTTGGTAATGAAAAGACGTTGATAACAACAGACTCATGCTCCAGCAACGACGCACTTACGCCTGATTTCAAAGATTATGAACTTGAACATTGCCCAAGGACTTCAGTCGTTCGTAAAACTAGCCATCACGACCGGTTGGAAGTTGCGTTAGAGACGGCTAGTAGCTATATAAAATTCTGTAAACGCTTTCAAAAGCACGTGAAGCTGTTGCCTTTAGAGTTAATATAGAAAAAATCTTTTCCCTGCGTCCGTTTTACACATAAACCAGAGAACCTCATTATTGCATGGGCTTTCAAAAACCTTAAAATAAATTATATTAAAATATTCATGAAGCATCGTTCAATATTACAGAAAAAAGCGAATAACTATATATTTAGACGACCCCGTAGCTCAGTTATTAGTAACCCTGCCTGACAAGCCAGGGGTCTCGGGTTCGATTCTCAGCTTGGGAAGACATTTATGTCATAAATAAATATTTGTTCTTGGGTCAAGGGTGTTTGTGATGTCATAGTTCTGTACGTCCACGCCACCCGCAACATAGGGAGTTCTAGTGCGGGGGTGTGAATGCGTGAATGTATACTTGATCAAAGTCTCAATCACGCCAGGGAAAACGTAACCATATAATGATTTAAACTAATGTCATCGCGGAATTTATACATTTTATTATCTAATGGGTACTCACGATACGTTTTACGATACGGCAACAAATAAAGACGTATCCTGAGTGCCCGTTACATAATAAAACGTACCCAGCATTTAATTGTTCACTCAATAAATAATATTCTCAATAATAAAGCCTTATTTAAACAATTGACACATATTCCGCTTCGGATCCTTCAATTTCTAATCAGAAGATGTCGCTAGTACTGAGCTCACTCGAGTCCCATCAAGTGTCCTACCACATAATGTTCGACTGCTGTTTGACGTCAATTACCACGCCACCACACCGCATGATCGTGTTCTCACGACGGGAGAGAAACCGACCGCAGCCGATAACTGCGTAGGTACATATCAAACTGAGAAACAGAAGATTTGCTTAGTATGTAATAACACTTAACGACGTGGCCTAGAGGTTAGCTTTTAATGTCTGTCTCCGGAAATACTAATATTCGAATCTTGAATCACTTTTAAAGATTCGTAGTCGGTTATCACTTGCATCTAAGAAAAGCATCTTAACTAAATATGTATATCTAAGCGATATACACAATATTTTAAATCATGTTTGAAGTCAACCAACCTCCACTTGATCAGCTCCAACTTGGAACTAAGTCCTTGGCAACTTGGAAGTACCCGATAATGCAGAGCACCTATAAAGTAGAGTCCGCGAATGCAATCTGACAACACTTTGCAACTTTAGTGACAAAATCAATTGTCTATTTCATTGATGTATTCAGTTACCTTTATGAACTTTACCTACAAGCCGTGCCATAGTATTTCTTGCAGTTTGCATTAGCCAACTCATATATTAAACATTGTGAGTTCATTACAAAACCTGTTATACTCCTCCCACAAACACTGCTCAAATTAATATGTAAACACGTGAATAAGTGATAAACAAATTTAATTATTAGACCTCCAAGTCATACTTGACTCTCAACTGTACTTTACCTCCATTATTTTTTCACACTATTACTACAGTTTCTGAGTTTCTTATGCTAGATCAACAAAACAACCATAAATTTTTCAAAGACCCTGGCTACTGAACAGTCAAAACATAACAACAAGCTTATCTTAACGCAAAACAATTACACATTATTACAACCAACTTCTTAAATGTGGACAAAAAAAGGTGTCCCAATGGTCACTACCGCCTTTATCTGTTACAAATCGATTGTCCTTTTGTCCCAAATTCGAAAAAAGGTCGGTTCGTTTGTAAGGCTTAATGCTTTAACAAAATAGACATTTTATTACAATACCGTTACAGAGTATGTAATTTTCCTTGCGCGAATAAGACTACTGACTATTTTTGTACTGTTTTCCAATGACATATTTTTACTGTGGCGCTAATAGGGTAAATGCCGCTGTTAGTAGTTAATAGCGACCGCAAATTTGTCAGACCACCTTGCAGCGAAATTAAATTTATGGTCCTAAAGCCAGGAAGAGGACGTAAGCCGTGCCGTTGCATAATCTCCACAATTTATGGTTACTTTTGTTGACTCGGTTGCGCTTTGTCCTTTTTATGTTATTTCATTAACTTCGACAGTTATGAGAAGTAAATAACAATCGCATTGTGAGTAAATTTAATTAGTTTTATATTGTTTTTATGCTTCTGAAAGTATTGGCTTCTTAAAGAAAAATAACACATCAGGTTATTAACAGCTAAGACCTCTTTCCTGGCTAAGTGCGTATTAGTATACTTTTAAAGAATACTCTAAAATTTTCCGCTACAGAGGTTCCGGTATAAACATGTTTTTTTCATGAAGTTTACCTTCATTGAAACAAGTTATAATTTTATATGCACACAACTTCATAAGTTAAAGATACGTACAGTATTTAAAACAGGCTAATTAATATTATTTTTTTTAACTGAATAGAAAGTAAATAATCCTGGGAATGACAATTAATCAATATTCATTGTCGCAAAATTAATAAGATTTCTATGATACAAGATCTATAACCTATATATGTACTTAATATTACATAATAATGATATCCGATATCCTCTTATTATACAATATCCTTACGTACCTATTACTTAAAGGACCTTATCTTATCTGAAAGCGATTTCGTTTAATGATAAAATCGATTTCTCAAAAACACGTACCTATCTCGAAAATCGATGACGCCCATGAAAATTTGACCGATTTGTATTCAGAATCCGCACGTGAGGCAAAGGTCGGTTCTTGTATTAAAGAGAGGAAATCCGGAGTTCATTGTATCCAACTCTTGTGCACTTTACCTGACCGACAGATAAAAGGTCCTCATAGAATAGGTCCGTGCTTCTCGGATACTTTTTTTCTTAATTATATGGTACCAGAGCACGGCTGAGAAAAAACGAATTTAATAAATTCAATTTGAATTTAGTATGCAAATAACATGCAACGGTCGCGCCATTGTTACCAGTTTTTGCAAATAAAAAAAACAGATTTAATTTTCTCACGTTAGCGTTTTTTTTTTCAAGAAAATTCTAACGAGGGTTTAATTTGAAGAACTCTTTGGGGTTTGATTCCTGGGTTTTTTCATTGTATTTTCTGTACCTTCTTTGTTTGCGAAAACAAAGTCTCGTAACACGGTTGTCACAAAAAATAATTACTCTGTTGATTTATGCACATTGGCAATGAGTATTTTTTTAAGCTTTTTATAGTATTAATTTACGGGTTTTCTCCTGTGAAGTTTGTGAGCTATTACATTTATGAATTACTATAGAAAAAAAATTTGCATATAAATTACGTAGCAACTAAAGAGAAACAATAACTGAAGTGGCGATTAAACCATAACCCCTAAAATTTTCCCATTTGTAATTTTGACCAAATTTTAAGTTTTTTCTTATTTGATTGATTTTATATATTTAATTTATTTATTGGTTAACGTAAGCTTGATACTGCACGTTTTCCTTTGCAATTATTACCCACTTGTACACTAGAAAAAGTATACAGTATGAGACGAAGTATCTTGTCTATTAGTCTGAAAGCTATAGTGTCAAAAACTAGTGTACGCATATATTTTTACATACAGATAAAGTGATTAACAAGCAAATTTACGTGTATGGGGAAATCATGCAAAATATATAAATCGCTGATAAAAATAGTAACCATCGCTTCAGGTGAGATTAATTTTTGTAAAAGTAAAAATAGTTTCTCAAAGCGAACATAATATGTCGTTAATTTATATATGTGTAATATTAAGTAGGAACTTTTAATTACCCTTAATAATTCCTTGGATAGCTGTCAAATTTCAACTCAAGTAGATAAAATCTGTAGACATTCATTTCAATCCGATGAAGTTCATTAAAACAGCTCATTTTCAATCCCTGTTACCTTTCGATATTCTTATATAACATTAGTTTGAAATAACGGAAATCAATATTAATCTTAGCAACGGAAACCTGACACATCGCATGCGATTTTTTACGAACACCGTGACATCGACAAACAAAGAACGACCGCATCATCTTTTGAGAAATAAATTAAACTATCCTTAGGGGAGATTTTTACCGTTAATTCTAATCTACATGAAAAAAACAGTTTAAAAAAGCCCGCGGATGTCTGTGGGAACAGCGCATCTTAAAAAACGGAGGGCAGGATGCGTTACGGTAAGTGTAAATATCTTGGTTGACACACAGAGTTTATGGACGGATATTTATTTGAAAGATTTATATCACTACGCCCCCTTCTTATAATTACTCCGCGGTGGCTCTTTTTATGTATATTAGATTAATAAAATGCTTTTAGTTTTTGTATTTACTGAACGAGGAAGGTAATTATCAGGTAGTTAGGTAAACAGCACAATATTCCTCGATTAATTCGCGAATACATGTAATGTTTACAGTTAACCGTTCTTTAAAATAGATGGTACTAACAAATTAAATGTACTCATCGCAAATTCCAACTTATTTTGTATTATTACGAGTATGTATCAGTTAATAAAAATACATACCATAAAAAATTAAATTAAATATTTTGTTTTATATTTACAATAAAAAAAAATCATACTGATTCGGAAAAATAATAAATAAATAAACGAATAGGTAAGTAAAAGATGATAAATAACAGTACATAAGTAAAATAGCTTACTAAGTAATATTGGGTAAGTTAAATTATCTAAAGTAGGGCTGATAGTTCTACAATGTATACTTGCTTAATTAAACTTATATCATTAAATTTTGTCATTTTAATGATATTAAAATTTGTTGATTTATTAGTTATATTGATAGACGGTATCATCTCCGCATACGGTTGATGATCAGATAGCACCAACTCGTGTGTCCTACCGTAGCATTCCTTATCGACACATTGAACGAAGCTTTTTGTTTTAGTCATTTTTTTATGTCACTAGCCAACAAACGAGGACAAGGTCCATCTGATGATAAATTATAACACTAACACTTCATCGATGGTCAAGGAGTTACCGGGGAATCCGAATTTTTACTGTCTACGCGATTCTTAAATTAACCTACGATAGAATATTTCCAGTAGCAATGCACATAATTGATCAATTTCAATTCAGGATTCGTTGGTTTGGTTCATGGAATTGTTCGTAAGCTCCATCGACCAACCCACCATTTGCCAGTTTCATATATAAAAATCACGTTTCGGTTTATTTGTTATGGCCCATGACCACACCTTCCGGTCGTTATTCGTTTCCGCCTTCGCTCGAACCTTCACAAAACACGTTTACATCCCAAAAACATCTCATCAACTGGATTATTGCTCTGCTTCCGAATCTATTTCATTGGGATATTTATCCTCAAACTTTTTGTCAGCTGAATTAATTTAGTAGATATCTTAATATGAGTACGGGCTAGATTATTATTTGGCATGATTAAAAGAACATTTCATTGTACAATAAATAGTTTTCACAGAAAATATTTTTTCAAATAGTGTATTATCATTCAGTAATGTTTAGTGGATACATGTGTGATTAAACGTTAGAGTAGAATGAAATAGAATGAATAGAAGAAAAGGAATTTTATTTGAACGAAGATTCTTGTGGCTCCACTCATGGTGCCATTTGGCGAAGAAAGCTGGCCCGCATAAAATATAAGAAGACTTTCGCAGTTCAAATGAATTGGGGAGTGTAGAGGAAAGCTGGGTAGCGTGAGGTGAGGTGGGTGGAGTGGAAAATTATGTAGGAAACTGACGAAACATAGAGAGAATTGCAGAAAGGAAGGTGAGTGAGTGTAATACAAAGGAGAAGAGAAAAGAAAGATTTTATTTTATTCATAAAATAAAATATATGAAAATATATCCTCAAATAATTTAAATTCTTAGTGGTTTGCACACTGATACGTGTCTTTTTCTTAACCTTCTAAAAATGTATTCCTGCATACTAATGAAATTTTTATGTCACTAAAAAAAAATTGAAGATTAAGTATCGAAAACACATGTTAATTCCACAGTTCAATTTGAAACTTTGACTACCGCTGACTAAATCTCAAGCCCCGAGTTTTTTTTAATATCGAGGGGTACAGAAGGACCCGTAGTGTGTTTATAAAAACATATGCACATTTTTTAAGAACGCATCCCGAGTGAATCAAGGTGCAAGCATTGTGCACAGGACATACAAGGGACACGTACTTTTTAATAATTCTCCATGAACGTTTTTTATATGTGAGAATGTTTTTTCAGATTTCTCACGCAGAGAACCATTGAAGACGAGATCTGTGGGTAGATACATCTGAGGGTATTGTTGATTGCACATTCAAGTGCATTTAAATGTGAACATTTTGATATGGCATAGAACATATTTGGAATTTAACTATTTGTAATTTTGAAGTGGTCGAGTCTTGCAAGATTTCATTGGCAAAGGATGCGATGCAAATATATCAAAATATTTATAAGAAAAGTAGCTAAAAGTATATTACTAAACGCTAATTTAAAAGTTACTTATTTTAATAATGTTTTTATTGTTTTGTTTTAGTAGTTGTATATTAGTTTCAATGAAGCTGCAAGTAATAATAATCTATTGAACCTATCAGGTTATTCGCTTGTACACCTACTGTGAAATATCAATTTTCCTTTCAACAGAGTAAAAAATGTGCTAGCAATATATTAAAAGTTACCTTGATATACCTTCCTAAAAACGTAATAATGGGAGTTTAATAAAATAGTAAGTATAAGCGAATCATGTCATGACTCTATGGTTCACATTTTATAATATTTTTTGTCATTTAAAATAAACAATTTGGCAATTCAAACTAAAACAACAACAACACCGGGTCATACCTCGTCACCGCTCTCGCGCGGTAGTGGTGGTGATATGCGGGTCTCGAGGATGACCTTTTTACCCAGATTTACACTCGGGAGATCTAGAGTCTCCGGGTGGAGGGTCCAGCTGCTTAGCGGGGGAATCCTATCCGTAAGGGTACCTGTTGTTGCAGTCACTCGTCCTCCTGTTGGTCGAAGGACTCGCCTGACTCCAAGTCAAACTCAAAATATTTTATTTCATGGTTATAAATTAAGTAATACGCTTATGAGCGTAATTATTTCGCGCTTACTATCTTTCCGTAAAGGTGGGTTAATAAAAGAAGAGAAGAAACTATAAATGAACCTGTATTAATTACAAGTTGTTTTATAAATCTAATTTGAGCATAACCACATTTTTTATCTGTACTTGTGCTTTACCTAATTCTTCAGTTAAAACTAAGCCAAGGCAAATGTTCATTTAAATGACAGCCGTATATGACTATGGATCTAAGCAAAAAACCAACCCAAAAATAAAACATAAAAAATTGTGATAACTGCACCTTATTTTTTTCTTGATTGCGCCGTATTTAATATGCCCCGCATATTCATTACGGTATAAAAACTGTAATTTAATATAAACTGGGTGACAGAAATCTGGGTAATGTACCGGTGTCAAAACGCCAGAAAAAAGTTCAAGCGGGGTGCTTCTGGTGCGCAAAAAAAGAAAAAGGGGTGCTTTGAAACAATAGAAAAAAACAGCGGCCCATTATCGGCTAACTGGGCCCGGACAGGCGGTTAATTTCGTTAACATAGATTTATGGTGCTTCGCTGTGAAGCCATTCTTGTTTTGTTCTGTTTTGATAACTTTTAAATGTATAGTGACCAGAACGTACACAGTTAAACTTAACTACTTTGCGATTGAATGCGAATTTCTTATTAGTTGTGTCACATCCCGTTAGGACATAATTATGCAAAACTTACATGATTTTCCTTGACTAAGCTAAGTTATAATAACTAAACTAAAGTAAACAATTTGAAAAATTCATTTTACTGCACACAAGATCATTTTGTGAAATTTAATTTAACTTTTGTTCTTCATACTTCTTCTATTTTTCTTTATAACTTCTTATCAACGGAAGTCGTTGCGCTATGAGCGTTTCACTCATATTAAAGTATCTTATATAAAGAATAATACTAACGATCAGATCCATCGTGTTTCGCCATAGCTTTGAGAATGACACGATCTTAGCCCGCAAAATGATAAATAAAGTACTGGTCGTACAAAATAAATTTATTCGCAACGAACTTATCGCCTTGCTTGAAATATATTTAACAAACTTATTAAACACGTCATTCTGACCAAACTTTATTACTTACGTCAAGCCACGTAGAAAAATGTATTTCGATCAAAACATAGTCCTTTTTAACTGTCTGAACGCGATAATCTCAAACACTGCAGATATTTTTATGCAATTTTCACTAAAAGATTCACGGGAAAAGTTTTGGTTCTTGACCTAAACATGAAATTATAAAACGCCTGATAAAAAAACAATTAACAGTCGTTTTGAGTGCGGTTATTTTTGGTGATCGTGGTCTACGAAAGGATGCAAAGGTGTGTACACGGTGATAATATAACTTTTAGAGTATCAAGTAGATACCTGTAGAAACTCATCACCCCGTCTGTACTTCAGTCACATCACTACTCTGATATGTTTACTCCGTATAAAATACAAATTATTCCCACTCTTTCTTCGAAAATGAAGACTAAAGCTCTTCCATTTAGTATTAATTTATAGAAAGAACTGGATGATAACTGATTCAAAGCAATTTTTCCGAATTTCAAAGTTCTCACTTGTCATAGAATTGCATAAAACTTTGGATCTATGTTCTACTTTCAAGTTTATATTATTATTAGTGTATACAACATAAAATAAATAATTAATTAACGTTAGTAGTAAAAACACACATTGACCATCAAGTAAAGTAAACTGGGTTAAAAATATAATTAGGAGATTTTCATGAAAATTATGTCTACAGTCACATAGGAACTCGTAAAATCGCTTCGTATTGGCAGCCCTTTCCGACCGAGGGCTAACGCGCACAATGGCGAACATCCCTTTCACTCGAAGCTCCAATGTGTCAATTGACTCGTCCAACTTAGTACCCAACATTATAATAATTCAATGTTCATTGTTCCTGGTTGGTACAATCAGATATCAGAGGCAATTTAGAGCAAAAAATCGGTCAATGATATCGAAGAATTATATTTAGTTTAGTTTTTTCTTTAGGGCCATGTCATTTCCCAAAATATAATAATTATATTTATATACTATATACTTACAATAAAACTGTAACGGAGTCGAATCTGTTAAAGGACTTTTTTGGAAATTTTAATGTAGGTTGACTTTGTTACCGATAAATCTCCAAAAGGTAACGTTGTTATTGTCAAAACATATTTTTTGGAACTTTTGTCTGTCTATCTCTCTGAGACAATAAAGTATGCAATAAAAATATGTCAGCAACTTTTGTAAAACTATTGCACATCAATCCAACATTCAGCTATGGTAGGACATCTATGACTCCGCGTAACTACTTATTGAATATGACCGTTTTTTACCTTGCAACAATATTAACAAGTCGAAATTGAATAGATTTCGAAGCTGTTTGAAAAGGGTTGACTGGTATAAAGTCTTGCTTTCATTATTATTTTTAAAACTGCATCGAAGCTGCAAGAAAAAACACAATCACATCAACATAAATTCACAATTTGTGAATGAAAGGATTTGTCCATTCCTTAGCTTATTTGTAAGACATTTTTTGATGTACAGTAGGTAATTACCTCAAAAGAAACTCAAAACCAGGAAAACTTCAAGCCTTTCCGGAGAGTCCGCCTCAGAATAATTTATATATGTTACAGTTAAAACCAGTTTTTAGATAGAACGCGTTTTCCCTAGTTAGAACTAGTTTTTACTAAATGCCTTTGTTAAAACTAGAATTTAGGTTAGGTTAGGTTGTCGAGGTGATGCACACGGTCTTCCCGCGTGTACCTCAAAGACGGAGGGATGAAGCAGCTCTAGATTCATCCCGCACAGGGACGGGCTCTGTAGAAGAGCGAACGCCGTCGGGACCGCGGAAGAATGCGAGAGCGTACCCGCAGTCCCGACAAAGGGCGCTCAGAGGAACACCGTGGGGTTTTAGCCGATAGGAGTCCGACATATATAGTCGCCCCAGCGATTGAGAGGAACCCATGAGGGTTTCCCCACGAAAAAAAAAAGGTTAGGTTAGGTTAGAATGAACGAGCACACAGCGCACGGATGGCGTTCGGAAAGGGATTCCCCCGCACTTGTTGAATCAGGTGACGTCTTGCGACCAATGAGAATAAGATACGATGAACTTTGAGAATAGTTTTAACTGACTCACTTCGGAAAAACGCGTTTTGTCTACTAAGATCTAGTTTTAACTGATATTAAATTTTGAGCGTTAGTTAATTCTAGTTGTAACAAAGGCATTTAGTGAAAACTAGTTCTAACTAGGGAAAACGCGTTCTATCTAAAAACTGGTTTTAACTGTAACATACAAATGTATAATTTAATTGTATCTTTAATAATAAAGTTTCTTAAAAAACTTCTTTATTAAAAAAGGATTATTCATGGCACCTATCATCTTTTTCTAAACATTGTAATTAAATAGGTACAAATGACAGTAGTAGTGTTTTAGTATTATAATAAAAAAAATAAGGTATAATATATATTTGTACCCGCGTCCCACTTCCGAAAAAAAGTCTAACAGTCGGCATGCAAAACAAATACAATGACGAAGGTGATAAAAACTGAAAGTCAGAAACTGTTCATCATGTAACTATGTGGTGCAGTTGTGCAACAAAGCAGAAGCACTGCGTGTCTCTGTCCTATTATCCTACTAATGTCTAGATGCTGATGTGCGTGACACGTTATTTCTAAAAATTTATAACAAAATTAATAATCACAACTTAGTCATCCTGATCACACAAAAGCACCGGAACGAGATACGCGAGCGCCGTGCGATCCGGCAGATGCAAAACAAACCAACTAACGAACTGTGGGCCTCTCGCGACACATAAATTATTTAAATTTGACTTGTAATATTGTACGGGACACAGGATATGCATAAAAGGGTTGAAAAAATCTTAGGGGTGAACTTTTTACATTGCGCGAGGGTCAGGATTATGGTAATCAATGCCATGCGGCTAGTGGCAGCGCGTTGCGGCTGCGGCTGCCGCACCGGCAGCGGTTGCGGCTTGCAATTTTTTCCTCGTCATTGAAGGGTCATTCAAATACGTTATTTGTCAAAGACTGCTTCTTTCATTACTAAATGCAGTAAATTGTAAAATCAGCCTACTAGTAAGGAGTTATTTAAACCTCTGCTGACAATGAGTCTTTATTGTTATGAATGTTTGCAACTGGTAACCACTTACCATCAGGGAGCTTGTGTCCACCGTTTGTCAACCATGAACTTTGAAAAAAAAAACAATAAAGTTTATTCAAACTTCGTCCTTTTAAACTCATAGCAAGGTAACTTCTATCTGTCGAAGCTGATTATAAGTAGTTGAATACCACTTTATACTAAGAGTTGACTTAAGTCTAGTTGGGGAAGTTAAGAGTGCAATGCCGATTGGTAATTGTAATCTACCGTTAATTAATCCAGTCCACGAATTCAGGCTATAGCAGAGTGACGTACGCTACTGTTTTATTGTGCTTATGGATTTAAATATCCACACATGAGGCGGACGGCATGCCCGTTTGCTACTTCCTTTATAACAAGTGTTAAAATTCTCCTTAAAAGTTACTTATCGCTTCCTCTAAGAAGACTGCTTTTTGACTTGAAAACATTCAAATTCAAAATCATTTAGTTATTTCGTGAACACACTTCGATACCTTAAATCTCAAATGGCGTAACCACCATTTTGGCCAAAATGAGTTATGAATGCAGTTTTAATCAGTTTTTTTTTCTCTATCGATCTATGTATTTAAAGTTTAGGAAGTCGCAATTAAACGGTGAATACAATCCACGGATTTAGTGGTCGTAAACATACTTTTCAATATATTTTGGATGTAAATGTTATTTATTAAAGATTCTGTAATTGCGTAGGTGGTAAATGCAATGAATTATAAACACTAGTGGCTTAAAGGTCATAAGTAAATCAATATGGTGGTTACGCCCCTGTACTTTTCTATAATTTAGAGTATTGCCTTAGAGCAATAGGATGGATGGATGGATGATGGACGGATGGATGGATTGTGTGAAGGATGATATGGCTAGAATGGAAGTTACTAGTGAGATGACGGCTGATAGAGAAGTATGGAAGAAAAATACATGCTGCGCCGACCCCAAATAAAATTGGGATAAGGGCAGGAGGGTGATGGTGATGATGCCTTAAAGCGATAGGGTCGTATAAACACCACCACTTGAATAAAATATAAACATTAGTAGCGTTAAAGTCATAAATAGTTTAGTTCATAAGGATAATAATTACTTAAAACATTGTTTTTTCATATTTTTTTGTAGGTAACTCAAAAGATACAGCAGTTAAAATAATAACCAGTTGTACTTTGCTCTCATAAGGAGTTACTATAGATGATAAGGATAATAATTACTTAAAACATTGTTTTTTCATATTTTCTTGTAGGTAACTGAAAAGATACAGCAGTTAAAATAATAACCAGTTGTACCTTGCTCTCATAAGGAGTTACTATAGATGATAAGGATAATAATTACTTAAAACATTGTTTTTTCATATTTTTAGAACATAAAATCAACTGCAAACGGTACCTACTTTCCATGTGAAAATACAACCCCTGCTCATTACTCTTATCAACTGAATATGAATATTATGTTTTAATGATGAAACTTTCTCCTTAGTTCTATTTATTTACCCACCCATTCCAAGTTTCTCACTGTGAAATGTTTGTGTTAGATCTGTTCTTCTTTCTGTGTTATGTGTTTCTTCATATTTTATGGGTGGTTCCGGTCTGAGTGTTTGTTGAATTGATTGTTATATACAAATTAGAAAACAAACAAGATTGTTAACTCAAACAATTATTAGCTGATACTAAATATTAAGTAATTCTTACACTTAAACTACGTGTATGTTTATTTTATAGCATGTTTCTATCTCCAACAGATTACCTTCTATCCATCAGACAGTTCATCGGTATGAGATTTATAGACTTTATAGACTTACATTTTATAAGGCAATGTCAACCACGCTGGTCAAATCCCAAGTTGCCCGCATCGGTGTTCCCACCTTCTTACAATGTGTGAGTCTTCAAGAGGAGAGTAAATAGACTATTATAAGTTAGTTCGTTCAACATCTTAGCATTACTTATTCTATGTAAAAAAAAAAGAAAATTGTAACTTCTTGCTTGTCAAACACAAAGACCATAAATACCTTTTAAAATTGCAGCCTCCTTCACGAAATTTTTTTACTTATAGCATTATTTTCACTACTTCAATTTTAATTATTATGTATTAATTATTTTAAATCACGTGCGTATTACAAATTAATTATCACTTGCTTTGGTACACCTAAAATTCTAGATAATGTTTTGAACGTGATTGTTAAAACACTCACATAATGAACGGAGACTACAACCCAGTGGTGTCCAAGACATTCTAGGATTGTGAATATTATGTTTGATGTCTTTGAAAATTTACGGTGTTAAGTCTCTATGTTACATGACTCATTACTTTAACGTTTTGCTTTATTAATATTTTTTCCAGCAACATTCATAACGAAAATACGTTGTACAACGGATGGAGTTTTAAGAAATCGCTTCAACAATGACATAAATAAAAAAATTATCTGATTCTTCACAAATCAAACGAAGCATTAAGTCCAACCCTTATCTCTATAGACACCGCTGATCAAATTCAATTTAAAATCTGCCCCCTTATACCACCGCAGGGCTATTCGAGTCCGTTTGCTTCTCATCTCATTTTTTATATGTAGCTGACTTTGTATTAAAAAATAGCCAGGTGGAATCAAAAAACCCAAAAAAAATTGCAATAGACATTGTTCGGAGGTAAACCCTTATAGGACAAAAGTCTGTAATCCTTTATGGGTATCTCCGGCGTCCACGACATGTGCAGCATCGACCGGTCCTTTGTATTTCGAAAGGATGAAGTTCTATTCTCGGTTCATGGGAGATACATAAGAAAATATCTAAAGTGCAATCCGAAGCTTACTTTTGCACATAGCAAGATTGATAATGTCAGGTCTCCATATCCCAAATCAAATATGAAATCACAATCTACTAAAATTTAATATATAAAGATAATGAAGAAGATAGAAGACACGGAGAAATCTTATAAAATTAGCAAGGGACGTAACTCGCCGTATTTTAGTAGAATGTAAATACGTTTATAAAAAAGGGTTCACACACTCATATCTAGAATATGAATCATATTATGTATTAGGCCATATGGATATGAAATTATCCGAAATTATCCGAGAACTAATTTTTATTTGTTACAAAAGTGATTGATCCAACAAGGGTAGATGCATAGATAAATTCAGGATCCTTCGACCGGTTCACAGGGTAGCTGCTGAAAGTAATTTTAATATGCAAAGAAGCTTACAAATTTGTCTTTGAAACATATCGTTGGCTTTTTATATGGTCATCATTAAAGATTATCACATGATTTTGAAATTAAAGTAACTAAGATACTATAAGGAGATCAACAATCTCAAACGCCGTCCAGATCATGACCCTAAAATTTCTAAACGCAAAAATTTTGCTCATCGAGCTGCAAACGCAGGTGGTCCTAATTAGGCCGCGGTGGCAGAACAATGCGATATACCAGTAACAAAGCGTGGCACACGTGGCCGCTTAGCATTATCGATTGTCCTCACATTGTCCTCTCGTCCGCCATGCGGGCAGCGAACGGGTTATCAACGTGACGTCATGGGACAATGCGTTTTTTACGCGCCTGATGGTACAAGCTTTTACCGCTAGTAACTTTTACTTGGACGGATATGTTGACACCTCGGCGATAGCTGTGCGACGTTGATAACGAATTACCGCTAATTGTTTTTTTATTATCTTTGTCCGTCCATTCATTAGCCTTTCGAAGTCTACTGTTGGAAATACTCCTCCCCTAACATACGCTACTATGACCAATCCTGAGCCTTCTTAATCCAGCGGATACAAGCTGTCTTCTTCGGTGCACCACTACAAACCTGTGCTTCGTTTTTCACAACGTGGTCGCCATTCGAAAACCTTTCTTCCCCGACGGTTATTGGTCCTTCGAGCTTTTATTTTTACTTACTAGTTTACAAAGGGATGATGTTATATTAGGTATGTATTTAAATATATAATTCATTATAAACATGACTACAGCGCTACCAAGCGCATTTTATAATATCTGTAAACGGTTATCTTGAGAAAAAAAATTATCCCAACGTACCTAGTTTATTGTTAGGCACAAAATCATTGAAAATAATATGAGTGGATTCTTGCATGCCTATGAAATATCCTCTCAAGAAAATATATATTGTATAGCCTCATATTTTATAGCCTCGCTGAAATCCTGAACCTACCGGATCACTGTGTGTGTCAATATACCAAGGATTCAATTTAAGTAAAGATCATTGTGTAATTTTTTTATTACCGTAACGGTTTCTTCGACAAGGTGTTCTTTTGATCACTACGGTATCATAATTTTAAGAAATAAGTGAAGTTATTTTGGTTGCATAACATTATATGGTGAAGCCGTTAGTTCTAAAGAAATAAAGGCGTACAATTTAATTGATTTACCCAATAAGCCTTAGAATGTTATGAATTATATTTTTTTAAAGTTATTATTGTTTTTACTATCTATTTTTTACTAACAAAACTTTATTTGCAAAATTCCCACGTGAACTTATCGTTTTATTGACAAAAGCATCGGACGTTAGAGACAGATGGTCGTAAGTAAGATAAAGAAGAAGATTAAAAAACTCTATGAGAACTATGTTACATCTCACCTATGACCCCCGGCTATTTACAGGACGGTAAAAAAAATAAATTACAGTCCCAAAGCAAAGAAACCATTGTTTGGATCTAAAAAATAGGGAGTAAAGTTACCTTGCAATTTGAATAAGCATTTTTAGTTGGGTTCAACTGAGGGGTGCTTTACAAAAAACGTGCCCCACGACTCTAGGTCCGTGTGTGATTTTTTTAAGACGAGGGCAGTAAAAAGCTGTGTATGGCGATAGCTTTGCAAATTGCTTTTGGTCAACTTTCTCACGATTCGCCATCTGGCCGACGCAAACAAGTTATTGCACGTCTTTTGAAGTGCTTACGTAAATTAACTCAAGGCTTTTTGTTCATTTAGTTACTGAAACGGAGAAATGTATTTATAGCCATACTTTGAAATTAAAGGAATCCAAATTTAAAAAATGGTTTATGGTTCTTTCATTCATGTATCAGGCAATAGCGTCAAGTATCTCGAACGCGTGGAGTTAACTTTACATAATTATATGCATACAAAATTCAACAGATGTGGTGAAGGTTCCACTTTCAGCTGACTAGGTGGACCAACTCATCGAAAATCTACTTCCTATTTTAGAAAATTTCTACGATCTCCTTTCAAATAATCAACTAATAAAAGGAAAATTGTTGATTTTATTATATTATTAAACAAGGGAAAAGATCGCTGAAATCCAACGTAGGATAAAAAGAGCGGAGATTTTACTTACAGAATTTATAACTAAACGACAGACTTCGAATTCAGAATAACATATTATTTACTCATCATTTGTATTTATATCAGTCACCGATGCACAACCAAGTGCTGGTGGCGTGGACTTCACCGTTGCTTATCGCAAAGTATTTAAATTCGTGGGACAAATACGATGCGGGCAGTAGCACCGCTTGCATGTGGACATATTCTAAATCGACTATAGATACTATAAATTCAAAATAATTAGTAATATAAAAATAAAAATATATATATTATAATTGGAACGTGATGTTACATTGCCACTATTGTAAGTGAGTCCCGGTCTAAAATATGGGATTACATTGAACGCAGCCTGCATGGGAACCAGGATAGCGTATATGCAATGGATCAGAAACGACCTTTTTATGTCAACAATAGTATCGATTATATCTGTAGAACATAGCTACTTGGAAGACTGTGGTCTTAATTTATTTAACGATCAAATACAATAAAAATGTCCGCCGTAAATTAACTCAAATGAGGCGTTCCATCTCGAGCATATACATATGTATGACTGATCTCAAAATAGACAGTACTTAATATCAAGGTAATTTTCAAATATCCATCGTCCAATTGAACAAGATGCTTAATATTGTTTGACTTTACTAGGGAAAGCACGTTAAACATAGAGCAGAAAGAATTTTTATTGGGTACCTTGGTATTAAATTCACACCCAATAATTCCAATATATTTACATAGGCTACACTGCGGCTCAATAGACCAGCGTGTCATTGGAGCTGTGTAGTCATATTACCGTTTATTACGAAGAGAAAAATAAAAAGTTTTTGAATATCGAAAGCAGATGTTTTGTCCACTTTTTGTTCGCTTTATTGAAGTGATCGCGAGTACTGTTATGTGAATATTTGCTTTTTTGTGCGATGCATCAATTTGTTGACAGATGCTTCTGCTTTGAAACCAGATGCGAACAATTACATCGCTTTGATTTCTTTCCTGCCGAAAATTACGTAGACAAATTGATTGCCACGTCATCAATTAAATACTCGTCGTTGATTAATGTTATGATGAGAAATGTCTTAAGATAATTTATAATTTAAATGTTCAAAAATGTCGTTTGTTAATAGCAATTAATCAAGCAAGGGGGCATGTAATCAGAAGTGGTAATATAAAGTAAAAGCGTCTTTGGTAAAGTGTCAGCTACGAAGAAAAAATGTTTATTAACTAAGCCTCTAAATTCAACTTTGGAATTTTAAATCGTAATTTTTTGGCCTAGTGTAAGTACTTTATTCCGTTTTCCGTTCAGCATGCTCACGTATGTTTGGAACTTAAATCTATAGCGTAACATAATTATCCTAAAAGTATATCAATCCATGCTTGACCAGCTTGACCCACGAATGAACCAACAGTGAAACAGTTATAACTTACATATGTTCTGTATCAAAGATACTTGCAGCTACATGTAAGAGCTTGGGTAACTTTGATAAATATTGCAAAACATTTATCCAAATGAAGAAAATATAAATGTCATTAAAAAATAAACATTAACTATTAAGACAATGCAATTGTGCAATCGTAGGTACTTATTGCAAACACTCGTTTAACGGTTGACCCCGGTACCCGCGCGGGCGCAGTGACTCACGGTTCTATCAAATTTTAATGGATGCGTTGCAAAACTTGCGTGGGCGGGCGGCGCTCGTCCTTATTCCATTGTATTGATTCTCGGATCAATTTGATTTCTTAATTATTTCCGTCTATGTATACAATGTATTGATCTAATCTAATTCATAGGTTGTTTATTAAAATTTTCAAAGTATATCTACCGTACCTTTGTTTGATGTAAAATGAGAGCGAATAGGATCGCAGCTGGCATGTACATATATCGAATAATGCAATGGCACTTCACCCCCTATTTATACTGTACAAATTAGCAATACTTAGGTGATTTTTGAACCTATATATTTATGGCACTGTTTGGCGCCAAAGTCAGAAGAAATTACCAATACATCACCGTATCCGTTAAACACATCAACATCTCAATTTGCACACATCATATGAGTATCTGGCTATTTATTTATGTACTCCACAAAAACAAATATCTCAACTGTGTAATCCATTTATCGGTACAGCGTCCCTGGAGTTATTAACTTTCGAACAATAGTTTTTTAAAAATTAATTGCTTCAATCTCTTAGCGATCTTTTTCGTATATCCACTATGCCCCGTGTCATTTCATATGATAGTAAAACCTATAATTTATATTTATATTTACTAATTACACCTTGTTACTTCCTATCTTCGTAGAGACCCTTGTTAGCGACCGAAAGATAATGGGTTCGATTTCTGAAGCCTTGGTACTATTGATTCAAGTTTCTTGAACTTCGAGGTTGTAAGAGTGTACAGGATAATATTAATTAATATTGATAATAGCTGTATGCAATGTGTATGTAATAATACTATTATTTAAACGATAAAACGTATCAGTTTACATAGTATATGTAAATAAAACTTCTGTAAATAATAAGCTATAGGTATATTAAACTAAGCCCCGCCCTCACATACCAGCTTACTAATTTTTCCCATTCACAAATCATCAACCGAGTCTTGAACGCCTCGACTTTCGTATCTCATGCAAATTCGACCGACTGGCAATGAGCTCGTTTATACGCTGCGACCAGCCTCGTTTACGGCTGCGGTGGTCGCGTCGTCAATTAAAAAGCTCTTATTGCAAGCAACATTGGAGCTAAATTTGACTTTAAAGAACTCGCTAAGTTCACAGAGTAAGTTTGCCAAAATATGTATATTATGATGCAAATGTGAGTTGAGACGGACGGACGGACTTAGAACAATAAGAGGCGTGGGCCGGATTAACTCATTACAGCTCGAACATCGCCTGGACGCCTTGACCGATATCCATTTAGAGTGGCTGGAACCACAAAGGTTGTGGGAACACGTAATTGGAATCCTGTTGGAATTTTAAACGGTTGAGTCTATGGAATAATACATGCTTACGGCCACTAAATTTAATCGTCGGTGAGCCGAATTTACATTCTTGCTTTCAGAATACAAAGTTCAAAACAATTTAACCATTTAGGTGTTCTGTAAATACACTTATGCACGTCACTTTTGGCTTCTGATACTATTTCGAAAAGGTGCTTTAACATTGAGGAGTTGAGGAGGAGAAACAGCGAAAGAAACTCCACAGCATAACTTTTAAAACAACACATGGTAAGTTTAATCCTGCGCGGTTTTGAAACTATTATTTCCAGGCGCCCTTGTCCTTAATATATATATATATATATATATAACACCATGTTCGCTACCAAAGTCCGACCGGCCGAATCGTAGACTACTGTTAGCATACTTCTCACTAAAACAGTTCTATGAGACAAAGATAATTGTTATTAAGTATTAAGGTCATCCACTTCCTCCGTATTTGAAAGTTAATGATACGAATTAAAGATTTCAAAAGAAAGGAGTTTAATCCTATCGGTCTAAAATGATTCTCGACTTTAATTCTAGGGCAGTCACGGGGTTTCGATGAATTTCAATAGAGGAGAAAACTTAAAATGAGCTTTAATCTGTTGTTTTATGACTTTTCGTGATTCCAATTTCCATGTTTTGCATTGTCCAAAGATTCAAATCAATAAAGATTACATTATTACTTTTATATTCACCAATTAGCTGGTTTTTATTCAGTTGACTTGCAGCTGTTAAATTAGAACAGTCCATTAGAAGAATTGGTCACCGACTACACTTAATGCGTAACAAGCAAGACAAATGATAGTAAAGCCGTGCTAAACGAACCACATACTAGCTTTACCTACCTCCTGGCACGGAGCGTATCGACACCATGGTCCAGTAAAACAGCGTATCATTGTAATGTAATAGTTTCATATAAATTATCTAATAGAATGTTCTAATATGGGTTATGACACGGTTTCAGGTTGCCGCAGCACGAGCGACCGGCGCGCCCCGACGGGACATCCTGATCACTCCGCGTGTCCGCGTCCACGCTACACCCGCGAGTGTCATAAATATTCAGTTTGTCATAGTGTGATTGTCATTATTTATAGTTATGAAATCTTATGACCCGAGGTCTCTACAATTAGATTACATTACATAGGTCATAAAAAATCTGGGTCGAATCTGGATGTATGTTTTTTTTTAATTTCATCCCGGAAAACGGACGTATAGAAAATAAAAACTAGCCAGCATATATTCGTAAGCATAAACAAATTGTTTCTTGTGCAAGTACTGTTTTTAACGTAAGGTTGTAGTTTTGTGGACGCGAAGCGAAGGCGAAGGAAAAATTGAGAGGCGTTATAAACTGAATAATTTTATTTATATGTTTTAATGTTCTTGAATTTTTGAAAATGTTTGAATGTCAACCGAGCATGTTGGATTAAGTATTCTTCATTTTTGCTTACAAAAATGTACATTTTAAACTTATACAATTTTTTTTACTGAAATTTCTTAAAACCCACAACCTCTATCTTAATATCGTGGAATTAAATATCTTTACCATTTTTTGCTAGATGATCCAATAATTCAATACTAACACTAATGACGGGTATTATACATTATTGCGTCCACCAGTGTAAAGCGTAATGGTGCGACCATCGGCGCAATTACCCTATTGGCAACAATTGTTGTGCGACGCTGTCCGCCGGCCTGCATATCAATTCTAATGCTCTTAATAACTAATCGCTGTGAGTAGATTTGCCCGGAGCTCTCTTTGCTATATTTTTTTATATTAATAGTTTAAACACATTTTAATCTCGCAAAAATTGCATGAGAGAAATCGAAATGGTCGCCATTGTATATTGCTTCTAATAGTAAGTATGCAGCTGACCTGCATATATTTTATCTAGTACTTTTTTCAAAACATGAGAAATGTTCTGTAAGAATAGACTATTGAAGAAGGACGGACCTCAATTTCAATATATTCCAATGCAACAAATGAACGTAACAAAACAAAATGTGGTATCTTATTTAAAATTTGTGTGAATAGTAAAAATAATCTGTCAATAATAAATTAATGTCATAGGACATGACAATTACGGGTACTCACGATACTTATATTATATATATTGAACACCAGTATTTCCACCCAGTTGGTCAATCGTAGTTACGAGTTTAATCGTGTTTCATAGCTAATGTCTTCAATAAGATATAAGTTTAAAATCAAAGTGAACAACAATTATTATTTTATTAATCAATAATCATAATAATTCGTATGTGAACAGAAACATCTTACAGCGAATTGTGTACGTGGATATAACATAGGTAAAATTCTTAAACAAAGTACCCAAATTACTGGAATGGAGGCGTGCATAACACGCGGTCTACTGGCTTACGAGCAGGCATTTGTATCGTTTTGGCGAGTACCCCTGTCCATACATCAATCACTCTTACCTTATAAGCGATACAACTGCTCTGTATTGATTAGGAAGTCTTGATTAATGTGCATGAGAGATGTTTGTGTTTTATGTGGTCGACGAAAACTTCGTACTAAGTCTTTTAGTCTCTACTTAACATTTCTTGTGCTTAGTTAATCTGTAGAACACTTCTGCACTGTTCTCTTTTAATAGTATGAATCTCATTTGTTACGTAACTTTGCCTGATTCTGCTATTAGTTCTTTTAAAATACGCAATAAATTTTCTTATTCTTTTATTATATTATTTGGAATGATTCCTAGAGGGGTTTATATATAAAATTAGAAATAAAATCGGCTTCAAAAGGAATAAATACAATATTGTTATATGCGCTACATAGTCGTACCTACTGAAATGTTTGAATTCGGTGCCAAACCAAATGGATAATTGGTAGATACACCAGGTTCAATCCCACGACATCGCACTATTTTATCGTTAAATATTAAGTAGGTATTGTATTTTAAGCTTGACAACTACTTCAAACGTTTTAATATGTAGGACATATAATAATATTGTACTTAAATTAATGAATATTAAGTAATTTTTAATTTTCATTTTTTTCTTTTTGTAACTGGGTTATTATACTCTTTAAAAACTTTTTATTATTCTATTTTAGTGTAAATATGCCTACGTAGTAACTGAGGTATTACAACATGTTTTAATGCAACGGGAACACCAGATCGCTCACTAGATTTTAAGTGCCATGACTGTCCAAACCACTACCAAGGAGTTCCCGTCGAGTTATCTCAGTGAATCCTAAATCCCAGTCATAAATTAATGGTGTCATTTTTTCGTCAATTCTGCATCATGACACGATGACTGCTCCACTGAAATGCCTCAATAATGAACGGCGGATTATTCTAATCAGTTAAAGAGTTGCTTTGTAACTCCAAGACACATTACCAGACCCTAAGATAGTCAATGATACACTCGTTATCGAATTTTACTAATACCTTATGGTAAAAATCTTTAAAGCGAAGTTCCACTCTCTATTTTCAGAACCCAACGTCAGACCAATTTAATAGGAACTAACCCCAAGTGATCTCCCACATGTATATTTAAAAAAAGAATCATCAAACTTGGTTCATACACCACAGAGTCATGTCTGGAGATACATAAAAAAATTGCAATCCATACACACGAACCTATAGCCTCATCCTTTCTTGAAATCAGTTAAAAACGCAATGTTACCGAAAACATATATCTTTAAATACGGCTGTCTTTATACAGGGCTCAGTTATTCTGTTATTATTTATATATATATTTATATATAGTTATAGTTATTCAGTTAGTTATTGAAGAGTTCAGCTCTTTATCTGCAGAACCCATAATCAGATATTCGCCATATTTATAAGGGATTAATTCCGAGCTATGTTTTATATAAAATAAAAATAATTATCAAAAACGGTTCATAACAAACGAAGTTTTGGCTGTACATACATAAAATAATACGTTCATACAAACATTTTTGAATTAGGTTAAATCGTGAAGACACCCATCTCCGTCCATTAGACTTTAGTCGATGCAGATATGTGTAAGATAGAAACAAAATAAATAAATATTCGCTTCCAAACTTAGCTGTCACGTGTATCACATGTTTGTTTGTATAATTACATATGTATGAATATGTGAGGCTGGATGCGATAAACATGAGGCATCACAAGTGACAATCACCCTAGTACAAACATCAGTTGTTAATATTATGTCTATTACTAATTGGGCTACGGAATCTTTTTTAACTATTACTCTATTTTTTGTTTTCGTTAAAGACTAAAAAAAATACAGACAGACAATTTGATTGAAAGTGCTCTCCGCCGTCTACAGACACGTGATAGTTTGGTTATTAATTAGCTGTGGAATACCGAAACGTATGCCATTTGTATTTTATCTCGTATAAGACCATGAGATTCTTATTAGAAATATTGTTATAGTAATAACTGGTAGATGAGCAATGACCACATGACACTTAGCGGCCACCGCCCCCTATTTGCATCTGTTAAACCAGAAGTATCATTGATTTTCGCTGATTGAGAACAAAGCTTCATAGTCGATTTTAACAAAGGATACTAGTAGGCTAACCAGTCCTCCAAAAGAATGGAATTAGGTCATCATTAACTGGTCACCTCGTGAACACGGGGGGTTGTCTAGGCCTCGAAGATTGAAGAAGCTCCAATTACTCAAAAGTACATGTCCGTACGGTCTGCCCAATAAACGGCGCTGTTCAGGCGTGAAATCAGTTGATCCCGCAATATGTCTGACCGGCAATCCATCTCCATTAATAAGTGATCGGATAACACGCTGTTCGTTTTATCGGACACGACTTACAAACACTTGGTTGTCTTTATTATTATATTATTATACTCTAATGCTCCCACCACATCGCCCACACGTAAAATATTACACTAATAATAATGTTATAATTTTAAATTTTCGATTCGGTCACCATTAAGTCCGATGGCGGGAAAAGACTCTTGACAGATGACACGGTACAAATACTAGTGACAGATAATGCGATCAAGCTTCCGTCTCTTTCGTTATCATTTTGAACCAAATCTCTTCTTCAAGCACCAAATTTAAATTCTTCCATTTTTTTCTCCCATTCAATAAATTTAGAAAAAATTGAGTACAGACGATCAGACAGACACACAGTACACACATACAAATTATTCTGTAACCGTGCTGTTTTTCATGCGAACAACGCACACTTTGCACGGAACCTTGAAACCTACAAATCCATAGTTATTCCTTATAGCCCGGCTATCTGAAAATTTAACCCTGATAACGAGTAATTAAAAATTATAATTACGAAAATAATGCAATTCGTCAACCCGAACGAGGTCAAAAACGGAGACCTTCTGTACCTGTGTTTATTAAATAAGGCGCTGTTCTTACTCTAATGAAAATGTACGACTCTTTGATAACCCGTTATGGCGGTATGGAAACTCGCATCGCCACAAATTGTCCCCAAGCACACTGATTCACAGGCATTGTCCAATCTACCCTTGTTATCCTAGTTTGGTCTCTTAGAATTTTATTAAGTGTTGAATTTCGTTATAAAATTTGTTGACATATAAATTTGTTTATAAGGCTCACGAAATTAATTTTACATTTAACGATAAGACACACTTTCAATGATCGTCACGACCAAATCATGATGGGGAAAGGAGCTTAAAATTATACTTAAAAATCTTGACAATACAGTGTACATACAGTACCTTATATTGTTATATTAGGAAAATGCTGAAAAGAACCGATGGTGACATTAGCTCCTAAGCTTTTAAGACTTTTTAAAGACCGTATTATTTTGGCTGCAGTTTCAGAGTCAGTTAACAAACGCGTTCTTCGTTTCTTAGGCCAACTTCCTTCTTGGATGGCAACGGGTAAGTGATTATTATATACATCCACAACGCGGCTGCGGCAGCGGTTTGACCTCTTGTCTTAACATTAAATGTTACAATATTTTAATCAGTATGTTACAATTAATCAAATTGTAACATACTAAAATATTTATATTTGGCTTTCACTTTGCGTTAAAAAAGAAAAAAATATTACTACTTTCAGTACAATTATGTACTTACATGTATTATTGGAAAATGAATGAAAAATGCTTCGTGTAAATAAAATATAATAGTTATTTATTATTACAATTCTAGAATATGTGTTTGTCTTTGTGTGTGACGAGCTGTATGTAAATAAAAAGGTACATTTAAGTACACACAATTTTCCCCACAATTTCTCATGCATCTAAAGCCTTACTACAACTAAATTGAGACGTTTACGCATATTGACAATAAAATGGCGAATCGAACTGCGGGCGACGACGCCATAGTGAAACTTGTGCCGTTACAGCAGCAGCACAGACCGGCGGGTTTTAAACGATGGTACGGCTAACCGATGGACCACGGGTTCGATTTCTAGCGGCGACAAACATTTATTTCGCAAAAAAATGACGCCCTACGTAATGCGAGAAATGCTAATGTGATGGTGTAAGTATGAGGATTTATTCAATAATAGAAGTTTTTGAAATTAATATTGTATTTATAAAATAGTTAATCACCTGAACTTGTTACAAAAATTGTAACAATATTTTTCTAAATATTCTTTGACTTGAATAAAATAAAATTGTAATTAAATTGCAATTGTAAGATATTTACAAGACTTATTAAAAATTTACAACTATTTAATTATCACATTTATAATGAAAGGAAGAACTTGAATAAAGTAAAACCTATTTTAATAAAAAAATCTAATACCTACAATTAAACTTTCAAATTATGAAACAATGTAACGTTACCGTTCTGTTGCGAATTAACGAAGGGATGATGAGGTCAATGAAAAACATATTAATTTCTTAAGCCATCGTACAATCTCCAATATGGACATCTTGGGTGTGATTGGAAAACAACATAACACATACTTAAGATATAATCGAGGATTAGTTTAATACTAACATCAAATGATAAAACTTAAAAATTAACCTCGAAATCTTTATTTTATGTCATATTAAAAGCTACATCGTGACAGTTTTTTTTTTGGTGCCAGTTTGATACGGTTGGTACTGATTTGCCTGCGTAATACAGAAAATGCACTGCATGCTCGTTACATTTCAACAAGGTAGTTAGTTTACAACTCGCTATTTCAAAAAAAACAAACGCCCGTGTACAGCGCGCAATACACGCGCGGGTCACATCGAGAGCCACTCTGCGCTTCGTTGATTTATTGCAAATGGCGCGAAAGCGAAAACGGTCGTAAAACACTGTTTATAGAGTGTATGGTCAGGCCGAATTACATCCCTCGCGACTCATTGGACAGTACAATCGTGGTGAATTTACACGTCCGATACACTTCTTTGTATTTCGTTATTCACCAGTTTATTTAATAGAATGTTTGTTTGTTTTTCGTTACTCTGACGACCAAGTAGGTCAACAAGTAACTCCGTCTGCGGGCCGAATGGTCTACAGTTCGATTCTAAGTCGGGCATATTATATACACTGTGTCACGTTGTTTGGTTGTGTGTAATGTCTAGTGTTTTATGTAGGTATCTCTATTACATACTAACACAGGGAATCCAAATTCGCGAGTGTTAGAGCGAATATGTATTTTTTATCATAGTGTAATTAGTGCTCTGTGGCTATTAAGATCAGAAAAGTTGGCTTTAAGCGAGTATCGGACCATTACTCTATGATCAGGTTTCTCTTATCCCAATTGAAGGAACTGGGAACGTATCATAGGTGAACAAATGCTGTTTCAAAATATCCTCTATTATGCAGGATAGTAATCGAATAGATGAGCTAAAGTTGAAGTCAATGCAAATGACAGAAATTCTAAAGTCGCCCGTTGGAAGCACGGAGGAAAGCTTTCCATCGATATCACCATCGTCATCACACAATTGTCCCACTGTTGGAGTCGGGTGGCCGCTCACAATGAAACAGATTAAGGTCATAATGATAAGTTCACGATCCACCACGCTAGCCAACTGCGGGACGGCAGATGTCACACATCTTTGAGAACGTTGCAAAGAACTGTCAGGTATGTTAATTTCACCACGATGTTTTCTTTCCTAGAACCAAGTAATAAGTAACTTGTAATATGCACATAATTTAAAAAAATCGAATTTCATTCATAACCAACTGGTATTTTTTAATGGTAATCTGGAAAACTAATACCCTGGCCATCTGATGGTAATTGATCACCACCTCCGAACTCCACTCATCGGAACACTAGACCATCCGAAGAAACTAAATACAACTAAGTACTTAACGACGTAAAAAATCTAATTTTGCTTCACTCTATCGATTACGTTTCACAAAATTCATAACATTATTTAACACATGGCTGCTATGAGAGCGAGACAGCAATATTATCGCATATGACCGTCTCCGTCTCGGGCGACACGTCTTTTACTCAGTTAAGTTTACTCAATTGTAATCACTTAGTTCTCTATGTAATAATTCCCGTTTCGTATATCATAAACAAGTCGGCCAAGCGTGAGAGTTGCTCGAGCGCCCGGACCGTCCGGCACGATCTCCACACACGCTGCCTTCGCTTTGTGATGTCATTGCGCGGATTTATCGCTCCACTGACGCAGTGCTTGACTATAGTCATTAAGGGCTCATATTTTCTAGAGAGGGGAATTGCCTTACGATTTAAGTTCATGAACCTCAATGTTTTGCCAGCTTCCAACGTGTAATTTGATTCTACCGGCCACTCCTGAATCTTTTGAGGCGTAATTAAAATACTAATTATTTGTTTCAATCAAAATTTCGTGAAACATTTTTGTTAATCTCCGTGTGTAATTTAAGTATGAGGATATATATACGCAAACATTTTAAAGTTACGGAAACGACATATTATTCTTTATTTTTAGTAAAATGAGATGTTAAATTATTCAAATCGTTTATAATACTACTCATAAGTGGAATAGCTTAGGGCATCTTTTCATCTAAATCCAACTCTAATTCGAACCAAACACGAGAATCTAAGCAGCAAACTACTATCTTATACCCCATTACATTATAATTACATCAGTCATAAGTTATATCAAAAATATGTAACAGTAATATTATAAGGACAAAAGAACACTACAAGTAAATACATATGCAACTCCTTTTGTTTATTTTTTTTTATCTTTGTATTTCTCGGTGACGTTTACCTATATACCAATATTTTAATAGTTAAAACACGAAAAATATTAAGATTGTTGAGAGCCATTAATCAGATGCTCTATAAATAACTTATTTGACATATCTTAACGGCAACACACACAAGACACTTTTCTCCTCGTCTTGCGCACAAGTTAAAATTACTAGAGTTTCATACGTAATCATCTATTATATTATTTTTTATGTTATTATTTACACATTAATTTTTAATACATCAGCATCAAGTTAAACTACAAAGTATCAGCAATATAACTGTAACCTTCTTTCTACGGGACACCATATTCAACTGTTGCTGTGTGCAGTCTGCAATACAAACAAAATTTAACCTAATCCATCGTGGGAGCGGGCCGGCGTACAGGTATGACGGACCTCACGTCACGACACACACGAGGCTAGCCCACATAGACGTGCGGTAATTACGTGGGACCTGGTGTGAGAGATGGTTCTGACAATGAAGCCACTTAGAGAAGTTTATTACTGACGTGACGTGACGTGACATGACGCCGGTGACACTTTGTTATTCTGCAAGCGAAAACTGGGAAATAATAGTTGTAGTTCGTATTTCATGACATTTTTCTTAAAGAACATTTATTTCCAAGTTATTTAAAATTAAGTAGAAAATATGTAGTCCATCTTGTTTGAGACGATGAGTACGTAGAACTTAATTGTTACGAAAGCATAAAAAACACGCTTGAAAATTACCACCTAAATAGATTATTCTATTTTCGAAATTTTCGACATTATTTCTAAATTCTTTCAAAAAAAATCCTTTTTTTTTATCTTTTTTTATTGTGCAGGGCCAATGACGCTTAGACATTCTCTAAAATCATGTCCTAATAACATTACCTAGACGCACAATATCAATATCATAACCATAACTTAATAAGGGTCTAACATCCAAGCAATTTGTTGTAATTGAAGTCATTAGCCTGTCAACGAAACCAACACAACAAAAACCACATTACGATATGACACAAAACGCGGAATAAGAAACGTGGGGATTTAACTACGATTTATTGCGTTCTTCGTTGGTAACTGCGTGTGGGCTCAATGTCCGTCATAGGTCACTTTAGTGATTGGAAAGTAGCCATGTTATATCCATTCCTATTCATCAGCTTTTGAAGATCCATTACAGATCATAGTTCTCTCCAGATTCGCATTACTTTAATCCTTTGTAATCCGCAGTAGCCCTTTTGAATCTAATGTACAAACAGCACCTACATTGCTTTAGGACTGTGTTTTTCTCGTTCTATGAATTACAAATTACAATTTTAATTTATGACTTTGTAAACGGATTGTAATGACTTTAAGTATTAAGTGATACTGCAGTACATAAATGAAAACCAGAACAAATAGATTAAGTTGTTTCTGAGATAAGCGCAAACAAAAGCACATAAGCACAGAAAAACAGACAATCTAAATCTAACAACTATTGTTTTAGATTCTATTGCGTTAATAAAGACCCCTAATAATGATTTTTCTCATATATCGTTAATGTACAGAAAGCGATCAGTTAAAATTTTATTATACGTATAGACATACTGATACGTGAACTATTCATGTGATTTTTAGTGTATGCTCCTTACTACTAAATACTGAATCTAAAATCGTAAATGCTGAGATGTTACATCTATTTTTTGTTTGTCTTAATTCTGGTTTTCTGTATATGTAAGTTGTATACCGCTATTTGAAAAAAAAATATTTTTGTTTGTTAACGTGTCGTTGAACAAGTGGTGAATAAATGTATTTCTTTCTTTCTTTCTAATTTATAGGCATCGCTGGTTTGAGCTTAGATCGTTTTAACCAAAATCGTGATTTCTTAAAGCAACATGTTTCCCGCTTAAATAAGACGAGATGTTAAATACTACTGTCATAATTGCGAATAATCCGTTTCACATCCCCGTGTAATCGTCTTTATATAATTATACAAAGTATATATCTCATATTATATATGTATAATACTTTACTTTGTTTAATATCGAAGGTCCAGACAGAACAAACTCGTACTTCTTCCGTGTCAAATGCTGGGCGTAAAAAGCTGCAACATAATCCTTACTGTTGCAGTTGTTTACGAATTTAAAGTTTGTAAAATTATTTGTAAGTTTAATAAAATTTTTAAGTCTAAAAAAATATAAACTATGAATCTCCTGTGCGTAGATATATTGTTCGTTAATTTTTTAGAAGTCTCGGAACTAAGTTAAAACTTGCTCATATTTGTATCATACCCACATGCTCCTGTAATGCTTTAAAACTCTAGATTAGATCGGTCATTAAATATTCTATTAAATTAATCTGTAAAGTATTTTGAACTTTTGAATTTCAGATTAACATTTTGAACGTTGCAGAAACCTTGCTCTGTATCCGCGTGTCTCTCAGAACTGGCTCGCGTGGCGCTGCGGGTTAACGAGAGTTGCGCAAGAGGTCCATCCCATCCGTCACGACCAGTATTGTGCGGTCCCTGCCCGGCCCCTTGACAAATGCCTGGGACGCCACGCACTGGATAGTGCAATGGATGGTGTTATGCTCGCATTGTCAATTTTAACTTGCTGTGAATAATATAACTAAGAAACGGCTTCTTCGACTTCGCGATCGAAATTAAACCATTAGCAACAAATTCTGTACTATTATATAATTTCTTAAGCTATACACTGAGCACTACAAGAATGTATGTAAGAGCTTATATAGGATGAATTACAATTAATCCAAGTGTTATGTGAGGCTAATTATCAGGCCATTTAATAAATAAATATACAATTTCTATTCGCCCGCATCCGATCCATTTATAACTGGCGCTAAAGAGAGGTCATGAGCGTATATCTGTAAGTATTTCTTAGTCCCATATAGTTATGACTAATACTTTCCGTAACATGCTTAGTGGTTCATTCTCGTTTTTTATCATGTTCAAAATGGATCACAGTGTTCGAAAGCAAATTGATTGACAGCCAGACACAATGCAATAAACGGTAAACAATTAGGTACCTATAATTCGAATAATTCCTATTTCATTGATCGCGCAACACTGAATATATTTAAAATGGCGCAAAGGTCGCAAACTCTTGACTTTGTTTTGATGCCATTGTTAGATAAAAACTTTGCGCGACCTGCGCTTGCGTCACTGCACGCGGCGCAAACGTCAAATTATCATGATATATTTCAGCGCAGTAGTAATGCTTTTGCGATTTTGTGAGATTTAAATCTTAGCGATATTTCACATCTTTGCCGATTCATATTAAGATGTTGGGATGCACATAAGCTTACAGAATGTCAAACATTCACGGTAATAATCATTTTCAGTATACGCACAGTCAAAAAAAATTGCACCACAGAATCTCGTGATTTGAAAACCTATAATAAATCTCTCCATGTGCATCTGGATTTCAACTCCACAACTCATTTTTCAGTTTTACATTTGACATTAACAATTTTAATAGCGGCCTTGAAATGAGCGTCGTAACTCAATTTGACCTAACTTGATTAGACACAATATTTTAACAGTTTGAAAAAATTCTAATCTCATTTTGGTCAACGTGAACTAAAATTCTAAGAAGCTTGATCCCAACAGTAAAACAGTTACAGCTGTGCTGATGTGTGAAAATTACAACGAACATCATCTTGCAGTACTGTACAGTTTGCCGTTGATTTTAACACTGTGAAGATATGTTCAGGGGTGTAACTTCATTATTCTCGAGCCCAAGCTAAACGTTTTTACTTTGGAATTGACGCGGCGATCGCGCTATGTTGTTTCTTTTGCAGATAGCCGGACTAACTTCCAGCTAAACCTCCTACGTAGAACTCCTACATCGTGGTTCTCCTCACCCTTCTAAACTTAACAGCAAAAGATTGTAACGTATGTTGTTTGGTTAGTACATATATTGAAACGCCAGTTAACAAACGGACTTAACGAACCATCTTTTGCCGATAACCCGTCAGTTATTTTGATGGTGTTACAGATATGCATGTGCGAATGCCATCATTTGCCGTTATGTGGCCTGACTGCTTATTCATCGGTGATTCACAAAAATTACAAGCAAGTAATACTTAAAATTTATTTTGCCCAAGCGCTGACACAGCCATTCGAGAAAGACAAGTCTATGCCGAGCACACTCGAATCACAATACATTACTTCATATTGTCCTGGGCGTGTATTCTAAACATTATAGGTTCCTCGAATGAGCTATGCGCCCGGCTCTTCTCTTAACAATCGATACAACAGCCGCGATAGCCCGCATCTGCAACGGTACACTCAGGGCCATTTGCGACATAGCAAATGCCAAAATAAGGTTAAAGGTAATAATTGTTGTATGCACAGTATGTACAGCCTTTTGACATTCCCTGGAGTGATTTATGCAGGAATTCCTAGATGATACGATTGCGGAGGTGTTGATCCGCAAACAATAGAAAAAGGCATAATTGACCGATCAGATCTGAGACGCGCGGAATGTTTTGAATGTTAAGACGTCGATTGCGTTGAGGCGTGTTGTATTTTGTGGTTCTCATAGCTAATCTATAGTTTATATTTCAGCCTTGTATACGTCACAAAAGTCAGGTGAGTGTATTCATTTTGCAGTCCATGGCACCAGAGGAATCGACGGTACCAGGACCCTCCTGTGAATGATGTTAATGAGCCACCATTTAAATCACGACAAATTGATGTTTGCACATGGTGGTGCGGTCTTTCTTCCACCTGTTTGGCTGCCATACTTTTTCTTTAACATACTTATCACAAACACCAGACGAGCCATCGTTTGCTAACAGTTAATATTATAAAGCAGTTGTAAGAACTTCTTTTAACTCTTTCTATCTCCTCGGCTTTTCATTGTCTTAAGAGTTGCTTCGCTGAAGGAAAGGCGTAGTAATGGAAGACATATAGTCTGTCTCATAAAATTTATATATTTTAGTACATGGTCCCATGCAAAATGTATAAAGTGATAGACCATCCAATTAGGTATATGCGATCAACATTTATGGAATTCGGAGCCGGATACAAACACGAAGCATTCCACCGAAATTTCTTGGATAAGGAATAGTGTTGTGATTGACTACCTACAGTATTATTTTTGTCTAATCTCACGTCAGTTACGGAAGTGATTTCCACACAAGTATGCTTTTTTATGTCTTTAATAAAAAGGCGCCCGTCGCCCGACTTGCTTCGATGAAGGAAAACATCGTGAGGAATCCTGCACATCTGAGAGTGCTCCAAAATGTTCACAACGGTGTGTGAAGTCTGCCAACCCGCAAGTGGCCAGCGTGGCAGACTATGGCCTGAACCTTTTCAAATGCGAGAAAAGACCCGAGCCCAACAGTGGGACGATATGGGTTGTAATGTTGTTGATCGCCCGAACGCGTCAGTCGTAAGTGAGATTGGTTATTGAATGGGTGGTCGATAATAGTAACATTTCTGAAGCACAACTGTGCATCATAGGCCACGTTACGCCATTGATCAACCATTAGCGCTAGATACCTAGTAATCGGTACGCCATGTTATGGGTTGAAGGCAATAAAAAAAGAATACTGAAAGTGTGTGTGACGTGTGGAAATATAGCAACGCAGAGGACTAGGTCAGTGAGTCAACCCGTTCTCCGCTGGGTTGATGATCCCACCATCCTACGCGCCGACACTCCATGGTGTTAAACAATATCAATTCACTGTGGCTAGCATATACCTATTTAATGTCATTAAAATTTATTTATAGTAATAAACGTAACGAAAATAACCAAAAGGCTTGTCGAAATAAGTACCAACTCATTTTTCACAGCGAAATTGACTTTCTCTCAATGGTTGCTAAGGGAAAACTTAATAACAAATACGGAAAATAAGTAAAAGTATATAAATAAAAATCGATTTGTTAATTATTTGCGGAAAACAAGAAAAAAATATAAACGAAACCATAACCAAAATAGTCCGAATCTGACTTGTTGTGGGTTTTAGATAATACTGATACAATTTTCTCGACTACCTCATTATCGGAGTATTAGCAGGTGAGAAGCATGAATATGATACGGTTGAAGGGCATGGTACGAGCCGGCAGTGGGTCAGTGAGCCGGACCGCTTCCCGCGGGAAAGGGCGAATGTCCTACGTTGGTACAACGGTATACAGTATGAGTGCTATAGCGCCCTTAGTGTAATGTTTTTAATACAGCAAAAAAATCTAACTCAATCAAGTAGGTACAGATGAAAGGCAATTCAAAATATTAGCAAAGAACTTATTTTATAATAGAATCATAAGTAAATAAGAAATTTTGCAAACACTTTTGAGCGATAATTTTTCGTCACGTTTCTCGTAAAATATTAAATAGTTTTTTATCTTTAAAAAAAGTTTCGTTGGGTTTAGTGTCCGTTTAAGTTGTGCTGTTGAGTTTATTTTGTATCAGAAACAATTGGAATAATTATGTTTTATTCAGATGATGCAAAATATCTACATCTTTGTTTTTTAGTTTATGCCGAATGAACGGGTAGTTTCAGCTGTAAATAATTTTTGTGTCAAACTTTTTTTTGTCCACCAAATGATTTCATAATGTAACCAGTTCTTGACTTAAAAACCCATGTAAATTGACACAAAAATATTTAAATTCGATGCACTGAGCTGGCTTCAGTGTCTACGGATCAGTGGAGGGATAAGTAGTCAACCAATGTTAAATATTCTTAAGCCACTTAGGCAGGCTTCTGATTAGGCTCAAAACAAAATAGTTTAATATATGTAGTTTGAAACACTAAAGCGATCGTAAATATTTTGCTACTACTGCCCATTCTTCAAGTTCTGTACGACAAACACTAACCTCAATTATAACTTAGGATATGCAAGCCTTCGAGCGCATCATCTAAATGTAAGCTTTTACATTTATATAAAGACTTACGAAATAAAGCATACTTTTGTTCACTATCACAGTATAGAACTGTACTGCGTAAATACATTTTTAACACCACCCGGGCACCAGACAAATGTCATCAACTGACTCTAGCCCAGTTTAAAAATAAATCCGTTTGCATCTTTATATTTCACCGGATAAGGTCCAAATTGGTTTGTGGCATTAAATAAATAAGTTCGCGAGCTCACCGGCCGGCAGTCCACGCGCTGTCCGTTCGTTCATTGAGCTCTTCCCATGACATTATCCGCGTACCTCGTTCACGACTGACCTATAACCGAACAACGATTACAGGAATATGAACTCTAATTAACATTTAATTAAATAGAAATTTCATTATACACCGATGACAGTTACGCCATTGTTAACTTTGGTGTTAAAATGGCGCATCTGAGGCTCCGATGGCCTCAGAGATGGACCTCGCGTTTTATTTCCACCAAGGAAGACACGACTTTAGTGCGATGCATGGGGGAAAATATGGCCCCAAGTCCGCTCAACCGTATTTCACTGGGGTCGGTCGGGGTCACTCTCGCGGACATTATTAAACTGTTACTCTTCCAGAATCGTGAGACGTGACTTATGCAGATGTTTAAGTAGTAGTTTGACTGATAGTTTCACGTGTGCAGTGGTCGTTTCTCATGTGAATCTTCCTCGCACGATTCGCGATGTTGGCGAAATTAGTTGGAAAGTTTCGCTCTAACCTTATTCGGTGGGAGACCAAATTGGCCTTTGTGATCCCACTGCGTTTGAGATATCACGTAGAACGCTACGTGAAGCGCACTGTCTCCCAACTTATAAAGATCTGTGAACTAATTAAGATAAATATGTTATTATTATCAATATATGCATAGACATTGTTCCGGTCTTGTTTTGAGCGATGGTCGTCTTTACATATATGATTTTGGTTAAAATTCACTGCAAGATACGGGTCACATCCGAGGGGATTTGAATATAGACCCCGCCACGATGCTCCAGTGCTCATTGGAGTGATTAAACCAGCATTGAACACACTATGCTGCCCGAAAAATTTGGACAAGGTTTATCGAATTTCATTTAGTTAACGGGCACTTAAGGGCTCTTGAACATTATGAGTACTTCATGTGAACTTTATTGTTTTAATATTAAATGTAAAATATATATGACATCCTAGTGGCCCCCTCAGACTTCGTCCGGGTCGATAAAATTAATTATATTATACATTATTATTCTAAGCTTTATGTTTTTTGGCTTGGTTAGACATCATTAAGTTTACTGATATTCTATACAGCCCATCATCTGCGCAATGACATTTTCTCACTACATACCAATTTTGATTAAGATCGGTGAAGACGTTCTTGAGTTATAACGGGACATACAGAGAGACAAAAATTTTCAAAATGGTCAATTTGACGACCCCATAGCCCAGTTGGTAGTGACCTTGCCTGACAATCGAGGGGCCCCAGATTCGATTGTCGGGCGGGGCAGGCATTTATGTGACAGATAAATGTTTCTTCTCGGGTCTTGGGTGTTTGTAATGTCTTATTTGTGTATGTCCACGCCACACGCAACACAAGGAATCCTACTGCGATGGTGTGGGTGTGTAAACGTATCTTAAAATATGATAGAAAAATTAAATATACAAACAGACACTACAGATTTACATATTAGTATAGATAAATATTTATGTGCTTGTCGATAATGTGGTTTAAAATAAAGAACCACACACATGCTTCAACTATCATACCTTAAATTTTTTTACTCCCCACATCTTAAATATTATACACTTTTGTACTACTTGTCAACTAACAATAGTGTTACCAAAACGGGGCCAAGTCTCACGACAAATAATTTATCTAACAAACGCCTAGAAAGAGCGGTCTTTTCCTGAAGATCACAAAAACGGTCGAAGCCCCTCACCTGGTACTAGGAATGCAATTAATACGCTTTTTGCGTTCCAATCAGGAAGCTAAGTGTAACTGTAAGAGGCGAAATGTGGGAAAATTGGCGGGAACAATGGAGAGATGGTAGTTTTTTTCGGTTGGAAGAGCGACGTCGAACGTAATTGCGCACAACTCATATGCCATATGAGACGGTCGGGTTGAACGATGAGAGGTTAATCTGTCTTAATTGGATATTTGAATCCTATATAATATCTATGATCATCTGTATCATTAGATACAAAATGCGAGGCCGTACACTGATAGTGAGGTTGCAAAATTTACGTAATTGATTAAATCTTCGAAATGTAGCGAGGAATTTTTTCATTTTTAAATATCAGAAAATTTAATTGCGCATACTGAACCGCCTTAACAATTACAATATATTTAAAAACTTTCACTGACGTATTGAAACAAACACAACCAATTCAGTATAAAGGTTGAAGTAGTTGAATGTGTTCTTCATAATTTTACTTATTTCTTAATCGTTTATTAAGGTTCAATTGTTATTTATTAGTTGGGGAAACAAACCACTTTGTCCCATTCGATCAGTTAACCCGGTAGCAGAAATGTTTCAATATCGTAATCATCGGTTAAACCACATTTAATTACCTTTGTGGCACCGAACGCCCTCATAAGTTTTTCACCAGGAAAGCGTACACAATACACGAGTGCCGGTGTAGAAGAAACTGAGAAAATCAGCTCATTACCGTGGACTGGACAGTTATTGTCTGCTGATCACACCATTATACAGACATCGTCTTCCTCATTCCACACTCGTTAATTGTCATGGGTTCACGACGTGTCCGGCTTTGTCTGTCGCTCCTCCCATTAAATCATTGTAACGGTAGAGATTGATCAGCATTGGCTATGTTTTTATTATTGACGACAGACAATAGTTCAACAACAATACCTTATATAATTTTTCACATGACAATATCGATAACTGTACCGTTCAGAAGGATAACTATAGTATTATTAACAGAGCCGTTTTAAAAATATCTTTGATTTACTATAAAAATGGTTATCTATATATATAATAGAATTACAACCGATCGCTTTCTGTACATGAACTATATATGAAAAAAAAACCTTATTAGGGGCCTTTGTTAACGTAATAGGCCACAAAACAATAGTTGTTAGAATTTTTGTCTGTTTGTCTGTGCGACTGTTTCCGCTAATCTAAGAAACGGCTTAACCGATTCCGTTCTGATTTTCACTAATGTATTGCAGCAAGCGTCACTTAATACTTAAAGTTTATTTTATTGCAATCCGTCCATAAATCAAAAAGTTATAAATTAATATATGTATTTCTAATTCACTGAATGATAAAAACCCATTCCTGAACAACGCTGGTGCTATTTCTAAACGTAAGGCGTAGTTTTTCTGAAGCGAAGCGAGGGCCGTTTGCTATTGATTTAATAAAACACGAATAGTTTAGATTTCTGTATTTTATGCCGATATATGATTTTAAACTTATATCATTGCGGACATTACATTTTGACTATAATGGGTACTCACGGTTTTTTCATAGTCGTCACCAAGTAACGACTCGATCGATGGCCTTCGTATTACAAATTAATTGTGAGTTGCTTCGCTAACGGAGACCGTTGTGAGCAAACCTCCACACTTGAGAATTCTCCATAATGTTCTCAAAGGTGTGTGAAGTCTGTCCAATTGCACTTGGTCTGCAAGGCGGACCCTCACGTATATCCCTTTCTTAATGAAAGGAAACCTGAGCTTAGAATATGAACAAAAAGTATAATGGTTATATTATTGCACAAAACTAACCACACTTCCCATCGGCGCAGAACGATCGTGCAGGATTATTACTTGGCCAAGATAAGCTTTCATAAAATATAGGAACACGCAGTCTTTAAAAGTAAAAGTAAAAGTCACTATTTCACCAACTGTCATCGACACTGCCTTGAAAATAACATTTCCTTATACTTAAACCTCAGTAACTTAATCCAGTCAAGCGACAAACACCTGTTTGGCCGTACTTTGACAGATCGTGACAGCGTTTCAAATTAATAGAATTACCAGTAATTTCAAAATTAACTTGTACATAGGTACATACAGCAGGCAACGTTCTTACCCACTGTTATATAAACACACTATGTATAAGTTAATTTCACTTTTACACTTACACGTGGCGGGAACTATATTATTGTTGGAAATTTCCAATAACTTTCTTTTTGTAAAATCTACTTACAGTAAAAATGTTAAGCATCATTTCATGGGAGACTTACTCGACTTACTAACTGACGTATTTGACTTTGTTTCACATTATTTGATTTTGTTATATAATTGAATGTCAATTGTTATTGACATCGGTTAGCGTTGATTTTGATTGACATGAATTGTCTGTCTGTGTGTCTGTCTGTGTGTTCCGTTATAACTCAAGAACGACTTGACTGATCTTAATGATAATTGGTATATAGTGAGAACACGTGATTGCACAGATGATAGGCTATATAAAATGTCAGTTAACCAAATGATGTTTAATCAAGACAAAAAACATAAAATTTTTAATAATCATGTCATTATTGTCATCAACACTGAACGAACGAAGTTGGATGGGTCGTTAGTATATTAAAAAAGTTAAATAGTAAATTTGTACTTTTAGAATAAATTAACGTCGACGCGTGTATTTCAATTGTTCTGAATGTTATGATGTGAAAAAACATCACAACATTCAAATTCCATTCGCTTCTCTAGTGATGGAAATGTATCATCTAGTTATCCGTATTAATATGTCCAAAAACGTATTAAATAACTTAAATTATATATGAAACTGTTAGTGTTGCCGAGTAGAAATCACAAAATAAATTATTTTCACTCTTGATAAAGAATCTCTAGGGAATTTCAATCCGCACAACTATATTTAACTCGCCCCTGTTTAGTAACAAAGTTGCAGGCTAAAATAAAATTATCCCGAGCCATGCATTGATGTGTTTCGTTTCTAATTGTATGGCGGTAGCGGTTAAAAAATTAAACATCTTTAGTTTGCGCATCGTAAATTAATGGCGATGGTGTGTTCTCGATCATTGGAACGAACGCCTTATTGGAAACATTCTAAGTAGAATCGGCAACCGAAGGATCGCGTGCTCATTATTCACGGGCCACAAATCATGGAGTCTAAACGTGTTTATTTACGTCAATTTGTTCGCGCGTTGGTCCTGTCGTGATCGGAGCCAATTAATACGATTTTTCGTCACCCACGAGCCCACGACCGACCAGCAGAGTGTGAATGAGGACCGTTCCCATGTAGCCTTTCCCTTTCGAATATTATTTATAAAAGATTGCTTAAGAACTACAGCATATCTGGCTCCTACTGGGTACGTGTTACATAACGCAAAGTTTTAGATTTCCGCAATTTTCAAAGAATTGGTAATAATATCAACATTTGTTTTTTATTGTTTTTATTTGCATAACCACAAGCACATTGGAAAAGGTAAAGACAGAATAGTAAGTTTCACTTAAATAAATACAAGTTCACCGGTGCAAAAAAAAATATATAAACAACAGTATGGAACTGAATTGTTTAAATATATTACTACAATTCGTAATAAGTAAGTATAAGTACTTACTTATACTTCGCTTCGACATAGCCCAGAGAATTAGCCGGCTGAAGTGGCAATGGGCTGGGCACATAGTTCGAATTACCGATAACCGTTGGGGAAGAAAGGTCCTCGAATGGCGCCCACGTCTCGGAAAAAGGAGTATAGGACGCCGCCCGACCAGGTGAACTAACGACCTGAAGAAGACAGCGAGCATTCGCTGGATTCAGAGGGCTCAGGAACGATCAGAGTGGCGCAAGTTAGGGGAGGCTGTGGACCTCCAAAGGCTGATGGATGGATGGATGGATGAAGTATAAGTTGAAAAATAAATTACCAAAATCAAAACTTACTTTTGTATATCAAAGCAGTATTTAATTAAACACGCAATAAGGTTGTACTTATTGGTAGTGGTCAAGTTTACTTATTCTCATACTCCAACGATTTCTATCAATCGACAGTGATCTAAAGAATTTCTAGCGTATCACACGAGTCATTCTAAACGCTTTATGGTAACTTATAAGCGTTTCTATTCTTCGAAGGTCCCGATATTTGTCTGAACTTAGATATTGTAAGCACGCTTCAGCCTTTTGCAATATCAAAAGAGACCTACGTGTACGATATGAGCTAAGCGACCAATGTATAAATCCCAATCTAATATCAAAAAATTAGTCTAGATTACTTGTATGCGGTAAAGTAGAATTAATTGGAAGAATAACAGGTAAATGATGTGTCTTAGACACAGCGAGTCATTAGGCGCAGTGATGCGCTGATATTTAGTCGTCCGCGACTTGCGCCATTCGCGGATGACACGACCGCCGGTCCGCGGCACGGTGCCACCGTACACGGTGAACTTACGTTCCTTGATTAGTTAAACATTAAAATTGTTGGTATGCAAGCGCGCTACGCATACCTCAGTTCAAACCAAACTCAGCCTACTGACCGATGTAACTGTACCTTTGTCGATTCCCTCCTCGCCGTTTTCGCGCCGCCTCTGGTAGGACAGTGTAGATAAGGATAAGTTAAGACTCTTGAACATTGACGACACAGACAAGCTAAGTACGCTAAGTGGTAAATCATTATTTAACCACCGAGGGTTACTCGTTCACATTAATGTTAAATAAATCCCCGATTGACGATTACCTGACTACCGCCAACAAAACGTACGCCGTGCCGCTAGCCCCGCAAGGTCTCCGCGGGCGGCGAGTTCGTGTGGTCGTGCCCGAAGCCAGAATAAACTATTGCACCTCACCGACATTTCGGTCGCCATGGTAACCGAAAATACACGACTCTGTATCTAAACTCATCGCCACCTTTATTAACAAAGGCCGAAAGATCACTTTGGTGCAACCAAAACATCATTCCCGTCGTGCTCTTATGAAATAGACCTCCGTATATTTAGGAGGACCTGTCGAATGTTCGCACGAATTCACAAATGGTTGCGCCAACTGTACCGAAGAGGCAGCTAGAAACAAATGATAATTGGTAAGTAGAAATGAAGGTTATTGATATGAGAACAGTTTGTTAGAAATTCCGAGGGAACTCTTCTCTCCAAAGTTGGGTTTTGCAAGGAACGTGAACAAGCCATAAATCTAGAGACGAATTTGTTGCATATCCTTGTATTACGAGACAACTTAAAAGTTAAAGCGTTCCTTATTTTAACAACATTTATCTAGCTATTAAAGAGTTTGTCTATTGCAAATTATTATTATTATTTTAAATTAAAAACAATCAGATCTAGTGAATCGCACGTGCAAAAGTCCATTGCGGTCCATTCCAGCGCTCGAATACAATGAAACAGCTTAGTATTCTGCACTTTAGCGCCTGTAATTGAGGCTATTTTATTTATAACTCGAAAATTGCACCGCAAGCATTTCATCGACAGTCATGGTTGTATTCCCGCTAATGGATGGTGTGTTCAGGTAAATTTATAGGGCTGTTAATACCACGTGTACTGTTCGTTTTAACTGCGTTACTTGTATACAGTTCTAATTAATCTTATTTTAGATTAAGATTATATAAATTGAAACTTTCCTGTGGCACAGTAATAACTTGTAAACGTTAAGACGTGCCGGTTACGTTTCAGGAAACATAACAAATATTTAAAAATAATTGTAATATTTATGAAACGCGTGGATGATACTACAACACTTAGTGCATGAATATAAATGATTGGCAATACTTTTTTTGACATCATTATTAAGATCATTAGTAAATAATAGTATTAGATAAATATAACATAATACCTTTACATAATAAGTAAAAAAGTGAAGAATGAATATGAACATCCCCGGTATTGCACTGAAATCTTTCACATCGCAATCTAGCAATAGTTCGTGTTCATGACATACTTAAACTTCAAAAATCTCACTAAACAACTCCATACATACACCTTTCGTTCAATTCGTGCTTGAATAATATCCTTACGTACCCCATCCCGTGTATGCAAGCCGGGATCGGTGCACAATGAAGACGGCAATGGCAATATTAATTCATTGCGGAGCGGGAACACGCCGCGGCGTGCTATCTGCGCTTCCTGCGTGCCCGACAGGAACGGTTCGCACGGAGCTCACCAGATCGCAGCCTCGCGTTAATTAAGTGCGAAACGCTCATCCGATATTGTAACAGTGTTATAACGTATCGCTGATCTTAAGTAACGGAACTTGGCTCACGGTTTACGGTGCGTCCAGGCCGTTCTCACTGTATTGTTACGCGCTAGGGATGTGCGAGTACCCACTGTGTTAGAAATGATAACTGGATTTAATGTTGTCTGATTATCTCATTTGTTTTGTGATAATAATGATTTTTTTTACGTTAAGTAATATCGCGTACAAAATCAGTTTTCGTTAAGTAATACCGCGTACAAAATCAGATTTTTTTATTGAGATGATTTTTAGAAAGCAATGTATGATCACAGTATGATCACAGTATTTGATTGATTGAACATAGTGAGGTATTGGATAGTTACCGAGCTGTTATCGTTAGACAATTCAAATTCCGTTAAGCGTTATTCAATGCCAACGCTAGCGTAATCAAAGACATTCAGGCTGGACACTAAATTATTCACTTATCTGCAATAAATACGTTAAATATTTATGCTTTCTTTTAATTTTAACTCAGATCCAGAAAAGAAAACAGAAAACAACTCAGATCCGATGAATGGAAGACCTACTTTGAATCATATTAACCATATCTGTACTCGATGTTCGCTCTGGTAGATAATTTTCAATAAATATGTCAAAGTATTTAACGTTACATTTTAATCTACATGATGTGTATGGGTGTTTGTGATGTGATAATTGTGTATGTCCATGCCACCCGCAACACAGGGAATCCTAGTGCGGGGGTGTGAGTGTGTAATCGTTTTTTATTATTTTTTATGTTCTGCAATTGCAATCACGTATAGTGATTCTGACCCCTTTTTTGTCAATAACCATCAAACGAGTCGACGAGCTATCTGATAAATGATAATTTATTTAATTTTTGGTATATTGTAACTTTACTCATTCACGTCATCTTTTGCTTCTACTACCGTTCCGAAAACCGGGTGCATTAACATAAAGAGAAAAAACATGGAATTCACATCTTTTGAAACAAACAATATCTGGCAATTAAAAAGTAAGTTTTAACCGGCGTGGCACTATTGTTTCCAGGCGTCCTTGACATTAATATATTCTTATATGCAATAATAACCTTTACCTAGCAGTAGATAGTATTTGCTCATCACCGACTATGAACATCCATTACACTAAAGACATCATCAGCCTTTTAAACGGCACTCCAATACTGCAGCCACAACTTACTAGAACGGTTGATTCCAGAAGTAGGGTGTTACGTAGCGAACCAAGATGAATCATATCACCGTGAACGGGTACCGTTGGGTGAAATAAAACCCAACGACCTGTTACATAACACAACGGGCGCATAGCCTGCTGCGTTGGGAGATGGATAGATTTTTTCCACCTTCATAACCGTTATAACATAGATAGATAAACGGAGATGGAAAGGCAAAATAAATCAATATATGAGCTGTAGAAATTGCGCCTAAATCTCCAGCCACGATGCCCTAGATAATGTTAGTCCTAGGGGTAATTTAATAAACGCATGTCCATCGAGAGTTATCGTATGTTTGCTTTGCTTTGGCACGTAGCGCCATCTCCTGTGCCATAAATCAATCAGGTTTGTACTTAAGGCTCCGCAGAATCATTTAGGAGTCTAAATCAAGTGTAGGCTTAGTACAGATTGCAGATTGAATACGACGTGGAAACATACAAGCTTTCTAAAGAAGCGTGCTCGCTGAAACTGTTCTGAAGTTTTTGTTACTATCTACAACTTTCAACCAATGTTCTTCTCATAACTTAATAAGCAGATGACCCAAAAAATGTACATTTTGTTATCACATTCGGGAACATAAAAATATATGGAATGACATAAGGCGATTTGACACTAAGGTCATCTTAATACAAGAAACTTTCGAATTACGTCAAAGTTAAAAAAAAAAAATACACTATCTAGATAGCTATCTAGATCTAAACACCTTGTTACAGCGTGAACTGGTGGAGGGATTTGCGTGTAAACATTTATTTATATGCTATAAATTCTTAGCCGTTCATGTTAGCCGTTACATGTTTAGCCGGAGAAGGAAACTAAAGATCAAATTACATTAGTCTGTGCAACCAAGCGGCCGGCGCACTGTGCCGCGAATTACAGAAAAAGTTCGTTTAGCCGCGAACTCATACAACACATTACGAACAGTTTAAAAAGAGTCCATAACATATCAAACTATCCAATTTTTATGATTATTATAAGTCTAGATTTTGCTATGACATGATTAGCGAAACAATTTAACTTAACAGTCACTAGTCCAACTATACAAACCACCACATCTATCATTTTAGTAAAAAGTAGAGCGTGTTGTTTCTGTAACGAATATAGTCCTGTATGTTTTCATGTTTAAAACTGTTACACGCGCAAACTCACGCGCATCGCATGGAGCACGTGGTTCGAGCGGCGACCATCCCGTGTTGTGGTCTCACAGGAATGTTATTGCGAATCAAGATAGCGCGGGTTCAAATCCCATTAATAATGTAAGGACATTTATAATGTATGTACTCTTGACTTAGATCATCGTATTTGACGAGGAAGTACCAACTTTCGAAAGTGATTCATCATATAGTTGTTATAGAATGAGGTGTTTTACGTTCACAACCAGCTTAACGCATATGTTCTCAACTCATAATAGATCGTCTCGGTGCTGAGAAAGAGCTTAGAAAGTGAGAGAGCCATAACTTTATCTGATCTCAATTGCTGTGTTTTGTTTGAAACATTTCAACACTTTAAGAATATTATGAAGGATATTGTTTTTATTCCTTTTCCAAATAATTACATAGTTAACTTTGTATTACTTGAGAATGAAAAGCCACACGAATTCTCTCTTCCACTCACACAGTTACGGTCGTACTGGCGACAATTAAAAGTAGACCTGCATCCGGCAACAGACGTCAAAAGTCTGATAGGTATATTCAACATTTTAACGCACTTACGATATTTTTAATTAAAGTAAATTATTACCAATTTCAACACGCACTTTTAAAAACGAGATGCGCCCGGGATCGAAACTTAGATAACATAACGGCTATAATACGCGTACACTTATGAGTTAAAGCCACGAGAGACTTTAATCTGACGATGTGACGTAAATAGCTTGGTACAATTATAAGACAATCTATCTGACATAAAGTCCGGCTATCCATCTAATCTGCAGCGACCCGTATTCGCACTCGCGGCGTCCGCGCGCTCACGACGACGATATTTACAGTGCTTTAGATAGCCTGTCTAATGCAAAATATTAATTCAACACACGCGGCTTAGGCTGCCTACACTCTCTTCTTATTTAAGGGCTAGGCCATTATCGACGCAGCCGATGGAAACCTCTCCATTACTCTCCATCGAGAATGAATTATATGAAGCAGTTAAAGCTGAAACTAGTCGTCATGTCGTACGAGGAGGTACAAATCTGTTTTAAAATAAGTTCACATTAGCATATTTCACATACAAAGAACACGATGAAGGACTCTCGAACAGCTACAGAAGCTTTTATTTAATTATTAGTTCTGTATGATGTCCGTCACAGTATTCTCTGTTATTTTGTCTTGTCATATTGCCCCTTATTGTTTAGTGTGGCCCTTAATTTTATTTTATTGAAATGTTTTGATTTTGCTATTTAGCTTCAGGTAGTATAAGCTGAAATTAATTGAGCTGTAATGAACTAAGCCGTTTTATTTTTATACGACGCTTATACAAAACTATTTCCCGACATTCCATATAGATTGACTTATTATTTTAATGTATAAAAAGAGACGAGTAAAGTAAGCTTTGTAATTTCATTTAAGTATCTATAAATTTGAGTAATTGTTAGATGCGGATTTAAAAGATTTTCTTTCGCTGTTTCTTTACCTCAATGCTGAAGCAATTTTGTTTTTCGAAACTGTAGTAAAAGAAAAAAATTATGTGCATAACATTATTTACAAAGTACCTAAATGATATAATTTTTTCATATTTTGTGATTTCAATTATGAATGGTTGTTTCACTGCTGCATACACGGCCTTATATAACTAACGGCCTGTAGCCAGTAGTGCCATGTTCGAATCGCCGGCGTTTGAACCTTCATAGACTCTGTACAGCCATCTATCAGGCCAGTGAGATACCATCTTGCTTACTTGTATATATTACGAAACACCTCGCTATTAAGGTCTTAATATTATCATAGTTCGATGATTTAAAGAACCATCTGAAGAGGACAATTTAGAGGTTGTTTTCAATAATTGCTGATATAACATCTTGTACAACTTCGGTTAAAATTCAGTTAGTTGATCGTATCAGGCGTTACTTAGCGGAAATTCATTGCTATTAAATTAGTATTAATTTACTTTGCAACAATCCGCAAATACAATGTATGATGGTATATATTTTTGCGCACGTAGAGTCTACTACCCTGATGATGCTCTGTTTCGGAGCGAAACACGTGTTGGTGACGGTATGTGTGTTGGTATATACTTTTATCATAATTGCATGTTTTCCTTTGTGGGAGGGAGGGAGGTTCCATGCATGTATAGAAATATAACCATCATACATAGTGTTTGCGGATTGTTGCAAAGTAAATTAATACTAATTTAATAAAATAAAATTATTAAGTAAGTTATTTTAATGAAAACTAATAATCTATAACCCTATAGCTCAGTTGTGACTCTAACTATCGAGGGAAGAGTTTTGGATACATTTGCAGTGGTCGAGGCAGAAATTTACACGAAAAATTTAAATTCATGAATTGCTTATAAACTGTTATTGTTAAGGTCGATCTAGAAAAAGACAGGTATTCCATATATATTGGAATGTCACCGTTAAAATATTTAATTAATGTTTAACACTTAACATATTTTGTACATTCTCGGGAGCTATCCTTGTCTATTTCGATTCGTTCTGATTTTTATTTTTAATTCCCATCACTGTAAGCAACCCCGTGTTCCCTTTCGCATTAGGGTTACTCTTTTTTTACTTTTGTCAAAAATAACATGCTCGGAAACTAAAAATAGGTCGCGAACATTTCACCGAAACTTTTCGTAAGCCTTGAATTGAATAACTGGTGCATTAGTGAGTGCCTCTAATCAAAAAGCTGCACCCTAGCAGAGTTCTGCAGAGATATGTTCACAATATCGATCTGTCTGCTGTCAATATTGTTTTTCAGGTGACGCGAGAAAAAAACGCTCCAATCTTGATAACTAGTGGGTTACTGCGGACAATGAAATGATGATGAAAATCATTTGTTTATCATAGGTATCTGATAAAGGTATGGCTATGCTGACTGAACGTCATATTTTGCTTTTACTACTGATTTGTATGGGTGGGTTGTACGAAGAATTAGGAGGAGAAAGAATCTTTTCAGCATCCCATTTAGCACCGATAGCTATCCTAATTACATAAATATAACGTGAGCAGTATTAGCTCCGGCGCTGTCTCTATCTAACCACCCTTGTTACCAAGTATACAAAATCACTACATAGTATAAAAAAACAGTCTCATTCTAAATGCAATAATCTGAAAAACTGCACAGTTTTAAAATGCGGTTTTTAATCCACCCATCTAAACAAACACCCGTGACCAGAGAACAAACATTTATCTATAACATAAATATGTGCCCCGGCCGGGAATCGAACCCGAGACACCTCAGTCAGTAGCATGGTCACCATCGAATCGTTTATGTAAATATTTACATATCACCCGCAGCTAAGGGACTTCCAGAGCGAAGGTGTGTTTGTTGAGGGTTTATCTTATTATATTTGCTTTAAACTACCGCGGTGAAAAGTATTAAGGTTGAAACGCCCAATGTATACGGAGAACAAAAGTATTCGATACCAATATTACTTAGGAATAGTAAAATATATGAATACATTCCAAACCGATTTAAAATGGATCGTAATCCTAATTGAGGTTGATCCAAGATTACAAAAGCAAATACTAATTACCCCTTTCCTATTTCCTCTCCAAATGACTGTTTTTTTATAGCCATAGCTGATAAACAAGCAGATCGATCATTGGACGGTAAGTCTACTTCAACGCCTTCACTCACGCTGCCAGCCAAAAAAGAAGCGGGGACTCTTTTTTACTTTGCTCTCCAACACTACAACGACACACGATAAAAACATTTTACGGCTGAATTCAGAAGGAGGGTAATAGCTTATCAGGCAGTAAGGAACTTTGTCACCATATATGAGTGCCATCGAGAATAGACTAGGAACCTGTACCTACCTTCACACCCTTTAACAGAAGGTCCCAATATTGCTACGATCGATTGTAGACATGAGCTATAGTTCTTGGCTTGGACTCCAGGATAAATAGAGCTCCTTACATTCTTCATTGTTCTTAGTAAGATCATAATATGTCAGTTTAATCACCGGACCTGCAACACACAAAGAAGTAAAGTAGATCAGGCGTGCGTCCACTCACGGCCGTCGCGCGCCGCACGCTGCTCGCGCTCCGTCATGCCTTCAGTCGACCTCCTATTTGTCACTTGGACTTATCTACCTACTTTCTAGTTTCTCCTTTATACTATTCTGAATAGTATGCAAGGTTTTGATGTATAAGAAAGTCGGTTTAATATGCGAGGGCTGGCAGGTATCATTCGTTATTTGAAGCTTTTAAATAGTCAAAGTTTGCAAGCGCCCGTATAGCTTTCTGAAACTGTTATCTTTATCTTAAAATACGTTCGACCGTACTGCTAGAAAATACTTAAATAAAGCACTTTTGTTTTAGATTTACTTCATTTTTGAAGTCTCTGAGTGTCTTGAACTCAAATTTACAAGCTTAAGCTGTTTGAAGATAGATAGAAGCATTAATATGACGAGCTGTCCTGGGAATTTTTAGCACGCGTCGGCTAGCACCAAATTTCTAAGGCTATCTATCTGTGAATTTTACCGTACAAGATAGAAATGTCGTAAAAATCGACAGAATAGTTACCCATTGTACACCCAAAAATCTCTCATTGTAACCAGGGAATATAAGTGCTACAGTAGTGAAAAAGTATAGGGATAGTTGTGTAGTCTCTGTGCCATTAAATCGACACTAGGCCACGGAAATTAATACAGGTGCAGGTTTCAGATCTCCTCACATAATGAGAGGAGAAATATTGATGAAATGCGAGCTAAATGTGATTTGAAGGACTTTACCTCCGAGAATAACTTGAAGAACTTTGCCGGTGTCCTTACAAAAACTTCTGGGCAATGCAAATGATAATTGATTATAATATATGCATATGACTATGAAAACATGCTACTTTAATATGCAGGTATTCAAAACAGGTGACCAATGAATAAATCAGTAGATTATGATATGGCGTTCACACCCTTTGAAACTTATCCGAAATTGCTGAAATTAAATCACAATAGGACAAATTACAAAGCAAAAACCAATCTTCTACCACAAACAAACCCAAATAGCTTCCTAACCCAAATTTCTGATGAAAGAACTTCCGTCACAAGAATTACAGTTCGTCCAGAGGCAGAACAGGCCCGCTCGCTCGCTCGGCCCACACTTACAAGTTAATCACCCGCTAATGGATTCAGACGCGTGGGTGCACTACATGCAGCCCATTGAGGCACCGCGCCTAAGACGTGTAAACACGTCTATGGGCATGTACTTACAGTTATTTAATCTGTGACATTATGCTAACGATTGATGATTGTAGCCCAGGCCTGTCTGGCTAGCTGGGTCTCGGGCTTCATTCTTGGTCAGAGCATGTTAATGTAACGGATAATATACTGTCATATTTTACATTCATAATCTGTAAGAAAGAAATTATGTAAATATCTTAATAGGAATAAAGTTCAATTTATACTGGACACAAATTACATTGTAGTGAAAGGGCTTCAAGCCTAAGCCCACCTCTTCTGTTCGGGCTGAACAATGGATGAGCAAATGACCACAGGTTCCAGATTACTGTGGACAAAAATTTTATAAAATACGTTATAAATCTTAGATAAACAAATGGACAGTTAAAATTCTCTAAAACGTATAAATATTATAATGATTACTAAAAAGACGGCTATGGTTCCTAAAATCGAACGTTAGATAAAAATGTACAATTTGCGCTTAGAACGTCAAATTGACAGTTGTTATGACTTTTTGTTAATATGCAATGATGGGTCTCAAATATCAGGATCAGAAAACATCGTTAGTTCTCCTATTAGCACAAAATACTGAATGCTTCTTAACTGTTGTTAAACGACTTAATTAAATATTTTTATAATTAAACAGTGGGATACAAACGACAAATTAATCAGTTTGTCCATGTCTGCCGCGGGCTCATTTGTCCAATGCAATCGCACTGCCCTAATTGTCTCGCTGGAATAATTTATAGGCGTACTTCGGTTTCGTGACAGTTATTTTGTGAAACTAATAATTTCAGACTCAACTGTATGATTAGCTATGTAAATTATTGCAAATTATTAAAACCATTCGATGTCCACCTACGTTAGAACACGTGGTTGACTAAATAATGCATTAAGCTATAGTCATATTTAGTTTAACGGTAGACCGCAACGTTTGGTAGCTACGTCATCATGCTGATAATCCTAATCTACCGGAGTTTGCTCTAAGTTTTCTAATTTCTTCTTACCGTTGTTACGAGGACATACGCATATCAGCATGATATGCTAATAGCTAATAGGTTTCAACCTAAGCCAGCCAAGAATTATATCATAGTGATTTTAAATCAGCCCCTTCTCGGATGTTCCCGCAACTCAACTCGTATGTCTTCATTGTTACTTTATTATGACGTATTTACCACTGGTTTTGGTTAAGAAAACCACCTTCAGAAATCTTGCCTAACTGTCTTTTTTTAATGTTTTCAAAATATGTATGACTTATTTATGTCTATTGAACCCCACTCGTTCAGCGTGTCGGACTGTCAACTTTTTCCTATCAACATAACAAAACACTCGAGTTTACTCGATTCCTCTAATCCATGGTATCCCACAAGGCATTATTTCCCTCTTGGTATACAAATCCAAGTTCAAGAGATTCATTCTAAAGTAGGTGTTCTTGAAGCTCATCGATGATACGAGAGATGAGTTATTACAAAGGAAAAAGTATATTTTGACTAATTGTCTTTTCTGTAACAAGAGACGTTTACTTCATGTTACAGACAATTGCTAAATAACGTTGTTACTTAATCATAAAGGAAAGACAAGTTCATTTAGAAAGAAAATGAAAATGTTCTTTTATCTTTTTCTCTCAAAGACGAAATGCTACGCCATATCGTTATACACGTTTGAACATGCCCTGTGACGTCACATGGCAAGATACTTTATTTGCGTATTTGTCACAAATATTTATAATCGTGTCATTTGAAAAACGAAGTTAATATTCGGTATGCTAAAATCATAGATAACCTTTTCATATTTTAATTAAAATCAACCGATAGGCACAAAAAATAAAACGGCTCGCTAACGACGCCATTTTATTCCTTCTGTTGTTTTGAAACAAGCCGTGATGATTTACAAATAACAATACAGCTAGTACGAATCAAATACCGACTACTCGAGAAGATATTTCATCCTGACATTTTTCTAGGGTTACCGAACAACGCCTACGCAGTATTGTATTCAATTCAATTACAAAACTCGAATGGTTACCATCTCAGAATTGCAAGCCAAAATATTTAACCTTTATTTCAAGGCAGTAAAGGTTGATATTATGATTGAGTTACAAAGTGAAGTCGAAATTAATTTTAATGCAAGACTTTCATCTGTTTCTCGGATAATATTTAGCTGAATTTGCGATTCTATGCAGTGAATCACCGTTGGGTGCGAGGGAAATATGTAGTAACGTCGCCGCTCAATTTTGTATTGATTTCTTGAGCCTACATATAACAGACACAATTTATAACAATCTATTATTACTAATACAGAAGTTACTAGCTAGTTCATTTAGTATATTTTTACTAATGAACTTCACCTACATCAATCGTATTAACATTCTGTAACAAATTTCGTTTTGGAATTAAAATTGTTTTCAATTGAAAACAAAATTAATTAAATTTAATAATTTTTTTTCTTAGCTAAAAGGAAAAATTAAAAAGTACACCGACTAAGTGGTTGAGTATTGCCACGTATACCCCAGTATTACGATCCGCGTGTCACTGATGTTATAAACATTATTTACTTTTACTTATTATAAATAAATGCTTGACTACAATCCTACTTGATGGTAAATGGTGATGTAGAACTTTCACTCAGAAAAAACTTATTTCCATCGTGACTTGACAGAAACAATAAATATACAACAGACGCAAAAAACAAAAATTAAAAAATATATTTTTAATATTACAATTGTAACACAAATGACACAAAACAAAAAAAATGTCCTACGTGTGTGCGAGGAGCATGGACGTATGGAAAGAAGAGAAAGACATCATGAACATCCATGACCCGAGACTAAATATTTATAACACACACACCCACACGTGAGCTCGACCGAGAATCGTACCCAAATCCTCTCGATCGGCTGGCAGGTCACTACCAACTAAATCGCAGTCGTCATATCGTGCTTTTAATGTATGTTAAATGAAACATAACATATGTAATTTCTGGTAATTGACTGAGTATAGCTTCGTAGAAATCTTCCTTGCCATAAACAAGTTGTACAGATAGTGCAAATCATCAGCTCCAGCATACAAAACAGTTTTATCATTGTTGAATCCTCACAAAACGTTGATAAAAGAGCCAAACTAACATCTTGGTACTGTCGCGTGGAAAAGTGTTTATTAACAAAGCAAAACCTTGAGGTTAACATAGATAAAGAAATTAACCATTAAATACAAGATAATTTTAATCTATATGTCGCAGACGGTCAGTAGTATAGACGTGAAACGAAACTCAGCACGATATCCGAGTGATGGCAGCACTGCCGCGATGACGTCGATACTCGGCTAACATCGTGCTACAACAGAGCCTAGCTAGTGGCGTGACGCCAGATGGAACCACACTTTACATTCTGCGGTCGAAGAGAACGGTTCCTCCACACTGGGAACTGTTACTTGTTTCGTTTGCCCGGTGTGAAGTGTTTGTTAACAATTAATTAAAAGTGTTAAACGATTATACGCCCACGCTATGTTCGACAATGCTACTAAAACTACTGGCATCGCCGATATATATATGTACATATTTTGTCCATATATTATGATTTTTATTATATATGTGCATATTAAACGAAAACGCTGACTGCCATTATTAATGCCATATTTCCGTGACACTCCATTTTAAAGGCGTATATATATTACATTACTTGAACTTATAGAACAATGATACATGCACTATGTAATATATCCGACCATTAGTCTAAATGTACAATATCGTTACAGAGTTCTTTCGAAAATGTATAATTTTAATCTGTGCATCTCTGTGCCCGTGTATCCATCCGTCTCACCGATGACCATCAACCCGACCATCAACGACCCCGCGACGGTCATTTACAAACACGACCATGGGAACTGGCCGATAACACATCGCACGTACCGCCCGATTAGAGCAAAACGTTTTTGTTCGCAATTAAGATATTCCCCACCTCGCCACTGCCTTGTGAATCAATACGCCGGGGGTGTGCGCCTGGACAGTGTACAATTGAATTTTTAATTAAATTAACGGAAGTGAACATTTTAAATTTGAATTAAAAATTTCTCAAAGTTGGTTGGCTTAGTTATTACATACGTTTACATTAACATTTTGTGTCGTAGTGGTTGAAGCGTTGGTCTTCTCGCCGTGGCATGAATTACAATGCTGGAGCCATGTTTAATTATTCAAAATTATCAATTAATTCGTTGGAGATTTCCACCACTTTGCATCCGTATTGCGACATAACCGTAATTCCCGAGGGTTCTTCACAACTTTCTCAAAGTTACGTAAAATTTGTAAATCTAGACTTGGACAGACACTAGTGTTTCATATCCTGGAGATTTTTCCAAACCTAACTTATCTAAGTAACTTAGTTAAATGAGGATTTTGTCAATTGATTCCTTAGGGCTAGGTCAAAAAAAATTAAAGCATCCTGTAACTAAAGTGTTGAAGACTTCAATTGCAGTGTAAGAGTGAAAGTTCAAAATGGATTCCTCGCTGTCTTCTTGTACGGCAACGCGTTTGTTACCTTGCCGTTACGTTCAGCGATCCATGAGCGTAGCGGACTACTTGGCGTCGGCCGCCCGTCTTCTCTTTTTCCTGCTATTAACGTAACAGAAAAATATTATTTTCATCTAGGTACTTTTGAGACATTCACACAAGTCTATGCTGACTTCACAAAACTATCCTTTTTGTTACCTCCACTATACACTGTACAATCGTGCGGAGATCGCGGACGTGTGCGAGCGAGAGGGCGATACCATCGGTTCTCATGCCGGGACAACGACGTGCACTTCCGAATCTCTTATCGTAATTATTATCAATTATGGCTACCCTCTGCTTATTTTTCCACTGCGTATTACATTTTCTGACGATTTAAAATGCAATCTTTCAATATGTATTAAATATTGTGAAACATAAGAATTATTAAAAAGGTGAGAGCTTTTAACAATTAGCAGTCATAATCTTTATTTCCAATCCCGGTGGTGTCGGCTCTGAAGTTCCAATATATAAAAGTTGTACTTATAAATAAATAAACATTGGAAAAAAATATTTACCTTCTTCCCCAAAAGAAAATTTTATGAGAAAACCTATTAATATATATATATAGGTACCTTAATTTAAAAGTTACAAAGATAATGATCTTAAATATGACTAAAGCCTGGGTTGAATTTACTTTATTTTCTCAAAAGAGTAAAAAGTTAAAAGGAGTGATGTTGATGGTAAATTGGAAGGTAAGATTATTTTTAAAGGTAAAACCATGTAAAAACCAAGCTTACTAATTACCTTAGCTATAAATATATCAAATCATTTGTTAATGACTGGTAACTTGTTGATTACATAAACAATTTTTTATTTAATATTGTTATAAAACAAGTATTTTTCATATGGATATAATCATAAAATTATAACAATCAAAAAGAAAATCAAAAGATCAAACAGGTAAGGTTAACTACACAGATTGTCATCATACAAATAAGGTTATATTAAAATTAAAATTGACTCAATCTAAAATAAGTCTACAATCGAACGTAGCTATATGTGCTGGGGTCAATATATAAAAAAAATTACAAAACCTAGAGTGATCCACTAGAAGCGTGTCCCTGTGTCACGTCTAGATACGTTGACAACGTGAAAGTCGATTGTCTGTCTGTCAGCGGTAACAAGTTAATGATGTAGACGCTTACGGAACACTGTGGTTAACAATTGGTGGCATTTCTTTATGTTGACGTCTTCGGTAGCTAACGATGTCACTCTGTCGCTGTGCATCAAAGTAAATGCATATTACTATATATTGTAGATATATTACAATTAATATACTTACGATACTCAAGGGTAAGTATTTTAAGTACGGATGAAGGGTAAACAGAATGAAAAAAAAACCAATTGGAATAATATTTAGTAGCAGGAATAAAATTATTTCAAAACTTTTACTTGCAACAGGATAAGCCGAATTTACAATTTATTTAGCTCCTTATATAGTTAGAAATATTTTGATAAGGGTATATAATTTTTATTATGATATTTATTAAATACTGATAGCCACAACTTATATAACTAAGATCAAATTATTTCACGTTTGAAAAATTTTAAAGGGCCAAAGATTAAAAGCTTTATTCAATACATTCAGCCGGCAACAATGGTAAGTGACAGATGATTTTAATTGGTCACCGCCTTACGCGTCCGTTACACTAAAGGTATCACCGGCACGCAACCCAATAATGAAAGCGAAGGAATGAAAAGAGGAATTTGGCGGTTCATTCCAAAAAGTGGGTAGGAGATGATATGGCTTGACAAAAAACCACCACAAAGCACAAAGCACCATCCGATTTAACTGAATAAACAATAGAATAGAGATCGCAGCGATCTGCAATAGAAGGTGCCATCAAGAGGGTGTGAGAGAGTCAATAGTGAGTATGGGAGTCTTCAAGAGGAGAGTGAATAGGCTATTATAAATTAGTGCGGTTATAAGGTAGTAATGAGGCGGGATTGTTGTCAAGCATTAACTTATTCTATGTTAAAAAAAAGAGCCGTTTTTCATAGTCTCGTCCGTGTTCCAGCAAAATGAGGACAAGAGGTTAGCTTAAGATTACTGATGTGTAAAGCTCTGCTTACTAGTCAATATTGTTACCGTTTGGTGTATAGAAGCAGCCAACTTGGAGTCTATCTGCTGGTGCTAAGGTGGCTACTGCTGCTTATTTACATGTGCAGCTACACAGCCTATAACAAGAATGCATAGAATATTTAAAATGTACTTAAATTTTTATTATCATCAGGTACATTATACGTATAAAATAAAGTCTGTCAGAACTGTATAGTATCAAAAGAGACTGTTGAAGAGGATGGCACAAGTGTATGAGGTAAACATGAAAAATTAAAAAACAAAAATAAAGTTTCTCGTAGCGAAACGGGGACGGGATACTTAGTTCGATCATAATGGTATCATTAATACACTCATGAATGTGATTTTTTTCTACTATAGCTTCAAAGAGGCGCGTTGTCATAGAAGAGAAGAAATGTAGTTACTTTTAACTGCTCCCATAAACTGATATGAACTACCGCATCAGTTTTGGCTTGAGAGCCAATACATTCTTTCTTACCTTCTTCTCATTTCCTGGCCGACAACGTATCAGTGATACCTTTGGTCTTGTTGATATCCCTGGACGACGGTGACCACTTACCATCAGGTGGCTCGTCTGCTCGTTCGTCGGCTTTTAGCATTAAAAAAAAAAGATAGATTAGTCAAATGAGCAAGTAACCATAACCTTCTGCACGAAGTGAATAGTTATTGTGGGAAGGAAAAACAAAATTTTGTCTTTCCAATAATATCATATACTAGTCAGATTATTTATCATTCTTTATAGGCCACATCACATCATTCTCCCACTATCAAGCTTCCTGCTCAGGATTAAGGCTGCGAGCCTACCTCCAACAAAACTGGACAAGAAATACAATCAAAATCTCTATTTCACCTCGGTTCGAAGAGACGATTTCACAATTTGTAACGTTCACAAAAATAACTAGCTAAGAACGTATCGCCAGCATCTCAGTAGCTGGAGTCAACTGCGCAAGGTCCCAGCGCACACGCGTTGACAAAACAGAATCAACAAACGCCAAGCGTCATCTACATGACAATATAACATTGACCTCAGTCGCCGCGTGATGCCTGACCCCCGGCTGACCTATCGGGACGTGTAACCTTAGTCATAAACAGCATCGAGCCTAGTGGTTACTTTTGCTCGGTTTACATCGTTGACTATTAATACGTTCTTAATGCTATGTAACGATGGACAAGTTGTATTTGAGTTTAATTATAAAACAATAACAAAGCTAAAAAAGTCATGAGTGAATATGTTTTTAATTTAGCTTATAATTTGAACAGGTCGACGAAAATTCGTTTTTCTGCAACACCTAGTATTTGTACAGAACCCTATTGATATACCAGTATTAGTTTTGTTTCAATTGTCAGACGTCGAGATTTCGCTTATCCTGCAAGTTTAATCGGCATTACAATAAAATTAAAACACTTATTTCGTAGTTACTAAAAATGTGTGTTTTATAGTTAGCATGTTTATGATAACATGGGATATTTACTTGTAAATATATTCAATAAACGAAGTGCTAATTGTTCTGTGGCTTGTATTGATCGTAAGTGATAAGCGCGAAACACGATTTCTTAGAAGTACTTCCGTATATATTTTAATATGATGACCCCGTAGCCCAGTTGGTAGTGACCCTGCCTGCCGAGCGTGGGGTCCCGGGTTCGATTCCCGGCCGGGGCAGATATTTATGTGACAGATAAATGTTTGTTCTCGGGTCATGGGTGTTTGTGATGTGATAATTGTGTATGTCCATGCCACCCGCAACACAGGGAATCCTAGTGCGGGGGTGTGAGTGTGTGAACGTTTATTTATTTATTTTATTTGAACGTTTATTTATATAGTATTAACTATACTCTATCTACATATATTATATATACTATACTCTTCCGGAACCACTCACGGTGGGAATTTATTGAAGCGATGGCGAAGTTTGACGTCCGAAAAGTGTTTGTAAAAACCAACTTCGAATAAAATATTATTTCATTTCATTTCATTTATATACACATAATATATCGGCATATATATTATTAAAGTACGAATAAATAAGAAATTGTGTTATAAGACCGTCGTGGTGACACTTAAGCTAAAAGACAACATTTGCAAAACAATCTCTGAAATACATAAATAGGATGTACAACTGGAAAACTCAGCCACTTGTTACACTGCCAGTACACTAGTTCTGTAAGAGAATTATGGATCTCACTTGCCCCCTGCCCCCTTGCGGCAGTCCGTGGAACAATTATGCCGTATGTTACTGTCACAGCCGTGTTCATTAACATTAGTATCGTATCAGGATATTACGAAGGTGAAGTTTACGTGCCATGCACCTACAGTGCCGCGACTGTGTCTAATTTAAACGCCGTCGTGTACCGAGGTCACGGGGTATTGCTTCGTCTATTTATCTGTATAGATGATCTGCTTTGTACCTATCTGAGTACGTACCTCTGTCTATTGTATAGTACTCTGTATTCAAATTATTGTTGATTTTGTTTAACAATCTAGGTACACGTAAATAGATACCAAAATAAAATCAAACAAAAACACTTCAACAATCTGAAAGAAAAACAAACGAGCCTTTAGTTACGTTCATTGTCATTAAGACAAAATTGGAAAATTAAGAAACAGATCTTATAAATAAAAAGAATCAATTAACTTTTAAAGAATTTCGTTCCTAAAAATAAAAAAAAATCTAGATACTTCAATGACATAATTTGACTGTCCAGCGGATTAATTTTCTTGAAAATTTTGAAAATTATTTTCAGCTAGCAAAATATTATCTCTTTGAGGGACATCAAAAATATTTCTATAAAATTACTTATTAATTCGTGTGTGTGTGTGATATAAGTCATATATATTTATATCAGTGATAGCTTGGAAAATAAAGCAAAGCAGTTTCGAAACGAAAAACGGACTTTAATCCTGCCCTGATAAATTATATTACACAGAAGTTTCATCACAAAGTTTCCAACGTTGACAAGGCTTCTCTCAGTAACCGGTGAAATATGGAATGAGAACTATGTCAAGTACATAGCACATACGATGCGATCGTACCGCGACCCATATGTCAATCGTAAGTGGTACAGTTTAGAGATCCTGAGAGCAGCGAGCAGCTGGATGGATGGCTGTGACTGGTAATATTCGTGAAGTGATTCCGTGCTTCGGTGTTACCTTATACCGTTCCTTATTCCATTCCTCTTGTCCTTATTCCATTACCTTATACCTTATGCCATCGGATTCGATTTACTAATCTCTAATTGGTTATCGATATAGATTTGTTGTAATAAAATTCTTAGTCGTTGCACCTTAATCTTTAAAGACCCGAGAATAAGTGGAAAGCGTCGTCTATCAGGAGAGAGTGGGAAGCTCTCGAAGATTTTACGGTATCTCGTCACAGACGCACCATCCGACACTTTTACTTTATCAGTCGTAAACAACTGTATATTCTGGAATGCCTGTCAATTCGCATTAGGTAAATAGGTCCGTCATCGCTTGCACCTAAATCAAAGTGAAAGAATAAGCAACACGAGATTATTTCAATTTACTTAGATTATTATTTGTGATGTGCAATGCCCGTACCATGGAACTAACAAAGGGAGTGTTACTGAGTATAGTACAACTACGTGAACTCTCATTTATTTATTTCATTTCCAGTCTTTTAATGGTATTGCCAACGGACTAAATGTCTGTTGTTTTAAAACCGCAACATCAAAAGCTAACGGGCCCAAGTGACATCTAACGGCTCCTCAATATTCATACTTATAATAAAACGTGTAATCAGAATAGTCAGTTGCGGCTCCAATTTAACAGATTAGAAAAGTTTACAGATAAGAGGAAAGTAGAAGCCGCATCACGCCGCGACACAAACCGCGCATGTCAACAAATCTAACAGGCAATCCCCAATCTGTTTCCTTATTTCCATCTATACCTGCCTCCACAATAATATTATTATATTACAATAATAAGAGAATAATAAGCGAGTGTGACCGCAAGGAGTTCACGATAATAATAGCGTTCACCTTGCACACAATGGCGGCTAGGAAATATGTATATTATGTCATTGTTGGGTGAGTGATACCGGGGCGCGTTAACAGGACGCAATGGTTAGTTTACTGTAAATTAGATTTAGGAGCTTGGTCGTGTTCATCGAGTTTTTAGAGATCAGCTGCTTGATCGACTAATGAAGTAATTAATGTAACACGATAAAGTATAATTTACTAATGATCTAACTTTTAATTTTAAATTTTTCACCAAAGCATTCAGAAGAACGCATATAAAAACTTCCGTCATATGGTGCTTCCACTATATTGTAATTAAATATTTTGATACTGATATGACAAATAATTATTAAGACCGTTTAATAACAGTGATTTTGATTATACTTAATATAAATTTTACCATACATGTTCAACCTAAGTATATATTATATATCATCATTTTAGTGAATTTTGATTACAATGAAATGTTTTATTATTATATATTTCCATAGGTATTGCTGGTATATATGAAAATGCAACATCACTTAACTATAAGTTAACCTGAGATTGTTGAACCAGCCGTTAATTTTTTAACAGTAAAATGTTTATGTATGAAGGTGTCAAAACACTCTGTCGAGCACAAATTGCCGGCGGCCCATTAAAGGCATCTATTTGAATACCGTTGAGAATGCTATTTTGAATACATGTGGTCGAATACCGTAGCACAATGGGAGCAGGACTGCACCAGCTCCTGGATCTGATCACTCCCCGCCAGATAGCCTTATATGAAGATTTATAGCTTGCATAAGCTTATTGAATTTTAATGGTCATTATGTACCATTGTCCCTCTAAATCGCAATTCGAGATTCTGGGAGGTTAGAAAATTATTCATAAACTATTCATAACAATGTTATCTGTGAATGTTCAAAGGTCGTGAGACGAGTTTGAATTTAAATAAATCGGATTGCTTTCTAATCGAGAATTTTAAGCTTTTGAGCCCCGGCCACTGATAAAACTCAGGTCGGCTAGGAATGTCAAATATAGCGAGCAACAATACACGTACATTAATAACTAACAATTGTATGTTATGCAACTGTTTTTTATGTTTATTAAAATATAATCTGACATGCAGTTTGTATATTGTGCTTAAACACTAAGGAGAAGGAACGGCGAAAGGACCTCGTCAATACATCTTTCATATCAATATATGAAAATCACAAAGTAACATATAATCTGCGTATAATCAGTTAGGACGATGTCATTTCCGAGCGTCCTTGTAATCAATATGGAAACCAACGGGCTGGTGAACAGCCACCGCCGCTCGTGGACATTACCAGCCAAGAAGCAAGTGGTATTCCGTCTTACTGGCTCTTCGAAACTGCAAGGGACGAAAGAATGGTTAATTCTTGAAGGAATATTGTATGTAATCAGATAAAGAACCCTACTCACTTGCTCGAGTACCGCCGGTATAACGTGTGACCAGGCGGCCTCATCCGTTCAGCGCGGTATAGGAGAAATTGGATCGAATTAAAAGTTGGAAGGATGACTTAACAAACGTCAATTAGATCCAAACCCTGGACTCACAGGACATTTTTGACGTCGACTGTTACTTGACCTGACCGTTCCTGACACTGGTTGCAGTCCATGAAACCCGTGACTAATTTTTTAATAGTTTTTAAATAACTACTTTTTTTGTGTATGTTAATTAAAAACATATATCCTTGGAGTAGCAGTGTAAGCTAATTGCAATACTGCAACTAAACGAATTATCTAGGTTTTTAAAGATAAAGGACAATAAGTACCGATGAACACTATAAAAGATTGACACATATGCATATTTCCTGACAATGTTAATTAATTGACAATGACAACGAGTGAGATTCTATTATGAAATATAATGCTAATTAAACAACCTAACGGTCAAAAAACATATGAAGTCTTGAGTTAGCTTCATACAATTTCTGGTAAATACCATAAGACCTTTATAGCCACTAAATGATAAGGAATTGCGTCAGAAAATTGAATCGAGTTAAGCGGATCCGGATATCCAAAAGTTCACACACTGTCCCACGAAAATTTGATAAACGAAACTTTTACGACTATAAACTCTATTGTGTCGTAATAAGAATGTTTGAATTAAACAATTGTTGCAGCATGCAACGGAGCTTTAAGGAGCAATTTTGAACCTTACATCTTTATGGATAAGTGTAGCGTGACACGTCTTCGTGAAATGAGCGTACAGGTGTATAGGTCAAGCGGACGCGTCCCAGCATGACGACGGACGGGAAATGTCACCGTCCCGGACGCAGACAGTGCGCAATGTACATTACTACACCGACACAAAGATCGTCGTGGTATCGTACAGCTGAAATATGGACAACGATACCATGGCAATACTCTGTTGCATATATTTTTGTAGAACATTTCAAGAAAATTGGGGTTTGTGACACGGTAAACTGGCTTCCCGTCGTCGACATATTCAATAACCTTAACCTATTCGTCTATATAATTTTCAGTAAACTAAGATGTTCATTATATCGAAATGTATCTTTTAACGTAATAATTAATTTATTTTAAAAAAATATTGGCTTGTCACCAGGAGGGAATAACCATTGACAAAATTAATTTGATGATTTAATAAGACAAACCTCAAAACGCCGGAGGTTGATTTCATCACTTTCCCAACAACAACATGGCAACAACACCATGAGGCAACGGGCTACTTGGAGAAGGCCGACGTCGTTATCGGTCAACGGCTGACCTTTGCGAAGATGGGTCTGCGCCGACATACCACACTAGCAATTCACCGCTTCACCACTTAGTTGTGTAGTTGGGAGTGTTTTGAAGTTAACATTTAGAGATTAGAGAACACGGATACATCCATACGTACCAAATAATTATGTTTCAATTTTATTTATTCAATGAAAACTTAAATTTATGTTCGAAATAAAATCAAGCGCTCGGTACGGAGGGTCCATAAAGAAAAGAAAAATACAGAGTAGACAAAGGTAACTCTTATACAGAGTAGAGAAATTGATACTACAAACTATAAATTGATATTACTAATTATTTTTAATGTTTACTTCAAGAGAAGTGAGCTTGAAGCTATTTCTGCTCTTATTCTGATAAACTTTATGCTGTATAATTAAATACAATATTAACCTTCTGAGTGGCAGACTTCGGATAAACCTCTTTCCCATTTAATAGTAATCTCATCTACAAAGTGTAAATCTTGGGTCCGATTTTATCGAGACATTAACATAGATAACTAAATATAAAACGAAGTCTTGTGTCTATTTGTCTAACCGCGATAATATCAAAAACTGCTCCTCGTATTTTCGTACGGTTTTTACAGACAAAGTGATTTACGAGGAACATTAAATGTGTGGATTAAACATGAAAAAAATATTTCAGGTGTAGTTACTATATGGGAACGTGATTATCACGTTATCTGAAGTAAAAAATAAGCGGGGATATACGCAGATAGGTTGTTCTTGAGTCTTGATTATACTGATTTGTGTAAGGTGGCATACTCGTACCTACAAAAGACGGAATTTGTATACAGATTTTTTATTTATTATGTGGAAAAGTTAATGCTTACGTATAACTAATATTTATTATAAAATACGGCAACTTGATATGTATTATGATTGTATATTTTTTTAGTTCAGTATATTTAATCTCGATTTAGTGTAGGCACTAACTTAATCGATTGGAACTGATTCACGTAGCGGTGACAAATGAAGTCTGCAAATTTTTTTGTAAATTATTTTGACTATACGGATTGATTAATTAATACGAAACATATCCACGCATATAGTCCTGGGCCGTGTGAAGTGTGTGGGACACGGAGAGCCGCCGCGTGGGCGCTGCGATGCAAAAGATTATGCACGCCTGAGACATGCGATAGCGCTGGACTGGAGGGCACTTTGCTTTACAGTAAAAAATATCAGACATTCGTCACAATGACTTCAAAGATTCACTAACGTGGATGAAGAGCTTTGGAAGCTGCAAATTTGGTGCATTAAAAAAAAGGCTTAGATTTAATGTAAATTTTACTGTTTAACAAGAACAAAAGGAGATGACGAATAGATGTCTGCGTAATAATAAATATGCCGATAAATCGGTACTAATTGGCAAAAATTCACTAGCAAGTAAGAAACATTTAAACTTCATAATTTTCTACATAGAATCTGAGAATAGTTCTTAGTCAACGGAATATTGTAAATCAAAGCGCGTTTGGATAACATCTTATAAAGAAAGAAAATTCACTGTATGATTGTATCAAAGACAAAAATATTTTTCATTATTTTAATACTAAGCCGTAAAGAAATAAATGTTGACCTCTGTCTATGAAACTGAATTTCAATAAATATTTCGCTATTAATATTCAAATATACAACAAATTTCGATCGCTGCCAAATTTATTTTTTAAGATAAAAACACATCCAGAACTTTACAAATACTTGCAGCGATGAGAATGAAATGAATAAATGAAGGATTGAATGAATGAATGAAATAAAATGTATTCGAAGCTGGTTATAACAAACACTTTTCGAAAGTCAAACGCCGTTACTTCAACAAATCCCTACCGAGATTGGTCTATGACTCGCCACAGTTCAGTTCATAAGTGATACAGAACTATGTTAAAACGATTGACGATCGGTTAATGTTCATGCATAAGCTTTTATAAACATTGATTATGATAATGACCACTTTGAATAATGTTTTCATATACGCCGGCGAGCCTTCGTGATGCATAAATTAAATTAAAATATGATAAACGTCAATCGAATATTGAAAATGATCATAAACGTCTAATATAATAAGAAGATGTCCGATTTTAATGACCATTTGATGGTAGGTGGTCACCTCCGCCCGTCCAACGCGTTGCTAATCGAAAGGACCGAATACTACAAAGTCAAGCGCTCGGAATATTTGAAGATTTCATTACGTTCTTGTAACGAGTACGAATATTTACGAAAAACAGTATCATTGCGAAATAATTAGTGTAAATTTCGTTTATCATTCAAAAATAATAATAATAATCAAAAAATACATCAATATCCCTTTGTATTTCTTTCTAAAAGCCCATTTTAATAACCTGTCTATCCCTTAATGCCGGTCAGTACTCCGTTTACTTTTGTCTAAACTCCTCTTCCTCCTCACTTACCTTTCGTAAGCGATAGAACTTCGCAGCGATAGATTAATTCCCAAACTACATACAAATACTATAGTGTGACATTTAAACCAACAGTAAGTAGTGGTTTGAACGTAGGTCTCCTCCATGAGTGACTCAAGTACGAATCATGAACTAACTTGTAATTTATCAAATTATGCGCGCATTAAAAATTCCTTATCACTTGCTGCGATGAAGGAAAACATCGTGAGGAAATCTGCATACCCGACAATATTCCCTGATTTTCTCAAAAGTATGTTAAGTCTGCAAACTCGCACTTGGCAAGCGTCGCCGACTATGGCCTCAACCTCCTAGTGAGAGGAGACCCTAGCCCTGCAACGGGGCAGTATGTGCTTAAATGAAGAGCTTGACAGGTTATTGAAATCGACCGTAAAAACACAATCAAATACAGTATTCATCTATAAAGTCGAAGTGGAAACATTATTTTATTATTTTGGACAGTCGAAACAGACAACGTGGGCGAGAATGCCCCCGTTGTTCAAGGTTACTGAATACCGAAATATGTGGGTGAATGTCAAGTTGTTAGCCTAGGATCAGTTCTGCTTCTCACCGCATTCACAGCACACAGATAGCATAATATGAGACTCATAAATTGAAAACCCGGAACCTTCCGCGCGACATTTTGGATCGCTACCAACTATATGACTTATAGGATCACCTAATTGTTCACCCTCTAGCTTATAGAGTAAAATAAAGCAGTAGTAAACTTGAAATAATAATAAATTAATATTCAACGAATATAAATAATCAGTTTCTATCATCTTTGACGACTTCTGGCCTAGGTGATAGTGACCCTTCCTGCCGAGCGAGGACTCCCGGGTTCGATTCCCGGCCGGGACAGACATTTATGTGACAGATAAACGTTTGTTTTCGGGTCTTGGGTGTTTGTAATGTCATGTTTGTGTATGTCCGTGCCGCCCGCAACACAGGGAATCCTAGTGCGGGGGACGTGAGGGTGTAAACGTTTTTTTTATTTATTATCTTACCCTTACTTTGAGGTATATGCTGTATAGTTACTTAATAGCTACAAATATCTTGACAATAGCTAAGATTGTCACTGGACAAAGCCTTAAAGCTGACCAGCACAAACAAACCACAAATTCAACGGCTGCAGTCGTTCATCACATCACAAGGTTAATCGTCAAGGAATTGTCTAAATTCCTACTTCGAATGCATCAAACTGATGCAAATAATACATAGAGAATTACTTTAACCAATATTGAACTCTATTTCTATACAGTATTAAGTGGAATATAAATATTATGCCAATAGTTGTAAGTATTTATGAGCATAAAATGAATGTGAAACGGACACCAACATCGACAATACAGCGTCTTAATATTTCTAATAGAACATGGAGGCTGATTCCCAATATAATAATAATTATAATCTACAAATATTTTTATTCATTAACTAATTCTATAACTCTATCACTTTTTTTTTTTTACTAACACCACTATTTACTAGGACTTTAAAAATGTTGAAATATATAAAAGTCGTAATAAAAACGAATTTATTGAATCTGTTGGCAACCAACATTTATAATTTTCTTCTATTATATGACAAGCTGAAAAATGTAATTAAAATAATTAATTAATATTCCATTAATTAATTAATCATTTTTCAATTTATTGAAACTAATATATTCTTAATGACAGCTTGTCATATAATAGAATAAAATTATAAATGTTGGTTGCCAACAAATCTTATGGTCGCTTAATACAGTCGAGTATATTGTGGAACTCTTAGCATGATTAAACTGTATAAAATTTTAATTTTTTAATTAATATTTATATTGATTACTCGTTTTCTCTCGTAATTTACGTACTTTTGTTTTGTTGCGCCAATCAATTTCGCGATAAGAAGCAATACCTATGGGACGGAACAAATGTCTATGAGTACGACATAGTCTCATAAAAGTACCTTAAGGGTACTTACATCTGTTTCTACTTCGAATGTACTAGAAACATAATAACCGACAATTATCCGATTTAGTTGTGGCTGAAACAACTTATTCAATATAGAACACTATTAACTGCATAAAACCAATCTTCATATATTTATCACGTGAGAAATAACTAATAAGCAATAATAATAACGTCATTCGAATAAATGCTGTCAAAATAATAAACCTCCTTAATAAAATACTATACAAATACAGACAATGCTTTAAAGATAGTTCAAAACTCTCCCACAGTACCAAACTATCCGAACCGAGGCAGCGGGTAATCTCACAAAGGGCAGATCTAACACGAAGGAGGCATCGCTGATACGTACCTTAACTGATATTAAATTCACTTACCGTTACTCCTGCCTTTTATGTACACAAACTTATTTTAACCATTCTCGTACGATACCCACTAAATGACCGCACTTCGCTGACAAAAATGTTTAAAACATTAAATTATGATGTTAGGCTTTTCGGTGGACTTAGCGTTATATTTCCTTATGTCATTTTGTAGCTAAATGTTACTACTACAAACAAATCGGTATCCAAGGATGGTTTTAAAGACAATATAATGTTATTGTTGACAAGCGAAGTTATTATTGCACAGTGACGTCCCATACTATATAGTCTAGTTAAAATGAAACACACTTCAGTAACTTTATATCATCACGATCATAAATTTTAAGACAAGACAAAACAAAATCTTTGCACAGAGACATTTCTACTTTGCGCAGAACAACAAGTGGCTTTAATACCTTATGCCTAAGATAACAGATAAAATTTGGATTTAGATTAGTAGAAAATATAATAAAAAAGCCTCTTGCTCGTCGTAAAAAAAAGTCGTAGCCTACTTTTGCGTAAACATATAATTTGGTATTAATGCTCCGGACTTTATAAAGTTAATTTCAGGTACGGAAGCTCTTATTGTATATCTTTTTATGTCTAAAATTATTCTGTTCGTGTGGATGTCCGTCGTCGTCCTGCTTTTAAATGGCTGGAACGTTTTTGGTGAAGTTTGTCGTGTGTTTATGTGAGTCGCTGAATGGTTTAAATTGAAAATTCGACCCGGTAGTAGATGGTAAAGAAATACAGAAAAAAACGTTTTCTGAACCCATTAACAATATTACAATACCCATTAATAATACAAGCCAGCGTTCGGGCACGACAACGTCCGCCGGGTCCGCTAGTATTTTATAAAATATAAAAAATAATGAGTACGGTACACTTAATTTTTTTTTATTTAGATATAGATATAAAATACCCCATAGCCCTGTTGGTAGTGACCCTGTCTACTGAGCGAGGGGTCCCGGGTTCGATTCCCGGCCGGGGCAGACATTTATGTGACGAATAAATGTTTGTTCTCGGGTCATGGGTGTTTGTGATGTCATATTTGTGTATGTCCATGTTACTCGCATCACGGGGAATCCTAGTGCGAGGGTGTGAGTGTGTAAACGTTTATTTATTTATTTATTTATTTTTATGGTAAGCAACTAACAATTTAAAACATTTTTACGTCAGTTGAAATGTGGTCTTAATATATACAATAATGATACCTACTCTATTGATAATACATTGTAACATTTACGTTATATGACCTCCCTGAATTATAATAAATTTACCCACTCTTACATGATATATTGTAATGAAAAACTTATTATACAATGTACTTGTATAATTCTGTAAATTCAATACAAGTTATAAACAGCTTTTTAAATCACAGAAAAATAGAACAGCAAAAGTTTAAAACATGACTCAAACGTGAATTTCGAAATAAAATTTTAATGGCACTACCGCCACCGCCTTAGTAGTTTGGACTTCAATCAGATCTTAAAAGTTACGCAAGAAGTTACACCAGGGGCTATCCGAGGGCCCCTAATTTACCCCACACGAGCATAGGGGCTTGATTGAAAAGTTCCGCTAACTTTAAACTCTTCGACAACTTTACACTCGTAACTAGAAGGGAGTTTACGATTCCTTTTACGGTTAGAGACTCTTGGTGTTTTGGATCGGGTCGTCTGCGAATTATTGATTTCTTGGCTACTTTATTTCACACGTAACGTAGCATATAGATATACTTACATACCAAGCATTGTTTTTTTCACGTGTCTATTGTAATGTCGTAAGCCAATGATAACTATTAATTAATCTACCGAGCAGTACTAGAGAAGTATGGTGATATTCGCACCGAGTCAAAGTTTAGGACCGGCGTTGCATTGGTGACTCAACTGGTGTCGCCTATGTTCATATGCAACGGTGACCACTTACCATCAGGTGGCACGTCCGCCTTTTCGTCTGCCCTTCTGGCTATAAAAAGAAGTGGTATCAATCAATGTTGCTCCCATTTCACCGTTTTATGGCAATTTATTTTCAAAAACCGAACTGACCAGCGCAACTTGCACTGCAAAAACTTTTTTGTCTGCATATCCATATTTTTAACATTGTTGTTACCATACTATAAATGCTCGCGTTGGTGGTGAAGAGGGGTCAACCCACCTTTTTATTCAAAATGCGTTAAACAGACTAGTAGAATAACAAAACATCGATTTTACGGTAGTGAATAGAATAACTGCTCAACTACTTAGTAAAAATATATTGTAAATGGTGACAAGAGCCAAGTGCAAAACAGCGTTTAGCTATAAAACTAGCAGAATTACAAAGTATTTTAATTCGATGACGACGCAGGAAGCCTATTTTCCTTGTGTCTCCATTCTCATCAAAATCCGACTAACGGCTTGGAAGTTATTAACAAATTCTTATTTTTTGTTTACCCTTGCCATTTAACTGCTAATTATCGTTAAACATATACTTGTTATGTATATGTATTATGTAGGTTGACACTTTTGCACGTCCAAAGCGACGAAATTTGGATGACAGAGCTCCACATCGCATATAATGCACATTTTTCCATGATACCGTAAGTTATTAAAATGTCAAAACATTAGTATATTCACAGTCACTTAAAATACGTGCAATTTTTTGTCACCATTTCTTTTCTCAAAAGTAGCAGAGCATTACTTTTGGCAGCCCTGGTCGTTTAGTGTGTAATGAACAGAGAATTTTAAATTGTAATGATCAAAAATCATAAATATTTTTCTAACTAGAATTTCTAACTAGAAAACTAAACTTATTACAGTATATCGTCATCAGTGCCGATCTTTGGTATGTCAATAACCAGTTTTATCGGTGGCTGGGTGGCGGCACTTAAAATGCACGCCTGAAGATCATTTACACAACGGTCAGAGACCAGCCAAATTAACATACGGCATACAGCGCACTAGCTAACACTCGCGGACACTTGTGCAGGGGAATAATGTACTTATTTATATAACTAGTGCCCTTTCGCATTGGAAAATTCCATGAGAATAAATCAATTTCCGTAAATAAAAGCTATCCTAAATTTTAAATCACAATATGAGTTTCAGTTTAGTTAGTTCAAGTTAAGTGGGTTTTATTTCATATCTACATTAAAATTTCCAAATATTATTCGTTGTGCAAATTCGATCTCTTAGGGATGTAATGGGAAATTATCCTTGAGTTCAATCAGACCTTCTCTGTCTGTGGTACATTTTGCTATAAAATAGACGATTACCTATAATATCATACTAAAGTTTTTGTAACTCAGTAAGAGTCCTGCAAACCGAGCGAAGGGTCACGGGTTCGATGCACTAGGGCAAGTTTTTCGGTGACAGAAATAATTTTATGTTTGTTGTCTCTCCGTGTTGTCTTTTGTACTCGTGTCGTAGTTGCACCGTAAAATTTATATTGTCATATTATTTAATACAGTGTTATTTTTGCTTTTATATTTACCGTACGATAATAATTAAATCATATAAAATAAACCATAGGAAAAAATTTCAGGGTATGACCAAATGTTACGGATATTTTTTAAACTTTGTCATTTGGCCCCCAATCTCATGCTGATAGGACAGAGTGTCGTAAGAGGCGACATAAGTCAGCCTGCTTGGTGGTAGGGCTTTGCATAAAGATTATATAATCGATATCATTATTAAGTCATTCGTATTATTATCTTTCCGTGAACCCTGCCTGGCTAGCTACCACCCTCCTGCTTGAGCCAGCCGCCGAACGACTCGTCGT
>PDGT01000003.1:1669247-1700191 GCA_003671415.1 Megathymus violae | reverse complement strand
GGGGCTTGAGAGCCAGTTCTTTTACTTTTAACCTTCTTCTCATTTCCCAGCCGACATCTGTCCTTTGGTCTCGCTGATGTCTAAGGGCGACGTTGACCACTTATCATCTTTCGGTGGCTCGTCGGCTCGTTTATCGGCTATTAACATAGAAAAAATTCAATAATATTATTAAATGGCAGCTGATAGTTCATGAAATGTGACCATTTAAATAAACATCCGATCATTTCATGATATTAACAATTGTCCGATGGCACCGTCTTTCACTCGCAACTCGCGATTTGCCACCCGAGTGCATATAAGTCGCAACCACAGAACTGAAAGTGCATGTCGCGTCAACGTTGCTCATTACACCAGTGCACACTGACCACCGGTTTGTTTATACGCACTCATTCGCAGTGCATTTAACTCCGAAATATTATTTTGGGAAGCACGACGCGGACGGACCGGCGGCCGGAATCCGTCTCCCGCACGCATCGGATAATATTTACCGATTTCTTCTTTGTTGTCGTCTCCGCGTCCTCTGGTCGATTTATTTTTAATTTGGCCGTAAACCTGTCGATGAGCGCATATTTAGAACAACGAGCCGAATTTATATACCTATATGATTTCGTTCGCCTTATATCTGTTTATTGCTATATTATAATATTTGTAGTTACTTTCCTGTCGCAGCTTATATAGACGAAGAGAGATATTATACTAATAATACTATTAAGAAACTGTTTAAATCATTTGTAAAAGACAATTTTTATACGTACACGGTAATAATAAAATTATGACTTTTGTATTTGGACTTTTGGTTTTGTTTGTGCACTTATCAATTATACTAAAATAACTAAAAAATAGATTTAAATATAGTTCAATATGTGTATTATACATGGAAGATACAATTTTGAACCCATAAACTGTGTTTCCCATTTTACTATCTAAGCGGTGCTGCCATTTGTCACAATATTTTTTTTTGCCCTAGGTTGACTGGTAGAGTATTAAAAGGGTTTAAATTTGCTCTTAAAAAATCTACTTATACGTCTTTTACAATTAAATAAATAAAGACTTTAATAATTACTGTTTCTCTGAATGTAAACATCGTTAATATTCTGAAATGTTTTGTTTGTGTAAAGTTTCTCAAAGTCGTGTGAAGTTTTCAACCCTTCAGTAAATCACCAGTTAATTAACAGTAACAATAAGTTTCCAAGCCCAGCATGGTTAGCGATAGCTTTAGTGATTCAGAATCTTTCTTGACAACAGACGACTTGGATTCAAATCCTGCAAACGACTTTAATTTTATAAGCGCAAATTAATATAATCGTTACGTGTCGGGCACGTACATTCACGGATTCGAGAATACTCCGAAATAATTCCGCAAAGACTTTACTTCACCGCAGGTATCTCGTATCTCTTCGTAGAGAGAACTCGTTGCTTTCTTATTCGAAAATTCGTCAGCTCTCTATTATATTGCTTTTTGAGCTTTCCAGAACTTGGTACGAGTACGCTTTTCTCGTAAATTCAACGTTCCTTAAGACAATAGATGACGCAGGCAATAAAAATCGGTGTATGTGTTATCCGACCTGAAGCACAATCATAGGAGTGACAAAAGCATAAGTTTCTCGAATTTTATGGCCCTTTGATTGTATTGTTCCGGATTTTGATATTTTCCGCAGAACTTCACGAACATTCGTAACAATTATGTTCCTTTAATTACAAAATATTATTTATTTCTATCATAGCATGAAATATCAGTTCATATGTAACAGTTTTACATAGTGTTTTAAAAAGTGTTTGGAGTTTGGCAGTCGGCACTTGGTCAATATGGTGGAGTTAAGTTGTGGGACAACTGTGGCTTGTGACGTTGGTGACGATAATTTAACACTTCTATAGTTGGTAGTAAGTACATTCTTCTATCGTAATATACATTATCCAAAACTTATGTGTGCCAATACCGTGGTTCTAGATTCACGTAAACCAAAAGTTATTAACGCACCCAATATTTGGTTATAAATTTTAATATACAAAGACAATACCTCCATTTTGTGCGTTAACCTTTAAGAATACAGATTTCAGCAACAATAGGATACGTTGCTAAAGGCTCGGATGAGCAATGAGAACTTTCGCTCCGTATCATGAATAGGGGACCTAAGGCGGTTAGATGGGGATTACCGAATGTAAAGAGCTTATACAAAAACCGTTGTATCGCACAGATTACTCTATTTTAGTATTTATGTATTGTATTGTAAGATCTTTTATTCGCTTCTGATGGGATAATTAATAATTTTGTTAATATTGTATGCAATATGAGCCGGGTTGGTGGGTTGCGTGTCTTAATGAATTTATTTGTGTTGGTAATGTCGATCGAATAGAACACCAGTGACTATGTAACCTAATCATTTTTTTTTATCTTACCTTTTTATTATATACTCGTAAAATCTCATTTTAAATACCTACCTATATTGTGCGATACGACGGCTTTGCCCACGGTCTGAAAGAACCAGCAGCAGTTTTAAAAAGAAAGAAAGAAAAAAGAAATGAAGATGATTTATTTATTCATAAGTTGTAAAACAACACACGTAACAAAAAAATTAAATGGCGCCATAAAAATGGAATATAAAGAAACGCAGAAATAAGACGAAAGAAAGTTTTTTTTATTGACTGTGTGCTGCAGCATCACGCAGTAAATGGGAGCGCGCACAGCGTGTGCCGCGGTCGGTGTGACGGGGACCGCGACGCTGATTTTCAGTACGCCCCTCGCTTTGAAGCAGCTCGGTCGGCTTTGCGCATGTCAGTTACAAAAAAAAGGATTGTGGAAAATCCGAAATTACTAGTACTACTACCATTTAGTAGTAAACTCTCATAAAAGTAACAATTGACATACACTTAGTTTAATTAGTTAGACATCATTAGGTTTACTGATATATTATATAGCCTATCATCTGCGCAAGCGCGTTTTCTCACTACATACCAGTTATAATAAAGATCGATCAAGACTTTCAGGTATTATAACGGTAGATACAGATAGACAGATAAAAAAAATTTCAAGTGTGTCAAAAAATTAATATTTGTCATGAAATCTGACAAAAAAACGCACAGACAGAGAGACATTACAGATTCATGTGGATAGATACATTTTATATAGCATATCGTTTGCGCAATCGCGCTTAACAAGAAAATGCGCAAATTATGACTGATATTAATGATATTGTTAATAATTTTTTTTTGTTTATCATTAAAATTCTAATTTAACTTATTATGAAATATTATTGCATATATTATTATGAATTACTCTTTGACATGGAATTAAATATTATATTTAAAACCATTATAATGTAACTTTATCTACAATTAATGAATGTAAGTACATTTTATTTTGCACAAACATAATCGCTCCCAGTGAATTGTTGTTTGCTCTTACAATTGAGGTGACGTTTATCTTGCTATCGTGTCTAGATTACCTACTAATTTATGTTAATGTTCACTTTGTTGGTGCAACTAATCAATCATAGCTCTCCTGTTAAGTAATAACTTCATGCCTACATATGTACCTTATTTAGTGTATACTAGTGTTTACAAAACTATTTACAATATAATCGTTAGGTACAAAATAATCACGCAACCCTTAATGTCATTGTTTCTCAGCTTCAACACCTTACAAAGACCGGTGGACATCTGCATTCTAATTAGCGCGATTCATACCAGTCTTTTTGCATCCCAGCGATTTCCTGCTATTTTCTTCAGTTCTTCCCTCGGGCGATTTGAACGTATTTTAATGAGCGATGTGGAGGATAAAGGAAATATTAAGTTATCAGGAAATCATGTCAAACGATCGTCCCCAACCTGCTTACATATTATACAGCAGTTGTTAAGCCTTGTCTTAAGCCTGCGGGTCAACAACAATCGACACTTGGGATAGCCGCTAACAACTACATAATACATCCAATCTGTCTATAGGTAAGAAGACCCCCAATCCTCACTACGACAAATAATCATCCCCCTGTTGGGCTCGGGTCTTCGCTGATAATGAAAGGTGTTCAGGTTATAGCCCGCCACGCTGATCAAGTACAGGTTGGCAGACTACACATCTTTGAAAACATTATGAACTCTCAGAAATGGTTTTTTCACGATACTTTCCTTCACCAAATCAAGTGATAATTCATTTTTTTTTAATTCAAAGGTGCGTGCTGGATTCGCACTAGAGGCTCCCGTGCACGAGACCGAAGTTTGAACCATAACTCTACCGCTGCTTGTCACCAAACTCACAGTACCGCAAGCGAGTAATGGGAGTACCGTAAAATTTATTATTTTGCTTTAAAAAAGCTAGCACTAATACGTTCCGCGTGATACGCACGTGCTATCATAAAAAACCTAAATTTTAAATTTTTCCAACCACGGCCAACATCTCGAAACTTACTGTAAGTATGGTTGTTCTAATTGAATCCGCACACCTGGTTGATGTCACAAAGCGCAATGATCGATCGAATCATTTGGCACGCACCATCGGTCAACTGAGGTTTGCACAAAATCTTTATAGGGATGTGATTGATATCTGCACCGAATATCGATAATTCTAATATAGATGCTGATTTGTACGGTTTGACGTTAAGAAGAGCATTATTTTTGGTGGAATTAAGGTTGCTCACCCTTTTATACCCTTTATTTGTTACCAGCACTCACTGTTTCTTTACTACCATTTGTAGGTTACTATGAATCGAGAGATAGCGAGTTTAAACTAACTTACTAATGTAATACTCGAAAATACGCAATTAAGTTAGTTAAAATATTAGTTGTTTATTTAATAATCAAATTTTATTTAAATAAAACAGTCTGTTAATTATTGGTTCCGAGAAATAATTATTACACATACATTTAAATTTCTATATGTCTGTTTTACCTATACGTATGAATGCATATCGAAGCATTACGAAATAATTCCAAATGATTTTGACCAAAGCCAGGCAACTTAATCATGTTTATGTCATTCTATTCGAAATTGGTCAATTACCATGAAATTTACAGCTTTATCTGTATTTGTATTGTTATTCAATGCGGCAAAGTATTGAATGCAGCAATATTAGTACATAGACACAGTAGTATTATGTCAGTATACAATTGTTAGTATAGTAGGCCGACTTTACCTTGACATTATCGATATCGAAGCCGGTGACATCACTATGCGAAAGTGACATGTTTAATACGTATTATTGATGCTATGATCAATGATCCACGGGTATTTGGATCAATAAAATTATGCAAAATCATCGTCGGCATTGTCGGTGATGTTGACCGTTTTACTTTATCCCGAGAAATATTGAGCTTTATGTCGTAATCGGCGTCGCCAGCGTGGGCATTGTCGCGGAGTGTTCCACGTGCAGTGTCATTGTTTAAGGGATATTTAAAGCTATCGCACGCTGGTGATGCTTTAACAAAATGTACGGAACCGAATAATGGGACGGAACAATGTGCTTATCAATCTTATCTATTAATATTGAAATTGTGTTGATATGAAGGTGACAAGAACTTACCGACAGCTTTGGTATTAAATCACCGCAGTGCTCTACACCAAACCCCAACTAGAACTGCAATCCTATTTAAAGTCGGTCAGTACAGAAGTTCCATGGTCAGTTTACTTTTAAAATTTATGTTTGAATCACCCAAATAACTACTTATTTAAAATTCTAAAATACGCATGTAGTCAACGGACATAGGACATATGTAGTAGCAGAATAAAGTTCATTATTCAGTTAAAACCAACTTCCACTGAGCTTGGTTTACCCTGCCGAACGTACAGTAGGTACGTTACAATGGTAGCCCATCCAGTTCAACTCTCCTGCATGGTGGTAGTAGGTATTTTTAAAAAGCTTCAATAGAATTGTCATAAGAGCACTTTGATAAGGGGACACATAGCTTTCTTCTTGACGGGAAACTTAAGATGATGCCGTTGGTATAGCTGATGTTCATGGGATGTGAAGACCGCTTACCTTCACGCGACTCGCCCATTTACTTGCCCAATATAAACGTCAAAAAATTGACAATTTCATTAAGGATATAAAAACTTAGTCGCACACACATATATGATAACAGCTTCTATCTGCCACAATACAAAATTTTATTAATTAAGTTAACGTTGTCAAAAACTAAACTATTAATGTTTCGTTAACAAATTCACTAGTGCATCACATTGCGAGCGGTCATCTGGACGAGTGCCAATCGAGATATATAATAAAACCACACGTTCACAAATACACGTCTGTTTGTCCGTCGACGGTCATCGGCTCGGGCAACACACGGACAAGCATTTGTATTACTCATGCACAAATAAGTACAAATAAGCAAACACCGGCTCAGAATGCACTCTGAGGACACTTATATCCGAATAAATTACGCCTATATGTTGTCCGCTACGCAGACACTGTTGTGGGATTCATTTTGCAAGGTTTTAACACAACATTACACGAATAAGTGGTAGAGCTTCTTTAAATAGGATTGGAAAAATGTTTTAAGATTGTTAGCTTCACTAGCATCCATTGGCAGCCAAGCAGTACACGAATCTGTCGTCTTCACTCTAAGATACTCCATGAAGCTTCTCCAGTGCGAATTGTTGTAGGGGTTAGAACTTAATGACTGCAACCTAACGGTAAGAGCTAAATCTACCCACGAACGGACCACTAATTTAGCTAATTTGGTACAGTCAGTTTAGCCTTATTCATAGTATTAATGTTGTGAATCTTCTTAAGTATCAAAGTTTTATATCAAAGTTGTACATCAACATATGTACATCAAGATACTACTCAAGTCGAGAAGTGGACCAGTTCAATAACAACTTCAACCAAAAGAACTGTAATATGACATCGAAACAAAAATAAAAATGTCATCCAACTTCTCGGCTTTCAAATCAAACACGGACGATCGGCCAATATTTGCTCCCTCATACATTGTTTGACCAAACTTTTCGCACCCGAATCACAGCTAACGGGACCCTTGTTGCCCAATAAAAATAACCGACAGGTCCGGTTCGGATATCGGAAATTTCCTTCGCCCTCGAAAAATTCCTAACGGCCACACTACTGCAAACGTAAACATTCAAATTTATACTGTACGCCTTCGGTACAAGACCAACGCATCCGTAAAGCTCTCTCTGTCCTCTCCCTGTCTAAGTGATTTGGCCCATATGTTGAAAACAAGTGAACTGCCTTCTTAACGCGCTGGACACCCCAAATTGAGTGGATTCGAGGGTGTAAAATCGGTGTTTATTGGAATTTCCTATGGGTGAATTTCACACGTGGTTGTGGCCAGGGGTTGAACCCGATTAAAGTGATAAGTGAAATTCTTCAATTGAGATCTACGGGTGCATTATACTCTGTAATTAGAGTATAAGTTTTTTAAATTGGTGATGGTCCAATTCTTGAATTCTGTTAGATGTACAGGAAAAGGAGATCCGGTTTTTCATTGCTTGGAGAAAATTTAAAAAAATATTTTCAATATTTTTTAACAAAGAACAAAAAAAATTCACACAATTCATATTTTCTACAAATTTAAAACGATTTTTCACATAAAAATAAAACATTTATTCCTGTATAGATTCAATCCTACAAGAAAATATTTTTCATACCCTATTTATTATTTGTATCAAAATGTAAAAATGCAGAAAAACATTTTACACGAATTCTCACATTCTAGAGACACTTGCCCTACCCGGAAGTTTGATCAATTGAGCGAGAAGGCTTGACCGCGAAGTCGAGTGACCCCTCATGTCCCTTCAATCATTCATAAGCTTTTTACAAGGGTGGCTTTTATGATTCTTTTCGGAAATCCACCGGGTATCGAAGAAAATATATTACCCTTCTTGTTCACAACTCCATAACTTGATATTCAGGATTTTAACAAAATTAGTTCAAATTCGTTTTAAAAAGTTTGTTACAGTATGTTATTATTACGAATTATGAATGGATAAGAAAATAAAAAAAATTAATACACACTTTTCATTCAACACGTATTTTAGATGTATGTTCAATTGAGACTCGACAAAGACCCGACGGCTAATATGCCGTATGCTCCTACCGATCCTATCAAAAGACCTACGCTTCTTTTTGAGTCCAATTACGATTCTCCACCATTTGCAAACACCAAATAAACCACTTCTAAATTAAGAAAACCTTTAACAACCCGTGGTTCCACTAACACAGCACGGGTAGAAGAAAAATAAAAGTTGAAACAGACCCCTTCGTTAAGTGGAACGAGTGACGTAAGCGAGTATCAAAACAAAAACATTAAAATAATATACAAAGTAAATTACAAGTTTATTAAATACAATTTCAAAACAACACACTATCAAAAACATTAACAAATGTAGCGCACTTGTTCACGACAAATTTAATCCAAAAACATACTGACAATTACGAGCATCACTGAATAACAAATCTACTTCGGGAACATCGTCGCTAAGTATATATTAGCAAAATAATTGAAAAAATGTTGCCAAAATTAAATGTGTGTACCGAACGCTTTACGAAAATCATAATACAATCGTATGATGTACTAATTCAAATGTAGCTTGTATTAAAGGTTGTTCTAAATTAATACCAATTTTTGGTAAAAACAGCAGTCACATTGACCAAAATATTTTTGGTTCTAACATGTAAAGCAGATTGTAAAACAAACCAATCGGTTAAGATGTTTACACTGTCTGCATTAGACAGTTATCATACGACCGCCACTTTCACTACAGTCTGAAGAACTAATAGGATCGTTACGAAGAACAGAACCGTAGTGGGTATTGATTTAGAAGTCTTATTAGCGGTGAGGGCTCGAGGAGATATGATTGGCATCGCAAAGGCTTGGTTGTTGCAGCGGTTCAACTGAAACATACGATTCTAATTAAGAATTGGTACCTTTTTAAATTTACATAATGACTAACAAAGGATTGGTACTTTGAAACTTTCTTTTTACATAAAATAAGTTAATGCTTGACAACAATCCCACCTGATGGCAAGTGGTGATGAAGTCTAAGTTTTTGAACACTCTAACTTACAAATAGCCTATTCACTGTCCTATCACATCGTAAGTAGCCGGGAACACTTTGGTTTGCAATAGGAATTCGCCGCCTGCTATGGAAATTCATGACAATAAAACCAACTCCAGCACTGCATCCCACACAAGTTGAAAACTACTCATACAAAGAACCCCACTACAAGATCACTTTGTTTAAACTTAGTAGTAAAAGGCGCAGCGACCTCCAACAGGACCTAGTGCCATATTTCACTCATTGAGCAGCAGGGTTTATCACATGCAAAACTTTAGGTTTACTTGGCCTCAAAGATTCACGAAGACCGTTACACCCTAGCATTCAAATCAGGGTTCCAATAATAAGAAAATCACGCAATCACCGCTAGACTGCACCAGACTACCACTTCCGCTTCACGGCTTATTAAATGAAAATGGAAGTCTCATGACACTTAAATCCAAATTAATCAAGTATTATGCTTTAGCCCTATTTGTAGCTTTTAGAGTACAAACAGCTACCGAGATCAAATTATGACGGTATATATCTCTTAGAACAAAAGTTCATTTATAAATCGTTCTGTTATTTATAATCACCTCACAGCAGGTGGTCTCCGGAGATGCTACGCAACCAGACCTGCAGCCGCGAACTATTCCTTCCATCGCACTGTTCTTTGTCATCACAGTCGTGAAGCATTTGTCCTCCATGCTGTGGCATGTCATTGTGTGTACCCTTGAGAGAAAAGCAATAATATATATGTAGTAATAAGTGTTAGTGACAGATGTGTATATTAGGACTTTGGATGGCAACCTCCTTCTAAAACCTCCGCAAGTGTCCATCCGTAACGGAGGAAGGAAATAATGGATGATTCAAACAAACTTGAGGGCTATTTAACATTAGTTTCAGTAGTGGGAGTCTTCACAATTGAAAACGCCCGTTGCATAGTACATCACGCTGCTCCATCGGTAATTATTGTATACGTAGCAGATTTAAATATACATCTTCTTAGTATTTATTAAAACACAATACTTCTAACTACCTTTACTAGCGTAGAAACAGTAGTTATTATCCTTTTTATATATATTTTTAGTCTTTAAATATTTTAACAATATTTAGCGATCAGCTTTGTAATTCCTGATACATTTCTAAATTCTACAGATCACTTTAGAATTAACCTCAGAGCCAAAATTTGATATGACATATGGTTAAATATTTGCATGGTTTCTTTGAAACGGGCCTATAACCCACTCACTAACATCCCTGGACCTAAAGGCAAGACGGCGACAACGGTGGGGTTGACGAAATTTTTAAAAAACTTCAACGTGAATGCGGATGACCACAAGTAACAGATCGATTACGAGTGACGCCTTAAAATATATGGAATATATTATTGTTTTTCGCTATTACTAACAAAATGTCCCATCGTCCAGACAGGGTGTCAGGTCAATGATTTTGCCATAAAGCATTTTGCCTGAAAGGCGATGGTTAGGCAACAATTGGGAGAGGTTTTTCCAACGCAATGTAAAAAGGCCTGTGCTTCTATTTATGTCCAGTTACGAAGGTCCACGATTTGCAACCATTCAACTTGAGGTGAACTCTACGAAAAACAACCTCTTAAGAAAAAAAAAATACCTGTGTTTAGTAGGATCCAAACAGGACTTTATCTGTGAATCAATCTTGTAAACACAGACGTAACATTCGAGCGGTCGTTTCGCCGTGGTTCTCGTTATCGGAATTGTCCTCGGAGTAGGCATCAGCGCTGGAGCCAACCTTCTTCTCGGCTCCGAGTCGCTCTTCTCCATCGACGGGTCCTCGGTATCATCGTCATCATCAGAATCATTTTCTTCACTTTCTTCATCAACAGTCCTATATATATATATATATAGTTTTTGCAAGTTAAAAACTTATTCAAAATAATGACGTTTTCCTTTCAATAATAAGTTTAATTTTTCGATTCGATTCCATATAAAATATTTTATTTCATTTAAATTGTATTATTTATGATGATTTAATTTAATTTGTTAATTAATTTATTAATTTTTAATAATAATACAAGGCTAGGCTCGATAAGAAATCCTCTCAACATGCGAATGATTAAAACCTTAGTTAATTATTCCTTGAAATAATAAATTGAACTGTTATGATAGCTTCACCGTTCCTTCAAAGTTCATAACATTTATTATGAACACTAACCATATGTTATACCAATCATAGATGTATATATATACTGACTCTGGACTCCAGTGGAAACTTTAATATCAATGAAGATATGTATGAGTAATCAATAGTAAGAAAGAAATTTAGAGATGATTCATAAGATAACGTAGCCACTAATTACGTCTTAGTCCAGATCTTACATTTGGTCGATTCAAGATTAATTTCGGTACATACTTATTCTGAAAAGTCGTTCTTTGCAATAGCAAGATTAAGAAATCACAGCAGATAAAATTATTAAAACTCACTCTTCCTCTTCATCGTCATCCGATTTGCCTTCGATCCTGGCCGGGAGCAGCAGCAGCAGGGCCAATAACAGGGAACACCTCCACCGTACCATCGCACCGAACAACCTCAACGATTTGTATCACCTCAATATTACAACCGGCTACACGTTAGATTTATCATTTTAGCTCCAAAATCTTTAATTTTGGTTCCTGTTATTCAATCAAAATTTTCATCTGACAGCAGATTTCATTACGGGTTCGTGTTTGGAATGTTGCGATTGTTTTCTTCTGCCATGTCAAATAGACTTTTGCGAGCGTTCTCTTAAAACTTTTTGCTATGATAACATTTTTTAAGTAAATTATAATCCACGTCTTTGGATAAATCATCGTGTAATATTTGTAAATATTTCATTTTTATTAACATTATAAGATAATTTATAATAATCACACAACATTAGTTTTGCACTACAATAATACCTGGACCAATGTCATAAATTATATTATGTAGTTCGCTTCCACACATGTGCTCACTCGAGGCATCTTCGTGTGTGTTTTAGAACTAGCTACTCCCGGATAGATGGCGTGCATTTCAGTCTGTTCATGTGAGTCTTATACGACTTGAAATTTGCATAATATAATATAAATATATTTACATTAATTCAATTTTTATATAAATGACCGAAAAAGAAGCATACGAACTACCTGACAGTAAGTAGTCACCGCCGCCCGTGCAGCTTGGTAACACCAACGGCATCAGAAACCCGTTGCGGATCTGTTAGTAAGTCTTATGAGGAAGCAGGAAACCCACTTTCATAAGTGCTTTAATGGCTCTCAGACACTTCTGCCGAAACAGGCAAAACATGCGGCCGCGGTTTACCTGCCTATTGAAGTATCGGGAACAGACTTCGTCATATATGAATAATTTGTCCTCTTATAACCCAGAAACTTGAAAATATTATAACAAATAAGAAATCATATTTAATAGCATTCCAAACCTATAGTAAAAATAAAAATATTTATTAATTTGTTTTATGATCAATATAAATTACATAAACCCATTAACGAATGAACCATATAAATTGTTGAAAATTTTCTCTTATTAGGGAATGTACATACATATCTAAACATATTTTAAACACAATTCCACTTACGAACTCGTAAGCTTCAAATATAATAATAAAGAGGAACTCTGTTAAGATTTTATTCGTATTAGAACGAATATCTGTCATGGAAATTACAATATTGAGGTCTTGCAACACTTTAAACAAGATTTTCAATGTGAGTGACATATTATCATCATAATTAGTTATATAACACTGATTATACATACCTATCTATGTTAGTATGTTCTTGTAACGTACGTAGGTTTTACTTTTGTCTGTGGTGCTATTTAACTTTAAATTTTATTATTCTCTTTTGAAAGTTAATTTTACTATATTCCTACGCTCATTTGTACAATAACAATGAGCATGAAAAACCGACATTACTTATTAGGTACAATAACTCTGTATAGTAAAACCATAATTACTTATTAGGTACAATAACTCTTTACAGTAAAACCGACGTTGCTTATTAATTAGATACAATACGATGTACATTGTAGAAAGTTGCATTTAAAACAATCTCTTCTGTAATCATTTGTGTAAGGTTGCTATTTTTCTAATTTTCACACACTTTTTACTTAAATAATTTATTCGGATTTACGAGCTGCAGCTCGAATTTGTGTTGAGCTGACAAGAAACCTTAAGGGTGTCGTGATGGTTAAAAATCTCATTCTAATAAGAAGTATATTGGAAAACAAGGCAGATATATGGAGTCTAAATGAAGAAGAGTACAAACTCAAATAAGGAAAGCTACAAAAAAGGGATGGCGTTATTTCAATCGTAACTACTGCTTATCTTTCCGTGAAGCCTGCCTGACTTGTTACCACCCTTCTGCTTGAGTCAGCCGTCAAATGACTCGTCGTGTTCCGGCTGGGGGCCTGAGAGCCAGTACTTCCTTTCTGACCTTCTTCTAATTTCGTGGCCGACAACGCATTAGTGATGCCTTTGGTGTTGCTAATGTCCATGGGCAACGGTGACCGCTTACCATCAGGTGGCCCGTCTGCTCGTTTGTCGTCTATTAACATAAAAAAAGTTTAAATTCTGAAATACGTTTTTTTAAAAGTGAGAAGGGGAGTAGTCCCCTTCTTTGTTATTTAATGTTTCTTTTTTTTAGTTGATGTAGTATACAGATTAAAACAAAAATTAGTGAGTGTCCAAGACTAGTGTACTCGTTGTGGAAAATTGATTTTAGTTTCAAGGTACAGATTCTATTCCCTAAAATTTTAAATCCTCCCATTGACAAAATTCTCATCATTTGTCCTGACTCAGGATTCCAGTCTGGACGTATTTTATTCAACGTCTGCAGTATTTTGTGAAACAGCTGGCAGGTAAATTCGATCATTAGTTAAATCGTAAGCTAAATAAACGATTTGAGTAATAATTACAGATATTATTGGGTAACTTATAACTTGCCCGCGTCGGTGTTCCCGGCTGCTTACGATGTGGGAGTCTTTAAGAGGAGAGTGAATAGGCTATTTACAAGTCAGCGCGTTCACCATCTTACACTTCATCACCACTTACCATCAGGTGGGATTGTTGTCGAGCGTTAACTTATTCTATGTAAAAAAAAGGTTTATTTTTGTATCATTATTATAATATTGTAATTAATTAATAATACGGCTGTTAAAGTAATATTATTAATAAATTAATATCATACATCATCCACCCCCGAAACACTTAGAATTATTTTTGATCAGGAATTTTATAAACCTCATTTTTGCGTCATCTTATTTTTTAGGGATTTACTTTCCTAGTACTATGAATAAGAAGCAAATTTATTTATTGCATTATTTATAACTGCATAGAAATAGTCATACTACTCCTGCAAACAGAATTTACTTAATTGTATTTTCTCTTGCTATCACTTGTTTATAGAATAAAATGTATTTTAGATAACAAAATATAACTTACACATATATAAATTATTACCTAAATCCGTCAAATGATTTCCACGTGACATGTGCACATATATATAAAAAAAATCTAAAAAAAATATGTTTTTGCCTCTGTATCGATGATAAAGCCTACCTACATTGAAATTTTCATAATTTTTATTGTTAGTTAAACTTAAATATATACCTGTAACAGTAAAGATAAAAAACCAACAAACAGCTATGGTGTTATATCATAAGGTAGGTGTGTTCGTTTTTCATCTATAACACAAATAATTACAACATGTCATCCATGCTCCAGTCTAAGTCAACCTCTCTTGTCCTGGATGAATCTTATTGAGCAACTTACGAACTTGCGGCGTTCCGGCGGTTCTCTTGCTAAGGTTCGGCACATGCATTCCGATCCTTTCCATGTAAAATGTTTTTACGCATTTAAGTTACAAAACTAGAGAGCCAGTTAACGAGCAGATGTAACCGTTTCTTCTTCGCTAGCAACACCAGTGTTCACCCTTGATGTTGTGGATATCTATCCACTTACCATGAAACAATGAAATAAATATATTTCAGAAGCCTAGGAATAAGGGGCATGAATGAATCTCGTGCGATTTTTTCAGAAGACCCGAGAAGGAAAGTATAAACTAGAGTCTACTCACCCTGAGGATGCTCCGTTTCGGAGCGAAACACTTGTTGGTGACGTTATGTATGTTGGTATATACTTTTAATTATCATAATGCATGTTTTCCTTTGTGGAAGGGAGGGAGGTTATATATATATATGGAAGTATATACCATCATACATTGTGTTTGCTGATTGTTGCAAAGTAAATTAATACTAATTTAATGAAAGAATAAACGTTGAAGGGAAAAGATAACCCTTTCTTACTAGTGTCCCCTGGCAGCGGCGTAATAATCAGCAGCGGGAGGGTTAACCGTCCATCCGTTAAACTTTACGCGATGTATTAATAAGGGAAGAGCAAACTAAACGTAATTCTTTCATCGACGCACACCAGGCAGCTTCCCTTTGCGACGCTCGCTAACTGGGACTCGTGGCGCTTGTCGCTCGCACAAAGCGCGGCCCGCCTGCAATCCCCACAGCACAAACCCGAATACACGACCTCATTAAAAAATGAAGCCTCACAAACATGCCCCCAGCCTACAAAAACCCTAGCTCGTCAAAGCGAAAAGCGCTACCTAGCGGAGAGTAGCGAAACTACGCCACTCGCGGAACCAACCTCTGTACTTTTTTAATTAGCCTCATACAGTGAGTGAATGCGTGAAATACGTTAGATTTTTTTCTCTCGTACGCGGTTAGTTTGGTAGCTTTGAGTAAAGTATGTTAATTCACAAGTAGCTTCACTCCTGTGCTTTTTGAACTCCGCGTAGGGGCTTGCGGCTGTACAACGTTTTAACGTAACTTTAAGAGGTTATACACGGGGTAATTAGCAGCGAATTTACTGATACAGTTTTAATATTCAATGACAGGTTATTGTGATCGTTTCGCGATGGGGTGCGCAGTCGGGCGGGGAAACATCGGCTCGGAACTCGATCGGTAAGTATTCAAGAGAAGCGCAAGTTGGACCAACTTCTTTTATCTCCGTCTAGGTTGGTTCAAAAAGTGCAAACTCTGTACAAAGTTCACTTTCGCCTTGTGAACTAATTTTTCGCTCGGTGTCAAGTTCAGGGCTGCGGGGGGGTGGCGCGAAGAGGGAGGCGAGCCCGCTATGATAAAATAAAATATTCATTATGATTGCTTCAAGCGGCAATGTTCGCGGGAACATCATTATACCGCTCTTGAGTATTGGTTGTTGGAGTCGTTGATGAAAATGTATTACACCGAAATAGCTACTTGCAACGAGATTTTTTGTTAACGTTGAAATTGGGTAGGATGTTATGCATTCCATTTGAACATTCGGCTCAACTAACATACACTTAGGTGTTGGATATTAGCAGATTTTCTTTTTATATGACCTTTTACTATTTTACTATACTTATTTTATCGTATGACACAGTGTAATAAGTATAGGTATATTCATTTAAATGATTTATTTCTGTTTATTTACAAAAAAAGAAAAGTTACTTGTTGACGGCTTAAACATACACACTAAATATTTTTCAACAACCATAAATAGTGTACAAAAGTATATTTTATTCGAATAGTTAATAAATGTATATATTAATTAAAACCCTTTAAAAAAACCTTACAGATTCTTCTCGTCCGTCATTGCAATCGAAATACCATCTTAACACCAAAGTAAACTAAAAGTATAATAACAAAATAACTATACTATACTATACTATTCAGAAATTACGGTTACCAATTGAAATCCACAACCAAGACGGAGCGAGCGTAGTTGTTAAAAGAAACCTGAAAAGTGACGTAAAAATTGTCCCGGACCTGCCGCAACAAGCAAGTGTCGGCGTCTCAGAGTCTTAACGTTTCTTTTGCCCCCCTAATTAGTCCATTAATCCGACGAACTGGAGGAAAACTCGATTTCGTATTCATTTGCGTTCGACGATCGAAATATTTTGACGGAGTATTATTTCATGATACACTTGTTGAATTTTTGAACTGTTACTCTTTGTTTGATATGCGTTCGTGTTTTGCGTTTTAATTAATCTGTCTGTAATTATAAAGAGAGAGTGCGGATTTTGTGAGTTTGTGTGTGTGCCGAGGATAATCTTTGGAACCACGGCATCTGTTTGAAAAATTCTTTTACCAATTCAAAGGAACATTATTCCGGATGGACAGAAGGCGATGCATACATAAGTATAAAAATATATAAGTAATTATTCAACCCGAATGAAGTTGAAGCGGTCCGCTAGTGTGATATACATTTCTTACACTTTAGAGATCTTTTTGATGTTATGCATATGTAAACTGATTGATGGTCAAAAAAATTTCAGATTCGGAATAAGTAATGCCCTTATGTAAAAGAAATATCATGAATAAAGTTTAGTATTACTAACAAATGAGCTCAGCTTCGACCCCATAATGTCCTGCAACAAGGTTTATGACTTCAAACAGAAACTAAGACTACGTGCCACGGAATGTCGGGGAAGGGTAGAGACCTTCATACAGAATTATAGATATGCAACTCTCCTAATAAAGATTTTCTTCAACGAAGAAAGCAAAAGTTAGTTTTAGTTTGCAGAATTCAAGAGGAACTCACAATTTCATACTAAAATTATCACTGTAAATTTTATATTTGACATTTTAAGGAAAATAAAAAAACAAACCTTCTACTTGTTAGAAATAAACATGAAACTAAGGAAATAACTGAAAGTGTTAAGCGACATAAATTTTTTAATTTCAGGTGAAAGTTCACTGTCAATGATGAAATTATTAAAGTCACCAAACCATGTTCTTCTTGGATTTCGGTAGCTAAAAGGCAAAAAATTCGTGCTTCGGGATTATTTCACCAATTTATATGAGAATAAATCTTTTTAACTATCGAGGTTTCAAATTAACTTTTTTCATTGGTAGTCATTTTGTGACATATGCGCTTTAAAATCATTTTAAAATACAAAATCCCTCTAACTTTTCAACTTTGGGGTATGAATTTCTAAAAAATTAAACATCACTGAATATTCTTAATACTTTTATCGGGAATTACTTTCAATGGATATGAGATATTTTCGGTTACGAGCTAATTTAAACTTTTGTAACTTCAAAAATAATCTTGTTTTATATACTGTTTCACTGTTTGTGTAAATTTTAATTCATTGTGCGTGGATCAACACGGATTTGACGGATTTCAAACAGATGTAAAGGCAATAAATAATAAGTCGAAGCAATAATTACTCTATAAATAATAAACTGAAGCAATAATTACTCTATAGGTAATAAGTTGAAGCAATAATTGCTCCGCAGTACAACTTGTCCTACGAGTACATAAAAATCTTGATAAAGTTACTGATAACTTCAATTTTTATTTATACTCCAATTCATAATTATACTTGGCGAAGCAATTCAAATCAATTGACACTCTTGTTTGTAAAGCAGACCGCGTCGTCCTATAAGAATGTACCTACTTAAGGCCCTTATAAAGTTATTTCTTGCCCTGCATTCAATTTCAAAAATAATTGGAAATGTTTTGATTGAGCGCGATTTTATCGGCACTTGTTGAGTTTACAACGATTGATTGGTTTACAATTTGGATTTTTATTACTTCCTACGTTTGGCTAGCGAGTTCGCTCACCAGCTCTGCTCGCCACTGTGCTGTTCTAAAAAGCTTCGCATATACCTCTTCCATATCGAGCCTGCAATGTTTTACTTTCATTTCAACACTAACGTGACACTTTTTACCAACCTAACCCAACGTTTACCGTGTCGATTTCAAATTACTATACAATTTTGAGTAAAGCTAAATGACAAGTTTTTTCATTTGGGATGACATGCTTAATCCGAGAAGAAAACGTTCCAGTATTACTGTTGAACCTGTCTATCGTAATCAAGGGTTATGGGGTCGTCATGACAACCAACAATGAAGTAAGTTAAGACAAAGCTACATTCCTAACTAAGCATAGGTTTGCGGCCAGTCACAGGCGTTTACTATTAAAGTAGGACCGTATAGATCTGTGATATCTGGATATGGATACGGATATATGAATAATATTTTACCGGTTTCGATTACGGTTACGGATATAAAATTATCTCAGATTATCCCATTGTTTCGCATAATTTCATTTACGGGTATCAGATGATTTAGAATTGGAAAATATATTTAATGTAGGCAACACTTTGAATTTATTATTAGGTATTATTTGATTTTATAATCACAGAGAAATAATATCATTAAAATTAAAAACCTCAACATCTTTTTTTTAGAAACATATAGTTGTTCCAGATGAGCCGTCCTAAGCACCTAAATAACTTATATAATAAAATTTCTAAGGTTCCCATGAAACTCATGCCAACAAACGTGTATTACCTACCCTGTGTAGATTTCGACAAACATTGTTTAGTCAGATGCGACATCTGCAAATCTTCCTTTGGTTACAGACTAAACATTTCCTAATTCTGAACCACAAATGAAGATTAATACAGCGATGTATATCTACTTTATGAAGACCTATCATTTTGACCTTAAATTTAAAGTAAGGTGTCTCTTTAAATATTATATTATACCCAATAGAACTGGACTAACGATTCATGAACAGAGCTCATGACGTTTTAGGATATCTATGATAAAAGTTAAAGTGGCTACCATTTTTAACTTGAAATTTCCATACTAAAACTATTTGTATTAGCGCAAAATCGAATTTTACTTCCTGCAAACGCGCATCTGTAACATCTGTAACAGCATTTTCTGTGTCATATCGTAACAAGAACATTGTTACCAACTATAACTACATATAACATTGAATAAATCATTCAACTTTGTTTGATCATTGAATCTAATTTTGTCAGAATATATATTAATGACCTTAATTATGACGCAATAAATGTTTTTCTTTTTCTTTCTAATTTAGTATTCATCACAACACTTAAAATTCATTGTCAGTGTGGACTTGAATAAGTTTTGCCCTATTTTTATGTAATCTCCATTTTTAATATTCACTTAAAATAATGACTTAAAATATCCAATCTATGAATTTTGCGTAACGGTAAAATTGGGACTTACCACGATGATTTTCCAAAAGTCTTATCATACAAAAATGGCTAATATACGTCCGCTTTCAACCATAGAAAGCGTCCTTACAGTCGGGTAAGACGAGTAGGTAGATCATGTTAAACTGGCGTTGTCATGTACATGTTCGTACATGCTGCTGACAGAGTTAACATCCAACTTATTAGACGTTTCGGAAATTCGGTTTTGCCCCGACAGCATCGCTGACTTCCCTGACATTAGGGAAGCGACTTGTACATTTTTGAGTATCGATAGTTTTAAATTTTATCTAAAAATACGTCTCCATTTGACAACCGTCGATGAACAGCTCACTGCAATGTATTTCCTCGAGATCAATGAGCCCTACGACTTAATCCAGTACGCTCCGAGCCTCGTTGATAAAGGAATTAGAAATTGAATTATATCTAGTCAACGACAGCCGATACTAAAATGGGTAACGTGTAAATCGTAAAAAATTATAGTCAGATTTTACTTTGAACATCAGGCATTTTTATTGGTAATACATATTTATCATAAATAAGATTCAATTAAGAAATAAAAGAAATACAGGAAACATTAACATTGACTAAAGAAACGTCCCAAATTTCTCGTGTGCTGAGAGTAATTTTTTTTTTATTATCGCTAATGAAATATCATTTCATAAAGTAATATTCAACAAAAATTAAATATACACGTTCTCACCAACATATTAGCGTACTTAAGTCATTTTAATTTGTTCCAGAATTTACTGATTTTTTTTCTTTACTATCCTACAACGAAAGCAAGACATTTAAACAAACAAAGAAAACAATTTTATCTCTGAACCTAAGATTAATATATAATACATAAATAATCTAAACACGATATTCTAAAATTGTATACAACAAGTCGTGACCTATTTAAATCATCGATACCTCCGCGAATTTACCATCCCTACGTGATATCCAGTCGGTAATGCAAACGTTTGTGCGCCGGCCCGGGATCTGCTCAAACACGTGGTAAATACCCCTTTATGTACCGGTATATAAGAGTATAACCGGTCGTAAGCCGTTATCTAACCGTATACAAGGCAGATAGTCTTATCGATCTGGATAGCGGTGGCCGACCGTAACGGAAAGAACCTTAACACATCTGTAATAAGTATGCGATCAACGACGAAGAAAACCAACGGTCATACTTTACTGTTGACTGTTTAAATACGAGATTCGAAACTCGTACACACAGGTACTCACGATTGTACTCACGGCGTAACAAATGTCGGCAATAAATAAAACGTATCACGATTACCCGTTACATAATAAAATGTTTAGATACATTTAAAGGATGTTATCGAGTTGGATGTCGCCTTGGTGACAATTTGTATTTTGCTTGACATTTTATTATGGACGAGTTATACTTAACAATAATACCGTATTCGGTTTGGGTTTAAAGAATTTTTATTTATCATTCGCGTAAGATATAAAATTAGTATTAATTTACTTTGCAACAATCAACAAACACAATGTATGATGGTATATACTTCTATACATGCATGAAACCTCCCTCCCTCCCACAAAGGAAAACATGCAATTATGATAAAACTATACCAACATCACCATTGTTATAAAGTAAACTAATACTAATTTAATAACAATGAATTTCCGCAAAGTAACGCCTGATATTATCAACTATATCGTAAGATATACTATAAAATACTTTATAAAGTACTTTATTTGTCACAAAGTAAAAAACTTAAAATTTGATAATGACGTAGTGTGATAATAACGATAATAATGTTCGGTACCTGTTTGCGTGTGCGCACGTGTGTATGTGTGTGTCAGATTTTCGTATGATATTGTACTATTATTAGTAATGTACTATTTTTTGTATGTTGCTTATTGCATTTAAGGATACATGCATGTGTTACGGAGTTTACGTTAATCATGTATTCTGGTAAGTTAAATTATTTTTATTAAGTTATTTTAGTTCATTTAGTATATTTACATTTAGAGGTTTTGTTTATTTTACATATGTTCTATTTAGATGTCAAGAAATCCATCTTATATAGTACTTTTATTAGTTTGTTTTGTGTTCTTTGGAGAGATTGTCTATTACTCTTAGTTGCATTGAACTTGCTTACTTGACTTGTACTTTGATTGTAGCAGTTATAATATGATTGATTCGGTTGACTTAATGACAGTATTTATTTCTGCTATTATCAAGACCACACAGTGACCCGTTTATAGGGACCACAATTCAAAATCGTTAAAGGTAAAATACTTTTCAAATAAATGTGGCAGCCTTGGCATGGATCCTATTTAAACCGTGTTTAAGGAGTGGATCCGCGTGAACCACATGCGAGTATACCTAGTGTACAAAACGCGAAATCACAAGGTTCAATTTGATCAGTCGTGAGGTTTCAGTGGACGGAATGCGAAACGCCTCGGTTGTTTGTCTGTGGGTGGATGGATCTTGCGAAATTTCTCCTTTGTTGCTCTACTCCACCCACAGGGTTTGGTATAAGGCATGCGCTTTGAACAACAGCAACAAAAATTTTAGATATATAATATATTTGTGACAAATATTATATAAATATCTGTAATAAATAAAGTAATCTGTGACCGCAAAAAATCTACCAGCACATTCGTATTTACAACCTTAATATTAATTCATTTAAATGTCCATTTAATGAAATATTCATATTTAGCTAACCTAAGATTAAACCTTTAATCAATATTGTTTTTGATATCACCTAAATTCCCTAATCACTGTTAATTGTTCGATTTTATAATCTTCCTTTGCACATAATTGTACACCACTGTCCCATTGTACGAACTATACATTGACCTCTACAGAAAGGCTGCCTGAAGAGATCGCTACCTTAGCGATAAGGTCGCCCTTTGTATACCTGATATAACTTGTAAATCACTATTATGTAATTTTGTTTGGTGTACAAATAAAGAATATTTTTCTGTAAACCTCTAGACCAGAATTTCGAAAAGGAATGATCATTATAAAAAGCGACGTTGCAAATGAATATCAACGTGTTTATATGGTTGTCAATACGATAACACTAAGGCTAAGAATTTTTTAAATTGTTATAATATTGTTTATGATAATATCATAATCTTACAGAAGCATCATACTTACTTGTTCTTAACACCAAATTACGATGTTATATGAAACGATACAGAAACAGCTTGTGTCGAATGATTGGGTTAAGTTACGACACGTTCGGTCCGTAATTGAATGGTGAACTTTAGTGGCAATATCCAGGACATGTTAAGCCGTCGACCCCAGTAGTTAACTTTACATAACAGTAGTAGCCGTGCCGAAGTTCTTCGGGTGGCTAGGGATTTCCGACAGTTAATTTGACCACAAACCCCTCCAATTGACACTGGAATAGTGTCGTTGTATGCGTTATAGGCTCTTATATAATTAGAAAAAGTGCAACATAAGATCTCAATTTCTTTTACCTGGAGCACAAGATTCATCCTTAGAAGAAAATTGGAGCTCTAGTTACGTTACTATAGCGTCAATTTTCTTAGCACTAACACTGATTTTGGTTTTTGATACAATACTATGTCACATTTATTAGTATCACAATGATTCCTTGTCGTACGCCGATCGCTTATAACTTAATCGATTCCTGAAGTTAGAATTTGGTGGGCATTATGTAGCAGCTTTGTTTCTCTTACATTATGTATTCTGTCGTGGACTTCTGTGTATACTGCTATGTACTGAGCTTCAGTTTATCTACGAGCTCACATGTGATTTGTGCCGTCTTTGTCATATACTTAACGCGTCATCCTGTTCGAAGGCAAGTGCTTGGAATGTGGATAATTGGTTTGGAAGTACGGGGAATTCGAATTACCTAGTCCATGTTGTCTAATGGAACTTTGTGTAATGTGCAGAATAATTTGTAATTAAATATCTACTGATACCTGTCTATATCTACTGATAAGAAGACCTTAAGAAAGATGAATATGACTATGAATAAATTTAGAACGTTTGAATGTTCGAATGAATTTAGACTTTGTTATCGATACCTATAAAGCCCAAACAAATTATTTTTGAAAATTTTGTCTATCTGTCTAGATGCTTATATGAGCTCGTATCAGATGAAAACCACTTTAAAGGTTTAGATGTAGTTTGATTTGTAATGTGACGTAATACACGTGACTGTGGGTGATTATCCAGGATAATTTTTCCCCGAAATGTTTCCACGGAACAGAAAATAAAAATTATTATGTAAGATCTGTTCAAAGCGTAATAAATAAAGTTTTAACGAATTCTATGCATTCATTGCAAAAAAAATGTTTCAATTTGATTGTACCATCCATATTTCATCCATCCACAATCCATCCCTAAAACAATGCCGGTGTTATTTGTATACGCGAGGCATAGATTTACTGCACTGAAGTGAAGGCGACTTACTAGTTAATTAAAATAAAAATTTACACTCACACTGCCGTCATCTTCACCTCAAGAACAGACAATTATTTATCATACAAATATCTGCTTCTGCTGAAAACCATAACCAAAATCCTCCATTCGGTAGGCAGGTTTTGACCAAATTACCTACATGTTAGATTAAAAATTTATCGGAAAAACTAATCTTGAATCCTTCGCTCGGCAGGCGAGATCTCCGCTGACTAAACTACCGAGTAATCTAAGTTTTATTAAAGTATTTGAATCATTAAAGTTCGTCTAATCGCTAACTGATTGAGGACGAAGAGGGAATCAATAGTTACAAAGACATTGAAGTTAAACTAAAACGGCAGAGAACTGCGATCGATTCCGCTAATTGAAGCCGTTATTCCAAGATACATACGTATCCGATTGCAATGAAATTAGCGGGATTGGAGTGTTGCACCTCACCATTCTACATACACTTCATTATTTTCAGCTGAGATCTTGTATAGCCCGCAGTTGAATGAATATGGATAGGATGAAGGAGCTGACTTCGACTAAAGCACGCACAGTCTCAAAACTATGTGCGGGTTAGAACTTAATTTTTACTCTGTACGTTGGAGAAAAACACAGTGACTTTAGCTGTATATAACACCAAGAGTTCTTCACAATGTTCTGTCTCAAAGGTGTGAAGTCAGCCAATTCGCACTTAGCCAACATTGTCTTACTCTCAATGTGAGAAGAGAGCGGAACCATGCATTAAAGGTTATCATGAAGGATATATACGGGTTCTATCCAGCTCGCAAATCGTTGTTCATGTTTAAATATCAGGTTTCAGTTAGTAAATGTAGAATTTGACTTCAGCGCCATCTACTATAATTATTAATCATTATCACAACGTCATTATCACATTATTAACAAGTTGTTAATAGGTTATAAGATTGTATGAAAGTGAATTTCAGAATGGCTAGGTCACTAGCAACATCTATCTATACTAATATTATAAAGGGAAAAAACAAGTTTTTTGTATGTTTATTTGTAATGGATAAACTAAAAAACTACTGGATGATTTTTAAACAACCTTTCACTAACCAAAAGCTTAATTATCATAGAGTAACGTGGGCCATATTTTATTTAAAAAAAACTAGAGGTCCCCACGAAAATTTGAATGCAGCGCAAATATATCCTTTGGGGGAAAAGCCGCGAAGCGGGTTTTTTAGTGTATTACATATGTGAAACCTGAACATCTCTTTAAAAAAGTAGAAAATGCTCAGTTTTTATTGGGTACACTATAATACTGAGCATAGGGAAAGTTCAGAAAATTAAAAAATGAAATCGACATGAAGATAGCTGGACCACATATATTTCACCCAGCTGCCGGTCAAAACGGAAGCAATGAATTCGTAGGATACACATAAAAAAAATTCAACCTTGATATAAAAACGGAGGTACTCTATAAATCGTTGAATAAGCTGTTAATCAATCAGTATGCACGAATCTCTCTTTAATGATATCCGCTACGCACGATAAATAATCCCGATAGTTTTAAACTCTTTGGAAACGATGTATTTGTATTTAAGAGAAGCTTAACCATGTACGCGACACCGGCAACACTTGCACTCCCAACTCATTTGCGAATGGGGAGATCGGGGTGGTGGAGTGACTTGCTTAGAATTAACTAAATATACGTACCTATTATTTCAAAATAACCACTTTTACAACTACAATAGTACTTTACTGTAAGCATTATAAGTATTTTTTACATTTTTGATCGTAATAAGTACTCACGATTATTGTATTTTACACTGTGATGATGTCCTGTTTTGGTATTGGATCCCACAAATGTGAAACTAACTAGACGTACAGATCGCTCATATGTCATTAATGTCTATCACCTGTCAACTGTCCATTAATTTAGATCCAAGTCAAAAAATAGTGGGTACCTATAATAATTAAAATACATAATGTCCGCTACGAAATAATTTTAAGATCATATTTGTGTAAGTATTACGACCATCAACTCCAATTAAAGAATATTTGTTAAAGTACGGATATCAATAAATTAACGCTGACCAACTCACGCACACACACGTGCACACACACACACGTGCACACACACACACGAACTCTTCCCATCTATTTCCGTAACGTACAAACCCACGCTAATCTCGGTTATACAATCGGAATCGTATTTATAATTTGCCTTATTTATGCGACATCGGTCCCAGTCACAATCGCAACTCATTTGCGCGGGGAGGAGGTGAGCGAGGAGGCCTCCCTCGGAGGGTTGGCGCAGGAACTTGCTTAGATAATGTGCATACATTAAACTAAGACCAAACTAACGCGCGCGTGTCTTGATGAAGCAACTTCGTACTGCGGTCTAATTACGGGGCGGGGCGGAACAACCTTTGACGTGCTTGCTCGGGAATTTAATTTGCATAGAAAAAGTAGTGGGAATTTCTTAAGATCAATTTTTTGTGCAACAGATGGGAAGAGTTAAGGAAACCCGGTTTCGTTAAATGCAACTTTTACTACTATTTTCTATCATTTTAGAAATTTTGATGTAGGTAAACTTTATTATCGATATGGTTTGAAATCGAAAGAAATAGATCGATTTATTATCTATTATTAAACATACATTTTATTTCATTTTTGGCTCCCTGCCTGTTCACGTATTAAATTAAAACCACTGAGCAGATTTATATGATTCTTGGCATATCTGGAACTTGGACATAATCTAGAGTGCTTTTCGAATGAAGAATGAAGCGAGAATGATTTGAAATACTGAAATAAATTACCTGTTATTCGCTTCGTACACTTGTAAATAATATCACCTAGTGAATAGAAATAACTGATTTGACATGTAGGTATATACATTCACAAACTTAGAATCAAATATTTTTTAATTCTACGTAACAAATCTTCAAGTTAAGATCCCACTTGTTTGACTCCCTACTTGCATCCTGCCCGTCAGTTCTTCACAGGATATCCGTCCACCGTATTTGCCCGGTTTATCCGGATTATACCGGCATAAGACGTTTCCCTCATACTTTAATGTCGGAGCCTGGATTTCGTGTATAAATATTTGTTATTCTAGATTTTGGAGATAGTCCTATGCATATCTAAAGTTCATTCATCTAATATGATATCTAAAGAAGATTCAATTCAACACTTCAATTATTACTGTACTTAAAACAACTCTATTATAATATAGCTTAATTGTATCCAACAAATACATTTTTTTCCATTATAGTATTAAAACCGTACACTAGCGGCTCCCTCCGACTTCGTTGGGGTTGAACAATTAATTATATTTACATAATTATTCAAAATTTTATGGTTTTTACTTTCATTAGGTTTAGCCTTAGCCTATTGATATTATATATATTTATTGAATATTTATATTATATGTTAATTGATCTCAGTGGATCATAAAACGAATATTTATCATGAAATTTGACAAAATGGAACGTACAGACAGGCAGACACTACAGATTTATATAATAGTATAGATGGATGTGCTATTTGAAACAAACGTAGTCGTAAATCTTAACCAACCGTGAAGTACCTATTTAACTGAAGGTGGAAATTGTGTTAGCTAAAATATTACCTCGGTTTTGCAATTAGGAACGTATCTACCTATTGTTGAATAAATTAGGGTGCAAATTATTTGCAATGTACCAAACCACTAAATGTTTAACGTGTTCTCGTTATAGTCAAAGTTTAGAGTGATAGCTATTTATGCATACATTAATGATATTATTTAACGAATTGCACAATAAATTTCAAAGGAGATCTGCAAGTGGAAATAACCATCATAAAATTACCAATAAAAATAGAGTCTTGCAATAGAACTATATTCTATAGAACATGGAGCGGCTGGCTACTTTGTCCTCGAAACTTTGAAGATTTCTTACAATAATTACTGGGTGATAAGTAAACCTCTTTGCACGCCTCTTCATTGCTTGAATTGTTTTTTTACATGCCGCATCTTTCCAGAAGAGACAGCAACAACAACTTTGCAACTTTTCAAATCTTAAATGACTGCTTGTACAAGTCGAAGCAAATTATTACTCCTCTGATCTTATAAGAAAAAATAACACAACGGAAAAAAGATAAATATATTATAAACACCAATTAGACACATTATTGGATTTTTGGGCGACATCTAACGACGAGTAGACAAATTAAAAACATGTTTTGGCGCATGGATGACAGATGGCAGTGGAACTGTTACTTTTCAAAAGTTATATAACAAGGAAAATGTACAAACAATATGAAATTTAATTGTTGTAAGGACAATTATTTTTATTAAAATGCAATATTTTGGTACTTTTTGAAAAATACAACAAACTTATAAATAGATATCTAGTACAAGTTTGTTGGGAAAAGCTTATATTTTTTTAATACATTTGTAACACTTTTTTGCGTTAAGGTAATTCAAACAAACCACCAGCAACTTTCCGTTTAGCTCTGAAAACTGTTTGTATATTGGCTGTTACCTATTAAAGCCTCTCTCCAGCTCACATATGTATATCCTTCATTTGTAACGAAGCTTAGAATATAGTCCACCACGCCGCTCCATTGGAACCTCAAATCCACGGATTGGTGGAGAAATTATTGGCTAGACCATCATTAACATGACATGTACGTTGTATCAAGCAAAGAGTAAAAACAACATTAAGGAATGCGACTGGCTGTGGTTCGCCTAAAAGGGCATTATCTAATTTAGTGGTACCAGAATTACTCTCAAGAATTTGTATACTAATTAATTAATTCAAAGATTAGTCTTGTCTTTTTATCCAACATTTAAGAAGCAAATAGGCGGAAATTGGCTAAATTATATAGTTACAATTAGAAGAAAACTTTTTTTTTCTCAAAAAGGCCATACGTATTGTTTGGGCCACGTGGAAATTACACGATCGCTTCTAGTATGTATAGGGTTTCATAATTACAACAAAAAATATTTTAAGAATTCGTATTTTATTTATCAATAATCAAAAAAATTAATTTGGGTGATACGTTGTATTAAACTCCGCCATTAGGTGTCAATAACCTCTTAAACTTAACATACATGGGACTAAAATAATTACGGTGACAACCCTGGTGCTAAGGTGGTAGAATTAACACAACTAATAGGCAAAGGATATTATGGTACAGATGAGTACATGAATGACAAGGATGTCTGGACAAAATTAGTGTCAAAACCAGTTCTGCACAGGTTTAAACTTTTGTAATTACCATATATTATGTTCTTTAAAAGATGTGCTGAGGAGTTTCTTTCGCCGTTTCTTCTCCTCATTGTTAAAGCACCTTTTCGAAACGGTGGTAGAAGCAAAAAATGACGTTCATAAGTGTATTTACTGAATACCTATATGATTAAATTATTTTGAATTTGAATTTGAATACTTTCGCAACCGTACTGGTAAATTGTTATCTAGCATTGTTACAGTTAAGTACATTAGAGGACCGACCATCTAACCTAAGGGCCTTTGCAGTATGGAACTTACTTCGCCGTAATGTTTCCGATAACCCGATGATGATTATTTGGCGAGTACGAAAAGCGCTATGGCAACATTTCATTAACACAGACAACCATCACCAGAGATCATAAAACACCTCACTTTCATTTTGATACCAAAATTATTACATTATGTTTATTACGAACTATTCTACTATACATAATGTTATATTATAACATATTGGAATATAATATATTGGATTTAAGGTGTACACACCAATCCTGTTTTATGATATCTAAAAAGGTTGCAACCGTAGCCGTGGCCCACGTCAGACTTGATTGATCAGCTCTCTGTGTTACTGAGCTGGTGTAGTAAGGATAAGACTGTTGTAGGTAAAAATTCAACAATAACTCAATTAGGCTCTTTAAATGACATAATTTGAACATCAACGAACATTTTTTAAATTGTTAAAAAGTACGCTGAAAACAATCACTGCAGTGTAATAAAAATACTAGTCTATCCCAATTCAGAAAAGAGTGTAGGTACACTATCAAATTTCAAAGCGAAGTAGAAGGTGTAATGATGACACGAGGGTCAGAAGTTCAATAAAGTTTTAATTAAGGTCCCAAACATAGCTTAGCGAATGCTGTCTATTCGTAACAATCAAGTCGGACCACTTATCGTGCCGTCCGAAGTACGAAAACATTCAGGAAATTTTGCCACTAACGCCCATCCAATGGCCGAGTGCAATTAACACGAGCCAGTGAGCGCTTAGTCAAGAAACAAAATCCATTATAACAACATAAAATAATCCGTTTCAAATCATTGCAATACGTATCTCGTAAGTCTAACCAATGTTATTGATGACTAAAACAACCCTCCGGGGCCGCGGACCGAAATACGGAGTGGGGTCAAACGATAACATTTAGACGTAGCTTCTACGTCCGAAATACTTCGCTAAACACACCGAAAAACCAACCTGTATCGTTGAGAACAGGGTTTAAATTACCCCGCAGCAGCTCCAGCGTCGCTTGTAAGAAGTGGGTGTTAGAGGGTTAAC
>PDGT01000003.1:1651592-1669242 GCA_003671415.1 Megathymus violae | reverse complement strand
CCCCAGGTGGTTTAACCGTTTTACCACGTTAGACTGTGACGGTCGCCTGTAATTTTGGGCCTAATGCGACTATTCCTATTTCAAGAACACCCCCCCGGGGCTTAAGATGTGCCTGACGAGTGAGATAAGGCTCTGGAGCGGTAACGGCCTCCTATGTTGCGTGTACGGGAATGGGGTTATGGGAGTAAGTGGGTTTGATAACGTCTTGTGACGTTGCTGTGATAGTTTTGTGAGATTAAATCAATTTCGGGGGAGATATTCCATACTGTATAACGGGAGTGTCTTTATGAAATAACTGTATGTAGTTATATAACTTTTATTTCGATAGATACAGGAAAAGATTGATTTTTCTGTCAATACAATCATTCGAGCATTTAAAAAAGATGTTAAATTCACACGAACGAATTATACAAGTTCGATTTTTACCGGGTTATAATAAACGATTAAAAATGTACCTACAACTTATTGCGATTATGGTTTTATATGAAGATTCTTATCACACTGTCTTCAGATTAGACAAATAGCTCAAGCCTAGTGTCTAAGGGTGATTTCAAATGAAGTTAACTAATGAATTAGCGTGTCATGAGTATAAATCATAAATAGGTTTGAAGTATCACACTTCGAAGTCTGTTATCGATTGTCAGTGACAACAATGATAAAAGATAATACACGGCGACGAAAATAAGATGAAAGCGTTCTAGTCGCAAATATTTCTTAAACGATTCCAATATGCACCTTTGACTCTGGAGTTTCTCTATGTCAAGCTGAAAAACAAGCAAACAGACTAGATAACTTAAACATTAGTAACAGTTAACTGACTCTTCAACGCTGCATCCAAAACACGATTAAATATTTCACATTTATTTCTAGAAGAAGGGTGGAAGCACGCCAGGCAAAAAAGAACTTCACCGCTGTAAACGAGCACCAAATAATTATCTCTTGACAAGTTAATTTGGCATTTAAATCGCTTGATGATTTCTGAGTAAACATACCTTTGTCATTTCAGATATCTTTATTTTAACCTAGTTTTTATGTTCGCTGAATCGCCTGTAAACAGAAATGCCTCCCGTTTTATTGTACACTAACTGTGCCCGCGACTTCGTCCGCGTGGAATTTAACAAAAAAAGTTATTTAGTAGAAATAAAAGTAGCCTAAGTTACTCCTTATTACATCAGCTACTTGCCAGTGAAAGTCCCGTCAAAATCGGTCCAACCGTTTCAGAGATTAACCGGAACAAACAAACAGAGAGACAGACAGACAAAAATTGTAAAAAATGTTATTTTGGTTTATATGTACCGTATATACATTCATATGCATGTAGTAAAAAGCGGTTATTTTAATATTACAAACAGACACTCCAATTTTATTTATTAGTATAGGTATCAGTCAGTAATATTTCTTAATAATTACCTTTTATGCTACGCAATTAATAGTCTACTAATAAGTTTAATACGTCACTTCTCTTCGGCGTATATAAAGATTAAGTACGTAAGCACAAATAATATCGACAGCTGAAATAATCTATTGCTTGTTCTCGTCAAGAATTTTATAAATTTTCCATGTTTACGTCATATAAATAAACCTTCCGCTTGAATTCCGTTTTTGAGATCATCGCGTTCAGACAAACGAGGAGAAACTTAGTTTTATACTTAGTAGCGATAAAGTAGCTGAAATGTCAAATGTTAGAAGAATTTATAACCACCTGGAAAAAAAAGATCTTTGAATGGTGAACACGTTTTATAATTTGAGCGTAGGATGACGTCCGTTCTGACAGTGGCCTGAACAAGACTATAGCTTTGGAATATGAATGTTTAAACTGAGGACTATAATATAAACTCGAGACCACCGGTGATAATTATACAATTTTCATGACAATACAATTATACATTCACGATAAGATAACAAGAATATTTTATTTTACGAGAAAAACGCGAAAAAACTTCAGTGTACCCAAAAATAATACGTCAACACTCCCAACTATCTGTATGATGACTCCAAAAATATCGTCCTTCTCAACACACGAGCCCACCAGCCATAAAGTTCATTCCAGTCCAAATTACCCCAACCGCGTCACGGGCGACGCGAAGAGCCAGAGATAAAGGTGCACACAGATAAAGGTAAACACAAAGGTGCGACCCGTCTCGAATATAAATCGGTGCAGTAAGCGTTGTCGCGGCTTAATTAATTGCGTTCGGATTACTGCGAGGGCGCCGCGGTGCTGGAGGCGCTCCTGGCCGGCCCCGACCGGAGCCCCCTCGGACGCTGTTGTGCGGATGAGGCTTTAATATGATCGGATCCCATCGAACTGTATCAATATACACCTAAGTATATATTAATATTTTAAATAACAAAACAGGATAATCCGATGATTGAGACACGATCGTTGTGACTAGAAACAAAACAGTTGACAATTTATTGTAATTAAAATATGTGGCATTAAATAAAACAGATTATATATATTTACAACATATATATATATATATATATATATTAACATTATTACTTATCAACGCGATCTTCAATTGACTTAGCGAATCTCTAAGAAAAAATATCACGTACTCTATACTTCACGGACATCAATTTTACAGTAATTATACTAATATTAACATTACGACGGCCCCATAGCCCGGTCGGTAGTGACCCTGCCTGCCGAGCGAAGGGTCCCGGGTTCGACTCCCGGCCGGGGCAGACATTTATGTGACAGATAAATGTCTGTTCTCGTGTCATGGGTAATTGTAACGTTGTATTTATGTATGTCCATGCCGCTAACACAAAATACTAGCGCCGGGGTGTGAGTGTGTGAACGTTTATTTAATATTTATCATGACAACCAGTCAATTTGTGAGTAAAATAACATAAATAACACACACACACACAACACAACATATAAAATTGGTTCGACGAGTAATGTGTTGTACGTGTACGGAGGTACATACGAGTGTGTGTGCCGCAGTGCTGACGATACTTTCATCGTGCACACCCGTAACAATGAGCGTATTAAAAAACAATTGAACATTTAACAAAGCCATCAAAACCGAACAATAACACCCACGCACGTGTTCATACCTGAATAAAAACCAAAAATTAAACAAAGTCCTTTGTTGGCGAAAACGCTAAATTGAGGAAATTTCCATCCATTCTCCAGCCAGGCGTCATCCGCGCCTAAACCCCGCTTCAATTTCAATACCACCCCTCCACACACCCTACACCCTTTAGGACGCCTCCACCTTGTGCGCGTCTCTTTCTATCTTGCGCGCTCAGAGTCGACGGGAGCGAGAGAGCGCTACCTACAGGGCCGGTCCGAAACTTAGACATGTATTATTGTATTATACGGTCGTAGGTGGCCCAGGGGGCGAAGATTGATGCCACAGGCGCGGGCGGGGGGGTAGTTTCGGCAACCCTATGTCGACGTAACGAAATTTGCGTCACGCACGCATGTGTGCGTGATCATATTTCACCTCGAGGAAATTAGGTGGAGGAATTAATTTTCAAAATTTCGATATAGAGAGGAAAAAATTAATGTGAGATGGCTTCAGAAAATTGGGATCATGTATGGCCTCTCACGAAAATTAGTTTCCAAAGTAGGTACCTGCACGCACCGAGTTCGTTGTTTCCATGGTTTTAATGTATTGGGTCGGGCCTTTTCGATTTGTTATACGAAATTCTTTCATTTATTTTTCCTAGCGACTCAGCCCGGCATCGTAAGACAAGTAAGTAAGTAAAGGTAAGTAATGGTAATGGGAAGGGAAATCATCAAATTTATGTATTTTCCATTTAAATTTACAATTATTATCTTTGTTCGCCTAAATGACATATAAGCTTCATAAGTTACTATTCAAAACTTCCTCGCGAATCGCTCCATTTATTGGTTTTAATCACATGAAAATTTTAAAATTATAATCACTTGGAACTATAACGGTCAAACAGACAGAATTTTTATACTGTGTAATAATTTTATATATATACCGTGCCTTTATATATTAATAATAAATAATAAATAAACGTTTACAAACTCACACCCCCGCACTAGAACATCCTGTGTTGCGAATGGCATGACATACACAAATATAACATTGCAAACACCCATGTCCCGAGAACAAACATTTATCTGTCACATAAATGTGTGTCCCGACCGGGTGTTGAACCTGGGACCCATCGCTCGGCAGGCAGTGTCGCTACCAACTAGGCTATGGGGTCGTCTACTATAATTACTATAAATCCAACACTTCGTCCGCAATAATCGATAATCCTAGTATTCCGTTAATAAGGGGTTAATAAGATTTAAAGTAGCTACCCAGGATTTAACTTTATGAAAAATAGATAGAAATGTTTATTTAACTTAAAACTGTTAATAATTATTCTATTATATTATCAAAAGTGAAATAAGTACAACTACAATTGGCAGATTTTTTTTTCTTAAAATAAATATCCCACCTGATGGTAAATGGTGATGAAGTCTAAGATGGTGAACGCACTAACTTGTTATTATGAACCTAATGTTTGTGACGTTTGTTAAGTAAGAAAGCCCGAGATGTAATACAAAAGTAAACGATATTTTATTTAAAAAACGAACTTTAAATAATAAAACGGTTGAACTTCAAATGGAAACGGAATTAAATCGAGAAATGACAAAATGAAGAAACTTATTAAAACATGAAGAACAACATTACTTAGAGTATCAAAATAAAAGATTAATTTTTAATAACTATATTTATGGAGCTCAACAAATTACATTTTGTGTAGTCTATGGCAACTGTTAAAGATACTATTTTAATTAGTTTAGTATGAATAACTTACTCTCATGACCGCAATGCGATTGTGATGGTACATGTCAATCAGCGCCGAGAGTTAAGCAATGAGGAGGACTCGGAAGTTGGATTCACGAATAGGCTTAACCCACGTAAGACCCTCCTATCCGATAGAGCCAAAAGGGCCAACATAATACTGTCTATTCCAAAGAAAAATTTACACGCATGCGGAGACCAACTATTATTTCGAGATAAAGCCAAGTTCGAATCAGAGTCGCGAAGTATAATTCCACATTCCAAATGTATCCGAGTGTATTACCGTTTACCGGGTCCCACAGTAATTTTAACACTTCGTAACATTTTCGTAATTCAGGTCTCATACGTTATAGGAAAAATATTGTTTTCCTTTTTTTTATATTTTCAAATTTTTAACAAATTTTTTATGCAATTTCTTAAATATCTTATAAATCTGCATACCTAATTTTATAGTTATAAAAATATATCTGTAACCCTCACATTAGCCTTACATTAACAACAACAAAATTATCTTTACTGTACACCAAAAATAGTGTATACAAAACATACACTATTTTAAGTACATCAGGCGGCCTTATCGCTAAATTAGCGATCGTAAGTATAATTGTTTTTCTTTATGTTATTTTGTCCCCCAAAATGGCCATTCAAAATTATTTAACATACATTTAATATTAAAATAGCAAACTACATAACAAATATTAACTTTTCCCGTCGAAAAATTTCGCACAAGGTCGGGTGTGAGAAATGGTCACCCACATAAGTAATTCTGTAAGAGTATTTTATAGGATATCTAAGTTAAAAATCAGAATGCTGTTTGAAATTATTTTGCTGTGAATCTACGTTTTATGAAGTGATTGCCTATTATTATTACAGACAATTCAAGATCTTTGAATGAATTTCAATTGAATTCCAAGATGAATGAAAAGCAGATGCCGTGTAAATATTGCGTCAATTCCACGGGATTACATGACAAAAATTATATATTTATCTCATGTAACCCATTATATTTTTTTGTATCACAGGATTGACGGCATGTATCATTTTACAAGTGAGATATACAATGTATGACGAATTTGAAACGTGTTTTTCAGAGGTCACTTAAAGATGCCTTTTTATATCAATAGCCGAGAAACAACGCTAACGAACCAACTGATGGTAAGTAGTCACCGCACCTCATGTATATCCATCCGGAGAATTCAAGGCATTGGAGATTTGATGCCGGCCACGAAGGAACGAAAATATGTCACAGTCGATTGAAAATATGTCACAGATTCCTGAACGAGCGTGTTAGCTACCACCATGCAAATTCCTGACGGGATTAAATGACAGTGTTACAGAGTCCTGCGACGTAAATGAGAGAAAGACTAAAGACAATTGGCTCATGTTCAAGAGAACGTCATTAAACGTCACATTTTTTACAATACAATGTTCAATTTAGTCAAATATAACATATTTTTAATTATCTGTAGTAGATGTAATACATGGATGTAGGACTATTTCAGGTTAGTTGCAGAGAAAACAAAACATTTAAAAAAACAAAAAAAAAATACATAATTCAAAAAGGATCCAAATTAGTATTCCTACAGATAATAGATACGATTTAATTTTGAAAAGTGACGGGTTTATTATTATACCCGTTCAAGGCGGAAGTCGCTCGAGTCTGAGACAAAATTAAAAACAAAGAAATAGTATTCGAAGTTCAAAGTCGGGAAAGTCCATTGTACTAATTACGCGGGCAGACGGCGTGCTCTCACTCTCGCCGACGCTCGTTTTAATTATTTTTTTAGCGTCTCGGCGTCTGGCGGGACTCGGAAAAATTAACGAAAGAATATCAGAGATAAGACGCGACGCGGCGCAGCCGCGCTGCCTTCATTGTTCTGTTTTTACATTAACCATTAAATTCTTTTATAAATAAAATTTTATCACTATTATGCTTATTCAATGATGTAATACTACCCATATACTAATTATTCATTTTTTTCTCCGTTAATGAATAAGAAATTTTCCTATATATTTTCTAACAAGTGAGTGAGTGAGTTTGAGTCCGTTTGTGTGTCTTCATTTTTGGATAGCAACGAGTTGGTAATGACCCTTATGTTACTGCCGTGACCGCATAAGTGACGATAACCGCGTACCATAAGACCAGTTTAGTCATCTGACTGTTATTATGAGAAAAAATATTATAGTGCTTTAGGAAGTTTTTAAAAACCTGAACGCAGCAATGTTATTTACTAGTAACATTAAAATTTACACTTTCATAAGAATAAAAAAAGTATTACAACAATAACAGATATTTTTATATAATGCTTATTTGATGGGTTTTTACAATAAAAAATAAAAAACGCAATTAAAGTAATATTTTACTTACATAATTTTAAAAGCTTTAAATTACAAAAACCCGCAAGGCGTAGCCACCATGCGATATCGCGGGCTGTTAGCGAAGTTCGCGCTCTGCTCAATCTTTGATACTTTCTTCGTGCGTTTTTTTAGCTCTCCTTATTAATGAAAAGTAGGTTAGTAACTTGGTTCGCTTTAAGAATGAAAGTTACGGCTACGTTGCCGTAGGTCGACGAACTCGCAGCTGTCTTTTATTTCCGTCGGCGCCGCGTCGCGCGTCGTGTCGTGCGACACGTCGCGACACGTCGCGGTTCGCGGCTCGCCTACAACGGAAATGAACATTCGAGATTCAAGTTTCTTGTTAATATTCATATCGATACTAATGTATGAACGTATTGCATGCATTGTTGCGTGATTTAGTAATGTATTGTATTTAGTTCTAAATATATTAGATACATGTAATGTGTACAATAGAGATCTTAAAATACAATACTTTTATGAGATTACCGTGGACCACAGTAGAGAGTAAATACGAATGAAACGGCATTTCTTTACTGATAATCAAATTGTAAAGGAGCCCAATTTGGACTTTAAATATTTATAAAAAAAATAATGTAGATCTTATAATTTTTTTTTAATTTTTATCTGTCAATCTCATGGTCTATTGTCTCATGTGTAACGTGAATACCGTTGAAAAATATACATATTACTTACAACTAATATTGTATGACATTATCTGAGATAATTCACCCTGACAAATGACACCCTGACAGAAAATTAAAATGATTATAGACATTCTATCTAAGATTATAGACAGCTATCTTAATCAATTGAGCAGTAGGATGTACCACGAGGTGGGAAGTTAGGCTGAACTCAGGGATGGATGAAACCCCTTACACAACAAACAGTACGTACGTACTACGTATTGACATAAATACGTGTATGTATTTCTCCCTCTCATTAAAATACTCTTAAATTTATGTGTGTGCCTGGCTACCTACCACCCTCCTGCTTGAGTCAGCCGCCAAACGACTCGCCGTGTTCCGGCTGGCGGCTTGAGAGCCAGTACTTTCTTTCTTACTTTCTTCTCATTTCGTGACCGACAACGCGTCAGTAATACCTTTGGTCTTGCTGATGTCGGTGGGCAACGGTGACTTCTTACCATCAGGTGGCTCGTCTTCTCGTTTATCGGTTATTAACATAAAAAAACACTCATACCCTCGCTCTAAAATGTCGTAACAATTTATATGTGTGTTTTACGTACATAACTAAAAGACACATTAAATCAACCATTGGTTTTATTAAAAAAATACCTAATTATGTAACTTATTTTATTTCAATAACATTTTATTTTTTTGTCTTTTTAAAATTCAGACATTGGTGTACTAATAAAACAATTATTTTACAGACAACTCACAAAAACGCAAAGAAGCACCCATCGCGACACGACTGGCTTGCGACCGCACCGCGACCACACCGCGACCGCACCGCGACAACGTGGAATCATCGTTAATTATCTATTAAAAAATAATCCTTTTAGATGTCAAAACCCATTGAGATCCGTGAGAGGACAGCAGATTACCTGGACTAAAACCCATAAAAAACCAAACAAACAAACACACAATAACCGACCCTCGAATGCCGAGGTGTTTTTTATTCGAAATATCGATCGTGATCGAATAAAATGAATGAACTCGGTTACACGATGTTATTCGGTGTGACAGAAGCCGCTTGTTAATTTGAAATATTAATGATTCGAACAAAATTTACTCCATTAATTTTGATTTTTTTACTTCATTTTTGCGGTTGCATACATTGATGCCTACTCTTTGTTTCATTTAGACATCTTAGTAGACCCAAGAGAATGAAAAAAAAGTACAGACTTATTGCGTACGCTTATAAAACAAAACAATAAATATTAGAAATATTATACACGTAAATAAAGACAATGTTTACATGTCACAATGTTGACAATGAGTACAAATTTTTATCAACTAACAAAAATATGAATACGCAAAAATACATATATTATGTTCCGTTTTTTACTGTACAATTTACTTTTTATGTCGACCATATAGATATATTGTGATCCAGCCTGCCAAGGTAGAAGTCCCAGGATCAACTCCCGACTGGGGGAGATAAATATATGTCATATCCTCAAAACATATTAGTAAATATTTATTCCTGTTAAGTGTTTATTAAGTCTCATTTATTACTTAACGTTCCTTAATCGAAGCCAATCATAAACGGACCATACTGTTTTTATTGAATTAAGTTTAAAATATTATTCAAAACATCCCCATCATGAATTTCCGTTAGCGATCACCTCATTCACGCTCCATAAACTTAGGGTCCACAGGAAGTATTCTCAGAATACTCCACATACGCCTCGGGCGACGCCGATGTGTCGATTAAATCTTCATGAGAATGCATGCATAATAATCATCTTGAAATTCCCCAATACACACGATCTCGGATTACCCCTGTGTAAAAAACGCTCCGGGGTCACCCTTTCCGTACCTGAGGATTGACGTTTTTTATTCACACTTCCGTCAAACGCATATGCAAAAAGGACTGTTATTTTCTTTGATACGAGTACAGTATCGGAAATAATAATTATATGCATAATGGAGCGGATTAAAGGTTAGGTGCGTTTTGTTGGTGACGCTTTTTAGTTCCTGTCACCTTTCCTGATATCAGCTGTAGGCATTCTTTTTTCTTTTGTGCATCGCCAATGCTAACAATATGTATTTGTTATTAAGCTACCGAATGTACAGAATTGTAACGGTGAAAAAAAAATTAAATTATTTGAACTTGGAATGAAATATGTGCATAAATATCTCGACGGTTAACCCTTGAGCGCCGTAGGTGTAATTCTCGCGCGCTTCGAATTCGAACAATGTAACACTTGAGCGAATGAGCGGGCCGAGGCGAGTACAATACAATCGACCGATATCTCGGCACGCCACTCTTGACTCCAATCAAATAATTACTGCCTCACGGTCGAATTTCGCCCTCACAGTTTCTGTATTCAAAATGGCAGACGTGTAGAAATTTTTCGATAAAAATTGTTTGAATTTTCTAACGTATGTACCGACATTTGAAGTAATACATTTTTCGCGCTGCGCTTCAATTTAAACCATGTTTGATCTAGCAACAAAAGCGTATGGAAATATAATATTTTAATAATAATAGCGACATTGTATAATAATAAAAATCAACGAACTATTGCGACAAAAACATTACACCCTTGACACACCGCATATCCCGAATAACAATAGGATGCAGATTCCGAATCTCTAAAGATAAATAATACATTTTGATTTATAATGGAAGTAAAAAATACTCTTCATTTATCGAGAATGCATAAATAGACCCTATTATTGGGCATTGGGAAGTGCAAAATATGGGTGTAACTTTTTTATGACGACTGAATGCATGTCGGTGAACGGGTTGACTTACGAGGGACTATTTTTTATGACTGCAGCAGACACGAGGTACATTCAAAATAGTTCAAAAATATTTTACGTGTGCATTCAATGGTGATTTGATTTATTCCAGTGACATGCAGATGTAAGAGATCTCGTTAGATTTATTTGACTGCTGTTTCCCATTGATCTCGCGTTACGCATGATCGGTCATGTCTGTTGGCAGTTAGTGCTATTCGATGTACATATTGCATTATGAGCTACGATGTTACAGTTAGAAATTTCAACCGCCCGCATCGTCGGAACGGATCGCGCGAAGCTGAATTGCAAATGCGGCAATATAATACGAGTAACTGCCTAACTTTGCATGCGAATCAAAGGCTTAGAATCCCAAATGTGTCGCTATCTAAATCCGGTGTTGATAAAGCTTCTAATCTGCATAATAAAAAGAAGCGGCCGGAAATACAAATGCAGTGATAACGGTACAATAGACCGCGGCGCTCGAAGGGTTACTATTGTCTGAACTTACAACTCTAAAACTCTAAATTAATGAGAGGCTGCAAAAAATATCGCACAATCGCAACATCCGATCTAATACAGCGCTAGTCAAAGTGTAGGTATCACGGGTACGTGTGAGGAAAACTTGGTAAAAATTTATAATCTCGGTAAGGGTTATGTTACTTAAAGTGTTGTAATACTAAGCCAAATTAAATATTGTCATAGACATGTTATGGTATTTACTTAATTACATTAGTTTCTACGAATCCAATTTTAACTTTTCATTATCTTTGTCACAATTAGATATAATTTATTGGACTTCATGAGAACAAAATTATTTATTTATCAAATTTGCCAGCATATATACAAATTGGCTACCAGAGATGAATCTAAAAAAAAGTTGTCATTTTTTAAAATATTAGAAAACGTGTGCTGATGGAAACATTTAAATTCGCCAATTACTTATATAAAGATAACTACACTCATATTTAATCATTTTGAACGGTGACCCCACATCTCATACACAATATAATATGAATACATCACATTTAAAACGTAGATCCGGATCATTTATCAAAAACTTAATTCATGAATATTTCCATGAGAACACTTTGAGAACCGCCCGCTGCAAGCTACCTACTGATCTAATTTCCATGCGCTTACGCCGAGCGAGGTAGCGAAGGGGTTAACTTTTTATTCACAGTTTCAAAAGCTATTGCATTTATTAACTCACGACACCAAACTCAGATTAGTGTGTTTCAGATGTTTGATATGTTTAGTCGGATTGTGTGTGACCGTGTGCGATAGGACTGTGAAAAACGTAGTAAGCTCTGTGTGTAGAACAGAACGACGCGAACTAGTTGGTTGACCAGAAACTTAGCTGACACACAAGGACATCGTCATCGAACTATTCCTTGGAGAAGAACCATCAGGAACAAAGGTTTATTTCACAAATTTTATACTTATGTATAATGTATATGTATTATGTATATGTATATAGTAATTAAAACATTTTTTTACGTTAATACAAGTAAATTAGTTATTAAATAGTACTTGTAGCCAGAAATAGTATATAGACCAATTTATTTGTTTACTCTTTATTGCATTCACCTTATACTAAGGGATACGAAGGGCGAGCTTAATGCCTATTGGCATTCTCTATCAGCCAACCCTATGTGACGGAGAGAAATGCGAGGTAGATGTTACAAAGACTTAGTTAATTTAAAAAATCATATTACTTTAAAATACTGCTTAAAATAATATACTTCTAAATATGGTTTGGATGACAGACCGTCTCCAGCACGTAGAACTCGAGTTCGAATCCTGCATTACTAATTGTTCAAAATAACATGCGTATTTCAAATTAACTAACATTCGTCTCAGTGAAGGCAAACTTCGTGACGAAACCTGCTAACCTGACATTTCAGCAAGTACTCAAAGGAGTGCGAACTGTGTCGATCCTTACTTGACCTGCGTAGTGTCCTATTGAATACAGAGCTCTGATTGTTAGAGGAGACCGGAGACCAACAGTTGCTTTGTAGTGAAATAAGATAATACCGAAAGCATTAAACAATCTCGTATCAATATGAGTTTAGAAATATATATATTACTGTCTCAATAATTTCAAGTTTCTTCACGTTAATAGACAAAAACGCGTAGAAGAGGAACTTAAGCGATCTGATCTGATGATCTGGTGAGTGACTGAGGATATCACCAGCACCAGGTTCGTCATCGACTCGTTGCCGACCCACACAAAAGCTATAATTCCGCTTATTGATATTGACTGTTTCGCCGACGATTTCATCGTTTTAAGCACAGCGGTAGCCGGGTGATCGAGACTTTGACGTATTCGGTGGTTAAAAAAACGTTCAGTGTTACTTATGGAAACACTTAATACCAAAAAGGGCTAATTGTGTCGGTCGTAAGTGATCGACCAGATTAAGCAAGTTGAGGTACGGTCAGTAGTTGGATGGGTGACCGTTGTTAGCAAAAAATCGTTGAAAGTTTCCGAGCTTTGAAGCACATTACGTCATACGTCTGGTTGTGATAATTCTACAACAATTAATACACCCTGTCCAAGGGCGGCCCCGAGTTGTCCACTATTCCCTCAATGAATAGACCAGGACGCTCTAAATCTTCGCAATAACAATAGACTTGTGCTCTGCATCAGTTTGACATTTGGTTGACACCAATGAAAATACTGCAATATGTTTTTTTAGTATTATAACTCAATGCTTCACTACTCTCCCACCTTAGTGACGATGTAGCCTTAGATGGTAAAGTATTATTATTACTATTATAATAATAACAATTATTATTATTATTATTTGTATTCGTTAACTTTCATGGGCCCAAGATGTAAGTGAATTCGGTAATTTGATAGGCTTGCCTGATGACATAGATCCAATGCATAGTGGCCGATTTGAGACAAAATTAACCATAATGTGGTAACAATGGCGGATACTATCCTGGATTGCACAGATTACTATTATTATTATAGCATTATTACATAAATAAAATTTTCTTCGTAGGCATATCCACAATAAACCGTACAGTTAACTTAGAATTTCACTTCATGATAGTTGGAACTTATTGCGATCAGCCATGCTCTCATAAGTTTCTAATGGAATCATCGAAATTAGCGTTCAAAGCTCTTAGATAGATACCCAATATGCATCGGCGCAAGTGGAAGTTGATGCAAAATTCAATGGAGTGCAGTAAACTAATTCGAATGTTGAATAGACGTTTTGAGTTTCTGTCTGTGTGTGTTGTAATCAGCTGCACCGCCAAGCCAACGTCTTCAGTTGTGTTATACAGAAATCAAACGATTCAATCGACTTGATTAATTTAGATTGAACGGCTCAGAAACAAGGCTTCTTGTGTTATTGAATGATTCAATTTTAATTAATTCAATTTGAAAAGTAGTGCTATAATAAGCTACAAAGTTGGATCAGTCTTCTTTTGAGTTAACTCAGGATTGCATTTAATTCATCCTGCACTGAGATGATAAACATAAGAATATGTTATATTATTAGGGTGTAATGAACTCTTAAGTCGCCCTCACGGTCCACTCTACTGAACAGCGGCCGAGGTAATAGCTATAGGATCCTACTTTTGGTTGTCCATACTATCCAAATGAATGTTACTTTTAAAGTATTCCGTTGCAGTGCTGGAGAGTTAGTTATCAAATGGACTTACCACTTCTCTCGTTGTAATGTAAACGTACGTGGACGGTGACCATTTACCATTACTTGGCCTGTCTGATCAGCTGCCGACCGTTCCCTTATAATTATTTCTCCATCAACATCGATCTCGTGTCGGGAGGTCAATATTCTCAGTCACTATATTCTACAATGTCGCAATGTCGCAATGTACAATGTCGCTAAAGCTCTAACATAACATAATCATGACAAAATGTAAACAATGAATTAAATCATCAATTTTTCATTCAGGTCATCCACATTTTAGAATACGAATTTTTTAATCACTGCCAAAGTATAACATTATCTAGGCCCTCAAATTATTCATAGGTCTCACGTAGCCTACGTCAATATGTATCTTACCTATTTTTGTATATATATATTCTCATGTTAGTAGGATCACTTCGGAATATTGCAAAGTAATAACCCATCAATACGCCCCCGCCGCCCATAAGCCTTCTACATGTAGTGAACTAGATGTATTGTATGTTGCCAGAGTTTCCAGGACAACTCCTTTCTAAAACAATTTGGCTTACTTTTAAATTATACCTAATAACTTTAGTCCTAAAGTGTAATCAAGCGTCATTAATACAATATCTGTAGACTTTTTTAATGTGTAAAACACTAATATTGTTTTGATTTTTCAATTTTCATTTATTAAAAAGGTTTAAATTGAAAAAGTTTAGACATGTAGGGCAACGAAGCCTATTCTAGATATAAATTTCTGTACTATAGGAGTTTAAATAATCTAAGTAAGTATCAAATTCATGTCTTATACCTATAGCAACCAGGTATTTCAATATGGTTTTAATACAATGTATAGAGACGAACTAACTTAATTTACCAACAAATCTCGACGGAAGCTTCGAAACAAGCTTCTATATCGCCTTCCAATCCCACAATTCAGCGCGCGCGAGCTGGCAACACTGTGTATCGTATATAACCGTATCTGCGGCTTAGGACGCCATTTCGCCAGGGCACTTCCTGTTAACATAAATCCTCCCTATTTTGAACTGAAGAGAGAAAGATATGAAGAAATATTGTGTTGGATTTTGCAACTATTTCGCTGTTTACGAGTATTACCCTTGTGTCCTTGTCGCAGCCTGTAATTAATGAGAGAGTTTAGAGTCAAAAACATTGCCGATGTCCGGCAGAGTTCATTGATTATACACGGATTTGGGAATAATTAAAACCAATAAGCTATGACTGTATCTATTAAAATAACGACAAATTCTTATTTGTTTTTTTAAATCTACTATATTAGCTTTCGTAGTTAGCAGCTTTAATAGAGCAATTTAAATTTTATATAGTTTGTCGTTAACCACAAGCCCATTTTATCGTCAAGCAAGTCGCGGTTGATTTTCAGAAAAAGGGTGTCTGATTAGCCGTACATATGTGCACGAATTAAACTATGCCAGCTTAGGATAGCTTAGAAAATGTAACTTTCGTTAGCGATGACATAATTCGGAAATGTCAAAAATATAGTGACATATGTCATCGATTCGTCATTTACATTTAATATGTATCCGTATATTTTGAAGTTCTCGAATTTCGTCATCGCTGACAGAATGTCACTTATGTTCAGTAAGACCATGCAGAGACAACGTAATACTATATAGACTTCCATCGTTTTGCTATTGGCTGCAGCATTAAAAATATTTTTGTTCACATTCCACTCCATGATTTTGTCCTAAATCGCCCTATGCATAAACCAAACAAGTGCGTGGTGGGATGACGCGCGCCAAAATATCCAATAACCATAGTTTTACGTCCCTTCAATATAAGAAATCGATCATGCGCCCCCACCCCACGCAGGGTTGTCTGGCACTGTACCTGATATCTACAAATGTGATTTAATTTTTTTAATGTTAAAAGCCGACAAACGAGCAGACGAGCCACCTTATGGTAAGTGGTCACCGTCGCCCATGGACATCAGCAAGACCAAAGGAATCACTGATGCGTTGTCGGCCAGGAAATGAGAAAAAGGTAAGAAAGAATATAATGTTTATAATTATAAATATAATGTTTATCTTGATCTAAAATTGATTATGATCCGATTTTTGATTGATTTGATCGGCTGGCTTAAGTTATAATTGCAATTCATAAAATGCCTTAGTAGATGAAACACAGCATTTCCTTTGCAGCCAGCTTTTAAACCTTAAAAAAAACGGACTATAGGTGTCTACTAATAATTTATTGAAAAAATTGTTACGTGGCTTATAATTTTATACAACTATATTTACTTTTATCAATTTTTTAATTTTTTTATTAAATTGAATCATGCACAAAAATTACATTTTAATTTTTTTCCCATCACTTCTTTCAGTTCATCAATGTCTTTCCCCAACATGCGTAATTACATACACACCATCACGAAAATCACCAAAACCTGTCGATACGGAACGTACTAATAAAAGCTCTTAAGAAGTATATCGTAAATAATTAATAATTTTATATATTTTTCTTTTCTATATAATATTTAACAAATATTAACTTCGTGGCAACCCTACAATGATGGATGAAATAAAAAGAAAACATTAGAGTGAGGGGGGAGCTAAGATGTTTCCCGAAGGGGCCCGTCACGGCTGATTCTCGTTTGGACGCTAATGGACCCTGCATATAGGCTTTTACGTACGCACACGTCACGACTGACACGGCGCGGGCGAGGCAACCTGCGAGACAGACTCACATGAGAAACAGAGATTGGGAATCAATATCTTACAATCAAATACCTATACGTACACTTTACACTCTTATTGACTTTCTTTAAACATATAAAAGTAAATACACATTTTCATATAAAGCTTCCATTACAACTGATAATTTTCCTTTTGGTAACAAGCTCACTGGAAGATGACTCCAGGATCATCTGGAGAAGTTATAGCTATAGTTTTATATTCCAGCCAAATGCAGATTGGAGGTTCATAATTCATTGCAAAGATTATTAAGTACCCTTAGTTTTGTACTAGTATGTTCGCTTATATATTTTACGTCTGAAACATGTTCCTCCGATAAAGATACAATCTAATCTCCCCAGCGAAGGATCAATACTAATCACTATGTTATTAAACATAAATTCTTAAAATACCTATTATTACTTATAAACAAAACAAACGCATTAAACGCAACACTAGAATTTTATGTCGCAATTCAAAGCCAATGTTGTATGTATATCCATAGAAACTAACTCAAAACCGTGCCAAGTACTCCGCGACAAATTCCGAGTCAGCCTTAAACTTTGAACAACCTCTTGATGTCCGTCCGTCCAATACATACCGTGTACATAGCGGGGGAGTGCCCCCTAGATAGTGGGTGATTTACCGAGGGCTTCTGCGACCCTTATCGAGTCTCGTTATGACCATGTGAGGGGAAGTTATTGTACCGGAGGGCTGCGGGGGGCGGT
>PDGT01000003.1:1618736-1644375 GCA_003671415.1 Megathymus violae | reverse complement strand
GCACAGAGTAGGTGAGCTCTGAAATCGTACGTGTATTTGTGGCTTCCTTTGTTGGGTACACGCCTTTCATCTCGAGGCAAATGGTGCTGCTCCTTTGAGATTAATTTACGCGGCTCAAAGTTCAATTACTTAATAATTTGTTTAATTGTATTGAGATACGTATTTCAGTACATCGATATACGTATTATGTGAACGCTAAAAGATATTCACTAAGACGACAGTTTGAATGTTAGTCACATTTTGATTAATTGTGATTTAACTAAACGCAGCCTTACGACACTGTCGTAAACACGAGCAAGATAAAAGAGACGTCGAATTAAATATCGTGAATTACATAGTATACTTACTTTATCTTTATTTTACTAATTCGCATAAACATACTGTGTAAATCGAACATTAAAAAAAACACATATTGTGGTTCCTTCTATCTCAAATTATAACCCGGAAAAACTCGTTTTATCGGTATGTGTGTGTCGGTCTTGAATTGATAACAAAACTTTGCCCAACCCCCAAGCGCACTAGCAACGACCAAACAATTTTTTCTTTCTTAATATGGCACCTGAAAACCAGTTACAAATAGTTACCGTAATGTTATTAAACAATTATTATATGTATGTTGTTACAGATTAAGATATGTTATGTCTTTGTTACCTACGTATATTACGATGTTAAATAGATAATTCATAGTCAAAACCGAAGAAATGTTTGACGCAAAATTACTAAAAAATACTTTCTCAATGTTGGGTGCTCTGTGCAAAAAATCCGCTTGACCGCGCGTATGGAAAGCGCAGCGAAACTCCGGCCACGCGAACTTGATACTTGGTTAACTTTTTTAAAGGAACCTCACAGACGCAAGCGTCGCTACAGTTACTTGCGTGCACTTATTTATTTTGGGTCCGTGGTTTACAACTTTTGTAAAAGGAATCTTTTACGAGAACTTCTTTAAAATATTTTTAAACTCTTATAAGGAAAATTTAAAGTTTACAGTAGATCAATTGCTTCATTGTACCTCAACGTCATGAGATGCGAGTGTGTCGAAATTGCAGTCTGTCTATTGGTGTGCAATTATGAGGCGTTGAGTCTGGAGTTCACGCAGCCCAAAGAGTAAGTGGTCGACAGAATTAAGCAATACCTACGAGCGTGGTCGCTAGTTGGATGGGTGACCGCTAGTAGCAATATTTCTTTCTGACGGTACGTCGTGCCGTCGATCTAAGTTGTTATCGTTAGATATCAGTCGTTGGGCCACAACAATTCAATTTCAATGAAAACATAAGCTTGAAGCACGTTGCTTCACGACACATTGCATTACAAGTAGCAAGTGAGATAAACTTTTGAATCCTGTCAAATTTCTTTATGGGCCAGTTAGGAAATGAAATTCGACAGGTGGACCATTTCCGACTTACACGACAACTTCATAATCATATTCCAACATGTAACTGATAAATACACATTTTAACCTTTCTCGTAAATTTTTCTACCAAATAATAAAAATCACATGAAAATCCGTGCCTAATTTATGAGATTGTCGAGTTGACACTGACAGAATTTTTTTTTTTTAAACATATTTATTCGTTTATTTATTTTTATTTGCTGGATTCAGGGGGCTCAGGAGCGGTCAGTGGCACAGGTTAAGGGAGGTCTATGACCATTAATAGACTTCGAAGGGCTGATGAATGGATGAGACAGATAGAAACAGATAGAGACGTTATCTTATTTTCTTAGTGATATGAATGTCAAAATGTACTTATGAAAGGAACTATCTTCGAAATATAATTACAGTCCTTCATAACGATCTTATTTTGTCCACCGATCCTGCACAAAAAAACTATGCAATTACATTAATGACATCTTACACTCGAGCCCTGCCTCTTATCACCAACACCACGCATTTCCTTATTCTAGAACAAAAGGCAAAGATTTAAAAGGTAAGAGAGCCATCACAGCGATTACTGCCTCAAGAGGCATTTTGAGTCCTCTGACGATGCAATAGGACCACTTGTGTGTAAATTACAGTGAAATGCGGCGCTGGGACGGAATATAAAACTAACCTGTCGACAATTACACTAAGGTGTTTCTAATTACGCTCTAAGTGTACCTAAATATTAATTAAACGCGTAATTGTAAGTCAATTTTTTCTTCTGTTTACCCTTACAAGAACCGGTAGTTAAAAATAATATTTTCTGGATATATGTAGTAGGGTTGATAAAAAAAAATTAATATTTTACGTTGCTTTCAACTTTTGTATAACGTCTTTCTCCTTTACTACATTCATCCCACAGCTGGGCTCGGTCTTCTCCAAAAATTAAATTGTTTAAGGCTGCTCACCACACTGAGAAGACTTGGCGGACGTCGCTAACTTTAGATAATAACATTATGGAGACCATTTAGACAAGCAAGTGTCTTTATGTTATTTTCCTTTAGCGAAGCAAATAATGATAGCAATTACGCACATAACTTTGAATAATTGAAGATACGTGTGTGTACCTATGATTATGGAGACCATTTAGACAAGCAAGTGTCTTTATGATATTTTCCTTTAGCGAAGCAAATAATGATAGCAATTACGCACAACCTATGTTTCGATTCCAGGTCCTTACACAGGATATCAACGTTCAAACTAACACGTTAACTAAGTCCCTAATCCTGTACAATCCTGTTTCTTTACATAATGTCCTGGATTGGCCGAACCTCATGCACACCGTAAACCGTCCGTTTCTAGGCAACGATTGTAAAGTAACTGTCCGAACAAGGGGAAGTTTTCCTTGAGGGTACATTTCGCTGAGTAACAGTCGTGTTACCCTACCCCATACGGAGGGACGGTAAACTGTAAAACCGCGGGGGTGGGTGGACCCCAGATAAACAGCCCGTAATTTATGACACCTAGAACCCTTCTGCGTCGGACGAGACCTCGCCAGTTTCGTTTTTTATCCAGTAAAAAAATATTTTCGACTCTCACTTCTGACAACCGGAGTGTTTTCTGAAAAATCCGCAAAGAATACTTTTTTTTTAATCTAATAAAAAACAAAACTTCGTTAATAAGCAATTCAAGTAATTCTAAACTAAAAAAAATTTAACCAAATATTGCAACACGTTTTATTATTACGGCGATTGTTTCCAAGGCAATAAGAGATAAAATGTCAGTGAAATAAAAATTAAAAAAAATTGCAAATAAAAAAAATGAGACTTTATTTCAATGTGAAGCAGATCACAGATGAATTCCTACTACTAAATACTAGCTGAAAAATGTATAACCCACATGCCAGGGGATCTTGGCGAATCCTCAAGGAAATTTTAATTTTCCAAACCCTTCTCCAACGTAGACTCAATGATAACACCATTTTGAACTCTAATGTCGTTTGGCGTAGAGTTCTGATCTCTAGTAAGGTTCATTGTGACCGTTAACATTGAATAAAAGTAAAAACAGTCTCGCTGAATAACAAATGCCTGGTTATCTTGAACCAATTATGAGTTCAAAACTTGATAAAATTAACGTTTAAGTAAATAATGTAATATTTATGCCAATCATAACAATATAACGGGTTTAAAACTGTTTTTATTTTGACGTAGGTTTTGTTATTGATGTAAAGATTAAATATATATTGTTTGGAAATTTATATCCTGTATTTTTGTTACTGCGACAAGTGAAAATCACTGAACATATTAAGTGGAAACTTGGCATATTTATAATTTATTTTATCTCCGAAATATGATATACCTAATATTAAAGTAAAAATTTCTGTAAGAGATTAATAAATAATGTATTAACTGTTTTTATAATTATTGCAATCAATAAGTATGTCACTAATCTGATTCACTCTAAAACGGACAACTACAAAAAGAAAATTAAGTAAATATAAAGCGCCTGACAAAACAAATAGCAATATTTTGGTGCGGCGGCTCCAATTTGTAAACATAACAGTTATGCTTCTCGAAGCGAAGCGAGGGTGGTATGCTAGTAATATTAAAATATATTATAATGAATCTATTAGTAATATTTGTCATCTACCAAAATTATCTTAAATTATCTTTAATATTCAGTGCTTGATGAGACTGTCAGTGACCGTATCCTGAGCGTTGATTTCACTCGTACTAAACATTCGTTACGGCGAGACGATGGTTCTTAATTATGCTAGGTCCGATACAGTTACGTTTACCGGACCTACAATGGCTAGAGTATCTATTCAATTTATAAACAAATGTAACTAAACGTATCTACATAAACTTAACCCTTTATTCCCAAAAGATGGACAACACAAAACAAAGCGACGTCATTAAATCGATACTCCGATTCAGCCGGAGTCCGCCTGACCATTATGTATATATATATATATAAATCTCATAAATATATAAAGGCTCCTATTTTACCCTTATGGCCGGCACGGTCCGCGGCCATCTTGGAATTCACCCCTCCCCTCGCCCGCCTACGCTCAATCTTACCCCAAACGTGCCCCCTCGATCCAAGGGGCCTCTGAAAGGCCGAAACCTACTAATACTAATGTCCTCTACGTATGAACGTGTGCACACATACTTACGTTTAAACTTGTTTGCGTTCAATTTGGTTCTCGTAGCATGATGTATGTTCGCTACATGTATTTTAGATGAGTCCATTATAACGTTTCTCATTGTTTTGTAATAGCTGTGAAAGCATCGTGGTTTGAAAATCAAACTCACAGCCAGATGCTCCGAGTTCCAACGCGCAGGAACATCGTTAACACTGGTCGCGAGATCGGGTCAGAATCTGAGCGTATCCATGTTACATTTTAATTTATTATACAGTGTGTGCCTTTTCTAATGAATCATTTTTTTTTATCCTTTAGGATATTCGCGAAATTGTACACTAATATTTCCATGGATTGTAGAAGTCCCCCGAAATTACAATGACACGGAGAAACTCTTCAAAGATGAAAAGTGACACTTTGACACTTAGACAAGTGTCTATCTATCATGTTTAGGTGGATTTTATATTTTGAAAACCAATTTACAAACATCTTGTGCAGAAATAAAGACATATTTTGCTAAGTAATCATTGTATTTGACGACAATGAATTAATTTTACATATGTAAGATTTATTTAATATAAATAGAGTTAAAAATACAGAAATCTTGAAATATTCCTGCCCTCTTATAAATAAATAAATCATTGATTCAACTCGCCGGCTGAGCTCCGGCATTCGTAAAATTTCGATGACCACGGAAAACTCAGTGCAGCTGACGAACTGACTGTATTATGATTAAATATGAATATTTCTATTTATATACGCGTATGAATCTGTGCGTTCCTGCCAGTTGGTGGCTGGTGCACACTATAAACATTTATAATCAACCAACCAACAAATAAAATAAATGATGGCTTATGGAAACATTACTACTAGAATGTCCACTATCGATCCGATGTCATACATGCACAATAAGAAACAATTAATCGTCACATACTTGTTCGTGCAGGTGCGGAATCAAACGTGGAACCTTTCACTCGGCAGTCGGGATCAGTACTAATTTGTTGGAAGTGTTGCTAAATAGACCAAAGTTGATCACTTCATTGCTGTTAATGTTTTTTTTTTCATTATTTTAGAATAAAAATATTCGTCCACAACATAATTAGTACCTAGTAAAATTAATTCGGTTTTAGCGGCAAGTCATTAAACTGGAGAGGAGCAGAATTTAAAAGCAAGTTGCTCTAGCTCAGCTCTCTAAAGTATTATATCTAAGGCCGACCGCGAACTAAACTATGATTCAGTTTGATTCCATCAACTAAATTAACTAGCTTTCAAAAAACTGCCACAAAACACATTAAAATACTCTAAGGTTCATTCTACAAGCGGGGCGGTACGTAGACGGGAGGTACAGAACTCTACTTTGCACACGAGTGCCGTCAGGATTAAACTAAGTTGTACAGAGCCCAGCGACCTCCAACAGAAGAGTCTTGGTACTACATCTCGTCCAGGTTGCTCCATAAGAAGGGCAGTTCGGTCTTTACTCTAAGATGTATGAACCTCCTTACAGTCTAAATTAAGAACAGGTTTTTTTAATTGGCTGTATTTATCACCGAGTTAAGTTTGAAAACTTTTTATATTATGCCGCACAATTTTAAAAAAGATTGATGATGTTCGAATTTTCAACACTGTTGACGTAGCGACATACCCGATATAAAAATATAGTCCTATTTAATTCAAAATTTCAAGTCCGACTTTGATCCTGAAGTATTTCACCTATACTAACGGAGCATTAAATTTATTATTTTTTCCTCCATTATTTTGATTGTTGTTCTTATAATTTAGAATCATTTGTTTATATAGTTGATAGTATCAGGCGTTGCTTTTTTTTATTCATTGTTATTAAATTAGTATTAATTTGCTTTACAACAATCCGCAAGCACTTGTTCATTTGTTGCCAATGAACATTGAAACATAACGGTTCAAAGGCGAAAGACACAGAGAAGCAACGACGGCAGTCGAACAGGTGAAACGCAAACATAGTATATAGCTATATAAATAAATACACAGATAATATTTAATGAGGATAAATCTAAATAAATACAAAAGGAATAAATACATGATGAGGATAAATCTAATAACGACGTGATAATATTCAATTACAGTTGATTTAAGAGCATCCCTTAACGAGTTTCATTGCTTGTTCTCATCATCAAATCTTGAATACATTATAACAGGAAGAACAAAAATATTTATCCCATTCCACTCATTACATATTCGTGTTTATTTATTTTCGGACTATTGACACGGCACGGCCGACTTCAATTAACAGTTATTACCACCACATCACGTACCTATTAAATTACTTCGACATTTTATTACCAGTAGGTACACGGCGCGGAATTTTACTTAGAAACTACCGAGATGTAAAAGATATGATGGTTACCACAAGAGTAGGTTCAGTATCTGAAATGTTCAGATGTTGAATGATGACTTCGTGCCCTTTGGTCTCAGTTGATATAATAACAACCTATTAATTCTCACACTGTATATTAGTCAATTAATCGTTAAAACAGCCACATATTTAATGTTTTAAGGATTGTAATGGTAATTGTACTGGCCGACTTTTTGACAATATCTTGAACATAATAATTATACCACCATACAGACAGAGAGTATTCCATTCACTATGTGAATGCACTTAATTTGTAATTATGATACTATTTAAATCAAACATGAGACCTACACTTACAGGACACTGAATCTCTTTACATATATAGAAATATTATATATTTATAAAAACTAAATATCTCATTACATGTTTCCGCAATTTTTTTTGCACTTTAGTGTGATGAATGTATCCTATTTTAGTCATTATAATTAAGTGTGAAGGACAAAATATACCACAAATAGGGCAAAATAAACTATTAAGGCGAAAATTATTTTTTCATCCGCGGCCAATCATATTTTATATGTATGTAATTTGCATTTTCACCGCCATCTATAAATAATTTTTAACGCGAGCGGTAAAGACACTAAATAAACGCGGTAAAGCAGTTTTCCAATCCCCATGCGGATATTTCGTTCAGCATAAAGGTAGTATATAATATGACGGGGCGTATAAATATTTATAATAATTTAGTTATTACGTTATTTTACGATACGTTTTACGGCTTAGCTTTACGACATGTTACGCACATAAAGAAGAGATTTCCCTTTAGCAGATTCGTTTCTGAATAACATAGTAGATATCATATTATAGAATGTATGTGAAAATTTTGTATACTAAATTACAACTAAACTAAATAAGTATAGAGCAAAAACATTCGTAATGCATACGAAGTTTTTAAAAAGATAATTTCAATTAGTTCTCCAATGTATCCTTCCTTGTCGCAAAATATGGTTACCTACAAATTAATTGTAAAAGATCTTAAACTGGACCACAGAAATCGTTGGCCGTGTAGCGAACCCAAATTCGCGACTGACTGATTTCGTAGTTGACTTAATTTACTTAAACATAATTAACAGTTAAAAGCTCATGTAACTTATAAAAAATAACAAATCAAATAATATACTGGTTAAAAAACCATAACCTATATCGCGCTCTAATAAGAGAAAACAAAGGAATTGGCATTTGAAAATCTACGATCATTCTCTTAGGTTGTTAAATTCTAGTGAATATCTGGAATAAATAAATAAATATATGAATTCGATAAACGAACCCTAAATCCATCCTTAACGCACCAGTATCAGTAATATCAATACTTCGTAAAACATTGAAATTAAAAGCATTTTCACAAAGGAACCAACATCAAAAAATTTCTAAAGAAGGAAGAGAGACCAAAACAGTAATTTCAAGCCATCGGGCCACAATCGGACCCTCAACAACGCCCAAAGCAACCGCCGGAATCCAATCAGTCACCTCAAAGAACAGTTGGGAGATAATCGACGCAACGCTCAAAGCATCCGTCGAGCTCCCTGCATTACCTAAATAAAAAATCACCTCGATCTCCCTATGAAATTTCCATCAACCGATACGGTCGCTAAACACAGGCCGCGGTGCGCGGTGCACACACGTAAAATATTCATTCGCCACTCCGATACATCATTCATTCGTCCGCCGAGAAAGGTTCGACACCAATCTTCCATTTGGCAAGAAAATCGATACACGTCGTGGCCATATAAGCATTCCGGGGGAGGCAGACGGGGTGTCTTAAGGGGAGTTAAGGTTTAGTCCCGAATATTGAATTTCCCTTGGGACAAACCCGTTTCGCTTTGTCCCTTGGTCGGGGTCGCGAGATGCCCGGGCTCGCCTACATCTCCGTCGCTACCCCTACACGCACCGACTGTGTACGGCGTGTGTGTGGCGAGAGGAGGCTCGTGCGTAAGTGTTGGATAATAACATTGCGAGGCTACCATACGTGACTTTCAGAGCGTTTGACGGGCCCCGAGGCCGTTCGCTCTGACTATACTGGCACAAGTATATACGAGTAAGTGTTACACGCGAGTGTTTGAGGCATTTCGCCCCGCATGTGATATACGGGCTGCTCGCAGCTTCAAAGCCTCTAAATTAGGTCTCTTTAAACAAGATACCGTACGCACATTTTTATTAAAATTGGATTTTATTACGCGCCCTTTAATGTTCGCTGGGTTTGTATTGACATATCATGGTAATTTGTGGTTTTATTAAAATAGATTCTGAACGCTTCTAACATTTATCACTACGTGGTATAAAATGACTTCCTTGTCGTATACAATGTGATAATTTCATAGATCATTCAATCACAAATGTTCAGTGAGACCCAATTCTCCACCTTCCAATTTATCAGAATAGCCCTGCATCCAATTTAAGAAATATTTAAATATTTTTTTCTATAATAATAAGTAATTAAAACCGTGATAGTTGAATGTTTCATAAAATCGAACTTAGAATAGAAAAGTGAAAAATGATTTTATGGAGTCGACAACAAAAATCCACAAATAAAACCCACCAAAAATTATTTGCGGTGCTGTTCTTATTTGTAAACACAACAATCATAAATCCCGAAACGAAAGCGTGTTACTGGTATGTTTTAAACTAAAACATGAAGGCAATTTCGGATTAGGGGAAAAACCTGAAAGCACACTTTTTTAAAACCCTAAAAATACGCACATGAAACAAATTATTGTTGAACGTTGAGGTAACGAACTGAAGATTTATACGGACGGTTCCCGCGCACGGTACCCTAAAGCGGGCTGTGTTAGAGTGAAATTCAGTGACAAACACTCGACTCCCTCGCGCCATATATATCCCGATCCCCGCTCCAACTATTTGCCGCTTCATTTACTAGTTGAGTGGGGTATATCGTATGGACCACCAAACGGCAGTATTCGCGAATATTTGGGAACATCAGCACCGCTTCATCTTAATTTTTTTACGTCTTTGCGCATAAGAGACGTCTTGAAACGTCTTCTACTAGTTGCAACCGTAAATGAATAAGCAATAATTTATACAAATTTCCTCTTTTAAAAATGATTAAACTTAAGAATTAGGTCCTAACAGAAATGAAACATGCATGAGTAACAAAAAAACCAATACTCTCATCTGTCATTACACTTGCAGTATAGAATAATATTGAATTACAATGCTATTATAGTAGGTTATGGAAAATAAAGTAATATTGCTTAATATTAAAAACTACATTCACCTATAGAATGCCATCTAGTGGATTTACATATATTCAAATTAAAAATAATTTAATCATATAGGTATTCAGTAAATACACTTATGAACGTCATTTTTTGCTTCTACCGCCGTTTCGAAAAGGTGCTTTAACAATGAGGAGAAGAAACGGCGAAAGGAACTCCTCAGCACATGTTTTAAACAACATATGGTAATTACAAAAGTTTAAACCTGTACGGAACTGGTTTCGACACTAATTAATATACTACTATAAAGTATACTACTAATAATATACTACTATAATATTATAAAGAATTGTATACTACAGAGGTATGACTCTTACCAGTCTTTGAGACTACTAGTGTTATGAAACAGAAACTAGACACATCTTCACAAATTCCAAACACAGGAACCTAATATTTTTCCAAAAAAAATACGGTATGTGCAATTCCGAGTAATATGAACAAAATTTTTACCAAATCCGTTTAGCAACTTTTGCGTGATTGATTAACAAACATCCAAACTTCAACATATGTAAATAATTTTAAACAGGATGATTTGGCTTCTTATCATCTAGATCGTGCAGGATCAAATCTGTGATGTACAAATCTCGTGATGTACAAGTGCCGTAAATTCAAAGTTATTGAATAATTTACTAGCAGTGTAGAGTAGTTAGAATACCTTGCTGTCAATTACCTCATGGATGTAACTTATTTGTTTTGTTGCCATATCGAGAAAATGCTTTATAATTACAGAGTATTACAGTAATTTAAAACAATATACCTACTATGGTAATCACAGAGTAAGTTTCTAACACACACGAAACCGCTCGCGGCGCTAATATTTCCAAGAGATCTTGTCATTCATGGCTTCTATCACGTCGCTTGATAAATTCTAATAAATTACAATTTGAATCTTTTTTTATACGCTTTATATTAGCTTGACTTGTATGTATCTACATATTTATGTATGTATGAATGTAACGGAATCTTTGAATTACATTTTCATCAATTTCAAAATGTCCAAATCGTTTAAAATTTTGCATACGTATAGATAACCGATGAAATAATTTCATACTTCAAGTATGATTTTCTCATTGATCCATCTCAAAAACATCTAAATTGTCGTCATAAGTTATAGGTTATATGACGGCTGAAAAGTAACACATTGTAAACATTGTTGAGTATTCTATAGTAATAACTTTTCTGTGAAGAACGTGTAAAAACTATGTTCTTCACAGAAAAGTTATATTATAGATCATGCAGTTATTTACATGTGATTAAGTCTGTTTGCTGCTGGACAGGCATATGTAGCTATCAGCCGTGTAACATCATTAGATGATTTACAAATAGAATAGCTCGATTGCTCCAAGTTAACACAAAGAATTCCATGTAATGGTGACGCGTTAGATGAAATGATGAGATTACGAGAACGTACATAAATTGAATCAGAATTCTTTATCACTTATAAAATGTAAAAGTTTCAAGTGTCCTTATACTATTTAACTTCAATTTAATTTGAAGACCAAAAAATAAAAAACAAAATATAGTTTGAAAAAACTAAAAACACGCTTTCGTAGAAATCTGAACTAAAAAATAAATGACAGTTCAAAAAAACTAAAGAAATACGCTTTCGTAGCGAATGAAGTAAAAAATTGAAAATAATGTTAAAATATACAGTTTGTGATCAAGAGAAAGAGCAAGCGAAAGAAAAAAGAGAGGGAATTTTCTTTAATTCTCTATACTCTAATTTTTTGAACATATTAAAAATCAGAAAAGTTAGCAAAAAAGGCGTGAGGTTCTGGATATCAGTTGTTGAAAGCACCTCACGCTTTTTATTTTATGTTAAAGCTAAATTTTGAATCCTTTTTTTGAATCCTACATGCACCTCTAATTTTTCAAATTATATGCGTATTAATTATCACTTGCTTCGGTGAAGGAAAAACATTATGATGTAATCTGCATACTTGAGAATTCTCAGTAATCTACTCAAAGGTGTCTGAAGTCTGCCAACCCGTACTTGGCCAGCGTGGCAGACTATAGCCGGATCCTTTCTCATTGTGAGAGGATACCCGAGTCCAGCAATGGGATGGTATGAGTTTCAATGAAGAATCTCCGGAAGCACGGCGGCATCTATTTGAAAAATTAATTTACCATTTAAAAGGTATCTTATTCAAGATGGATATAGGTTATTTATTATGTATTCAACCCGAATGAAGTTGGGGCGGGCCGCCAGTACAATATAAAGAACTCTTATAAAATAACTAAGTTTAATGTAGACGAATTGAGTGGCGTAAACTACGAGTATCAATAAATATATTTGTGTCTCGAGTCTACGTTACATCGCTTACTAGTTCAACATTTGGAGAGTCCATTATTTATCAAACAGTAGAAACTGGGAAGCACCCACGGAGGAGAGAATACAGAGAGGGGACAACTATGTGGAATCGTTCCCTTACTCTGTGACAGAGATGTATCGACTTCGCACTCGGTGTACTTGTGAAACTGCTCTAAACATAGTACTTCATGTCTCGCCTAAGAAGACAGCTTAGCGGTTTAAAACTGCGTGTCTTACGTGGTTTAGGTTCATCCTGAACTCACATCTTTGGAGTTTGTGTGATATTATATTAACTATCAATTTATAACCGTAATAGTCAGAGAACAATTGTAAAAGAACCTTACAGGAGCTGAGTACTGGAGATATTAAAATATTATTAAAAAGATTTGATAAATATACCACATTAATAACGATGTTAATTTTTTTTCGAATTTTAAAACTAGATCCAAGGTCATCGAAATGAACCTGTTTACTTCGGGAAGGTTCCGAGTTCACTTCCAGGCCAGGGCGTCTGTCTATGTGTGACATAATCGTCGACTTCGTAACCCACTTCGTATTGAGCCTGCTTGTCGAGCGACGGTCCTGGGTTCGAACTCCATCCGAAGCAAACATTTATGTGACAGATAAAGTTTGATTTTCAGGCCAAGAATGTTGTGATGTCGTTTTCGAGTATGTCGATATCACCTACATCACAACATGTCCTAGGAAACTTAGAGCTACGTGCGAATGTGAGCTTTATTATGTCTTTTCTAATTAAAAAAAACTTCACTGGTCATCTCACATGATCACGTTTCGTGAATTAATAAAATATTAAAATGAGTCATGTGTAAATGTAAAGAAACAAAGCGAGTGAACCCCGAGTGCGGGATCTGTCTCCGTCTCTTTGTGGCAGAGACGTATCGCCGTGGCACTCCGCCCGCTCCGGACTGCTGACTTCGTAAAACTATCTTTCGCATATATACCGAGACAGTAACTTACAAGAATAAGGCTTTTGTAATTTATTTATTATCTCATATCAGGCTTGTGTCTGTTAAGTTATGACTTGAGCCAAGTTTAATTATAATTTATTTACGTAATTTTATTAGCGTTGTCGTTTTGTGTTGTTAATATACGACAAATATAGATGGATCAAGTGATGGGGAATTGTAACCGCCGCTCTTGAATGTTCGCACCACAAAATGCATCATCGAATTGTTACCGACAAAAAACGGGAAATCCTCTTTGTGACTGCATCTGACACTGTAACTAAAATTCATTAACATTTCATGAATCATCCTATAAAGACCGTGGTAGCTAGCTATTGAGCTACCTATTGAGGTACAGAACCCTGCCAACATACACGCATGCTGTCTGTGTGGGTGGTATTGAGCCATGCATAGCCTGCTGGTGCCATAGTCTCGTCTGTTGTTAAATAGGGAACACCGTGACCAGGATATTAGATTCCCTTGGACTCACAATAGATGAAGTCTCTTACATCCAATCACCATGATTATTATATTTTAAAGTATCCCTTAGGTTACTATTGAGTTGTATATTATCATCCTTAAAGGTTTTTTTTTCAGATAAGCTGTGTTGCAGGAATTCGGTACTTTCACAATTCTTCTTGAATGTGAAATAAACAGCACCGGCATCTGGAGCGAACAGGTCATCCGGGATAGATCCTCCTTCCTACCATCCGGAGGAAAATTTCTAGCTAGTTGAATAAAAAGGCATTGACGTCATGAAGAAATTGAAATTCTGAGCATGGACCGGCTAAAATGGAGAAGCCGTGGCAACCGAACGCTCCTAAATAGACAGCTAAAACAAGGAAAGAGTTCATCCATCCTAGATCGATTTCTTTGCACTATTCGATACTAAAAAGCGGAAAATTTCGCCTGTATCGGTCATCGATCCACATCCCACCTTTGACTTTACTCTGTTGACTACAATCGAAACAACCCGTTAGGCTACTAGCAATTTATATTATGTAATAATTACGTCACGACACAAGTGACGCAATCTTGATCACGTCGACACAGGAGCGATATGCAAGATGAATGCCTCACGACAGTTTCAAATCAACCTTTGTCCTCGCTGAACTATAGGTCGCCTGCTGCCATCTATCGCATTTCAGCGTATATGTAGAGCGTAGAACTCTGTTGTATGGATTTGTATTTGGGCACTGTGTAATAGTTGTATTTTCACTTGAATTCTATGAATTTCCCTTTCAAAAAATAGTACTATAATTTGTAATTCCGCTATGAAGCATATTTATTTACTTCGTATTTAGATAAATACCAAAACAATTTAATAAGTTAAAATGTTTTTTTATAACTGCCTCGTTGGAAGTCGAATACAGGATTCTTCTTTCGAACAAGGAAACGTCCTAAGCTATTCATCTTCGGATGCATAAAAAAAGTTACATGTGAAAATTCAATACAGTAAACAGTACAGGGAAGCCTGCGGTCCCAGTCACGTACCTACTTTAGGTTATTTTATTTCACTGCCGGAGTTCTTGATTTCGTGACGTTTTCAAAGGCAAGAGTCAAATCGTAAGCGATTGATGTAAGTGGTTGATATAAAAAGCACATTCAAAAAACTTTCACTAGCGTTATTCTCAACGGATATTAAGAGAAATGAAATAAATAGAGATGAAACACACAAAATTGAATTCGTGTACATATTTATTTATATGTTACCTGTAACAATAAATAGAAACATTATTTATAGTGTAAGGGATATATTTTTAATACAATCATAAATTAATATTGTTTAGATTTTGTAATGTCTTGAATAAAACAAGAACTTGTATAAGGTTGCTTCCGGTAAGGTTGTGACGTTTGACACAAAAATGGCTAAACGTTGGATAAAAGGAAAAGCGCGATAGGATACCGGGTTAGTTCGACGTAAACAGTAGCAAAGTGTTCAAGAAGAAGTGTGTGTAAAAAGTGAAAAAGTGCACTAGTGAATAGTGAATGAAGAATCGACAAAGGAAGCGTTGGTGAAATTAAGAATGTATATGAGCAAGAAATATATTATTTACAGTATTTGGGTGTTTCCTTATAATAGTATTATTCTTTATAGTTATATACACACATACAAAAAAAAAGAAGTCAGTAAACACATAATTTATTTAACATTTCCTTTTTGGGCGACAACGCGTTAGTGACTCGTGTAGTTCTTGCGGGTGACCATGTATGATCGCATGCTTCGTCTGATCTTTTGGCAGCTGTCCCTATACAACGAAAAGGGAGTTCCGATCCCTTATGATTAAGAAACGATTTCTCTAGACAAATTACCTATTTATACAATTTAGTAGCCAAGCAAAACGTATTTTTAATACCATCCTTTTCACTATCCCTACAAAGACGTCCATCATGTGGTGACGGTCCCCCAAGTAAATTAATGAAGTCTCCGTTCATATGGCCAGGCACCATAAGTCTAGGAGTTTTTTTTGCAATTTATTTATTTAACGTTTAAGTGCTATACAAATTTGATCAGAAACAAAGTCAGACTCAATGCTAAACGTATTCTCCACCAGACAACCTTCAGGCAACATTAAGAAAATCCAGTCAACAAAAATACGTATATTTTCAAATGTATTGTGTAAACGTAAAGTTTTTGGCTCGTAAAATATACTGTGGCCGAAGTCAAGCTGAAATGATTGATTACCAAGAAGGCGAAGAAATAATCTCATGTGCGTAGATACCTATACGGTTCACACACGATCATAGATTAGAGCCTCCCCTTCTCCAACGCCGCACACATTAAATACAAGGGGCCGCCCACTTCACTTCGACTTTGTAGACTATATCAATAGATTATCTAAAAAAATCGAACATAAACTAATATTTTTTTTAAAGTAGCAACATAATCGTAAAGATTATGTAGTTTTAAATATTATAAGACTACGATCTCATATTTAGTCTGCTACAGTTACATTGTTACTCCTGAGGGTCACGATGGAATGCTCCGGTTGTAATGCTGAAAATAAGCAGTTAAAAAAAATTCATTCATATCACAAAGATCATTTAAATGTTACCACGAAGTTCCATGAACAATATTAGTTGAGTTAATAATAATATCCAAAAAATCATTTCCTTTATTCACCGACTTAGTTCCTGTACAATGTAATCGTTTAAATCGCAGTTCAGAATTGGTTGAAGATACTCGCCTCGCTCTACCATCAGCAATTAATAAGAGTAATGTAGGATCTACATCGAGTATACAGTACAGAATGTGAAAAACATCTACACACAACACTACATTGACACATTGCAAATTACAAACATCAAAGATCAATCAGTGTCGTTCATCATCACAAACCATTGTTGTCCCACTACTGGGCTTGGGTCTATTCACAGGCTATAGAGAATATACACGCTATAGAACGTTATAGAGTACTCTTTAAATATACAGGTTTCCTAGTGATGTTTTCCTTCACCGAAGTCAGTGGTCATTAATTTGTAATGCGCACGTATTTTAAAAATTAGAAGGGTGTCCAGGATTCAAACTCGAGTCTTCCATTCGGGAGTCTGACATCCAAAACTAGCCTATACGAACCGCTGCTTAGTCAACCTCGTTATTCAAATTCATTATTTTAATTAATAACGCATGGTGTCGTCGCCTATAGTTATTATGTCATTAACAATTGAATTTAAATGTACTATATATAAGCATTAAGTAATTTTAATATAATAGTGTATATAATGTAAAATAAATAAACTAGCAAACAAAAATTAAATGTTTCTGAAGAGTTTATTCTCTTCGGTCCCATAAATGTGTGCATCGACGCGGAATCGAACTAGCCAACCTACACTCCGTCTCCATAGATAGTCAAGTCATTTGCTTGGTGGTAGGGCTTCGCATAAACATTATATTATCAGTATTGTTATTAAGTCATTAATATTATGATTGGTATTATTATCTTTCCGCGAAGCCTGCCTGGCTAGCTACCACCCTCCTGCTTGCATCTGCCGCCAAATGACTCGTCGTGTTCCGGCTGGGGGCTTGAGAGCCAGTACTTTCTTTCTTACCTTCTTCTCATTTCCTGGCCGACAACGCATCCGTGATACATTTGGTCTTGCTGATGTCTATGGGCGACAGTGACCACTTACCATCCGGTGGCTCGTCTGCTCGTTTGTCGGCTGTTAACATTAAAAAATGATCTATTGAATATCAGTTTTTTTAATCGACCATAATTAAACACGTCAAATTTAATACGCACACAGGTACAATATTTTGATTGCTTGTCAAAACATGTTTATTTTGGGATAAGGATTATAAGCTTTATTCTCACTGAGCCAGGTTCGATCAGCAGAGAAGGAAAATTAAAAAATAAACAAGCACCGAGCATTATATTAAAATGACAATTTTATTTTTTCTTTACAGAGTCGTGGGACTTGAAAAAGTTAAACAGAGCGGAATATTCAGTCGGTTCGTCAAATGTTGATCACAGAGCGGGATTATACGCTACGGTTCAGATATCGAGAGTTCTCTGCCACGGAAATTTATGTTGCCGAATGAGGAGGTGCAAACGTGTAGTGTTATTGACATGTTTGTACCAGACGCGTAATAAAAAGGCGCTTCAAAATAAGGTACATAGATTGGTAGTATATATTTCAGTTTATTTATGTAATTGCTAGCGAACAACGTTTCGGTGCAGGCTAGTTGAATTGTGCGCTGATTGAGCTATTAATATTTAAGCTTGGAGAATAAATTTCTATCCCATATATGCTGACCTATATACTCTGAATATTCAGGATATAGGGTTGAACACAGTAATAGTAACTCAAGTCTAAGTAGTAGTTAGTCTTTAGTAAGTCTAAATTTAGTTTGTTGAATTTATTCAGTTTAGTAACCCAACCCCAGACATATCCCTAATTAACAAATTCTTACGTTAGCAGTTATTTTTAGTGGGAAAATTAGTTAATACAAAACTTTATTATGTGATATCATACGATGTGTTAAGGGTTAGTGACAAGGACAGAATTACATATTTCTATTTGATATCTGCAGTTTAAGACATTGAAAAAAAACACTCGAGCATTGACTATTCTTCTCATCGTAGATATGTATTGCCGTTTAGATAAAATATGCAATATCGGTCCCCACTCATAGCTTTCTAGAAAACCTAAACGAAAATCCTAAGTTCTTAAATTTCTTAGGAAAATATACCTACGCAATATGAAACCCTATTCCAATTTCGAAGGCTCCGGAATTTCTAGGAACACACCAACGTGGAGAAAACGCCCGAGCCTAACCCAATTAAAGTAGTCAGTTTCTGTAGGCCATAAACACACCGGTAACAGCAGCTACCGAATATGCTTATAATAAACTTTAATAGCATTGTTTAACTCGGTCCGCTGATCCTCTGACAACTCCACGGTGTCCCAGCACGTACAACAACAAAGCAGCCCGAACTGAGAAATAACGGGCATACAATAAATTAATGCCGGCTTTGTTCCAGGGTCACAATCGTGTTAAAACAATAGGTTTGGAGTGACATGCAGAGTTTTAGTCTAAGCTATTGTGTAACCCTTTCTATAAATGTTCTGGTCTTTGTTTTAGAGGGCGCAAATTAATCTCTGGTTATTTCTTTGATCGTCATGTTTGGAATAAAGGGCTCTCTCTGACAGCCTCAACTGACGGATATGTAAATGGAAGAGGCGAGTCTTTGTTGAGCAGACGTTTTAATAGTTTCTCAAATCGAGGTCCGTAGTTTGAGTTTTATTGAGTTAATAGAACTATTCTAGGGTAAAAATACTATTGTTTTTTTTTTTCACTGTAATATCTATTTTACCAACTTACCAATAAAATACTTGTTTTATTTCTACTACCTGGCTCGTTTCACTATAAAATAATAGATTTGTAATGAACTCATTGTTCACGTTTAAATTCTCAAAAGTGTATAAACTTTCCATCAACCACTGGAGTAGCGTAGGTGTGTTTGTTTAATAATGGCAGTAAACCTAGACAATCTTAAGTCTCATCTCAGAATCTTATTTGTGTGATGACCTTTCAAGCTTCGTTTAGTTAATTCTGCAGCTTGAACTACTACTAGACACGAGTCACCTTTTCTCAGGTATACAGTTTATATATGTTATATTCATTCAAAACAATAGTTTCACTAATAATCATCCTGTAATTATCGAATACCTGTGCTGTGCTAACTAAATGAATACTGGATCTGACTCATACCTGGAAATAAGTGGGAATAAGTGGACATTGAATTATATTTCATCTAGTTCGATTTGCGTTAAAAACTTATTTTAACTATATAAATCTGTAGTGCCTCTCTGTCTGTACATTCAATAATGTTGTAAATATTTCATAATAAATATTTGTTTTACGAAACACTGATATCAATTTGACCATTTTGAATATTTTTGTTTGTCTGTATGTCCCGTTATAACTCGAAAACGGCTTGACCGATCTTTTGGAAAATTGATGTGAAGTGAGAACACCTGATTGTGCTGACGATATAAAATCAATCATAATCGAATATCATATATTTGCGTTGGAGTCGATGAAGAGGCGTGCAATGAGGCTCATTGGTGACCCAGATCTGGTTGATACCAATCTGCAAAGCCTCAAGCACAGGCGCAGGGTTGCCAACCTCTCGGTCTTCTATAGGGTAAATTTTGGAGAGTGTGCACAGGAGTTGTTCGAGTTAATTCCCCTATCGCCGTTCCTCCATCGAATAACTCGACGTACAGCGGGTAACCACCCTTACGTAGTGAACGTATCACCTGCTCGGCCGACGCGGTTTGCGTCTTTATTCATTATGCGCACTGCTAAGGACTGGAATAACTTGCCCGCGTCGGTGTGCCCGGCTACTTACGATGTGGGAGTCTTCGAGAGGAGAGTGAATAGGCTATTTATAAGTTAGTGCGTTCACCATCTTACACTTCATCACCACTTACCATCAGGTGGGATTGTTGTCAAACATTAACTTATTCTATGTAAAAAAATAGCAGCAAACAACATAAAATCTTGGATAATCATGTATGTATAATTTATTGTTCAACCCGAACGACGTCGTAGGGGGCGCCAGTCTTTAATAAATCGCCAATTAAACAGCAACAAGGTTCGATCGTAAGCACCTCGGTGATTTCAGTTTCTCTCAACAATTACGCCCGAGCGATCTCTCAAAGGCTTTGAAACTCTAAAGGCTGAGAGGCCAAAGTAATATCCGCCCCACATTACAGCACGTCAGTTATTTATGAGCTAACATACGGAGATTTCCAGCCAACTCAGCTACTCAAATGAGTAACAGAATTCAGATCGTGTTCGAATTGTGAGAGATGAAACTACGGCACACGTCTCATCATTACGATGATTACGATCTTTAGAACTGCTCGGCTTTTAGAATTAACTGATACGATAGAAAAAGAGTATAGGTTCTATTTTACTGCACTTTATAAACCTAGGTAACAACTTTAGAAAACCACTAGACAACTTACCATTAAGTAGGATTGTTTTACCATTAAGTGGGAAACACTATTTTATAAAAAGTAAAATAAGTGCATCGCAGTTCATGGTTATACTTTTTATCTTAATAACCATTAATCGAACAGCCAATTGATAATAAGTTATCACCGCCACAGACATTGGTAATACCAAAGTATCCACACATCATCGAAGAGTTGCCAGCTGGAATGGAAATAATGCAGCCTTATTGCAGCTACAGCCGAAAGATGTAAAAATATTTCACGATTGATTTAGAGGTACGGTGGTGGCTAGGAGAGAGATAAAAACCCTCTACGCCGCACGAGTACAATCGGGAATGAATTGCGTGTTAAAAGGTCAGGAACTTTTAATAGATGGGATCATACGCCACAGCCTCGTCTGTTGATCTACAGGATTCATCGTGAGTTGAGCAGGTTGGCTTGAACTCAAAGATTAGGAGAGTATTACAGCCCCCTACAGCCTCACTATACCGAACAAAGCGTCCCGAGTTTAATTGAGATAGACATTTATGTGAACAGGAATTCTAGTGCGATGACATGTGTGTTAATTTTTATTATAAACGCCGTTCTTCCATGACGTAAGTTTCAGCATGAGAGTAATAATGGCCCAATGGTAATAAAGCACTGCCCCACTACATTGGCAAAATCTCTATAATTAGAAGTCGTTTTATAAAACAGACTACTTTAGAAGTACCTCAGTCGCTATATAACTACATCTTTAGATCGTGCAATTTTTTGTCGCGGAAACAATCTCGCCCACACATAATCGAGAAACGCGAACGTGAAACCTAGCAAAATATTATTTATCCTTAGTCGTGAGAGAAAAATTGCTAACGTTCAGGGCATAGTCAAGAAACGCGAGTGTGTAACCTTGCAAAATATTGTGTCACAAATTCTGACGAAGATCACAACACCAAGGTGAAGGCGAAAAAATTGCACCTAGATGTTTTTTGAAAACTACGAATTTTGCAATGTTTCATTAACTTGATCCAGACACATCATTGCAACACAAATCATATAATGTTTTAATCATACTAGCAAACGTTTCCCACATTCGCTAGTATGCATTTCGCTGAACCTACTAAAATCTTAACATAATAAGAACCGTTATCTCAACAAAGCAAACAAATTATGCGATTGTTCTCAATCAGTGAAATCTTTGAGAGGAAGATTACTTACAGATGCATATACAAAGATACCTCACAGACGCCTTTCTATAAACCATTTAATGCCGAAGAGACTATCAAAAGATCAAACTTTGCTAAACGAATTGAAAACGGATTACGGGTACAATACCACTGTTAAGTGAATTTACCGCAACCAACATACACGAAACGCTCATTTACTCGTAGACTAATTTATCTCTCCTAATTCAACCCTAACAAGCGGCTGTCCGTATCGTACATACGTTGTATTCGGCTCGCACGTATATAGTCAGTTAAGCCTTCCGAAAGTAGATCCCGACACACACGGGCGAGGAACACACACATCGAGAGAAAAGCCGCAAGGCACGTAACATAAGGAGCTTTGAAATTAATTTAGCTCGGAACTAGCTGGCAAATGGATAGACGTGAGCCCGGAGAAGGGGGTTTAGGCTACCCCCTTCGAAGTAGGGGGCGGGAGCGTGCGAGGCCGTGTGTCGGGTAAATTCGGCGTTTAGGAGAACCTTTGTGGCGAGACCGGTTGCGCTTAGGAGTAATTGTATTCCTCCGAGTTGTAAGTGTTTCATTACGTTGCTAGTGAAATTAAATTATAATTGTTTTGCGACCCAGACGATAATTATATTATGTTGTTGTTGTCCTTTTAATATAATTATTTTAGGTATGTTAATTACTTGATTTTTCAGACAGTAAGTCATAACCATTTCCCAGGTAACAATTGGAAGACCATGGTAGGACATAGGTCGATTCAATTGATAGCTACTTATCTGTCCTTACGATCTGTGATTCGTAACTTACCTACTAAAAGAAAAATCTTGATCGATCTAAGCAATAGTTTTTACATTTATAAGCTGCTACAAACAATTTTTTATTATTATTTATTTTACAAATTGCGTGATAACATAGATATTATTACTTGGAAACATCAAAATAGTTCATTTTGGGTAACTGCATTAATAGCTTCATGACGACCACGGTATTCTACGTACACCACAAATTGAGAATAGATATTCTATGATGATGTAGTAGTACTCGAGTACCTGACATCGCCATCACAACATAAAAGAATTTAATAGACACAATTTTAAATATTATCGCAGGATCTCATAACTTAGCACCACCTCTGCCCCGCACTTACCTTTGAATCCTATTAGCCACGCTAATATGGAACAATAATAGGAACGCCTCATTCAGACAACAAGTGAAAGAAAATCGCGAATGCAATAGGGAACATCAAAAAGGCTTTGACTTGAAAGGTTTATAATATCCTGCTTGGAACACCAAAGGCCTGACAATATCCGCCGAACGTGGCTTTTATACATCCACGCGATGTAGAGTGGTATGTATGTCACATTGTCACACACAGGCTCGGGGCTATCACCGGATAATCCGGATAGTAATATCCGGCCATACGCTACGATATAGAATAAAATGCGTAGTTTTATTGGGTATTTATAAGTCTTCCTTTTTCTTGAAAATAGAATGAGGTTATGATGAAATGATACCGTAGTTAAAATTCAGCCGCAGTCGCTGAGAATCTTATATGTCCCTTGAATTACTAACATGTAATATCCACTACAAGGATCTTAAACCTATAGAACTCCCAGTAGTGGAAGTAGGTAGCTTTTTATCTCAACAACCGTACACTAATATTAAGTGGTCATCGCCGCTCATGATCCTCGGGAATATAAAAGGCGTCATTTTTTACTGTACAAATACATTGGTTTCGTACTAGGATTATTGTATTAATTACGAGTAATATCAGCTGTTGTCGTGTGATATCGTTGGCTCACCTATCAATTGACGTACCTGTTAACCTTCTTTTATACATAGCAGTTGAAATCCTCAGGTATCAGTACCGTGCACAAGTGTTGAACTTATTCATTTAACCTACATTTACGAACAAATTCATTCTTCCAGCGGGCACCTACGAGTCTTCCGATGCGCAATTCATGGACGAAAGTCTTAAAAACAAGGTTTATGAGTCCCCTATTCCTTTTAAAATAAAGCGACAAGCACACTGAATCATCTACATATGTAGTTACTTAATTACAATTTTTATATCATGTAAAGAGTAATGAATAAATAGCGCTTATTATTACTATTTATTAATTAGGGTGTCACGGGTTGTAGTTAGATAATTATTTAGATAACTTTATAGTTTGAATAATGCTTCGTGCGTCTATTAAAAAAAATCAAACTAATTTAATCATTTAGGTATTTTGTAAATACATACGGACATCATTTTTTACTTCTACAACCGTTTCGAAAAGGTGCTTTAACATCCAGGAGAAGAAACGGTGAATAAAACTCCTCAGCATATCTTTTAAAACAACACATGCCAACTACAAAGTAAGTTTTAACCTGCGCGGCACTGGTTTCAACACTGTTATTTCCAGGCATCCTTATAATTAATATATTCTATACAATAATATCCTTTACCCATAAGCTACACGTCGCTTAAAATATGAGTGATTGTATAACTTTAATGAATGATTAAATCATTAATTTCACTGATTGGGTATTTATATTGATTTATCATAATGAATGGAATGACACAAATATAAACAAAATGTATGATTATAAAGTTAAATAATTCATGTATGACATTTACATGGTTCAAAAAATGGCTGTATGACGTCTGTAGATAAATCTTTTTAAGGTTGCATACATCCGAGTATGAAACGGATCCCTTACAGGTTATCCGCCTGTCAGTCTGTCACATCACATTTTTTCTACATCTGTTAAATAATTACTTACTGTTTGTTATTTGTAACGTTCATTGAAAATTGCAAAGGCTAAATTGCCAAGTTACATCGTGCGTCATGTGTAATGGATTTTTTAGGACAGAAATATATTTTACAAATAATTTTAAATCGCTATTTTTTAGTACTCTAATCTCTGACGATATGAGTCTACTGATTAAAACTTCAAAAAAATCTAAGTTTACTAGAAAATCTATTGAAAAATCGTAAGCATTTACATTTCTATAGAGGATGGAAAAAATTAATACATGATATTTACTTACAAAACTCCATCCGTGAGTCCGATTAAATCGTTTCATTTTTTTTTTAATTTACGGAGATAAAAAACATGATAAGAGAAACTTGAAGTTTTCGCTCTCTGTCCGTCATACCGAAGTTTCGTCGCCACGTCACAGATCGACATTAAACCGGTTTACGAGGAAATCTACTCAATGCCGACACTTACAAACGCACCGTGTTAATGGCTCTGTGCTTACTGTAAATATGGCTGTTATCGCACTGACTTCCAATTTTACAGAGCAGCTACAGTACCGACTCAGTAAATTGCAATTCGGATAACTCACAATGTTGAGTTTCAGTGAAGTTTTCAGTGAGTTTCAATGTTGAGTGCTTTTCAATTTTTTTTTCTATCATTACCTCTTTTTTTTCTTTATTAATAGCGTTCATGGATAACTCTATGGCTTACCAAAGTCTCGACGATGTTTACTTTCATCGAAGTAAATGATAATTAATTAAATTTTACCTTTGGTTGCAAACTGATTACTGAGTAATAACTTCCGAAATAATTAATTAGTCGTCCCGTCCAAATAGAGGTGAAAGCCGCTCTCCCCCC
>PDGT01000003.1:1585613-1618726 GCA_003671415.1 Megathymus violae | reverse complement strand
CCCTGTAACGAATTGATAAACTTCACACATATTTTTAAAGCATCCATAATTACAATCCAAATTGGTCTCACTGCTGGGTTCGTGTCTCCTCCCACAATGAGAAGGGTTCAGACCGTAGCCCGCCACGCTGGCCAAGTGTAAATTGATAGACTTTACATACATGGAGAACTCTTAGATATGCTTAAGAAACTTGATAATCATGCAGATATTACTGCTTATCTTTTTAAAACTGTAATTTTACTAATACTCACTGTAGAGAAATACACCGTAATTAAACCTGCACATTTTAGATACGGTTCAGTTTCCGGTATAATCTAATAAGTACGTAAAGTAGTTACGTACTAGTTTCAAACTAATACAACTTACATCCCAAAACTAAGCCGAAACTACTGACATAAAATAAAACATTACATACACGTAAATACTCAGACATATACGGTCAGAAATAATCTAGCGCAAGGCTTCACCCTGAGAGGTGTTTAAATTGAAGGGTATTAGATCGAGTCGCTCTCGCTACACTTATCTAAGGAACTCTTATTAAATCCTCCTTAACTAATCCTTCAGCAGTGAGTACGGTCTGCAAGTACGTTAAAAATAGAATTTTAAATGTAAAGCGCTATCGATTACTCTTGACTTGAATCGATGTAACCGGATCGAAATATCGGTGTGATCTGGAATCGATGTAACCGGATCGAAATATCGGTGTAATCTAGAATCGATGTAACCGGATCGAAATACCGGTGTGATCTAGAATCGATTTAACCGGATCGAAATATCGGTGTGTAATACAGAATTCCTTAATACGCGTTACATTTAAAATGTAATGTTCGTGGTAACAATTGTCAAAGTTGATTTAAAATTTGCCACTAAAATATTATTATTTATTCAACGGGCCCACGTAATTCATTTGTAAAATCGTGTTTAGCGTGGTCAGAATTTGGACGAGTCACTGCGACAAATTAAATATTCGTTTCTGAACTTTGGAACTTTTAGTTGTCAATCTATATTGTCATACCCCTCATCGTGACGCAATCCTATGCTTCAAATAAAATTAGTTTTCATGAATAGAGCAAAATTTCATTAAAAAATATTGATTGAATGATTTTTTTACATACGACAATCCTGATTACGTCTCCTCTTAGAATGAGAGAAAATGAGGTGACAGATTACCATGCTGGCCAAGGGCGCCTACACACACCTTTGAAAACAATATGGAGAATGGAGGAGCTTTCTGAGTAAGAAACAACACTTCAAAAAAATTATGGTTTGCGTAGAATTTGAACCCAGGTCTGGCCACTAAATTATTATTACTTATATGGATATGTAAAACTACAGCAATACAAAGAAAATGAAACGCCGCTGCTGACGCTACTAGTAATTAGTGAGGGCATCGCACATAGCTCGCCGTACATAATGTAATTCTGCACGTTCCTCCATACACTCTCAAATACACGCGGAACAATTTGGAACTAGAGACGAACTTGGAAACCGCATAGACGTCGGCCATCTTGCCGTTGCCTGGCAACCAGCAATTGTCTGTTCACTACCTGGAATGTAAATAACTTCGAGTCGTTGTTTACGAATATAACGAAAGTTCTCATGTAGGTTCTCAAGTGGGAAAGTATTCGTGTACAACTCGAACATTTGGGAAATTTTACCTGTGTAACCCAGTTGAGTGCTTACCTGGCTCAACGTACGGTAAGTTGGTAATTAAAGTCCTAACTTGTTAACGATTTTAGTTGCAGAGGGTGCCTTTGATCTGCCAGGCAGGACCGTTGTATGATTCGACCTGTCACATATTCAATTCCACTGTCATATCGACTGCTATGCGTTTCGATCTGAAGGAAACTGATGTGGTTATTAGTAAAGTGTGGCACCACAATCCATAGGAGCTATGAACTTTCATTTGGTTGTACGTCAGCGTGAAATAGGAGTCCCCCCACCGAAAATTTACAGTTAAATTTTCAGAGAGACTTAATTTTTATTTTTCGCAAAATACGCGTCGAGTTAAATCACACAGCGATAACCTTGCTGCATTGTGGAAAGTATTCACTATTCATCCATCCATCCATCCATCAGCCTTTGGAGGTCCACTGCTGGACATAGGCCTCCCCTAACTTGCGCCACTCTGACCGGTCCTGTGCCTTCTGAATCCAGCGGATGCCCGCTATCTTCTTCAGGTCGTCAGTCCACCTGGTCGGGGGGCGTCCTATGCTCCTTTTTCCGAGACGTGGGCGCCATTCGAGGACCTTTCTTCCCCAACGGTTATCGGTTCCTCTAACTATGTGCCCAGCCCATTGCCACTTCAGCCGGCTAATTCTCTGAGCTATGTCGGTCACCCTCGTTCGTCTACGGATTTCATCGTTTCTTATTCGATCGCGTGGAGAAATACCGAGCATAGCTCGTTCCATAGCCCGCTGGGCGACTCTGAGCTTATGCATTAGGCCAATAGTGAAGCACCACGTCTCGGATCCATATGTTATCACTGGCAACACACACTGCTCGAACACCTTCGATTAATAATAATAATTAATTATTAATTAATAATTAATTATATTCACTATTAACTTACTTTAATCCGATATTACGAAATAGTTGAACGGATCATTACATAAAATAAAAAAAACAGCATAAAATTGTAAGTACACTAATTCTGTATTTTTTTTTTTCATAAATCATAAGCTTATTTATTTCCTATTTAAAAGAGAGTAAATTAACTAAATTCAATAGTTAAATTAATAACCAACAACAACCAAGTTATATATTCGGAACTCGTACAAAGATCTTTCTGTGCATCCTTATTAAAAATACCTCCACATTCACGTGCTGTCATTCTTATAAGCGCATACCGTCCGCAGTAGATTCGGCGAGCATTTCAATTTAAATGCTGTCCGCCCGGCGCGCTACGAGAGCACCGGGGAGACGCACTAACCCACTCGACTACCTGACTGTTGACTACATTCTTACAGAGGCATATTTCCGCATTTTCATGAAGCTCCTAATATGTACCTAATATTTGCAAGAGACTAACAATGTTTTAAACAAAACCAATCTCCACTACTCATGCAATGTAGTCAACGAAGTATATAACGATATATTATAAGGTAACGCCTAGGTATTTAGGGATTCGTTACCAGCTTATTTCCAGTGGCATTTTAATAGTACTGAACTACCACCCTTGTCTAACCAACTGTGAAATGTTTCAACTGACATCAGTAAATTTTGAGGTTAACCATCAACATTTCCAGCTTATCGCCTCTGCGTTTTCTTTCTTAGTTAGCAATGCATCATTTACGCTGATGGTATCACGGAGAAGTATGAGGAGAAAAACTGCCTATTCAGGTAGGTCGTGTATCAACTCGAAGATATTTGCAGGGATGTTGTTTAGCAGGTTTCAGTAAACAATGAGGCATACAAAGCATAGATAAGAAGCAATCTCTTGGCTCACAATCGAAGAAAACTCTGCACACGGGCGGCGCGGCGGGCAGACAGCCTGTCGAGCACTCTTCATTGCGACGCCTGTCCGCGCCCCGCGAGTACACCCTAACTGTGTGACGAGATATGAACAATGGATGTGGTGTACGAAGGTATATTGCAACTATTTTTTCGTTCTTTTACACACACTCACGCCCTCGCTAGGTTCCCTGTATTGCAGGAAGCATGGACAAATGAAATGAAAATGAAATGAAATAACCAAATGAGAAAAAAAATGTAAATTAATGATTTGAGAACAAACATTTATATGTCACTTACGCTGCCCTATCAGGTATTTAACAGGATATATAGGTACTCTACCAAACACGTCATCTTTTTTATTAACGTATTTCAACAATCTCCTAATTTTAAACACCTATACGACTACAGTTGGAACACGAAGAATGGATAGCTATTGAAGAACAAAATGTACTTTAAAATATTCTGTATTCTGTTCAAATATAACACAGAATGCTTGCACCCATTTAAAGGCAGAGCATATGGACATAATAATTTGTTAATCTCTCTCTGTACACTACTTTCTGGAAAATGAACATTTTGACTTTTACTTTTAGTCGTCTGTGACTATGTACTTAGACAAAAATCCACTCCTGAAGTAAATAATGCGAAATAAGTAACGAATTACATGATGCAATCTATGCAAACCCCTGATTGTGGTGCTCCCTGCTAATCGGTAGACACGGCAATGGACCACACCCCACGCTAGGATTTATAGTTCCTAGAATAATCCGAACGCTCCTCATATTTAGTTGAGTTCTTTTCCTTTCTGGTTAACAACCTCCTGCCTAACATCAACCGTCAGATATTTCTAAAGCGGTTCGAGAGCAAATTTCAAGGCTTCGGCAACGAGACCGTGGCCATTCATCTTAAATGACCAATTGAAAAAATACAGCAGGAAACTTGCCGCATCCAAAAAGTATTACTCTGTAGACAGTTATGCCCTTCGCTCCTTGCGAGTGATGAAAGGACGTGTGATGCCGATGTGTGCTATTGTGGTTTGTCTCCAACCGAACACGGCGCCATTACGCAGCCCTCCCACCTGTGTTAGTGGAATGGCGGACGAATACAACGGGCTTAACACAGACATACACCTACCTACACGTAGACATAAGTAATTGTTACAGTCGCTTATAAATTTTCAATTTTGACAGAATTGTGTTTGGTTTATTTTTGCTGAATGTAACACTAGTAAACTGACTTTGATTTTTTACGTTGCACGAAAGCTCTATACACTACATCATTACCGAACACACATCCAATCAACAAGCAATCTAAAATTCTATTAATTTATTGAATTGGTTCACTGAAAAACAAGCGTATTGAAAATGGGTTATAACTCTCGACAAAGTTACCAAAATTGAAATATGTAGCTATCGAATTATAAAAGGGTACAAATTGAATATTTTGTTAATTGAAAAACAGAATAGAACTAACAATGCAAGCGTACTTGATGTATGTTTGGACATACTTGAATTCTGATGCTATCAAATACGTAATTGGGACACTGGTATTTTAAAATGTTAGAGCTTTCATACTACAATAGTAACGAGAGTCGTTGAGCTTAGTAATAGTTGAAAAATTCAGGTTTTGATTTAGAATCACTCGAATTATTAGTTCTAATTATTAATAAAATCATTGAAGTATTTCAAGTACTAAAAAATAATTTTCAGTGCACGAAAATTGTCACGAAACAAATGGATCGAATGACAATAACGATCGTATTGCTCGGATTGTTGAGAGTTAAAAATAAAGAAATCAAATATGTTCCCTGAAGCTTCACTTGTCAACTATTCAAATGCCCTTATGAAACTAGACACACCCTTCCGACATTTATCGTAAAGTACAAATCGGATCTCCCTACGTTCTCCCGAAGGCACCCTCTTAAAGAACTATGCCCAGGGCCCAGGAAGCCTCCCAACGATCTGCCTCAACTATATCCCTAATCACTAGGTAAGTGACACATGAACACGAAGCGAAAGCAATTATTAAAACAGCCTATCGAGTTTTTACATTCAGTGTTACTTACGTGCGGAGTGTGCGGGGTGAGATATTTTCCCAGATGTCTAACAGCGATCCGGGACGAGCAGTGAGGGAATTATCCATTTTGTAATTATACAACCGCAATAAAATTATTTATTTTTGACAACCCTGCTTAGACAATGCCGGCCTTTCGTCGGTCACCAATGGCGATGGATCACCGTAAGTTCCTACATGTCATGGGTATTGTACTTATTTGACCGTCAGTTGGGTACAAGCACCCATCATTTTTGAAAGTTTTGTACATATTTGATATGAATTATCATTTGCTTCACTGACAGAAAATACTGTAAAAAAAACTGTACAGAAATTTCTCATTTGTCACATTATTTCTTAAAGATGTCTAAAGTCGGGTGCGGACTGATACACTCGACTAACATGATGCATTTTAACCTTAACATTTCTCACTCAGAAAGTATGCGAACTCTCCTCCTAAAAGTCAACTGTAACATGTATTCAACCTGTTTTAGTTACAGCCTTAGAAATCCCGTCGAGATGATACAAATCGGGCTTTCCTCTCGGTCGGCAACGCATCCATGACCGACTGGGATCACTTACCATCAAGTGGCCTGTCAGCTCATATATAAAGGAGACACTGGAACAAAGTAGAGGACAGTTATACATTAAACACGGAACCGATGACGTAATTTCATATATGCTCCGAACTCAAAAGTCAATCGCGTAAGTACTAAGATAGATCGAATTGACTGGCTGAGATTGAATTGGGAATCCGCGTAATATATCAAAGGTAATCCGTTTAAGCTTAAGGGGCACTATATATCATGCGATGGTACATAGCCCACCCCGCTGTTTTGTCGCCTAAGCAGGGTGGCTGGTGTACTAAGATTTAGAACATGAGTGACCAGCGGATAGTTCTCGTGAACAAGATGGACATTTAAGAAATGAATCTCAAGATCTCAATCAGTTCTCTATTTACTAACTTTGGTTTACGTCGTGGGTACATATGATGAGATATGAGATACCTTATCGATTAAATAAATCGATTTAATTGTACCAAAATCTAACTATAATATTTAAACTGAGTAATGCGAATATGGTTAAATATAATGTGTGTTTCAAGTTCAAGCAAGCAAGCAGGCGGGCACACAAACACATAGTAGATTAAATATGTTATAATTTCCAAGGCTTGACTGTGTTACAAATTGAATTATTTGTAATATGTCTCTGCTACCCGCGTCGCGGCAAACCCTAGTATGGTTGTCGGTGTGTAGACATAATTTGCATAGATAACCTGGTAAAACTTCTCTTCGATAAGATTTTCCGCAATCCGCTTCGGCTCACGCTTTGCGCCGCGTTTTCTGTTCGGCAAGTAAGCAGGGTGGGGAGGGTGCGTTTTCCTGTTTGAAGGCACACGTCGCAAAGGGAAATCCTGTACAGGACAGAGCTCTAAAATTGCCCGCTTGTGCCAGGACGCAGGTATCTACCTATTGATGTACCGACAGCAGATTCAACGTTATTTATACGTATTTTTATTTGGTTATAGCTATCGTGCAAATAATGCATCTGAATTACGTGGCTACTAGAACAGTGTAAAAATTTTTATTTCTCAAATGATAACTGGCATATTTTATTATGATAATGAGACATAATGAGCTACTGTAACAGGCGGACATCGGTAATTAGAATTTATTTAATTGCAATCATATTTTATTTATAAGTGTTACAATTTAAAATCATACAATATTTCAGATCAGCATAAACAATGTATAAATTAGTCGATAAATTTTGTAAAATGTCTCAATAACAGTCGACATAAAATCAATAGTTACAACTATGATCGATATGAATACATAGCAATTATTCAGAAAATGATCATAAGTAAAAATATAATGTTACAAAAAAATATACTATTTAAAATTAAAAACCAAACGTAATCATGGTACGTATATTTGTAGGTACGTATCACTGGCCTGTACAAGAATACAACTTCCTTCAGGTTATCTTTCAGGTTTTAATCGTCTATTTCTATAAATAATACATCCCCCATAATGTTGTTAGAAGTGTCGCCGGTCCTGTGAAACTACCAAATTACATAAATCATACACATCAAGAAACAAAATAATCACAGTCTCATATACTCGTGTTAATGTCTTCTGAAAAAATAATCATAACAGTACATGATTGTAGCCATAATACCCAACACAAATTCACACACGGTATAAGTGAGACTGCCAGAAAACTACTACTACTACTACTAACTACATTTCGAGAGTATGATATGAATGCAGAGTACCAACAGTTTATCTATTATTTTTTCTGCCGATATCGACGACAATATTTAGAATTCGTTTTTAACATATTTTTTTAATTTATAAAATTATTCACGTTAATAATATACGAGAATATTAAGCCAAGTTGGCTATGATACACTCCGCGAACACAATCGTACTAACACACAACCATACACATTGGACTTTCGGACTAGAACAGTATTAAATAGTGCAGGATAGGATACTTTACTCACCGTACGATCCATTCTCTCTTATTTCGACTCGACAATATACAGACGCATACGAGCACACATATGTAAACCACTTAATGGTCAAGAGTTGGTAGGCAACAAAGCAGCGCAAAAAGAGGAGACCGAGTCATATAAAACACTGTAAAGTTCTATCTAATTCTCTCGCAGGCTAAATCCTTATTTTTATTGTTAATGTCGCTTTTTCGTTTCATCATGTTTTAAATCACAACAGTACTAAAGAAGTTTTACTTCAAAAACAACCTGTAGAACCGACTTATGTGACGCACATTGTCCTAATGACTATAACATATCTCTATTATGCTAACTAATCATTAATTAATCTCAAGCCATGACTAAGAAACTGTTGGGAAATTTAAGCTCATTTATATTTGACGCGAGCGGCCAAAACTTGATGCTTGAGCATGTCACCAACGCAACACAGATTAATAGCAAAATAATTATGCTGTAATAATAAAGCCTCGTAAAAACAATAACAATTAACCTTTTTATTTATAACAACGGCCGGAAAACGAGCAAACGGGGCTCGTGGTGCGGATCACGTATTGTGTGTAAATGAGGCGATATTTTTGCAAACTGTACCCAGAGTAAACCACAAACCTATCTACGCGGCGTACTGATTGCAAACAGTGCCGCCATGTTTATCTTTACTTTTAACATGGAAGCCTCGCATCAACCATCTCGTCGACAGCTATCTTAAATATTGAGCCTGGACTCCTGGCGATTAAATACCAGATTAGATATTCTACTAAGTTGTAAATCATATTACAGTTTTCTTTATGAATATCCATTCTTAACGCAACGCCGGCCAAGAAGGAATACTGGATTTTTAACTAGCTCTTCGGCTTTGCAATCAATAGATTAAAACATTTCATGGTTGATTCTAGGATTGTAGCTAACTGCGGAGGCAAGTTTAGAACCCTATCACTTTGCACTAGTACAGAGTCCAACCACCTCCAAGAGTGTAATATAAGCTGGCAGATTGGTTTAAATCCAAACATGAAGCTAAATTTTTAGACAGCAAATATAAAATAATAATGTACAATAAGTTTAGTTCGAAGATTCTGTAGCGCAATAGTGCCCGTACGTGTTGAACAATTTCGAATTCTCTCAGATAATTAATTATACAGTAGGATGTCATACTTATGTATACGACATTAGTACAAGAAAGAATGTTGTGTTATGTGTATTATTCAAATTAGAAAACTGTTCAAAATGTGATTCTTCTTGTCTATCAACCAGTTTATGTTCGACTTTCAGTCAAAGTAGATGTTAGTTATGTGACAGATAAATGTTTTGTCGTAAGTCTATGTATCTGTGTTTTTTTTGCTACTGGTGTTTCATTTGTCTATGTGCATGCCATCCGCAACACAACGAATTATAATGCAGGATTATGACTACGAGTGATTATTTATTTATTATTTAACTGTGATACCATAAACAAAAAAATTGTAAGATTGACGGTAGCTCGAAAATATTTTTTTTAGTTCCTCAGTTGACTAATGGCCCACAGTCGAGTGGAATATTCGATATACATTCATGAGAAAGTACAAATCGATAAACAATCGATACAAAACTCCGACACGTCAATGTCAAACAGCTCTAACATCTTTTGTCGTGACGGTGGGAAAATACCCACAGCTCAACCCTTTACACTTTTTCACTATAGAACTCATTTAAATCTCTCGATGCATCCCTTCGTTTGCGTGCGATGCACCTTGTTGCAAATTAAGGATTCAACCCTATTAAAAACGTGACCCCAAGGGATCGTGGGTAAAAAACTTTTATCTTCTTTTTTATTACACTTTATTGAAACGAGACACCGGGTCCGCATACAAAATTGGTCTCTTTATGCATTGTCAAAGGGTTAGACACGTCGGATCTGCATTGATGTTTTTTTAGTTAATATAGTCGTGGGTACGCTACTGTGGGTCGCAATGGCTCATTTTAGTGTTAGGTAGGATGCAATTAGGTTAGAAAATATCTCTACATCTCACTATTTTTACCTTTCTTTTGCGTTAATAGACAGAATCGCTAAAACACTTAAATAAATCAATTGAAAAACAGACAAATTGGTGACAATCCTTAGATACTTAACATTTGTAAAATATGACACACCGACCTAACCTACAAACAGTTATAAACGCGCAGCTGACCACCTGCTTAAAAGTTGTCACTGTCATCCATCATGCGTAATATCAATAGCATCACAGAAAAAAAGAACCTTGAAATATGTAAATAGGAAACTCCAAAATGCTCGTAAAGATATATGCCGATCTATTCTTGGATTACATAGGGGACTATTGCTGACAAATATAGTCCCCATATTGGGAGAGGAGCAAGCCGAGCAGGGTCATAATGATGTTGAAATATTTGTGTCAAAGCCTATGTAGGTTCACTTACGTAGGTTTTACTGTATTTTATATAAATGTTTTGTTTAAAAAACAACTAACCGTTCTCGCCTGTACAATTATATCAATACACAATTACTGAAACATCAAAGTAAATTATAATATTGTCTGTGTTATTTATGCAATCTGTGTACGTTAACTTTGTTCTCTGTATTTTCTCTTCTCTATTAAACCTCCGTCCTGAGCGCATGCAGTTTTTATTTCGAGAACATCCTTACCTACTTCTTTCAAAAAAAAACTATAAAATCTATGCACTGACTTTTCTAAACGTATCCAGCTGAAAACGTTGAGTAGTGAGAAAGAGACAGATTTTTTTTGGCAAACGTAAGCACTTTAAATCTTTTGTAACTAATAATTTCAAGCGTACCGCAACCTAAAATAAATAAAATATACGTTTAAAAGGACATAATATTTGAAAAATATCGAAACATACTAGTTTAAGATCTTCGAAAGTCTTCCTAAACAAAGCACAGACAGACAATAGAATCAGATAAGATCACCAATTTCACACTTTGTGCCTCGCTGTATCACAAAATACATAGCTCCTGCGCCCTGTGATTTCTATGAGCCCTTTATTTGACGATAACTATCGCTCCTGATTCCATCCGATGTCGTAACTCAAGAGTACTTGTCCTTGTTGACTTTCGTGCACGACTGTTCAAATCATATGATTCAATACTCGAAATCATTGAAATTACAGCTCCACGATTTAAATTAATTGTTAGGGAGCGGTGAGTGAAATGAAGATCGTTTAAGTTAAACGCAAGTTATGGCGAGGTGTTGGCCAGGGAAGACTAACTTCTGCAACCAACTAACTAACTGTACACAAGTCCGAAATGGCTCACACATCAGAAGTAAAATATGATTCAAATCAAACTGATGATAGAGTTAGAAGTCAGTCAGGATATTTTTTTATTAATCACTTTGCTTATAATTGACATAAAACCTTAGAAACGATTCGAACACGACCAAATATCAGGGAACTGTTTACACTCCGAGGGCTACAGACAAAGTGCCCGGAGCACGTGTTTCTACAGTCATTTATATATTTCAACTTGGGTTATGTATTTCTATACTAACGTTTTTCTTTAATTCCTAATACATGCATGGTCGTAAGGTTCGTATCTGTCTAGCGACCAGCTTCCTTCTACAATCAACCGCGAAATGTTAACCTGATTTGATTGTAACGCTACATACCTAGTTAAAATACGGGTACCGACATCCGAATTGGTGACCAAAACATTTTTGATGCCTTAAGGGGTATGGGTGTACTTGAGCGAAAGTAACTACTTACTGTCAGGTCTGCTCGTTTGTCAATTATTGACATAAATGGTGTACTTTTGAAGTGTTGGTAGTAGATCTAACGCTAGGTATATACATACCTATCGATCATAGAAATGTAATAAACGGGTATCTCTTCCAGACTAGATAATCTTGCCCGAAAAATGGCAGTGCTTCGACTGACTTACCTAATTCGGAACATTTATACATATATGCAAAGATCTTAAAAAACTTCGACTTCAATAAATAGCATGATTCAGGTTTCTCGAGACATTTGACGTATGCATATAGCTGAAAGTTAAATATATTTTTGGAAGTAAATAAAAACCTCTCCCATGTAATAAATAAATAATTACACACAAATTTATTACCACACATCGTAGTTAGTTTTCAATAAAACACGTGTAAAACACAACCCGCAATAACACAAACTCGCATCGCAAACAGAGCGCGTGAAAACACATAAATTTTACCTAACCCGTCATCGCGACATGTTTTCTAAACTTTACCACCGCGTCACTCCCCTGGCATTGGCGGGACATACGCTGCTATTTACCAATAACCCTAACTGACCCTTGAACTCTCTACCTAAATATGACCTCTCGGACCTACCTCGTAGTCGCGGTCTTTGTGTAGCGAATTAATCGGCTGGTCCGGCCATTGTGCCGGACTCTGCCCACCGGCTCTCGGGCGAGTCTATTGTGTTCGTATTAAAGTTTTTAAGTGTCCCCGGCAGTTTGGGTCGGGTCCAGAAACTGGTTTGCGAATTTGCGGGCCGCGGCAGTGACTGTTATACGGAAGTTTTTGATACATTTAAATCAGCACGTAACGGAATCCGGTTGTAAATGTATCATATAGGTCCAGGGAAGATATATTCAGAATATTTTTTCGTTAAGTTTATTATACAACTTCCTGTAATTTTAATAATACTACGAAAATATTAATAAAACGCGCGTATTCTGTATACAGTAACACGTACATTTTCTAATAATTTTATCACTCAAGTACCTAATCATCCGCCGCCACTTTGCTTCGAGAAATATAACCCTAAAACACAAAGTAAACGCACCCGAAACAATTATTACCAATTTTCATCAAGCGTTTTTAAAATTTTCAATGATTACTTTGACCTTTCTCTTAAATCACTATCTAACGGTAAAAACCGCAGGAAAATCTGTAGTTTTGTAGTAGTTTTTAAGAAGCGGGCTGATACAGACAGTAGGAATGTGTAAGTGAGCGCCACCTGGCAGTACCTGGCACCTTGGATCGGCCCACGTTCGATACATAATATCAATGCAAGCTGCAATTTTATTAATTTCCTGTTTTGCATATCACCCCTTTTCGTATGGACCAACTGATCGTCGTGCAAACCAATTGCAACGGGAGCGCTCCCGGAACAGGAAACGAGATGTTTTTATGTTGTTGCAATTTGCAAATTGCAATTTTATAACTGCATTATAGATTATTGCAATTAACTTACCCGTTTCTTCTCTGTCGTAACGAACATTTTCAAAACTGTTGTACCTACATAGACACAGAACGTGACGTTCGTAACAGTACCACGAATAATAAATACCGATATTTAATAATTATTTTGAAATTATATTATAGACTTCATATTGGATATTATATAATCTACAGGTTCTTAATTTCTCGATGGCGAACACATTATTGATATTATTGCAGCCCAGGAGGTGATGATTGAAAGGTTTTTGTGCTGACTCTACGTGTGATGTAACTCGGTGACCATTTACGTCCGGCGCAACCTGGAAACAATCGGCGGATAGATTGTTAGATCGGTGATTCGTCGGCCAAGCCTTTCATCGCGATGCCAAACATCTATATTCCAGCAGTAGACTGTATTTTTGTAGATTATTGGCAACCCTATACCATAGTTCGTGGTGATCTTGTCTCTCCAGCAGAGTCCCAGTTCTTTTGTATGTTAATGGAGCATAGGAAGTTCTAGCACAAAGGCATTTGTCTGAATGTTTGTTAATTTTAATGGAATTTATGATACCTACGCGTCAAATATGGTTCATCATCATAGGTCGTGTCTCACTGGATTTAGGTCTTGAACGTGAGCGGGAAAGACGTTCAGTAGTATTCACAGTTCACCAGGATAGGCAGAATTCACACACTTTTGAGTACGCTGTAGAGAACCGGCAGATAAGCACATTTACTCACGAAGCAAAACGCGTCACCGAAGAAAGTGATTATTATTTTTTTGTGATAATACTATTAATAAACTACGATACTAAACATGATGAGGTTTGTAAGTATTAAGTAATTCGTCAATGAAAATTGAAATTTATATACACGTTAGAATACACGGTCTAGAGTACATAACGCCTTCTTATCCACGATTTAAATTTCATTCGAGCTAAACCCTGTCAGTCAAACTGCCATAGAAGGGATCAACGTGAAAGGTGTGCGATGCTTATGCAAATTTTTCTTCTAATACAAGTTTCCCAATTCAAACTGTATGCTCGTAACGTAAAGACCAGATTACCTTGCAAACGTTACGAATAAAAATAATATTTGCATTGAATTACGCCTCAAACAAATACGACCACTTTAATGTTTGATATAACGATGAAATTAGAAAATACTTTTCGTACCTTTACGACCTTCTACTGCACGTTCCTTTCTAATTTGCATGGAGTATTGTCAAGGGAACTTTTACTTTTTTAAATGCCCACAAAAGATTTTTTTTAATAAACAACATTGCGAATGCATGCAAAGTTAAAATAGAACATCTGCCGTACAAACCCTCCGCGATGGACGCCAAATTTGAATATTGCATCGATATCGTGTTGCGTTTTGTAAATAGTTATTAATAAACTAATTCAATTCAATCGAATATTCAGGTACTTGCCTTATTTCGTTACGTTCTCAATTTAATTGTAGATATTTTTTTCTATCAATCAAACATTTGTTATATTATATTGCCAGCGACATTGCAAACAACTTAATATGAGGTCCATCTGCGCGGATATCTTGGATATCTTCGGCTTATTTAAATTGAATTTTAGATAGTAACTGGACCAGACAATCAATTAATCGATCTACAATTTATTTTAATAAGAAAATATATATATAATTAACTACCAAATAACATAACATTTGCGTACCTTCAGTTCCAATATTAACTAGGTCGTTTTCAATTGGTAAATTCAAGTACCTAAGTCAAATAAACGATTCTATTATATACATCACATATAATTATAAGCAAAAACCTTACATTTTTACAAGGCTTAGGCTATTACGACTATTTTATTATTAAGACATTTTTTTAATAAGTACCTACACTTACTATTTCTTTAATTATTTTTATCTAATTATAGTTATTCTATCACAAAGTCACAGCATACGTAATAGATCGTAAGTACTTATAATATAGAAGTTTTTGAAGAAAATAAATTTTATACAATGTTCGTAATAAATTTGCCATAAAATTGCAAAGATGTTGATACTGATTACAAAACAAAATTGTCAAATCAGCACCCGCCGTATTCTCGTCAGTATGTATTTATTTATTTACAATCAAAAGCCATGAACTAGCGAAAACTGGATCAAACAATGGTAACAAACTTTTTGTATTTGCCAAATCCGTGCAAAATAAAGCACGCTCCTAAAAACCAGTAATTCTCGTCCAAACGCCAAAACTGGTCTGACCACGCGCCTCTTTTAAATTTGCAATTTTATTCAGTGCATTGAAAGGGGTAAAATTGTCTAAAGGCTGGCAATACTGGCTGGTCGTATAAAGGAGCATATTGTCCGGAATGACCTACGCTGTTAGCGAATTATTGAATTAGTTAATAATTACTACGGTTTGTCGTAAATTATTGAAAATATATGAAATGGTGGTTATTTATGGCTTCAAAGTTATGTTCGCTGTATTATTTATGACTGACACATATGTTTATAATGTAGTTAGAACTGTTCAAGTTGTCTTTCTGTTTTACTGATGTTTTGTAGTCAATATATATATATATATATATTTTAAACGTTAACACACTCACACCCCCGCATTAGGATTCCCTGTGTCGCGGGTGGCGTGGACATACACATATATGACATCACAAACACCCATGACCCGAGAACAAATATTTATCTATCACATAAATGTCTGCCCCGGCCGGGAATCGAACCCGGGACCCCTCGCTCGGCAGGCAGGTTCACTACCAACTATGGGCTATGGGGTCGACAAACATAAAGACATAGATACATAAAGACTTTTTCCTGATAACTAAGATTTCTTGTTTTTCATGTGGGATGGACATACACAAATCACCGTCACACAAACACTCACAATCCGCGAACAAACGCCTACTTATAAATGTCTGCCCCGGCCGGTAATCAAACCTGTAGGTTGGTAGTGATGTTGTAAAGTTTGAGGATAGGATCAGAGACATATTAGACTACCCTAGTGTCCTTGGGAGAACGTGAGGCTCTTTAAGAAAGTAAAAAAACCTGACATCAAGATAAATATAATACATGCAAGTAACCCAATGAAAATTAAATCGCGAATTTTTGCAAACGTAATGAAATTAGGTACTTATGTATCTCTATAATATTTTGTTTGTTTATAATTAATTCAATAAATGAAAAAAACATGGTTAATGCATAATTTTTATGTTAGACACTACTTGCCTAACATACAACTATAATTAATAATATACATTTCACATTTAAAATTAAGTTCACAGATAAAACATTTTTCGACTTATTTAAAATTTAACGAGATAATTCTTATCACTATTGAGTAGATAAAATTATTGATTTTCCTTGTAACCGTCGGAGTATTGAAGTCCTTATTAAACCGAGGGCCCTAAGACTAAATCTCATATAGGTAAGTACTGTTATGGAAAAGACAGAATAACATTAGACAGTTATTTCTGTGGTTCTAATTTTCACTACCTCCAGAACTAATTAGGTCGCCTCTTGAAAGTCAATAGATTTCGATACGGGACTAGCTAAGTTAAACCGACTTAAATCAGTTGAATTAAACGTAAATTTTATTAGAAAACTTAAATAAGTATGTATGCATATACATAATATTTATGTACAACATGAGTGTTATTATTATTAATCATTCAACACAAACTAACAAATTACTTTTTAAAGGCCCTTAACAAGCTTGGACGTTAACCTTTTAGCGTAACAATAATTAAAACTTGGTATTTCTCACAGATTAATTAAACTAAATTAGAAGTACCAGAATGTTTTTGGCGCCAAAACCGCAGTCCGCACCGACCGCCTCACACACTCGCCGCGTCGCCCCGCCCCACACACGGCGGCCAATCGCGCGACTCTAAACACCCTCGCGCAACGCATATCGATCTGACCGCTCAAACCGTTTACATTTCGACATATCACGCGCGAAACACTGAGAAACAATAACATGTGTAGAACTTGCAGTATAATTTATTCCTTATTTTCTAGACGATAAAGTTTATTTTGAATTGCTCACTAACATGTTGGTTACGACACGTTTTGTGTTGATTGGACTATAATTTAAGAGTATGGATGCAAATCCGTCCACGTTTCTTTGTACCTTGAAAATTGAATCAGTTAGATGTTGTTTTAAAATCCACTTGTATTAAAAATGTTACAATGTTTTGTAAAAATTAATACGACTAATCAGAAATAATTGATATAAATATTATTTCATAACAAAGTCAAGTTATTTGTTCAAGCTACGTGATAATAGCTTGAACAAATAACACAGTGGTCTCTACAACATGATATGACGTGCCCAACTATTACTTTTATCTGGACAAAGACATTTAAACACCCTGAATGAAGTTTATAGTACATATTTTATCTGCTGTAAATTTGGCAAGAAAGCAATACATAGCTACAACAGAAGTCGAATAGGATTACAATATACATTTTTACCCCTAACATTAAAATCTTTGGGAATAAAATCCAGTCTCCTATTCTGTTGTATCTATTGATAAAAACTACACTTATGTCAGTGCAGTAGTTTTCCAATGTCGCGTGGAGACAAATTATATTTTACTCGTATACTATGATAATACTTTTCAATTGAATTTTAAAACGGATATGTATCTAATAAGATTTAGATGGACCTTCAGAGTTAAATTTAAGATTTTATGATGTAAATTTTGATCAGATAATAAGTTGACAATGAATATTTTGGGTCAATTATTAATTTACTAATACCCACACCCATACTTTGTAACACTACGAATTTATTTCTCCTTAATTTCATTTAGGTTTAACGTCATCTATCGGACATACTGCAAACGAATTAAAACGAACTTTGCTGACAAGACACCACCGCGCGTTTTACCAACACACTGTCGATAAATTCAAACATGTACACTAAAATACTTTCACAAGTAATGATGGTGAATTAAATAAATAATTAGATATCATTAATAGGATATTATGTTTTGGTGTCATAACGTAAGACTGTTACAGTGTTGTATACCTAGCATTTGACAATAGACAAATAATTCACTACTCTCTTGATGATACTTGCAACGCCATCTATCCAAAGTTGACTAAACTGTAACAAAATTAACGTATGAACCAGACGTACGAAAGTGTAACAAAACAAATTACGGTATTTTAACACCGTTCTATTTTTGTCATGTAACTAATACATTTCCAGTATTAAAATTAAAACATTTAGCTGTCCTAACATAAACTGACGACAAACACAAAAAAAAGAAATTTTATGTGAAATTATAAATTTATTGCTGTATTAAAGGAAATACCAACTTACTCCATTACATTACAATAATTAACTTGTGTAACTTACATATATTACTACCTAAGTTGAAAATAATAATTATTAGTAATAATACTTAGTACTCATAATGACTGGGTTATTATATAACACAATAAATACAATGACATCACAAACATTGCCAACATAAATAAAATTAAATAAAAAATATATTTTTGGTTAAATCACAACAACAAATTTTAATTTGTATCATTTACAAAATCTGCATTGTTGTACTACATCACTGTTATTATGCACACAAGTATTAAGTATTAATTTATTATATTAAAATATATCACCACATAGGGTCAATATGTATGTTTTTCCACCTTACATGAGGTTCATGCATTCTAAAATATACATGTTTCTTTTTGTAACTTTCAACACAAATCTGCAGCCACCTTCAAAGACGAATGAGACCTTAGGCTTTACAAGTTCATAACACATAGCTCCCTTTTGGTACTTATATAACAAATTCTGAAGTTTATGGGTTTTGTCTACAAAACTGTAACTACTGCCAAGGTCATATTTAAATTTATAGGTGGAACTAAAAATTTACCAAGCAATCTTTATAACTAAATAAATGTTTTGAAATTCAATTGAGTCACACAAAGATTTAGGTGGAATTGTGGTAACTCGCACAAAAGTGATCACAAAAAGCCTAACCAATGATAAACATACAGTTGTCAATATATAGTGTTAGGAATTGGTATAAGTTAATAAGTTTTTTCACTTGAATTCTACAGTAACAAAAAACAGAGAACTGATATGAATCACCGCGATGACATCTACCACTTATAAGTGCAAATGGTAGAATAAATTCTGTAACTTAATGAAGTATGGAATCTAATGAGTTAACCAATCAATAATAAAATAAATTTAAATGTATCAGTTATTACACTGACACTTTCTCATTTCTAATGACATCTTTAACTGGTTCATTCAAAACTAGCGGAATATCTCCTCCAGTATTGTTCGGAACCCAACCTGCGGCATCTTCATCCATTTTTCTCTTTTCTTCTTTGACTCTTTCATACTCGTCTATTTCTATCTGATACTTGGGTGTCGTTATTCCAAAGAAGTTTGCTAACGATTCCCCAGCATGGTCAACTGCATTTAAAACACTGGAACCAGATTTCCAAGCATAATACGAGAACCACGGTCCCCAATTCAAGGTTTTCTGAAAAGAGTAAATTTTAGTTATGTACAATTCACTGATTCATCATGAAAACTTTAAAAAATATTCATATTGTTTCGGCCAGACAACATTTTGTCACGTTACACAACGGGTACATTACAATACAACTTGTAACATCGTAACAAAGCACGTAAAAAACATGTTACCGGATCAACATTTTCTTCTGCTGTACGAGCGATTTCCGGGGCATCGACATCGTCTTCCTCTAACTCTGCTTCGACGCCGTCACTGAAGTGTATCACCCTGATTGGTTTGTCGACAGTCACTTGAACTTCAGAATTTGGTGTTCTTTTTCTATTATCCATTATGTATTGAATAATATTATTCAATAAATCGATATGTAAAAATTGTAATATAGAGCGATATTTATGTAAATTATGAATTCATCATGTTTTGACGTTTGAATCGTCATAAACAATATAAATAAACGTGATGTCTTGTTTTATAATTTTTTTGTATATGAAGTGACGTAAGTGCACTAGTGCGCTCAGCCCAAGACAAAGCGAGTAAAGGAAAATAAGAAGTCCGAAATGCAGGGTTGGAGATAATAAACGAAGGCAGAAATATTGAACACAAAGCTACAACACAACTCTATAGTAAAACAGCTTGTCAAGTAAGATGTTATACTATTAATCAGAAATAATCATAGTACCTTCCAATAAAGCACGCTAGTGTGCATATTACAGAGGTATAAATCAGAAGCGAGTAAACGACACTCTATGATCGCTACCAGTGCTTTTTTATTCGAGATTTCAAGAATACATATATTAAGGCCTGCCTTCATAAGTACTGCCAAAAAATTGAGCATGCATTTTAGCATTTCCTGTCGAGGCGCGCATGAACAATTTTATTATATGAGACTTAATCGGAAATGTATCCCCAACGGTGGAAAACAAGAATGATGGTTAATGTCTCTAATATGAGGAATATTTTTAAAAATATAATAAAAAAAATACTGGGTTCATTGTGTAATTAAACTGAGATTATAATAAACATTCATTCAATCAAGCTGCCTAGAGTGAAAGATATTTACTTATTTACGATACAGTGATCCAACGGTACAAGGATAGGGTACCTATAATTCCCATTAGATACTAAATGTGGTACTAAGTCTGGGTCCACTTTTTTTGCACTCTATATTTAAAGGTTTAATTTAAGTTAAAATTTTAAACTTTATTATGCAGTATTTAATACAATAAAATTAATTTTTTACTCTCCTTTTTATAGTTCTACCTATATGGTGTTGGCACGTCACGTCACGCTCGCACTGCCATCCAAAACACTTTTGTATATAAAGGCATTAATTTAAAATCAATATTTCAATACGAACTGTTACTACTCTAGTCTATGGTGTTAATGTTTATTGATCGGATACCAGCTGAGATTATAAAATTCTATGTTTTCCAGTTTTCAGAAGATATCAATTAATTCATTTATTTTCAAAATTCATTGCTTTGAATGTGTAACTATAACGCAAAGAGTTATAATATAACAATATAGATGTAATAACCATTGCCTGCCGACAACATTTGACCACCTTACACAATGGATGGGTTTTGCAGAGGATGTCTGAATAAATTCGACGATCCGCTTGAATTACTGCAGTACAATGAAGAAAGACGAAGATTATTTGTATATTCTACAGGCTTACAGGTAATAAAGATGATAATTTGCTTATTTAGCATCGGTATGAAGACAATATAAGCTTTAAATCTCGCCTCATATTTTATGGTTGTCTCAGAACTTATTTAATTTAAGCACATAGTTATTAACTTACGGGAACTATGTATTAATCGATATGTATTTGATTGTAGTTTTCATCACTTATTTTTATTGCAACAGGTGAAAAGAAATGATGTCTTCACATTCCAATTATGTAAAGAGTGCTACTACAGCATGAAAACATCATGTAGATTTAAAAAAATGTGTAGGACTTCAGATAAAAAAATCAAAAACTATCTAACACTCAAGGATGATAATGACGGCATAGATTTCAGTACCTTCCTGAAAAGGAATGCACAGTCTTCAATGTTCAGGTAAAATACACTGTTGGGTTACTGGAGATGTTCATATTTTTATAAAGTACAAATAGTTATGACATTTAAAAAAATTCATTCATACATTCATTTTCATGATAAAACTTAGATGATCACGGGGTTTAGCCTCTGTGGGCTTAATTTAGTGCATTACTATAATGCTTTCTCTAAAACTGGTGTTGTAAGCCAACAGTGCTTATAAGTAAGTCTGCTCACCTCCAAAGTACAAAAATTATTTAGAATTACAATTCAATGACTGACAAATAAAATTTAATATTACTACTATGTTTGGTGGTGTAATTTTAATTTGATACCTTCGAACTGATCTAATCGTGTTGATGAGAGGATAATGGAATTCTTCTGTGGCTTTTGAAATCATAGAATATTTATTGTTATACGTATTCTGATTCTAATAGGTTAATTTTAACTATGCCTTTTTATATTATTTATTTTACTGCACAAATGATGCATTGGTGTTCTACTCAATTTAGTCAGTTGTTGTAAAAATACAAGGAATACAAACAAAAGTATAACAATTTTTATTATCATGTTAATAAAGTTTATTTACATCAATGTTAGGTTTAGAAACAAATTATGTTGAGTGTACTGAGAGTAATAACAAGATGTAATTCACTTTTCAGATTGCCTATACTTAGTGGATCCAGTACCCCAGCTAACCAAAACACTAAAGATGATGATAATGGTATACTTTAATAGATACTATGCTATTGTTTATTTAATATATCCTACCACCCTATAATATAACTATATTGACACTACTATTTTGTCAACATCAGCACCTTAATATTATCAAATGTGACATGACATGGATGTTGCATAGTGTGGATTGTAGACTTCTGTAGTTGTTAAGACAACATGAATTTTATTGCTAAATGATAACTGCTGACAAAAGAGATACACAATAGGCGAACCAAGGTCCTCTTCTTGATGACCGGTGTGACTCTGATCCCTTTTAAAAATTTGAAGTTTGAATTCAGTTAATGTTACATAATAATTGTTTTTGTTAATAAATAAATAAAATAAATGTTACATAATAATTTACACTTTGAAAACATAATATTAACAGTATCAGCTGATACTTTCTAGAGAGTTATAGTAGTAGAAAATGGCTTATTTTTAAACAGAAATGTGTGAATCTTTCAGAATCAACATGTACAAGTATACAGAACTTTATGACTGACATATTAAGAGCTGATGAGATAGAAGACTCTGAAGCCAGGATTATCAGGGAAGTGATAGAGGAAGAAGCAGATGTATTAGAGGAATCTTTGGACTCTCATTGGCTTGAAGATGACGCTAATGATGAATTTCGACTTGATCTTAGGTAATCATTGTAATCCTGACCATAGGTTTAGATTTTTGATATAAGTTAATGATATGCATCAATATTCTGTAAGATTTATGTTGTCAAATCCTGGATTGACTTATTGAATTATAAGTTACAAACTGGCAGTGTAATAAGTATATATCATAGCTACATGTTTCATGTTATCTATTACAGTTTGAGCAGATTTTCAACTCCAAGGTCCACAAACCATGAGCGCACGACCAGTCCTGACTGCAGGGATATTACATCTGCTGATATAACGTCAGGAGAAGACTATGACAAAATTCCAATAAATGTTTCCCTAAAGAAATTGTCAGATCCTGTAGATAATTTTTATATACCAAGCAATGTACTTGACACAGATGTTCAAAATGATACAAAGAAAATGAGGTGTGTGATAGATAAAAACCTAGAAAAAGCATTAAAAGATGAAAACAATCAGGAGTTTTCTCTGCAAGAACTATTGGCATCACCAGGTAGTTTTTGAATAGACATGTGTTATGCACTATATTTATTACTTAATATTGATTAACTTGTTTAAGATTATTAAATTTGTGATTTTGTTTATTTCAGTATTTCCATCCAAATCTGGAGCATCAACACCTACAATAAAACAGATTATTTTTGGAGATGAAATAAAGAATAGTAAAAAATCGAAATCTCTCAAATTTGAACCAGATTTAGATTTACTAATTGGAAAATTAGATAAGGGAGCGAAGTCTCATGAGCAATTGCAAAGGACGAAGTCAGAAGTCGGGACAGGAAAAGTACCAGAAGGAAAAAAGGAATTGGGAATGAAAAACAACATGAAATTGGAAAAAGAAAACATAGATTTTGGAAAGATCACAGAAGGAAAAAAAATTGACTTATTACAATTCAGTGCAGGGAAGGTGTTACAAGAAAAGTTAGATTTATGCAAGGGAAAGTTGAATGAAGAAAAGAAACTGTTTAAAGAAAAATTGGGAAAGTTTTATGAAGACAACTTTAATTTAGAATGTTTTGATATTGAAAACGTAAGAGAACCACAACCTAATTTAGACAATTTAAATGTTAGTAATGAACACGATGATAAATTGGATTTAAATATAGATATGTTGCTTGAGGATAATAACCGAAATTTGAATCCCGGTAATGGCGACAATGGAGAAGATTTACAAATTGAATTGTTCAGAGAGCCGGTTGGAGAATTTATTGAAGATGATAGCGACGATGATATATTAGAGGAATTTCTTAATGCAGAAAAAGAAAAATTAGCTAGTGTCGAGATGAAAAAGAAAGCTGTTACCAATTTGGTGAATGCTGCACAAATAGATGATGCAGAGTTAACAAAATTGCTACAAGAGGCTTATGATCAAGATATAGAAATCATGAAAGGCAATAAATTAATAAACAGTCCCCATCAGGGTGTTAAATTAGCCAGGAAAATAATTTCACCGCCAGAAAACAAATATTGCATAACAAACTTCTACTGCAAAATGTGCGACATGAAATTCGAAACCTTAAAGGCTTTGAAGATTCACTTTACGAAAAGCCATCGTTATAAGATTAAAACACCAAAGAAACCTTGGAAAGTGAAAGTAAAGATGTGTGACCTCTGTGGTAAAACATTTACGAATACCAAATCTCTTGTGCGCCATTTGGAGAATCATGATGTAAGTATCAAGACTTATGTAACATTCTGTTTGTTCTACGTATACCAGAATGTACTTATCACTACCCTCAATTGTCGAAACCTGGAGCACACTCACAACGCAGCTGCATCGAATGGTGGAATAGTTATTGGCTAACCCAAGTAATAGAAGTTGTTGACAAAATTGGAATCATTTTTAAAGCATTTGCCAAAGCACAGAACCACTCAAAATTGTTTGCGTACATTCACCTGTGAACTGTACTTGATGTTGCTAAAATAAATATGTAATAATAATAATGTAATAGAAAATTTGATAAGCGGAAGTTAAGTTTGTGCTATCACTGACCAGTCAGGTATGGTAGGTACTGACCTATTAACTCCTGCATTCCAATATAGTTATTTAGAAATAAGATATTATATCTCAATTCTCGGGAACAATAATATATTAATGGCGTATTTGAATATGACTGTAGTTAACTTAGTGTTAAGGATGTCATTCACACATCTATGAGACATAATTACTATTTAACATGAAGTAAACAGTATGTCCAATTGTTGATGAATGCAACTTCATCTGTCGCACGCACGCACGCACGCACACGCACACGCACACTCACACGCACGAACGCACACGCATATACACACACGCAGGCCCGCGCGTGCGTGCACCTCGAACTTTCTTTACCGAATAGCATTATCTTTTTGAATAGTTAGTCATTTGGTGTGTTTCAACCAATATCATAGCGTTAAAACATTTTTAGTGGAATACCCGTTAATTCATTTTTATCGATAATAAATAATTATCGATATTTCGACTCAGTTGTATGGAACATGGTCGCGGTGAGATTTAAACTGTGACTCTTGTGCCGTTGTCCCTGGGTCTACGATCGATGTAATTTATTGTATTTTGGTGTTTGTTAAGTTTTAACTTAATTTTGGCATAAATTAAATATGCAGGGTTATACAGTGGATTTCGATACTAAATTGGTCGGCTGTACATGCCATGATTTTATTAGCTTTCAAATAAATATGTTTAAGATATTTGATTTTCAATGCTTATTACGTAAACTGCACGTGTAATAAAATTTTAACTGATCGCTTTTTACACACGAAGGATGAAAGAGGAAAAGAATTATTAGGGATCTGTGCGTTTGTTCGCGCTTATCTCAGAAACGGCTTACCCGATTTCGTTATAGTTTTCACTAATGTATTGCGGTGAACATCACTTAATAATTAAAGGTCGTTTCATTGCTATCCGTCCATAAATAAAAAAGTTATAAGTTAATATACTTTTAATTCACAGAACGAGAAAAACTCAATTCTAAAATGCACATGCTATTTCTAAACGTAAGGCGTAATTTTTCTGAAGTGAAACAAGGGTTATTAGTTACATATATAATTATTTTAGGTAATGGCTCAAAAATTAATATTTCATTATTATTGGTTATGAATGAAAGAAAATAGTGATAATTACAATTATAATACACACAACTTGAAACATTACATATAAGATAAGATTGACAGAGTTACGACTGGAATACATAATTGGATGACAAATTTTGTATGTAATGCCACCGTTTATTATCAGACTTTCTTTGGCCCTCCCGCAATGACTGCCACCGTTTATTCCAGAAACCCACGGAGTATTCATGTGAAAAATGTACGCTCACTTTCAAAAGTGAGCACTGTCTTAACAACCACAAGAGAACCCATATGAAGACGGGACCGGTGAAACCAGGGGACAAACTGAACGACGTGGGTTTGGTTCGTATTTTAATAATTGCAACCGCTTATTATTAGATGAATTGTTTGCGTCTATTATTAACCGCTTCCATTGCAGTCGGCAACGCGTCGGTGACACCTTTGGTACTTTACAGTTATGTTTACTGATACCTTTCCAGGATAAAGTAAAAATGAGGCGAATAGTGTATTTGTATCAAATATATTGCTACTAACTCAATTTTTTATAGATATTGTATTATGATATTTTAATAAATTATTTCGATGAACAGACAAATAAAGCCCTAAACATCTTTTACAAGAATAATGAAATCTGAATGTCATGTCTTAACATCAAAATTATTAAAAAGTAGAATTGATCTACTATTTACATGAAACTCACGCATAGGATCCGTTTTACAATGTATGTCTGCCTATTTATCACCATTTTTTTTTAATAATTAAACCCCGAAACGGTCGGATGTAATATCTTCACATCCACCCCCGCACCCTTCTCACTACTCGAGTATTATCACAAGACACGACTATTATTGTTATGACGAAGTTCGCTGGTCCAGTTTGAAAAATATGTTCCCATGAAAATAACTACTCATACTTACAGTATTTTTTACCGTGGTACATTTTGTATTTTATATATACGAGTGCACTATCAGAACCCGACCGATTCCAAACCTCAAACGACCTTCAAATTTGGATGGTACCGTGTTTGCAGAAGTACGTCTGTAAGGTCTGCGGCGCGACCAGCTCGTCCTCGTCCAACCACGTGACGCACGAGCGCCGCCACTCCCGGAGCTACACGCTGCACTGCGAGGACTGCGGCAGGGGGTTCTACAGGAGGAGCGAGCTGATTACACATAGGAGGTACCGCCTGTACTTTGGGCGTGTGTTCGTGTTACACTTCGGTTTTTATTTGTTTATTTGTAATAAAGGGAAGACGAGACATTTAGTGTCGACAATTAAGAGTAGGTAGGTAGGTATATACAAGTTAAAGGAGATCAAAAACTGTGAAGTAAATGTTGTTTTGATCACAGATTAATATGGGTTAGGTGCTGGAGAAGTATTTTCATAAAACTTAATTGAGTTGAAAGGAGTCGATTTAAAGTACGATGCTTATTGATGTTTTAAATTGGTTGATTGATGTTTTAGGGAGGGAGTCGTGACACCGACGGACTCCGGCACGTTACTACAAAACTTAATTGGGTTTTGTATTTTATCACTCTAGAAATACTTGATAATAAAATCGTAGGACTTAACCTCCACATATCAAATATTTATATTTTTATGATACATATTAATAATATCAAATTAATCCGTATTACAGACAACATACAGGAGAAAAACCCTTTGATTGTATTTACTGTGATCAAAGCTTTTCCCGGCGCGATACACTGAACAGGCATTTGAAGCTCCATACAGGTAATTTTTTGTTTTAATTGTAAAAGTGACCTCTTAAATAATTTTTCCTAAGTACAATTTCTTGAAATGTAACAATTTTCCGTTGTAAACAATTGCTTTGGCTACATACCGTCCATATTTGCTTAAACATGTGTTAACTGAACTTTAAGAGCTACTTGCTGATGAATTCTTAAAAATAATTTAGTTTATTAAAGATATTATCCATAATATTACACTTATAGTGTCCGTTTGTCGACAACAATGCAGTTTTTATACGCGGTAACTTGTCCCACGTTGTTAATAAGTGATTATGGCTTGGAGTCTCTTAAAGTATGTAAATAATTAAAACATAACATCGTAGTCTATTCAAAACTGGTATGGTATAAGTATGGTATGGTATAAGGGATTTATGACAACATTGCACATATACCTAAAATAGTATCACTACAGTATAATAATATAGTAAATAAAATAGAAGAGTGACTTAAATTTGTCATAATAAATTATCCTATATTCCTAGCTCACTATTTCTAACTTCATCATAGCAGCTCTTCATCATTACAACACATAATTGTCTCATTTCTGGGCTCTGGGTCCACCCACAATGACTGGTTAAGGCCATTGTCTGGCACGCTGGTTACACGCCGGTTGGCAGTGTTCACCTTCGAGAACATCATGCGGAACTGTCAGATGTGCAGGTTTCCTCGCGATGCTTCCTTCACCGAAGCAAGCGATCGTCAATATGTAATGCGCTCAGAATTTTACAAAATAGAGGTGCCTGCCAGATTCCATTTTGTCCCCGGAGTGTCCCCGGAGACCGACGTTAAAAACAGCTGGTTATCTATTCATAGCAAATATCTTTAACTTGTTCTGTCGGCGGCCTGCCACCGATGACCAACAATGATATTATGACTAATAATGACTTTCTGTTGCAGACGAGAAAATATATTCATGTCAGTATTGCCATAAAAAATTCACAAAGAGCTATGATGTTAAAATTCATCAAGCGAAAAACAAGAACTGCCTGCAGCTCCGGGGTAATTGAGGATACAGCTAACATAAAAGTGTGGTGTCGTCGCACTCGGAAACATATCAGTACTGTTGCCGGGCGTTCCTTATTTCTAAACACTTACATAGCTACGTAGTTTATTCATTTGTGTAGTTATTTATATGCTAGAATGGCATATTTCATAACTAGAGTTGGCTTTAATGCGTTCACAATATACATTGTAGTGCAATCCTGGCGATATTGATAATTACATTTTTCAACAATAGATGGCGATACCGACGTAGTTCAAGAAAAACTATATGTGCTCTTGTATTCACACGATGGTAGTTTACTTCATAGATGTGTGCGGACGTTACGCAATGTAAATTAGTGTACGTAGCGCTCGCTTGTGTCGGTTTAAGTCGGTGATTTCCAACCTGTGGTACGCGGGGTGTCAAGAGGGTACGTGAAAATTGTATTGGTAATGGCAGAAATACTGAGATGTTAACAGTTAACTCATATAAACGTTATTATGATGTATTATGTCTACAACATACAGTTTTAAATGAACCTTACTACTAATAACTTACTACAGTGTTTTAGAAGTACTTATATTTTTAGGAGTAGGTATGGATGGAGATATCAGGGGAGGGGTACTCATAAATGATAAATAAGATACGGGAATAGGTACTGGTGCAGAGCAACAGGTACGAGGTACGGGAACGAAAAAAGTGGGGGGGCACTGGATGATGATGTAAGTGACGGACTGAGTCGGCGATTGTGACTTTTATTTATTTTTGTGATGGTTTCTGTGCTTTTAAGGGCACGATAATTATCTATAAGTAGCTGTCGTTGAGCTATGTCAAAGGTCTTTGATTGACAAAAAAATCTTGCAATACTTCGATTTGAAAATAACCTGTTCAGAGAAGGTGGACTGAAAGAAGAGTATATTCCAGGCCTCCTAGCTACGATCGCCATCCGTACATTTTAGTAGGCTGTCAATAAGCTGAAGCCATAGCACATGGATGAGGATGGATGTTTCATAAATGTTTATGGGTACCCTAGGACCTGGTTTTACTTCGGATCGTTAGTGATAGGGATTCTGTACAAAAAATACTCTCGTGATTTTAAATTTATATCATCGTGAACATTATAATATTTCAAATGTTACAAATAGGTACTCACTTTTTGTGACGGAATAAAATACAGAAATCGTAAAGTACTCGTGGCAATTTAAAAAAAGTACTTACATAAAAGTTTGCTTGTGAGTTGATACATACCCACATCCCTAGATACATACATTTTCTTGTTATCGTGTTGTGTAAAAAAATTGTAATTTGTCCTCTAATATTTTTGCGTAGAAATTTTATTCAAAGTTAATTTATGCATTTCATTGAAAAGTTAAGCAGCGCAACGGAATTTCGATATATTGTCCCACGTTGGACGCCAACTTTATATAATATATTAACTAATCATAGACAATCATTATCATCGTTCATCATAAATCATTAAATGTTGCCAGCCGAAATGGCATTGTAGTAAGATTCTGTTATGCCTCGCTTCAGTTCAAACTAGGAAATATATTTGTAAATATGATACGATTTAAATATTTAAGAATAATTTTATACCTAGTTGTGCGATTCTATGTGATCGACTAGATTTTAGTTTTGAACTGTCAAAGAAAAAAAAAGATTCCATGTATGTTCATATCAATGTGTACATTAAATAAAAATATCACTTGAAAATCATACCAGTAAATGTTTTGAAACTTTATGGACATTCACATTCAGTATTAGTTCAATAGACTTAATGAAATTTGGCGATTTATTGTTTTGCGCAGACGAAAAAAATTGTGATTAATTTTATTGACGAACGTGGATTACTTCGGCTGCTCGTGAAATGCCACAGTCGGTCCGCGGAGACTTTAATTCATATCCACGGTAGCAGTCCCACTCGTAGATCGCAGGTCGATTTCGCTTCGGAGGGAGTTCAGAGTTTTCGATTCTCAGGCGTTTCGGGAATACTTAAATATCTATGTTTGGAAAAAACCCCTAGTTATAAATTTTACATTCTTCAAGTGAACAATGAATCCAATCATTGTAAAAGATTTCGTCTAAAAATTATTGTTACACATAAAACGCAATACTGAAATTTGGTGTAATCATATTAAAAAATACTTAAAAATAAAATTTTAATTTTGTAGTCGCGTCCGTACTTTAAAGTAGTATTGATTGAGCAGCTTAAGTAAATAAAACATTATTTAAAATAGATCTACGTAACCTAGTGATAGCCTACTGAGTGATTTTTCGAATGCCCCTTCTATTTTAAAAGAGCCGTGTAAACACTGGACTTATATTCCCAGTTATCATCAGCTGAATGTCGTACCAACGAGAACATGCTGAATACTGCTCGTACTATTAAAGTTATGATATAGCTATTACTCGAATAATCAGTATATGTAGTTTTCGTGTCGTATATGCTTTAAGCCTTCTCAGGGACGTCGGTTAATTGACTCTTCAAACTTGTAGCACTTCAACTAGCTGGCTCACCATTAACTAAACTTAAAACTGGTTAGTCTCTGAGATGGCCATATCTGTGCGTATTGTTACTCTGTAGTATGACGTAGTTGGTAGACTCTTTAAGGTGATTCTTTCGATATACATAGCTTACGATCAAATTGTTTCAAATTACTATATTTTACACCACACTGATCGAAATGCGATTCATGTCTATAATAAACATATATTTATTAAATGACAATCGTCAGTGCATTGATTATGTTTAGTTTATAAACAACAAACAATATAATTATCCGTCTCCAGGGATAATCACAAGAGTTATAATGTTACATTTTACAACTGTAACGAAGGAATCATCTTAGAGTTTTATAAAGTTAATGTGAAAAGTACCTACTATTAATTATAGTCATATTTAATTCTAAGTAATTACAAACACCTACAATTAGTATTCACCTTTTTTTTCGTCATATCAAAAGTGATGATTGAAATTTTGTTTATTAGCCTATAATGGCCTAGTTGTTTTAGTCGTAGAGCTATTGTAGATAGAGCAGGGAAGCCAGGCTCTAACTGTCTTTCGGTTAAAAAGAGAGAGAAGATTATGGTACCTTTTCTCTCTTCTCGCGCATGTGCAATTAGCGAAAAAAGTGAGTTAATTGTTGTAATTGAATTTCTGCGGTTGAAAATGTGTTAATAAATTGACAAAAACTTGTGTAATTTCTAAATTATTTTAATATTTGAAAAACAAGCTGTTCTTTAATACGCATGCGTTAATACAGAGAAACAGATAGGGTACCGCAATCTTATTTCTCTTTCTAACGTCGGCGTTTCCGGTTACAGGCAACCGTATGTCTGCCCTACTCTATGTTTTTTGTCCCTTAGTAAAAGGTCCATTGTTTTTTTGTGGATGTTGATAGATGTCTGTGCAAATTTACTGATAATTTTGAATTCGACGTTTTTTTTATAAATTGTTAATTATTATTATGGATTGAAAACTGTGAACAATAAAAGCAAGGAAGTAATTATATTAATATTTATTGAAATCCCAGCAATCCTTTTTACACTGCAGTTGTTAAGCAACACGACAACGGTTAGGTGTAAGTACTATAGTATAATTTTTTTCTCCGTACAGTTGGGGTCATAATAGATAAGCCGGCTAGGGCGGTGAGCTTGTTGCGCGGGCGCAACGCCATTATAGTTAAAAACTAATGAGTCATCGATGGCAGGTGCATATTACCATTATTATCTTTTTTGCTGTTCAATTTAAACTTAGATATACGTATTTATATTTATTTTTAATATAACTTGTTACATTCTAAAGTTTTGTACTTATAGTTTAAATAATACATACATACCCAATTAATAATTTATTTTAAATCTATTCTTTCTTATTTTAATAAATACGTTGTTTTATCTATTTTTCTTTATTTTTTATCACAATCCCACATAATGACAAACCTAAATACACTATCAATAACGCTTATCGACAACAATAATGCGCATCACTATGCCCGCCCATAAGATCCCTTAGTGGGAGAGAGAGCAAAATACTCGCTTCACCGCTCCGACGCAAACTGAACGTAGGAAAAATTATACTATAGCTGTCTTGTAAGTAAGGCCCGGAGAGAAACATTTGACGGAGTGAGCCTTACAAACTTCGTAGCATTAGTACCTAGACCGTTTCTTGTAGCAATCATAATAAAATATTTGCCTATATTAATTTTTATTATCAAAAAGAAATGGTATGTCCGTGTGGTTCCGGATTAAGAATGTGACCT
>PDGT01000003.1:1574631-1585607 GCA_003671415.1 Megathymus violae | reverse complement strand
ATCCCACGGGTGTCGTAAGAGGCGACTAAAGGGAACTAGCCTAGTGTATGTCACCAGCACTTTGGGCAACTCGCGCGGTGGCGATTAAACCACCACAACAGCATTCCCAAGGAGGGTTGGTGTCAGGCAGGCGGCCGACCGTAAAATCTAAGCTAAAACCCTAGCAGCATGAATAGAGAAGTATGGAAGAAAAATACATGCTGCGCCGACCACAAATAAAATTGGGATAAGGGCAGGAGGATCATGGTGATCAAAAAGAAATGGTAAGTAAATACTCATTTACTACTTCTATGTATTTCCGTAACATATTTTTATCCAAAAATAGCTTAATTCGGTCTAAAAACTACCTTTATTATTACACAATTTGCCGTTCAAAACGCTGGAAGGGGTATTGAATTAACTCGAATTAATCAAATGAACGGCTTAGCAGCCTTGGTTCAAAAACAAATCGAATATGTATAGAATTTAAGACCGATTTAGTTTGCTCTCAGTCCAAAACCGGTTATCGACAAAACCTCTTGAAGGGGTTTTGATGTACCTACTCGAATTAATTCAAACAAAGGGCTTAGCCGTATGAGCGGTTAATGTTTGAAAGGCTTATCGGTAAGTAATGTTTTCTCAAAACCAGTGCTAAAATACCCACTTAAAACCCGTTCAAGGGTAAGCGGTTCCAGGCCCTGCTTCTAAGCAGTGTAAGTCCAAGGACTTCGTCGAGGATTTCATTTCATAAGGGCTCTAAACGTTACAAAACAATTTAATAAATAATTATACTTCGGGTCACTACCCAATTTTTACATACGCATTTGAGTAAATTGTACGCAGTTTTAGTGTACGAGAACAATAGAAGTACAAGAATTGTTCTCCAATAGTCTACGAAAAAACTGGTAATTGTTAAAAAGCTAAAGTAATGTAACACCTCTATGTCGGTTTTGTTTTAAATGACGCTGTGCTCGGTACTACCCAGTTTAATACACCGCTGATCGTGCATATGTGTAGGTGTTCCTACATGATTACTTTCAATTTTGGTTGCCATGCAACTGTCACCTACCTACTGCTATAGTTAAGTGTGGTCTGGTGACCAAGTCACGCGAGAGGTCTCATGTTTGTAACAAATAAAAATCGCTTTAAGTCTCATATAAAATATGAATATCCTCATCTGACGTATTTTGCAAACTTCGCCAGCCAACTTTATAGCGATTGTCTCTTTGAAGGTACCTTTTCTGTTTTAAAAATTGATGCCCAACAAAAAACACCAGATTCTCTTATTGCACTTTATTACATTGTCTTCTATACAAAAATTTTACAAGAATCAATAACACAGTAACTAATATTAGTGCCTCATTAAACAGTAAATCACAGACACCATAATTATCCTAAAATGTGTTACACAATCCCAAAAGTTCAATATGATATTTGGGAACACTACTACTAGGTTACTAGTAGATTTATAAAATATATCATTGTAATGCAATAATACTCAATTATTATTGTAAATTAATTTTACAAAACTTTATTGTATTTTTTTTCTCATTTATCAAGAATCCTACAAAATAATTTGGCAAGTAACACAGTACTTTTTTGTACCTTTGGTAAAGAAAGGGCATAATTGTCAAGATTAGCAAAAATATGTTAAGTATGGCAAAATGGTTTAGAAATACGTTTTAATTGAAGGAGCAGAGACACCGCCTAAATTAAGTCAAAAACGCTGGAAGGAGGTAGTGGCTATGTCTTTATGCTGCCTTCCTTAAAATGCCCTTAAATGTGTTTTGATGTTTCGACCGACAGAGACACTATAAAATACAGTTAATTTTTAAATCCTTCAGCTAGAACAATGGTCGAAACATGGATATGAAATAATTTTAGGAATATGAGACATACCAATACAAGCCAATACCAATTGTTAGTAAAATATAAACGCCATCACCTTAAACGTGTTGTACATGGAGTTTGCCAATTCCCAAACTAGCAGAAAGATATTCCTCAATTAGGTATATAAATCTTCAAAACCAGTTTCAAAGCTTTATGAAATTTTTTATATAATATCCGTTTTATATTTAATTATACACAAAAAAAGTTGATTACAGTTTAAAGACGTATTAGTTATACAAAGAGGAAGAACTGTATTGTGTTAATTTTATCTTTTTTTAAGGTTGTTTTGTAATGTGTATTTTCAAAACCTTGATGGAGATTTATCGATACAATTTCTAAACATCACTTAATTCATAAGAAAATACAAGAGTTATGTAAAAATTATGTTATTTTTATTCCAAAATTAAGTTTTAAGGTTTCCAGTTTTAGCCCTTGTAAGGTAGACGCTTAAAATAATTAAGTGTGCAGTTTATTTTATACAAATGACAAATATTTTGAAGCAATATTAGCACAACAAGACAACGTTGAAGAAAAATTTTACCTTCAAATAATTCTTGTGTAAAATTACAAAAACTTCAATAATGCCCTCGTTCCACCGAAGGTGCAATATGTCAAAATCAATTATCATTACACATGTAAATCATAATTTAACAATATTTGTGATACAACTACTTTTGGTATTATAATCAAACTTAATAGTATTAACAAAGCAACGCGATCCTCACACCTTGTTATTTGAATATAGAACGATTGTTGTTAACTGTTAACAATACCTTTTGACATTTTTCGAAAGACAGTAGGAATGCAAAGTCAATATTTTTTTAATCATAAACTTTTATACATTTGGCTCAATCCCGAAAACTAATTAAACTTAACTTAATTTTAGATTTCATCTCGCTATTTTTAAAACACTTCCAATCGAATATCAAGCTTAGCATTTCATAATAAGAATAACCAACATATTATTATACATTTAAAAGTGGCCCAGCCAGTGGGACGTCCTGTAATAAATCATGATTTTATTGTAATTGTTATATGTGAACATGGTAATGAACACACAAAGGTATATAATGTAAAAAAAATATAAAAAAAAATCTTAATTTTTTGAGTAGTAGGTGGATACAGTGACCACTTAACTGCCCTAATGGACGGTTTAATTGGGGAAAATTTATGCACTTGATCCCACATAGGTAACAAAATTAAATAATTCATTCAATGCTTTTTCTATACAATTTCTACATACAATTATATTATATAGGAATATTTCTATGCTACCCATTTACATATGAATATATAATACTATGATTATCTCAAAGCCTATGTCTGTATCAAAAGTTGGTAGGTAAAATAAAGTCATCAAGTTTTTATATCCTTTTGAGTTCATCCCTTTTCATCTCTTTAGAAAAAAAATTAAATCTTTTTTTTATGAACCCTATGTTGTTAGTTGTTTACCTTCTGACACCCCCTATAAATTTCAATATTTTTATTTATTACCTTTTTATGTTATTATGTATTTAAACATAGGCTTAAATGGTGTCTGACTTCATAAATATCTTGGCAACATTATGCAAAGTAATCAAACAACTTGGTTGAATGTAGGTTCATTTATATGTTCCAAATTATTTTATTGTAAAGCTTTGCATCGCGTAATGCTAATCTATATACCATACACACAATATCGGTTGTATCCAATTAATGGATAAGTTTTTTTAGGCGGCCATTATATGCACCATCAGCTCCATGTATCGGGAGGGAGCAGACCCAAATTTTCATCTCACTACCGCAACACAATGCACTCAACACCAAAATTATGCAAATTATGTAGGCACGGTAATCCAATAACATATAAATAGTCACAATCAAAACAATTCAGTACCTCATTCTCCTCTTTTTGGCAACTGACTTCTTGTTTTTTTTGTTAGCTAATAATTGGCTATCTAAGGTACCTATGTATAATGCAGAGATTAGTGGTTGCAATGGAGTTGACAAGCATCACTACTTTTATTGTCCATTCAATACATAAAAGTGGGATATTCTTGTGATATAACAATATGCATTTTAACTATAATTAGGTAATCACGGTTTTTGTTATTTTTATCGATATTACGGCGGCGGGGTGAAACTCTTGAGACTCTTGTCACTGAAGACAGATGGGCCTAAAATTTCTTACATACATTTCACGATACACGACATCTTCATACACTGTACTTGATACTGTTTTCATCTGACACAAACTAACCCAGTGGACTCCATGCTTGGGCTAATTTAAACCCAGAATCAGTACTACAATTTTTGGATGTTGGTGAGTAACCCTTACAATTGAAATGTATAATGTCCGTGATAATATAAGTTTAAAATCATACGACAATATTGCTTACCAGTTATTCCTGTTTACCGTTTATCATATTAACTCACACACACTACAGCACCTTCAATAGTTTCACAATCACACATAGTCTTCAACTATCAGTCTATGCCAGCTTAGTTAAAACTAAGACTTTTGGCTCTTTGGTCGATTGTTAGGCATATTGCTCACTAGGCAATTTTCTGCAAGTTGAACCCGCATTGAAGAGTTCTCCTTGCGCAACTCTGCTAGTTCTTGGTTGAGCCTTAATATTTCTAGCACGAGTTTGTCATTATCCACTTCCAGTTTCTCCAACCTGAAAGAAATATATTATCCATTGGTGCTTTCATGTAGGAAATCTTAATAACATTTGATAACAATTTAACATTATTGGATAAATTTGTTTATTCCAAAGTTGCCATTGTGTAAATATCAATCTACTAATTCAGAAACTAAATCAATGCTCATAAGGTATTTTATTACAAATGTAGATTTCTGTATTCTATGCTATACAAAGTAATGTAAAACGTATTTAAATTCTGCCTTTTATGATAATGAAAATGATGGATAAAGGCACCCAAATGGAATTAAGCAAAGTCAAAATTCAATCTTAATCAAAGTCAACAGTTTCTTTTGAACCATGTGTTTTCTGAATAGCCACCAAGTCATTTGATATGTAGTTCCTAAAAACAATAAATTATTACGACAGTGAATGGTGATACCAGAACACCTGAGAAATATGTTTTACCCCTCTAAGATGATTAAGAATTTTGTGAGTTACCAAAGCATCATCTGCTTCTGTGATTACGGAGGCTCTTGGCTTAACTGTGATTGTCAGCAAATATAGAAACATCTCCTTAGGTGTTACTACTACAAGGGATGCAATTATTGACATTACCTTTTCTGCTTCTCTGTAAGTTCAGTAATATAGTCGCATGCTTTAGCTAGGATACCACCCTTACTAGCAGTGTCAGGGAGCCCTGAGTGGGGTACCAAAGCAGCCAATTTGGTTATCCAACTGTTTATTTTATCCCGACGTCTTCTCTCCACCTCATTGTGAGTGGCCCTTCTCTTATCATCTCTCTGAAAAATTGGTATGTAACATAATATAAAATTATTCAGTTATTATTAATTGTCAAACAATACTATTAACTGTATACAGCTATGTATTAATTACTAACCGTGGCAACAAATGAAAAAAACTGTCAGTAAATGCATTTCATTTTGTTCTCATTTAAACATTATCTTGTTAGGATTTTTAGTAACACTTAGCACATCTTCGAACTAGAAAATTTTTATTATAACTATAATTACCTTTTTGGCAGTGATAGCCTTAGCTTGTAAAGGTTGTCGTCTCACAACTTTCTTCTGTGTGGTGCCACTACTGTACATCTCAACAGGATTGCTGATGACGTAAAACTCTCCACTGGGAAGAACTGAAACATAAATTGAAACATTAACATGATTATATACTAATATTCAAGCATTATGTCATTGCCTATTTCTGGTATTATGTGGATTTCATGAAATACATTGAGTGTCTTGGACTAATCACTTGGATGAGTATATTTTTGATTACATTTTACTAATCATGTCTCTGCTATAGTCAAAAACTGCATTTTGATAATCATGAAATGAAAAATACACTATAATTAGCAAAATATCAAAGTAAAAATTATTTTTGTGGAAATATTGATAACTTTATTTATTATATTACATAAAAAAACACTAAAGAGTGAAAAGATAAATGTATCCTAAATTAAACTCCAAAAATAATCACTTACATGTTGGCCAGCAACCTACCGAGATATCATTGGTGTTGTGGATGTGTATGGGTGGCACTGATTACTTGCCATCATGTGGTCCATGTACTCATATATTTGCTATTATAACATAAAACAAACTTACCATGACTTGGAGAATGTTCTGACATGTTGTTCGTAGATTCTTCACCAGTCATTTGTACCAGTTTGTATGTCACTCCTCCAGCTGCTTACAATCAGAATGAGTGAGATAAATAGATGTACTTTGTTCATCATCAACTATAGTAGTTATGGAGGCTTATAGTATAATACTATACCTTTCCAGATAATAAATTGTTGAAGGAAATGAGTACATTACAAAAATATTAATGAGAATATGGTAAATATTCTACAAATTACAAAAGCTAACAATAATCAGTAATTTGTATTGTATTTTAACTATTTATTTTACCACAGCTAATTATCATGGATGAATATTAGTGACCACAAAGTAAGACTTTATTACTTGAGTTTGATCAGTTGTATTTACTAATGAGGCTTTGCATTGCCTATAAGCAATTATATATATGTTTGTTAGTAATACAAAATAACCAAAAGTCATTCAAGACCAGGTGGTACCTTGAAAATATATACCATATTAAAATCTTACATATCCTTATTTTGATTAATTAATTGAAACAATAGTTATTGGAGATAAAAAAACTTACACAAGTCCCTAAAGTTATAAGTGAGGTCTTCTTCGTTTGAGTCCAAGATTGACTGGGACACTAATTGAGGTCTGTCACATTCAGCTCTCCCTGGAATTAAGCGTAATTCAATTTATCCTTATGTCTAATTCAATAACCGGCACTATAGGATTATCAACAACACGAACATAATTAAATTTTAGCTACAATTGTAAACAAATACATGGGATATTCGATATGTACGAGTAATCTGTGGGATTTTAAATGTATATATAAATTAATTATCACACTTCTCACCGAAAGATTCTTCTTCTACCATGCCCAGCAGTTCGCTGTCAGCACTGTAAAATAATACGATGTCAAAGATGTAAATTTTTCTAAGAAAAAATCATTACCTAAACTGCAAAACTAATATTGACCTTCGACGCCACTTAACAATTATGTAATACGTAAAACTCTGAATCTTGTAAGATACACAATGAAAATAATTTACCTATTATCAAGTGAATTTTCATGGATGTCTATGTCAATTTCTACTTTGGCCATTGCGCGTAATTATTTTTGAATTTCACACAACTTGATCACGGGGACAAAATAAAGAGGTCATGTGATGACACCATAGACTATTTTGCACAGATAATATTATAGTTTTCTAATCTATTCTACATTTGTCATGGATCTATTGTGACAATCTACTACTGTAGATTAGCAATGTTATTATTTCTAAGGTTAACATATACTTAATGCAATAAAATACAGATAATCTTGTGACTCAATTCATTTAACTTGGTATTTCGTGATTATTAGTTTTGATGAACAGTTTGCTTGGGGTGAGTTGAATGAATCATTTGACCACAGTGGAACACTTTAGTTCAGTAGTTCAGCAAATCTTTCCGCAAAACCGCACAGCATTCGTATGTTGATTGAAATACAGTAAACAATAATTACAATATACTTAGTACGATCATGTATAGAAAAATATTTTGTTTATTGGGGATCTCTTAAAGTGAACAATGTAAAAGAGGGTAAGAAAATTTACCTATTTCCTGTAAATATATGTTTGACCACTTATTACACTTGTACTATTTTAAATTAATATAACACGGATTTAAGATGTTGGTCGCCCATATGTTTCTGAAGTTTTCAGTCTGTTCATGGGCCTAATGACTGATCAAATTATTTTTAAACTATATGAATAATTTTTAAGGGGGGTCGACCCCCCTACATACGTTCGTGGGTACGTATTCGAATACGTACTTATAATTTTTTGTAATTGAAATATAGGTAGATTTTGTTATGGGATGGAAGTCAATTCTTTTTTAATGAATTGTCTAACCAGATATCACACCAAAACCGCTGAACAGATTTGGATGATACTTGATATTTAAATAATATTATCTAAATATTGCATAAAGTTTATATCTGGATTACGTGAACATGGCCATGTCTCAGAATTATGTTTTAAACTCAAGTGGCTTTCTATCCGCCTTCGTCGGAATACTTTTTACTCTCTACTATGTACTATTCAGTCCAATATCACTGCTGTATTTAAAGGGGCGGTTTAAATTACACATCATTTACAACTTCAACAGACTGAAAATTTGATTCTTAGACCACTATTTAGCCTATATATTTATATTTATGTGGAAATTAATTTTTGGATCGACTTCAAGAAAATACAACACTTTAATTGTATATGTTCTTTATTTTCCGTATTTTAACAAATATTATAGCAATTTTAACTCGTTACTCTTTACATTCGTCTTTTGTTATTGTTTTCCTCTCTGTCCTATTCTCCTCTCTCATTCATCCTCTCACTCAGTCATTGATCTATTCCATTTCACCCTCCTATCACGTCTGTCATGCAAAGTTCCATTCCAACATTTTTATCTAATCTATCTCTTCTCATATATATAAAATTCTCCTGTCACAGTTTAGTTACCATACTTCTCCGAAACGGCTTTATCGATTTTGATGAAATTTTATATGTATATTCAGTAGATCTGAGAATAGGTTGTTATTTATTCTTTATACTCCAAAGTGATAAGGGTAGTCCACCCCAATTTTTTTTTAATTTATTTGGGAATTTTTTTTTTCTTTTTATAATGTGGCATTAAAAATACACACAACCCTAAATTTTCACCCTTCTACAATCAATCCCTATTGTTTAATAACGATATTAGTAATTTACTAATTTTCAACCCAAGTCGATACCTAACTGATTAATTATTACTTGATCAGTTATCCCCGCCAGGCGTCTACCGGTGTCATTTCTAACCCAGTAAACAGCACGGATTAGGGATGAGATCTCTTTTCTCACTACTTACAGTTTTCGGCCATTATTATTATTGTTTGTGTATCAATCGCAATAGTGATGTTTACAATTATCATTTTACTATTTCCGTGTTATTTTCAAATAAATTTATCATTAATTCACATCATACCATGTTTTTCACACGGACAATTATACGTGGCATGCTCTAGAGTGGGCAAAACATCCAGTTTGTTTGTTTTAGCTAAAGCTAAGCTAGCTGTGTTATGGGATTGATATGATGTAAAACAGCGTTTGCCGGGTCAGCTAGTATAGATAGGTCAGATAGTATAGTGTTTAATATTCCTTATTCAATGCCAATAATATATTTATGAATTAAAATGTTTCTTTTTTGAATACTCGAACGTTTGCATCTCTGCCTATTATTTTTTTACGTTTGTATCATCTACCCTAAAGTTTTAAAAGTTTATCTGGAAAAAATCGCTAACACAGCGTTAAGACCACTTACTGGGTTCATAATGACTTATACTGTTCTGTATTATTATCATTCAGTGTACACTTTAAGGTATAATGCATTGCATTGTATTGTATCTAGAATACCCGGGAAATAATAATAGGGAATAGGAAATAAAAGTTAATATGCATATTCTGTTAAAAGGGTAATAAGAAACGAAGCTTTGTTTGCGTTTCACGTTTATAGGAAAGTCCATATATTATGAGGCACATAACTTCTTCATAACTTATTAAATGCCTGATAAGAATGAGTAACATTTTTTTCTGGGTGCGGGTTCTATTTGAAAACGTAATTGAGGCGTACGTTTCTTTGTAATCGTAACAAAGGCGTAAATTGATCGTTAAAGTAATTAAGGCATCTTAAGATTTTTGTGAATGTAACTAAAGATTAAGATATTTGTTAACGTGACAAAGGCATAAGATATGTGTAAACGTGAGAAAGGCGTAAATTTTTGGAAACGAAGTGAATGAGGACGGGGCACTACTACACATTTGCATTTTCTTAAGAATTTTTTTTTATTTATTTACTCCTGTCCATTTATATTTTTTACATAGTTCAGATCGGTTGACTGAGTATTTAAAATTTTGTTGGGACGGTGCAACCAGCTGATAGAAATTGCCAACGTGACAGAAGTTGCTTTAAATGAACCATGCATCTGTGTCAGGCAGGTGTTAACGCCAGCGACATTTGCAAAAGAAGGCTCTAAGTTCACTAGAGTAGCAATTCATCTGTATTCGATTCCACTAGACTAGACTAGTAGACTAGTTCGTTTCGTTGTTAACATCCCTCCATCCGTTGAATAGTTTGTTCGTGTCACGACAACGGTCCGATTGTTATGTAGGCGTCTTCAAATTAAAGAGCTTAGGCTGGTATGGCGTACAACATTTTACATCTCTCTAAATAAAAAATAGAATTATTGGCGTGAGGATTGCAGGGGTTAATAACAGTTATGCACTTTTCACCTATGCATAAATTATTGTTAGAGCGTTACAATTTGTTATTCCGGAACTTATAAGGCTGACCAACGTGTAATTTCGTTCGGTCCTTTGACCACGATTAACATTAGATTTAATCAAATCTAATGGCATCTTATTTTCTAATTATTTGATAGCAGTGATTAGTTGTTATAATTAAGTTTGCGTTAGCAACATTAGATATTTGTAGAATCGTAAAAATGTGCGCGGGCAAGGTTGATTGATTTCACCGTAAATCATTGGCTGCTTGATTGTTATCCTTCAAACACGCTATAGAAATATCTCGATCCAACCTTTCCTGGTGCTATTCGTTCCATGAGTAATCTCCAGGAAATTACTCGGCAGAGGTGTAACATTCCACAAAGGAAGGCTGAGATCTTTTGATAAGGAACTCTTTTAAGGAATGAAATGCGAAAAGTACGACGTATAAAAACACTCCCATCGAGCTACCGTAGTGCGAACACATAATATTTCAGCTACTGATTGTAGCTTATGTTACCTACGATATGGTCAATGATGTCACTGTCAGAAGAATATTTTAAAACTTGAATACG
>PDGT01000003.1:1497319-1574613 GCA_003671415.1 Megathymus violae | reverse complement strand
TAGCAAAAGCCTGATTTTTTGAAGTTCCTTTAAGAGTAGGTACTACACAAATTTGTTATATCACTGATTATTATCATCCGGCTGTTAATTAAGGTGTTATTGTTAATAGATATATTTTTTTTTATGACGACACCGTAGCCCAGTTGGTAGTGACCCTGCCTGCCGAGCGTGGGGTCCCGGGTTCGATTCCCGGCCGGGGCAGATATTTATGTGACAGATAAATGTTTGTTCTCGGGTCATGGGTGTTTGTGATGTGATAATTGTGTATGTCCAAGCCACCCGCAACACAGGGAATCCTAGTGCGGGGGTGTGAGTGTGTAAACGTTATTTTATTTTTATTTTATTTTTAAATATACCTTATTTATTATACTAATAATGAAATTGTGACGGAACCAAGCTTAGCCGTATTGGGGCAGCTTAGAATACATACAATACTCTTAATACACCTCCCCCAATCCCATGCTGGCAGAACAGGGTGTCGTAAGAGGCGACAGAAGCCAGCCTGCTTGGTGGTAGGGCTTCCTGTATGGATTATATTATCAGTATTATTATTCAGTCATTAATATTATCTTTCCGTAAAGTCTGCCTGGGTAGCTACCACCCTCCTGCTTGAGTCAGCCGCCAAACGACTCGTGTTCCGGCTGGTGGCTTGAGAGCCAGTACTTACTTTCTCTATTCTATTTCTCGACTGACAACGCATTAGTGATACCTTTGGTCTTGCTGATGTCCATGGGCGACGGTGACCACTTACCATCAGGTGGCTCGTCTGCTCGTTTGTCGGCTATTAACATAAAAAAAAACCGAATATTTTTTGGAATATTTGTCTGTCTGACCATGTATCATATTAAAACTACTGACCAGATTTTGATGATACTATTAACATGATTTATGTCAATCTTAGTTAAAATTGAGTTTATCTTGCAATCCATTGTTAGGACACGCAGTTTTTGAATTTATCAAACCAATAAACCACTGATAAATGTACATCAGAAACCAGATATTAACGAATTTTATCTAACTCTAGCCACTAACAATCCAATCTTCGACCACGCCTGAGTTGCTTAATTCGATCAGACACCCACGATTGACATGCCTTCGAGTTTTAGCGTTTTGTTATAATTATGATCACTTAAACAATATTTGTTCGCTTCTACAACAATATAAATACATTTTTAATAGCGTATAACGAGGGTTTGTACACAAACTGTCGGTTGCTTGACGAGCGGTGAATTCTCAAACTTTTAAGTGGCTATTTGAAGTTACGTTCGGATGAAGTGGCGTAACCTTTAAAAGTGATTCTTACGACCTCCAAGTTAGAGTGTTTTTCTGTTAACTTTCAGGTAAAATTAGATGACATTTATTTACTAGATATTTCATTCTGTTGAACTCTTAGTTAATTCTACCATAAAATAACTTGTTTCCAAGAACTTTGTGGTTTCTGCTTAGAGGCTGTTGGGACTAGGTAAAATGCAGTTTTATTATAGATCTCAAGGACAGCATCTACAGTACGATTGTGTTTTAATAGTTTTTTGTGGGTTTTACAGGCCATTGTCCCACTCAGTATTGTGTACGTTAACACTAGATATATTTCAAATATATATCTGTTAGTTCCAGAGGAATAAAAAACTAAAACCTACAAACAGTGCAAGTTTCCTGTTTTTTGACACATAATATTTATAGCTATTTAAAAAATGATAATATTGATATATCAGTTAAATGTTAAGAAAGGTACCAAAACAGTTTGTCCATCCTGTTATCATCCAAAGAAGTGATAAATCTCGTTATGTTTTTATAACATGTTGACATAATTACATTTTGAAAGTGATTTTTTAGCAAGGCAGTCCTGTGAATGTGAACTAAGTGATACATCTCCCTGAAGCGAGAATAAATCGCAGACAAGTTGTACCTACTTGTGATTGATGATAACTTTTTACTGACGATCTAGTCCATCTTCGTTCGTTCATTATTATTTCATGTTTAATATTCAAATGCTCATTTACATCCACAATATTTGAGTGTTGTTTACTAACCTAAATATTATTTCTTTGCCTAAATAAAACAACGACGAGTCCTCGAAATCATTCGATGGCACCAGTGGAATAATTTTGAATATTTGTTTAAGCTACGCAATTCAATACTCGTCGTATTGTCGTTGGACTTTCGGGGGACGGGCGGCCATTTTAGATTATGATCCACAATATATGTCTTAATTAGTCTGTGGACGTGGGTGTGGGTAACTAGTGGCAACTGCGGTCTACTTGCTAGGCGGAACGTTAGCTAATATTTAATTTGTAAGATATAATCATATGTAAAGTGATAATTTAAGCAGCTATTAAAGTTTTATTTATGACATAATAATGACATGTTTCTAATGGATACAGACCATAGTTCTTAGACGACTGATTACTTTTGATTTGAAAGCTCTATTTAGTTTAGAACCGTTAACAAGGGAATCATATAAAGCATTACGGTTTATCGTTGATCATGTCACCAAGCACTTACATGCGCTAGATAATCTTGGACAGCCTACTGATAAATGGGATGCTTTAATTATTTTTGTTGTATCAGCCAAGTTAGACATCAACACGGGTGGAAGGTGGGAAGAGTATAAGAGTAAACTCAAAGATTTACCTTCCTTAGATGAATTTTATTCTTTTTTACGTAACCGTGCTGACGTACTTGAAACTACATTATGTAATCGTAGCGAAAAGGATTGTAGATATAAATCTAAACACTTAAGACCTACCAATCAAACTTTATTTGTCTCCGTTGATAAAAAACAAAATCAACAACTGTGTCTTATTTGTAATGAATCACACCAAATTTATAAATGTCCTAAATTTAGTGACATGACTGTTGAAGCCAGGCAAGGTGAAGTGTCCAAACTTCATTTATGCACCAATTGTTTGCGCAGGGGTCATATTTCCTCTAAATGTCATTTAAAGGGTCTATATCGTATATGCCGTAAGAAGCATAACACTCTTACATAGGGAAATAATCGCAGACAACGACCAATCAAGGAATTCTTTGTTCTTGTCAATGGTGTCTACAGGTCAAGTATTACTATGTACTGCTTTGGTAACGATTATACATAATAATAATGCCTATACCGCTCGGGCACTTCTAGACACTGGGAGCCAGTCCTCATTAATGACTAATAAATTTAAATCAAAGATAGGGTTGTCGAATAGTGCATCCGAGTCTATTAATATTTATGGAATTAATGGTGGTTCATGTAACATTGTTGAGAGTTGCCATCTTATTGTAAAGTCCCGCTACACTTCATTTAATATTAAAACTAAGTTTTTCATTATTCCTAAAATTGCTGGTTATTTACCTAATGCTGAAGTAAATGTTTTTGATCTCAATTTACCAAATAATATTGAATTAGCTGATCCCCATTTTTATAATCCATCAGAAATTGATATTCTTTTAGGATCAGATATTTGTTTTGAACTGATCACATCTGACATAATCAGATTAGGTCCTCATAAACCAGTTTTGCAAAGTTCTAAGTTAGGTTGGTTGGTTGCTGGACCTCTTGGAAAGTCTCAGCAAATACCAAAAGTCCACTGCCATTTTACCCAAGAAATAAGAGACTCTCTTGAAAAATTTTGGCTTATTGAAGATTTACCGCGTGCAAAAAGTTATTCACTAGAAGAACAACAATGTGAATCATATTTTACAGAAACTATTTCTCGCTTACCTAATGGACGGTTTTCGGTTTCAATACCACTAAAGGCTAGTCCCGAGGAAACACTGTGTGATACTTTTCATGTAGCCAAACGGTGTCTTATTAATTTGGAAAAGAGATTCGATAAGTCTCCTGCCCTTAAGGAAGGTTATAAAGCCTTTCTAAAAGAATATTCTGAGCTAGGACATCTCACAAAAATTGAACGACCAAGATTTGGTTATTATATGCCACATCATGCGGTCTTAAAAGAAAAGAGCGAAACCACTGAGCTCAGAGTTGTTTTTAATGCGTCTTTTAAAACTTCAACCGGGAATTCATTAAATGACATTCAGATGGTTGGCCCAGTAGTACAAAGTGATTTAATATCAATCTTACTTAGATTCCGACAGCATAAGTTTGTATTAGTTGCAGACATAGAGAAAATGTATCGCCAAATTGAAATTTCTCATCCACAGCGTCACCTACAATTAATATTATGGCGTGACAATGAAAAATTGCCTGTGGAAGTTTTACAACTGAATACAGTGACATATGGCATGGCGTCTGCACCCTTCCTGAGTACTCGATGTCTGCTACAGTTAGCGCTAGAAAGTCCTGATCAGATGGTGGGTGATGTCATACGGAATGACTTTTATATAGATGACGTCACGACAGGAAGTGACACTATACTGGGTCTAAAACATATTCTGGATGGGTTAGTTAAAACTTTGAATTCTGCGTGTATGCCATTGCGAAAGTTTAGAACCAATTGCCCTCAGTTATTTAATAATAATAACGATACTTTAAAATCTTTTGACGTATTTAAAGAGTCTGCAGTACTTGGTCTAAATTACTCGCCTAAGTGTGATTCATTACAATTTTCCGCAAACATAACACCTACACCTCTGATTACTAAGCGAACGGTAATTTCAACAACATGTAAAATATTTGATCCCTTAGGTTTGTTATCTCCATGTATTGTTATTGCAAAAATGTTACTCCAAAGATTATGGGGAGCTAAATTGGATTGGGATGAACCGGTGCCCGAAGATTTCTGTAAGGAATGGTTAAAGCTTCTTAAGGAATTTTCAATCTTATTCGAAATCAAGGTAGCGAGACATGTACTCTGCGAGGATTCCGTTAATATCGAGTTGCATTGCTTTGTTGACGCATCCCAGCGAGCCTATGCAGCTTGTATTTATTTGCGATCTAAGGGTGTTGATGGACAAGTCATGGTCAAATTATTATGTGCAAAGGCTAGAGTTGCACCAATTAAACCAATCACTATACCAAGGCTGGAATTGTGTGGGGCCTTACTAGGTGCACGTTTATCTGCAAAAGTATTAGAGTCCTTACGGTGCAATATTTCAAATAAATTTATTTGGTCCGATTCCACTGTGGTCCTCGGGTGGATAAAGACACAAACCAAAGATTTGAAGTCGTTTGTTTGCAACCGAGTCCACGAAATTAATGAGCTATCTTTTGGGTTTTCTTTTAATCATATACCTACTGACCAGAACCCCGCTGATTTGGCCTCTAGAGGCATTAACCCAAGGCAATTAAAAACTTCACTTCTCTGGTGGGAAGGACCTTCATTTCTCAAATTAGAATCACATCAGTGGCCTAAACAGACATATATACAAACACGTACAGACTTACCTGAATTGAGAATACCTGTAAATTCCCTTAACTGTTTTGAAATAAATTGTGAGAATAAATTAATCCAGTTCAATAAATATTCTAATTTCAATAAATTAAAACGAATTTTTGCTTATGTCTTACGTTTTATTAATAATTGTAAAAATAATAATAATACATTGTCTGGTGCGTTAGACGTCGATGATTTAAATAATTCATTAATCATTTTAGTAAGATCTTGTCAGTCTGAAACATTTAGTATGGAAATCAATTTAATTAGAAAAATTTAAAACTGCACCATAAATCTAAGTTGTTACCCCTTTCACCATTCTTGGACTCGTACGGTATATTGAGAGTAGGTGGTAGAATCAAGAACTGCAATTTTAATTATGATAAAAAACATCCAATAATTTTAGACGCAAAACATCACTTGACAAAATTAATAATTAATCATGAACACTTATGTTTGTTTCACGCAGGGCCACAACTGCTTTTGGCTTCAATTCGGGAACAGTTCTGGCCGATGGGCGGTAGGTGGCTGGCACGCAATACGGTAAAACAGTGTATCATATGTACAAGACTGCGTGGCGAATCCCTCCAGCCTATAATGGGTAACTTACCGGGTGCTCGAAATACTCCATCTAATCCTTTCGACACGTGTGGTGTTGACATGGCTGGTCCTTTTATGATTGGTAGTCGCAAAGGGAAGGGAAATCGCATATCCAAGGCTTATCTATGCATATTTGTCTGTCTAACCTCTAAAGCAGTGCACCTTGAGGTAGTGAGCGATTTAAGTACCGAATCATTTATCCTATCATTAAGAAGATTTGTATCTCGACGAGGCAAGCCTGCAGTTATATACTGCGATAACGGCACAAATTTTAAAGGTGCAAACAATGAACTAAGTAGGTTACTCAGGTCTAGTCGTAGAGATGTATCTGAATTTGCTAGTAATGAGGGAATAAAATTCACGTTTAGCCCTGCATATTCTCCTCATTTCGGAGGAATTTGGGAAGCTGCGGTTAAATCCGCCAAGAACCATTTAAAACGAGTCGCGGGTAACGCTTCCCTTACATTTGAGGAGCTGACAACGTTGTTTTCACAAATTGAAGCTATTTTAAACTCCCGTCCACTCACACCTTTGACATCAGACCCTAATGATCCTTCTCCTCTCACACCAGGTCACTTTCTCATTGGGCGGCCTTTGACGTCGGTACCTTCGCAACCAATAAACACTAAGCGTCCCAACAGATATGAGTACATCGAGCAGCTCAGACATGCATTTTCAGACAGCAACGATGGCGTCAGGAATATATAGCAGAGCTGCTGCAGCGTACAAAGTGGCGTCGCAAATCAGAAAGAGAGCTTCATATTGGAGATCTAGTCATACTGAAAGAAGACAATTTGCCTCCGCTTCACTGGCGTCTAGCACGTGTCAGTCAGCTCTATCCTGGACTAGACGGAGTCACCCGGGTCGCTGATGTGACAACAAATAGAGGAACATTGAGAAGAGCTATAAATAAAATTGTTCCTCTTCCAACGGCAGATGGCGCAGGAGAGATTGAAGCTTCATGAAATGAAAGCAATTCTTTCAACGCGGGGAGAAATGTACAAGCCTACGTCATGAGCGGGACGCGGGGAGAAGGAGCCAGCCGAGGCGATCGGCGCTCGCGCGGCACTCCGGCATCGATAACCCATACGGACTAGGCGTGTAATGATTTTAATTGCAATTAAACCAGCAGTATTTTATCGTATATTGTATATTAGTAGAGGAATATAAGTAATTTAATAACGTTGGAGTTTATAAAAATCCTATTTCCAACAATATTCATGTACGTGAAATAAGTAAATAAAAGAAAAATAAAGGACTGAGCTGCAATTTTTGTAACTATAAACACGAATTTTACAAAAAAGTACATACATAAGTACGAAAGTTTTCATTCGTACTTAGATTTACATAGATAATGTTAATTTTTCGAAAATAAATTATGTCCTGCGTTACTTTAAGTCCTATAACACTGTTTTATGATCTGTAATGCTAAATGTAGATCTATAGCACGAACTTTAAACTATTCTCGATTATTTATTGACCGGCTTCCCGTCGATGATGTTTATCACATTAAGGACAGACATTTATCGCACTGGAAGCCATTCATCAGAAAGTTGATCTCTGTATTGTTATCGGCTTTGCCGCGTCGCTTCTCGCTTATTCATAAAAATGAGAAAGTAAGCCCTACAAGAAAAATTTCTCCTGAAAACTGGTATTTGTTGTGGTAATAGGTGATAGAAGTTCACCGTATAGTCTGCAGCTTCCGAAGTTATATCGTGAATTATGCAGGGTACTCCGTCCATTAATTTTGTTTATTGCGTGCCCTTTTAGCTCAAAGGTCACAACTGACGGTGATGCAAAAAACACTTTGTGATAATAAGGCAACCTCTTTACATTACGTAGACCTTCGTTTCGTATCCGACTGGTCGTCTGACCGCCTTGCTAGACCTAAGATAAAGATTTCTACATTCTATCTATCGATTCATCCATCCATTAACCTTTGGGAGCGTATTGCTGAACATAGGCTTCCCCTAATTGACGCCATTCGTCGATGTCGTAAGAAACAGACTGGCCGGTAACGATTTTAATTATTTGTGTTATTAGCAGTCAAATGAGAAGATTGACCGCCTCGTGGTCACCATTACCCACGCACATCCGATACTGCACGGTTGACTCTACAAGTAGGATGGAAACTAGCCGGGGGGTAAAAATCTCTACTGCAGAAATAAATTAGGTGGTACAGAGCCTAGTAACGTACAACGCGAAGAGTCGTACGTCATAGCTTCGACCGTTGTTCAGCAGGGGAAATAGGCTTGGACTCAATGATGAGTGAAGCAAGTAACTTACACTCCGAATTATCATTTAAAAATAATGCCTAACAAAGACGATACTATAGTTCTATTATTAGCATAGCATTGGTATTGATTATCTGCAAAACTTAACGGACCTCCCAAGCTACGTTGTTACTAAAAACTAGTAATTGTGTGATCTGCCCCTTATTGAAAATTGAACATATTTTCCTTTTTTTTTGCAAACGACATCACACTGAATAATTCAGGCAGGGACATCAAGGCTACTCTATTTATTTGGCGATGCTGCCGCGCCGCCTGTCCACTTTCCACAAATAAATGGTATAAAAATGTTCTCGCAAAAACCTGCGGCAGATATAATTTTTTTATCTATTAGAACGTTTCTCTCTTGAGTAATGAAAATAATAATATGATTTAGTTTTGAGTATGTTAGTATATTGTATTTTTTATGTTTTTAAAGATGGTTAAATTCTTCTTTGCTGTTTTTGGGAGAATATGTTGCAAAAGTAACGTAATGAAGTAATTGTAAATCAATATAAAATAATCCCATATTTTAACGTAAAATATATCTTTAGATAAAGGATGAATTAGTTATTTAGGCTCTATAGTAACTATTGGTCTTAGTAAGTAGTAAATATTTTAAAGTGACATGAAATAGGAATTATTTTTTTGAAGATTTTTTTAATCACTAAGTCTATAAGACTTCTACTAAATTGGAATAAAAAGTGAAAATAATTTTCAATATTATTATTATCTACTACATACTTATATGTTTGAAATCGACGCCGGTATATAGTTCATATAGAAAAGGTCTTATGTTGCTTCAAAAAGTTTAAAGAAATCAAAGTTGAATTAACAATAATAAAAAGTACTTTCCAGTGAGTCCCCAGGCACACAGAATCATAAATTACCGTAATTACCATCTCTCGGCTTCAACGTGGGTATCGGCTGCCGGCTACATTTGTAAGTCCAGTGAGAGACAAAAATTAACTTGAACCTTTATAGTATCTTATGTTATTAGCTGACCATGGCTTACACTTATACGCTTATATTATTATAAATGCCTGATGACTTTAATTGGTTGAAAAATATCGAAGAAAATTTTGTTCTTACGAACAATTCTTCAGTTATTCTAACTACCTACAATTGTTTACGAAGAGTTTTCGTTGCTTCAGAAAGTATCGCATTTTAAATGTAAATTGGAAGCGGTATTGCGTACTGCGATACTTAAATGGTTGTATTTCGAGTCATTTGATTTTATATCTGACCAAATTTCTTTATTATATGGATTTTTTATCTACTATAAGTAAATGTTCGACTACCCTCCCCCTTGATGGTTGTGGCGATGTAGGCTTACGTGATAAATCGTTTTGAATTTCTTTAAGAACATAATTACAGTGCAGCCGTTTAAATGTTTTTAGTTGTAAGGATAAAATCTCTTGAAGACTCTAGAATTTTTCTTACAGACCCTGTACGAGGATTCGAAAGTTTTTTAAAGTTTGCATTTGAACCGAAAGCTGTGGAAACTTGAAAATGTTTACGAAGGTTAAGGTTCGTTCAAAAATGGATCTCATGCACGCGAAATTGGAGTTACGTTCGAATTTTGCACACACATTTAACTTTTTAAAGTTTTTTTGTGTATCAAAAATCAATGACTACCTATTTCATTGATGGAAAATATTGTGAGAAAAGGCGTTAGTACTCATCAATATTTTTAAATGTGTATAAAGTATGCCAATCATATTTCTATAATTCGTATTGTAAGAGTATATCCAAGTGCAACCGAGCTCAGCAGTGGGACAATAATGGATTATATCGACGATAATATGACGATGATAAAAGAAGTACCGTAACCAGGTCAAATAAGAGACTTAAAAACAATACAAAATTCTATAACCATCGTGCTAAATATTTCTGGATTGCATTGTATCTCTGTCCAATGTATTGCTTCGAATACGAGGATACTGCGTAGTGGTAAATGGTACAAAAAATATTACAATTGAATCTTTCCATCTCTTTGTTGTAAGGCTTTTGTCAACAACAAAAACGTTGTTCTTTTCAGATGAAAAGTCATAATATGTTACGTGAATGAATGACGGCTGGCGAAGAATAATACCGAGTATATTACTGTGTAATACTGAATTTTAGCTATATTGGAGCGGCTTAAAATGCTACCCCCAATCCCATGCTGGCAGAACAGGGTGTCGTAAGAGGCCACAGAAACCAGCCTGCTTGGTGGTAGACCTTCGCGTATGGATTATATTATTAGTATTATTATTAAGTCATTAATATTATTACTGATATTATTATCTTTCCGTGAAGCCTGCCTGGCTAGCTACTACCCTCCTGCTTGAGTCAGCCGCCAACCGACTCGAGTTCCGGCTGGGAGCTTGAGAGGTAGTACCTTCTTTCTTTGATATATCAACATACAGCCTAAGTCACTAAGATATATATATATAGCCTATGTCCACCCGGAATAATGCACCTTCCAAATGTTTTAGATAGGTGCCGTGGTATTTGAGATCACATTCCGCATATACACAAACTCATAAAATTCGCAATCCTTCTTTATAATACTAGTTTAGATATAGGTATTGAAATACGTATATCTAAGAAGCAGTTATAGTCTGATAACTGGTGTTTATCATAAGTGATCCACCGAGTTGAGCAACTGTGGGCGCGATCGGGTGTCGGCGCGGTGACCGGCAGTGGCAAAATGTCTTAAGCACTTTCATACTTTGGCGAGTAAGTACTTCAAGCCAGCAGTTAGATCATCAATGTTAGACAGTAAGTAATCGTTAGGTCAGACCATTCAACGCTTGAGTTGCTAAACTCTCCACCGATTCGCATTGAAGCAGCGTGGTTGAGCGCGTTCTAAGCTTTAATTATTAGAAGAGTTTTGTGCCCTACAGTGAACTTTCACTCCTTCATTATTAAGTTAGGTAGAGCATAAAAAGATATACAAAAGTCCAAGTTATTGAGTGGTCAGAACGTCATACCTTGAATATTTAAATAATCCTTTTAGGCATGTCCCCAGCGTATCCGGAATTTGATCAGTCTCCATGACGTTGTTTTAATTATGTATGTAAAAAGCGGATACACGCAGGCGAAGATATTAAGGTAATAATAATAATAAACGTTTACACACTCACACCCCCGCACTAGGATTCCCTGTATTGTGGGTGACATGGACATACACAAATATGACATTACAAACCCAAGAACAAACATTTATCTGTCACATAAATGTCTGCCCCGGCCGGGAATCGAACCTGGGACCACACGCTCGGCAGGCAGGGTCACTACCAACTGGGCTATAGGGTCGTCATACAATAAGATTAAGATTTACGTCAAGATCGCCGACTAAGATCCGATAAAAAAATATCTGTCACGTAAGTAAAAATGGCTTTTCAAATGAAGTCAATTTGGTAGCGAACCAATTTTGCCATTTTATGATTTATTTTATGTGAGTTTTCCTGATGGAATGTGGTCACCGTCGCCCGTACCTCCGTAATACCTCGGGAATCTCAGACGCATTAGTAAACACGGAAACAGCGTAGAACATCAATTACTTTACAAGAACCTTATTAGGAGTTTAAGGGAAAGGAAGAAAAGCCTTGCCAATACTGGTAATAAAGAGCCCTGTTATCTCTAACAGAGATTGTTTCCGTCATTGGCTTCACTGGTCATGAAGGTGAAGCCTAAATAGGGAGGTTGGCTCAGTAATTGAATGGATAACAGATGCATTACGTTAAATATGTGTCGCTATCCCTAAAGCCATTCGTATCAAAATAAAAGTGTTGTTGAAACGACATCACAGAATTATCCAACGATCTAACATCTAAGATAATTGAAAAGGCGATGCTTAATCGGTTAACCAATTTTTCAATAAAGCATGACATTTTAAAAAAAGAGCAATTTGGATTTACTAAAAATTCCTCGACAACATTAGCAGGTTTTAACTTAATAACCGAAGTTACAAAAGCTTTGAATGACAAAGCTCAGGTAGCGGCAATATTCCTTGACATGACGCGGGCATTTGATTTTGTAGATCATGACAAGTTATTAGTCAAACTATATGACTATGGCATTCGTGGACTGCCAGCAGATTGGCTAAATAGTTACCTAAAAGACAGAATGCAATGCACAGAAGTTACAAAAATAATAAATTCTGAATGCATAACAAGCAGATCTTCCTGTAAAAGGATAAAATGTGGAGTTCCGCAAGGTTTTATATTAGGTCCATTCCTTTTTCTTATCTACATCAATGACCTCTCAAATGTTACTAAATATAAATCCATTCTGTTTGCGGACGATACCACGATAATTATTAAAAATAAACATTTAACGACGCTAAAAGTAAAAATAAAACAAACGATGTTGAAAGTAGTGAAATGGCTTAACGAAAATAATCTTAACCTAAATATAAATAAAACTAAAGTAGTAAAATTTTGTTCAGATAGAGCGGAAAGATTAAACTTAGATATAAGCATCGAGCAAGAAACTGTTGAGACAGTAAAAGAAATCAAATACTTGGGCTTCGTAATTGACGAAAACTGTAACTGGAAGGATCACATACTGGTATTAAGTAACAAACTCAATAAATTTATATATGCGCTTAGACACTTGAGACTAACTGTCACAAGAAGCGGCTCTTAGTGCTTACCATGGGTATGTGTCCTCTGTATTGTCGTACGGTCTTCTTTTGTGGGGTAACTCCGTCGACGCCAACAAAGCATTCAAAATACAAAAAAAGGCTATACGTGCAGTCTGTGGTGCAGAACCTTTTAGTAGTTGCCGTCCTCTTTTTAAAAAATTAAACATTTTACCTCTGTTTTCCATGTTTATAAAGGATGCTTGTTTGTTTGCGAAAGAGCACATGGAATACTTTGAACTCCGCTCAAAGTATCTACCTTGTAGTACTAGAAGAACAAGAAAGCTACATCTTTTCTTAACTCCTTGTAGGCTAAAAATGTGTCGAAGAAACGCCTATTACTCTGTCATTGACATATATAATAAGCTACCCGATGAGATTAAAGATCTGCCTAAAAATAAGTTTAAAATTAAACTAGTGGAATGGTTACATGAACACAGATTTTATAACATTTCAGAATATTATTCATTTAAATAACTAAATAATTGTGATATATGACTATGGCTTTTATAGATAGATATAGGAAATCCATTTGACTTTAATTAATACTATGTGTCTGACGTGTGTTTTATGTTTACAATTTTAAATCTTTTCTATTAAATATTATTGACATTATTAGTTTAATCTTATTGATAATAAGTTTCTTTGAATCTATGTTGATTATTATTATTTTGGTAATTTTGACATTGAGGATTATATAATTATTGGATCTGTGTATTACACTATTATTATTATTATTTGATACATTGAATGAATGGCAACCGGTTGACAAAATTTTAGGATTATTATTATTATTACAGCTGCATTATAAATTTTAATTAATATATTTTAATTTGCACGCCTGAAGAGGCAGAACATAAGATAATATGATGTTTTGTGTACCACCTATTCTTGTACTATGTTCTGGCAATAAATGACTTATTATTATTATTAACAGTACTCACTAATTATTGTAAATCATATTTTGCTCAATATTGTATTCAACAGTTCAGAAAATACGGTCACGCTACTATTAAGGTGGTCGATCACGTCATCAATTAGCAGTGATGAATGGTCGTACTGCCAACCTTTTTAGTATTCCGAGCCTGCGTATTCCTCGTTTGCATAAAACCTTAACATACCCCGAGTACGGAAGTGCTCATGAATTTTTTCAGGGAGACGGGGCGACTTTGGCGTTGTATAGCATGGCAGGTTTTTGTTAAGGCGTAATTAGGTATGTTAAATGTAAGATTGTGTGGAAAGTAACTGTCGACTAGCCGTATTAATAAAACACCTTCCTGATAACACTCTTTATTACGTTCTTAATTTTACAGTTTTTATATCTGAAATAGTATTTACTGGTCTAAACATTTAACACATTTTTCAAATGTTCCTTCAAACCATCTCCTTCTTTTCTTTTTTATAAAACAAATGCCAAGCCTTTTATTTTTCTTCTCTCCACATATTTTAAAATAACACTTAGATAAACTTAGTTTACATAACGACAAGTAGGTACACATCTTTGAGGTAAGTTCAATATATTATATTCGATGTGAAAGACTTTATATTTTATTAAAACTAACATAACTCAACCACGTTTCATTCAAAAATCAATCGTCACATTAACGAAGCATACTGTAACATTACATTAACATAACCTGAGACGTTAACAAAATAATAGTAATTCTAATTCAGCAGGTTCTTATGTCAATGGTTTATGTACAATGTCTCTTATTCATGAGAACTTTTTTATTTTTTTGATTTTCATGATTTCAATACAAATTTGAAATCTCCATGCCGCTCATAGATTACATGGGCAATACCTGTAATCGCAGTTCAATTAAACCCTCATAATTCCTTTGAGTTAAAAATGTTTTTTTAATATTCATGAGCACGACTCGTCGTCAGCTGATACCGCGGATTTAGTATTATATAATCTATTTGAAACTAGGCTATAAATCATTAAAAAAAATGTGAAAAATGAAAAAAAAAGAAGATCAGGTTCTATTGTCAGCTGACTGACTGTTGCCCAGAGTTTATTGTTATTTGTGTTCTTCAAATAATGGATTTTTAGATTGGCAACTCTAATAATTTAACATTTGGTGATGGCGGATGGCCTCAGCTGTCCCCAAACGCTGAACGCGTGTGTAATGATACTTTAGTTGAACGTGAACAATATTAACCGCACCTATACCAATAGTATATTAATACGCCGAAAAAAATCTTTGTACTTCATGTTCTTCTTTGTTTGTCAACTGATTTTCCTTGTTTTCTACTTTTCTGTGTTTGGTACCTATAATCGAGCCTTAGTTATTATCAGGAAAAAAATTGTAGATAGAACTTTATTTAATAATTGAGTTTAAATTTCGAAGAAGAACGGAAAAATGTTTACCTGTAAACAAATTTAGAATAGAAAAATGTTTCAATTATGTACACCAATAACGCCATCTTATAAATAACGAGAAATCTTTAAATGTATACTTATGTATTCATATTATGAAATACATACCTACTTATACTTATTTTGCTACTCAATTAAACTGTACGGGTTCGGCATTCACTCAAGTGAGCGTTTATTTAATAAAATAAATACTACAAAGTTACAGTAAATTAGTTTAGGGTTGCGTACATTAGCTAACAACTACGGATTAGTTTTAACGTATGCAACACGACTGTGATTAAATAAACAGGGTTAGTTTATCCAATATTCCCTTATATTATGAATGTTAGTTTCGTACTCTAAATAGAAAACTTTCTGTTTACATAACAACTGAGGTACAGTTCCCTTGTTATGTTCTGAAGTATTGAAACGAAACTGAACTGTATGACGTAACCTTCGCGCCTATTTCAAATTGGGAAGACATTTAACCACAGAGTATTTATTTTAATAGTTTTTTGGTGGTTTTTACAATCTGGAGGTTTTATGTTTTGCCCGTGACACTGAAATCATTATCCCAATTGAATAGTTTGAATACGTATTTATATTTATGTAGATTATGATGATGGACAATTCTTTAAAAAATATGACGGACCTTTAGAATGGCTTTTTAGAAATTCAATATTCAAAAATGTTGTACTCCGTGCATCTAGTAACTTAAATGTTTATATATATCAATGTTACATATGGATAAAACAGTTTTCAATAATCATCAATTGTACCATGTTCGTTCACCATTTACTGTTCAGCCGTCACAGTTCATAGTTCTCCTTCCATATCTAGTCTTTGCAATCGTAGATTATATATGGCTTATTTATTGAACTCATGTTGGAAACAGATACGCAAGATGGATCGATGACGTACACAATTAAAATATTTGTAATAAAGCTTGCAAATGAAAAACTATTTTAACGTTAGTAGACATCTTTCAGTCAAAAATGCACACCTTCAATGAACTTGGTGATTTGACAAATATTTATATCCTTTAAATGTACACCGAATATATACTTTATAATTCGTCCAGGCGGCCTTTCCGTAGAGCATAAAACTAAAGGCTAAGGGTGGACCTGTGTACTAAAATGTACAAATAACACATTACATGGACCCAAAATATAATTCTTTAACCGCGCTTTAAAATTTCCAAGGTTTCAATTTGTGAGACGAAATATTAATTGCATTTTACAGCAAATACGGACTCGTCCAGTGTCTTAAGTATCAGCGTAGCGGTACATGTGGTGGTAATAATAACTGCATTATTAGTAGTAAAGTACGCTCAGTGCGCGTAATGGAACTTGTTAGACGTAGTCGAGTCACGAGTGCTCTTTACAGAGCCCCAATGTCTCCTAATGAGGTGGGCGAATACTTGTCGTAAGTCATTGACTGCAGTATTTAATTGTAGTGCCTTGTGCGACGCGTTACATGCGCTAAGAGGCTTATACTCTTGAACGGTATTATTTATTACAAGGCCCTGTTAAACCAATCTTGTTTCGCTTGTGTGTTTTGGCGTGTTTGATATTACCCAGAAAAGTATTAAATAAATTGATTTATTTATCTGCATTAAAGTTGTTCGAAAACTTTAAGAACACGTACTTGATTTGAAGTTAATGTATGAAGATCGCGGAGGCCAGATTCAAAATCAAATCCAAACCATTTAATCGTTTAGGTATTCTGTAAATACACTTATGCACGTCATTTTTTGCTTCTACAACCGTTTCGAAAAGGTCCTTTAACATTGAGGAGAAAAAACGGCGAAAGAAACTCTTCAGCACATCTTTTTAACAACACATGGTAATTCAAAAGTTTAAACCTGTGCGGAACTGGATTCGACACTTTTATTTCCAGGCGTCCATTAATATATTCATCTATACTATAATATCCTTTGCTTATAAGCTGAATTTTAATGCGTCGCTTAAAGTAAAAGTTCCAATGGCTACTCACGTATCAACTTTGGAACCTTATTGTAAAAACGAGTTGGTACTGACCCTACCCGTTAAGCAACGGGTCTTCGGACTTCCGGATTCGAGACCCGACCAGGGCGCACTTTTGATAGATATATGTTTGTTCTCGGGTCATGGGTGTTAGTAATGTCAGATATGTGTACGCCCATGCTACCCACAACCGGGAATCTTCAGTGCAAAGATGTGAGTATATGAATGTTTATTTTTAATGTGCGAAGAGTTTGGAGTTGATAGAATTGCTTTTTTTTATAAAACTTTTGATAATTTGTACGCTTTTCACCTCTGTACGCTCATACCTACAGCAATGTCGACTAAACTGAGTCACTGAATTCAATTATCAATGTGTAGTCAATTATCTTTTGCCCGGCAGTATAAAAACAGGCATTTTTATTGGGCTACAATCAATATTTTGTGACATAAATGGACACCTGGCACAAATTGCAAGCAATAACCACTTCTCAGGGTCCCGATCCCGATATCCAAACGCCGCCCCGGCGAATTTGTAACATCCGCTTGGAACTATGGAGTTGAGAAACATGAGAAAAATACCGATTCAACGTTGTAACGCATCGTTTGTTTCTTTTTACTGTTTCCTATATACGATAAAAAATAAACATTTACAGTATCATTCGTGTCTCTAACTCGGTCTGTTTATATAACTTATGTGATATATTTACGGACCTCAAGAATTTTCATTTGTAAGTGCTAAAAAGACATAATTGTTAAGTTTATTTTCTGTAGAATCAAATTATAATTCATAATAATGAAAAGTCGAAAAGAAAAGTGAACCATTCAATGTGACGTCTATTGAACTCATTGCGGACATTTTAGTAACAAAATACTACTTTACTTTTCTTTTGTCAAGTACTTCGTTACTAGTATTTAATTTTCACGTATACTTATGATAATTTTAATTATTCGGACACTGAAATAAAGAGTTGCAAATTAGAGATTACAATAAAAATATAACATACAAGTATTAAGTACTCGGCTCGGCCACAGAAACACCTAAATTAAACGAAGATGGCGTAAAGCAAAGATAATTTTGCAACATAATTCGATTACAGTCAGCGAGATACTTAATAATGTATAAGATATAATGTTACTTAGTTTTATTATAATTGTAACTTTACGAGGATAAAACGTGATTACGTTCAAGTTTTAAAATATCGATACGTGACTATCGTGACATCAATCAGAGTTAACTCGAACGGCAAAAATTTGCTTCGTTGTGTCTACTCCAGTACGTGGTAAATTCTATCTCATTGTTAAGAAAAATACTTCAAGTATATGAATAATTGTAAGTTTTGATAACAAATTTTCAAAAATACGAATATTTTTATTTCAAACACTCGCACCTGTTCAATCTCTGAAGGGATTTCGCTGTTTAATAAATTTCTCAGAATTTATTTCCTTTTGAGCTTCCGTCGTTAGGCTTCGTCGTAGACACTTTGCTGTCTTATCGATATTATCATTTCAGAGAACGTCATGTTTATTTATTTAGTGCTTATTTGTTTTATGTTAGTAGCAAAAGGGCAAATCGACGTACAATTTGAAGTCCTTTATGTATTCGGTTTCAAATTCATCTGTGCTTCTTGAACTAACGTCTTCTTCGCCATCATTATCATCATCATTACAACCCATATTGTAGGGATGTTATGGAGCTCCGTAACCGTAACCGAAACTATTTCCGAAAAAAATTATATACGAAACCCTAACCGAATACGATAAAATAAAATCGAATAATTTCGGACAGGAGCAGAGTTTAAATGAAACACGTTACGACAGTTTCGCCGGCCGAGCCGATACACTCGCCGCGTCGTCTTCGATTTTGACAGTTTTTATTATTTGATTTTTACACCTATTATTCTATTCTGTGATTTTAATATTACTCAATACCTAGAAATATAGCCAAACCTTGTACATAAAATATATTATTTTTCCAACTTGTAAATAATAAAATATCCATAATCAAAATTATCCGAAACAATCGGATAATCCGAAATAATTTCATATCCGTAAACAAAACACAATGAGAGGGGTCAAGAGAAGGTCTGCCCGCTGGCCAAGCGTGGATTGGCAGACTTCCTACATCTTTGAGAACATTATGAAGAACTCTCAAGTATGCAGGTTTTCGCATGGTTTAGAAGTGATAATAAATTTGTAATACGCACATAATTCGACACATTAGGGGGATATGCAGGATTGGAACTCGCGTCTATCGTGCGGGAGACCTACGTTCAAACCTTACTGACTTATTGCTTACATAGTATTATATAATAAATGAAAATGCATCGAAAATATTAAAAAAAACCAGAATCAAAGCGAGGGTGTGTAAACACTCCTACATCCTGAGAACAATATCAACCACTTGATCCTTTCTCTCATCGAAATCAAGATTAAGGACATATTACGAATGGTCCTCATCAAATAGCATTACGACAGACGCCTCGAAGCGGAGGATGTTCCAGACCTGCTCAAGAACCTGATCCTTCTCTGCAGTACCTGCCTATAGATTGAATCCATGGTAGCTGTGAGGACATATCATCCGTTCATCATATACTATACAACACTATACATCGTTTAAGATCGAAGAAAAAAGTTTGGAGGATGTAAATAATACTATTTCACAAGTATTACACTGGTTTACAAGTAATTTAAAATGTAAGCCTTACGTTAAACGCTAAAAAACTATATGTATTAAATTCACGTTACCAAATGTAATACAAGTGGCAACTCATATTGTTATAAATAAGAATGTGCTTGAACTAGGATATTTTACCACATTTCTTGGAATTACTATAGACTCACGATTACAATGGAGCCACACATTGAAACCTTGTCAGGGAAACTTAGTTCCGCTGCTTACGCTGTCAAGAAAGTGAGACTCTTAACTGACATAGAAACAGCAAGATTAGTTTATTTAAGCTACTTTCACAGTGTCGTGTCTTATGGTCTGTTGTTGAGGGGCTCAACTGCTGACATTGAGTCGATTTTTATGTTATAGAAAAAAGCATTACCCGCCATTTACAAACTCAGGCCTAGGGATTTGCTTAGAGATCTTTATATAAAGAAATCCATATATTAACTGTTGCATCACAATATATTTTAGATAATATTATGTCCATTAAAAAATACTCTGATAGTTTTCTTAACAAGAGTAGTTCACAATATTAATACTAGGTATAAGGCTAAAATGATTGTAAAAATTTCAGACTAAGCAAAATTGGGGAGCTCTTTCATGAATAGATGTGTAAATATTTATAATAAAATTCCGTAAGAATTGTCAGAAATGCATATTGTCATTAAAAACTCACGTCAAAAACATTCTTCAAAAACATTCTTATCGAGAAAGGTACTTGATGATTATCTTAAGAATGCTTGGGCATGAGTTTAATATATAGCCATAAGTGCGTTCTGCAACTGTGAGTAGGAAAAAAAAATCCTTGGGAGTTTCTTGCCATTTCTTCTTCCAGGACCACTCACGGTAAGGATTTATTGAAGCGATGGCGTAGTTTGACGTTCGGAAAATATTATTTTAAATGAACTTCGATTAAATATTATTTCATTCATTTATTCACTAATTGCTCTAATATCTGTTATGAGTTTCGGTTCGAATTACAGTGTTATTTAAGATCTAATTCAGTTGTGCCAATCGTAGCTCACGAAGACTTATATGTCGTTTTGACAACATTAGACAACTGTTTTTCCAAGGGTCTTGATGTGATGTTATGTATATTTGTATATGCCATCTTCGTGTGTGAGTATTCAAGATACTTAACAATCCCAACTAAACTACTACTTAAGTTCTTATATTTCATATGTATGGGTATCTATGAAAAAAAAAAATTCGCCTCGTATTTTTAAAGTAAAATCTAAAATAGGTGTTATTTGCTTAGTTGACTTCTACAGCATTTGCATTAATCTTATCTCCCTTATTATGTTAATATTATCTCTGCGAAAACTAAGAGTTTCAGCTGCTAATTTCATTAAGTCCCTTGGGCTTACAATTCTCACAAATTGCTTCATTTTCGACCTCGCCATCCAGTCGCCGAACCTGCGCCACGGAGTCTGAAAGCTTACTACAAACAAGCCGACTATGTCCGCACGATTTTAGCCTTTATTGCGTCGACCGTCATCATAATTTCCCTTGAAATATACATACGACCCCATGGGATCTGCAGGATTACGTCACGCTTATATAAAATCTTGCCAACCCTCCAGCCCGAACACCAGTTCCCGCTGACCTTAGTTAATACCAAGCTACGTTTGGCTAACAGTTCTCTTTAAATAGTTGCCAGTAATCCTAGATATTACGAAAACAGATTCAAGGTTGCGTTCTAGTTGAACCTAATAATGTCAGGGGTTCGTATCAAAACAAGACCTAGGTTGTGTGGCCATAAACTTGATCTAGTTCCACTGACACATTTGAATATCTTCCAGTTGTACATTAAAATTTATGCCGATGGTGAGAACGAGAGACACTTTTGTAGTTATTACGGGTTTTAGTTTTCCGCGGTACAATAAAAGAAAAGATTTAGGTAGTAAATATAATAATTTTAAAAGGGGTTTATGCGGACAATCCGGATATACATATATGATAATGATAGGTGTAGTTTAAATTTATGCTAATATCATTATAGCTAAGTATTTTCAATGATATGAAACATCCAAATATTCCTTTGGCAACACTGATTCTAGAATGAATTTTGTGAACCATATTATTAATAATAACGTTAATATACGCGGTCTTTGCTGACCTTTTAAATGATTTTAACAATGTCAATTATAAACTACTCATAAACAATTTACATTATATTGGAATAACCGATATTCTACTGGAGTGTTGTGTATCTTACCCCTCTGATGGATTCAAGATTGGTAGTCACCAGTACTGCAAACCTCACATCAACCATTTTTTGTGTCTTCTGGTTAACCTCAAATCTCTCTTCTTCAATGTCTTTATAAATTACATAACACAGTGTAGTGAAGTTTTTTTTATTTATATATTGATGACCTTAATTTGTTAAAGACAATTAGGCACAGTTCATACGTAAAACTTTTTCAGGATAACATTGACAACATTCATATTTGATGTACCATAAAACGTAGAAATTTGCAACCTGAACACTTCATCAACAGAAAGAAACTACAAGATGTTCGAACTGTGCGAGATCTTGGTATTCAAATGGACAGCAAACTAGGTTTTTCTAAACTTATCTGAGGCAAATCGATCTTCAGGCTTTTCAAGGTGAAAAGATTTTTAAGGTGAAAAGCCAGCTACTGTCATGCAACTATACAACTGTTATGTGAAGAACAAGCTCGCATATTACAGCACAGTGTGAAATCCAACTGATCAAGTACACAGAAATCGATTATAGAGGGTATAACAAATTATTAACAAGTTATTTCGCAGTTTAACCTATCGTTTTACGCCCAAAAAAATATTAATTCACATAGTAATAAACTGAAGTAAACTTACAGCGATTATCATCAACCTGATTCCGCCTAGATTTGTTACTTCTATACAAATTAATGAATGAGCTTATTGATGTTCCTTCTGTATTGAATAAATTAAACTCCAATATTACAGCACGAATACCACGAAATCAGGGCAAGCTATTTGTAAAACCAATTTTGGTAGTAATTCACACTTAGTATATATATATCTCCTCTATATAATGACTATATGAAGAAAATATCTGATATAATCTTTTATTTTGATAGTCTTCTCCCCCTTCAAGTTCAAGTCAAAACTAATGTATTGTGACACTCCTACGACCTAAAGTTATTTAAGATTTCAAGAAGTTCATTTTATTAAGTTCATTTTAACTTTGCATACTGTAGTTATCTTTCATTGTAAGAAAGGTTAAATAATACATATACTACTGTTACCTTTGGCACTATTATAACAATTTAATATTATGATGGTAATCATATATTTTGATCATTCCGGTATAACGGGACAAATAAAAGGCGAAATGATTAAAAAGTAGTTAGAATTCGCGAGACAGCCGCCTGTCTGAAGCAATTATTTATCAATTGACTTATATGAATATAAAACCGCAGTTTACCTGGTCATGAAACGTGGCCACGGACTTGATTTATCTAAGTTATAGTAATAATAAATACTCCCAGAAACCGAGAAACGAATAAAAAAATAGTACACAAACTTAACGTTTCAGTGAAGGCTCTTTTGAAGCTTGTGGCATCGCGACTCGTATACATAAACTGTAACTTAAAAATTTCTAAGGAGAATGTAGAAACCTCTACTTACAACTATATTTATGTTTTGATATTACTTACATTTCTCTGCTGTATATTAAGTTTGTGTCCTATCGTCCATGTATGACATCATAATATATAACTTTGAATATAAATGATTGTAATACATATGTATGTAGACTGATTTATTTTCCCTACCAATTCAGGGTTGTTTAGAAATAGGTCAAAAATATGTTAAACTACCTTTTATAATATTGTTAACATCCGCATATTACAAATGACTTATTAACGTACTATTGACGAACGAAGGAGAGTGGTAATTAAAGAGGTACGTATGTATAACCTTCACGATCGTGAATTAATTTTAAATTGGACTAAAATATTTATGAAACCAATTACAGCCCAAAACTGTACCGCGCATACCTGTTTGTTCCCAGCATATCGATAGAAATACCCTACAACGAAGTCTCCTGCTAAGTTCGAGGTTTTATTAAAGTGAAAGTAGTTCTAAAGCGAAATTTAATTCAAATTGAATTTAGAAGCAAATTGACGATGATATTATTAAATTTGTATTTAGACAAATGGTAATGGATCGATGGAGTTTAATGCATAATTAAACAAAACAAGTAACATGATATATTTACGACCCCAGTCCTGTGTTAGTACTGTGTGTAAAAAAAAGGCAGTCACACCACCTTTTTACTGATGTTGAAATTCGTAATGATTATTATTTGTAATTAAAAGTTCATACAGTATTGAAATTTGATGTGAAAATTTTAAGAGCATTTTAGAAGAATATATTGAAAGGATGCTAGATATAATACAACCGTATGTTAAATGTGTGGGTGATTTGATATTTTAAATTATAATTGGATTTGGAAAGTGGGAACTTTGAAAGTATTTTTTGAATTTGCTTAGGCAAGGTGAATTTGCTAGCTAAATTAATTTCAACATTATTTATTAGAATGAAGCAAAAAGCTATTGACTGCTCTGACGACAATTCAATAATATAACTAAATTATTATTTCTGGCTTCACTTGTTTCGTCCTTCAGATATTGGAAGATAAACCAGAAAGCACCAGCAGAATTACTTACTTATCTAAACGGGTATAAATTATAAGAAAAAATAGGCGACTCAAAGTCGCCTTTCGTTAGCCGAAGGACGAATAGGCGCCAACGAGTCTAGACGGCAGTCTCCCAAACTAGAGTGAGAATATACGTGCCTTGTTTTGATTGTTTAGAAATACAGAAGGACGTAACTGTATGGTTCTTCTCATATTTACACAGACTCAAAATTGTTAACAAATTGTGACATATTATGTACTCGAGACCAATACCAGCTGAGCGTTTTGTGATTTAAACTTGACACTAGTACGAGAGAAGCGCGCGCTGCACTCACTTCAAATTTCCCTAACTTATGTACGCATTTCAAGTGAAATTATCATTTACTTCGGTGACGGAAAACATCGTGAGTGTACAAACCTACATTCCTTAGTTTCTCAAAGCTTCCTGAAGGTCGAAAATTTACAAAGTCACATTCAGTGAATTGCTGAAATTTGAAACAGACCGAATCTTTTAGTCTCAGGGGAGACTCGAAAATACAAATTGGACAGTTATGAAATATGATGTTCATGATGACTCGGCATACATGAATTTTTGTTTTTGAACCTTGTTTGCGTGTGATGTTGCCTCATCATGCGGATGTCAACGCCAAACGCAACATGTAGAACCCGGTCATATTGTTTATTTTATATATTGTTTATTTTGTATATACAAAAAGTATATAGATTTGTTATAGTAGGTAATACACGTAAGTTATAATTGTAATCCTTGAACTGGCAAAATTCGTATGGTAATGTGCCGTGTTCATGAATGATTTAATCATTCTAAACTCTATATCTACTTGGGCTTTGGCAAAGTGCGCCGATCTGCCAGGCGAGGACTAAATATTCATAGGGGTACGTCTCGGCAGAGAGTTCACATGACGGTAAACTTTCGCTTGTCACGACTACGTCACTACTTTGATGGATCATACACACTGTTTTATTCCACTGTAAATAATATTTTTAATCAAATGTAAGATATCCATGCGGCATCCAAACTAAGGAGTTGGGACAAGGTAAGGCAAAAAAGTTACGTAATACTCAGATGTGATTTCTAATCTAATATTAGAAATTCGAACATCCAAGTTTATCAGATTGTAATAATGATATCGTAGATATTAATATTGCGAGGTAATGCCTCGATTTATGATATTGTAATATAATGATGATGGTGATAATGTATTTTTTCTTATTTTTAATAATAGAGAATAGCTTATAATAAGATTAATGCGCTCATAGCCGAACGAAAACGAAAGAATCGAACGAAAACCTACGTGTCTGATCGGCCGGGTCAAGTAACTGAAGGTTCGGTCGGTAGGTGGACAGGTGGTAGTAGCAAAATTTTCTGAGCGGATCCATGCTTCGCCTGACACATTCAGCATTCAGTCTCAGTTTTATCTTTACAGTGCAGTCCTTAACGCTTGGCTAACGGGCTACAAACGATCTTTCCAGACTAAGGTTCACCAATAACAATTCCACCAATCCACATTGCAGCGGCATAGAGGAGTAAGCAATGTTTGATAAAACTTTCCTTGAACCCTGCAATATCCTATTATTGTCAACGGTCAACTATAAACTATATATTTTATTCCATGTACCGAAGTAATTTCATTTTTCTTATTGTGAATTTGTTCCCAAGGATGGAGGTTGAAAAATATCTTATTTAAATTGCCGTGAACTTCAAATCTTTTAGAATTCATTAGCATGAGGACTAGTTTGTGATTAGGTTGATTTTAATATCTTAATGTTTTATTTATAAAATAATTTTTGTAATCTTTGTGAAGTGATCTTATTTAGTGAGAGCGCTTTACAGTGATGTTTATGTATATTATAATTTTCTCATAATTTCAAGTCGGTCCTTACTAGATTGTGTCGTAAAGAGTAAAAGATCACTTTACTTTATAATCAGCGCGGAAGCCTTGTTCAAATGAGTTTTAAATTAATCACATCCACGCAGAATTCCTACCCGAACACAATTGTGACGGTCGGATGCCTTTTATGAATTCTACCCTTATTCGAAATATTAACACTCGTGAGTTTCTCTTTGTACAATCTATTTGAGCAGTAGATTTTAATGAACCAGGGAAAGGTGTTTCGGTTGAAATACCTAAAAGCGAATGAACAAGGTTTACGTTTTTCTTCTTTATGTGAAATCCCAAAAATGAGCACACGCGCCTTTCCTGGCGATAAGTGGTCTTCGCTCATTGATAATATCGAAACTATCACCGCTTTACCGGCTAAGAAGAAAATTGGAAATCCGTCTTAATTAACTGGATATTTCAATCAGCAAACGAAACAGATTATAATGTTTTCATGAATGACTCTAGGAGGAACATGCCTAGCTAGGCAGGTCAAGAATTAAGTAAATAAATACTTAATTAAGACCGCACGACTTCTAACAAGAGGGATCTGAGTCCATTGCGTCACGTTCGGGTGCTTTATAATCAGGCAAAATTGGCTTAGACACAACATTGGGAGTTCTCTTTGCCCCTGTCTTAGTAGTACGATTAACCGTACTTGATTTAGCCGTATTGGGGCGGCTTAGAATACTCCCCCCAATCCCAAGCTGGCAGAACAGGGTGTCGTAAGAGGCGACAGAAGCCAGCCTGCTTGGTGGTAGGGCTCCGCGTAAGGAATATATTATCAGTATTATTATTAAGTCATTAATATTATTAGTGGTATTATTATCTTTCCGTGAAGCCTGCCTGGCTAGCTACCACCCTCCTGCTTGAGTCAGCCGCCAAAGGACTCGTCGTGTTCCGGCTGGGGGCTTGAGAGCCAGTACTTGCTTTCTAACCTTCTTCTCATTTCCTGGCCGACAACGCATCGGTGATACCTTTGGTCTTGCTGATGTCCATGGGCGACGGTGACCACTTACCATCAGATGGCTCGTTTGCTCGTTTGTCGGCTATAAACTTAAAAAAAAAAAACAAAGGAATAAATACCTACTTACCGTGAGGTGGTCTGCTAGTTTTCCGGGGCAGTTACGTTACACAACATAGCCTTTTTTACGTATAAATTTTATATTCCTCCTACTAACGTAGTACTGCTCTACTTAAATTAAATTCCTGACACAATTTCACGGTGTCTCGGGACGTATTCTTTTAACTAGATCAGTCGATCTGTCGCGGACACGGTCGGAGCCTGATCAGTTTAATTATGTTATCGGTTTCCAATTCCGTTCGACGCTAGCCAAAGACGACGTGGAGTTTAGTGGCCCTTAGATAACTAACTAACTGCTGCCGACTAATGAATACACATTGATATGTTGTTACAACTAGTTTATGGAAAATAAATTGTAAGTTCACTTATTGTTTCTTTTGCTTGTGTTGCGCACAAAGGTGGTCATGCACGGTATATTTTCTACGGAATTACTTTTCTAGTTTCACGTTTCACGATCAGCAATATTTCTAAACGCACATTTTGATGCCATGTTTTGAAGTGCTAAAACTAAACCTCGTTATCAAAGTTTTATGCATATATACGAGGTCCAAACTTAGAATGCTTGCGACAACAAGACTTAACGCTTGCGCTGTCTTAGGACCTTTTTCAACAAAATTCCAAATGTGTCAATTCATATTCTTCAAAGAAGAAATACATACAATACTTCGTAGCAGACATACAAACGAACGTGACAAAATGATATTCCTAGAAATAGTACATATTAAATTGATTATTTTATATGATACATTTATATGATAAAATAATCTGAATCAACGACGTAATAAAAATTAATCCAATCAAAGAATAATCCGCCGGCCACAATACGGATTATGTTCAGAGCCTGATATATTCTATCATATTATTGGTTTTCAATTCCGGCTCGTTCCGCCGCCGCTCTGCCAGCCTCGCTAAAGCACTGTATATTAATTTATAAATGACGTACACATTTAACGCAATATTTCGGTATATCATTATAAAACTTTTTAGGTAACAAAAATAATGTTCATTATTCCTTCCCTTTTGTATTGCGTACGATGTTTCACAGCTGTAAGTGGCTAAGGAAATGAAGTTGTCACTCTGATATAACCTATTTATTTATTTATTAACTCGTATTATCGAATAACAAAAACAGCGTCCGAGTGGGTTCCGTATTTTTCGCGTGATAACGGACAAATATTACAAAAACTTGAAAAATGCGACATCCGACATCTTTATATTATAATCCAAATACTTATGATGCGTGCCCAGTCTGAATTTTAAATACGAACGTCGATGAAGGAAAGAAAAAGTATTAAATAAAATATCTAAAGAAGTACAATTTTATTTACAGTACTCTAAGATTGAAATTCCGTTGTTCATTATGGATGTATTCTTATTACTAGTGTTCGCCTACTGGAGAAAATACGACCATAATCCTTCGTTTTCAAAGTGTTTTCGTTGATAAAGCTCGTCAATAGCTACCAAAGAAAATAAAAATAAAGGAAATTGGTTGGCAAACAGGAGAGAAAAAGGGACAAATATTTATCTTCACATAACATAGCTGCATGGAATTTAGAAGGGATTTTTCTATGTTTTTGTTAAATTCAATAACACAAATCGACTGACTTAATCTTGCAAGAAACCTGATTAGAAATTGGATCATAATTTAGTTTTACCCAGGCAACCGAGTGAACGAATTGGGAGGGAATGAATGGGGACGCGGGCCATTTACCATTTTCAATCGGAGCTAATTCTCATGCAAGTACAAAGTTTGTTCGGCGAGATCGGCATTGCCAATTTAACGTCTTTTTATATATACGGTCAGCTTAAACGTTTCCAACGCTTTTTTTTATAAGATTTTTATTTATCAAATTCTGTCCATTATATAAAATACGTCTAAAGGTATGTAACAAATCAGCCCGTCAATATATCCTATGCAATGTATGCAGTACTTTGTTATTCCTCTGGTACTAATAACATTTCGCAAGAATTGTAAGGTAAAAGCGTTGACAACACGGTACCAACTTGGACGGTTTCATGAAGACATTTTGGCTCGAAATATTGCTTGCCTCGCAATGAAATTTCTAGATCCGGAAGTGTCAAAAACCAATCACCAAAAACTCTAAAAGTACGACCAAACCCTTTATTGGAATTGCTGGGACACACCCTTACTTGAAGTGATGGAGCACTTCTCATGTTTACGTTCCATTCATGTTCCATTCATTCACTAATTTGATACGCTTGTAGATTGAAAGTAAATATTATGCTAATCGATTTGTAAACTCTTATGAGTGGATAAATATTGTGGGTGCCCTATCGGGATGTTTGAATAAAAGTCCGAAAAGACACTCAACACAAAAAGTATATTGTCAAACGAAAACGCAAAGGAAGTATAATAAACAAGGCAAAGCGTTAAGAGTTAAATTAGTTCTTCTATTGAATTTTAATTCATCTGAGTATCAGGTGGTGGTCCTGTGAATCACCAAAACACTGCATGGTTAGACATTATATTTTCCAGGGTGAAATAATGTTTATTTAGAAAAAAATACAACTGTCAGCCAGGATGATCGCACGAAATACACCTCGTTACATCTTTTACACCCCTCTCTTACAGTCCTTACCTCTATAACTGGTTTCCCCTCAGAAACAGCTAACAGATTGTAGTTGATTGTAGCCATAAACAACTGTCTACTGGTAAGTACTACAGCACTTTCGAGTGTTGCTGAAGTATTAATTTAGATCTTTGAAATATTTGGAATATTTTTATGTGACATGGAAATATTTATCGTATTTGTATGATACTACTAAGCTTCATTTTAAATTTAGTTTATTTTTCAGAATAAGGATATCGATAAACTGTAACGAGGTCAAAATCGTACGTAAGTAGGCTCGACATAAAGGCATAAAACATATTTTCTTGAAATTTTTGTGTGTGCGTCTGTCTGTTTTTCTGGTCTCTTTGCACATCTATATAGATTTAAATGATATTTGGTATATTTTATAATTTCCTCTTGTTAGAATACCATATTAAGGTCACAGTTTAAGATCATAGTCCGCTACGCTGGCCAAGTCTTAATCGATTGCTTTTTTTTTCTGTTAATAGCCGACAAACGAGCAGACGAGCCACCTGATGGTATGATGAGTCGCCCATGGACATCAGCTAGACCAAAGGTATCACTGATGCGTTGTCGGCCAGGAAATGAGAAGAAGGTTAGAAAGCAAGTACTGGCTCTCAAGCCCCCAGCTGGAACACGACGAGTCGTTTGGCGGCTGACTCAAGCAGGAGGGTGGTAGCTAGCCAGGCAGGCTTCACGGAAAGATAATAATACCACTAATAATATTAATGACTTAATAATCATACTGATAATATAATCCTTACCCGAAGCCCTACCACCAAGCAGGCTGGCTTCTGTCGCCTCTTACGACACCCTGTTCTGCCAGCATGGGATTGGGGGGGAGTATTCTAAGCCGACCCAATACGGCACAAGATTGTGAAATCTGCATACACTTTTGAGAACATGAATGCAGGTTTCCTCCTGAGCTTTTTCCTTTAGTGACGCAAGTAGTAAATAAATTATGATACGCACATAAATTGGAAGTACATGCATAATTCTAACTCGAAGCATGTGTGCAGAGATAGACATTCTAACTACAAGGCTTTATCTACATATGTTTCAGTAAACTTCAGTACAGGTTTGGGCAATATTTCAATGATCTTTCAATAATGAAATAAAATCTTTATAGAATGAATACAATCCAACTTGTGGTCGTTCAGTTCATCTTTATAACAATGATAGATACGTGCTTTGTTAGATTCGCATCTATAATATAACATTCTTAATTTTCTTTACTCTAAGAATGTAAGATATTGTATTAATAATAATTGGAACAACTTGTATTTTCAGTGATACTATGGGTACCTTCTTGTTAGATCTTATTTCATCAAGTTATTTATGATAATAATTATATTCTATATAAGTTTATAATTATAATATACGATATGACGAGTTTGAGGATTTGTCCTCTCTTGAACCTGAGCTTTGATCCACTTGCCATTTATATATTCCTTCCCTTCCTATTCAATTTGCCATAGCATTTATATGTTGAAGGAACATGTAAAAACTGTTTTTATAGTAAATTTACTATAGATAAAACTTCTGTAAATAATCATCTTTCTAGCCACTGCTTTGTTTTTAAATAAGGTATATAGGAGAAAATAACATGTACAGGTCGTTGTGTCTAGTAACGCCGGAGCTTTCCTCCCCTGTTACTTCTGCTCCACAATAAAGAATCTTTTCTGGAACGATAAAATTAAAAATGAGATTTATGTCAAAATTTCGCATTAGGTAGGTACCACATTTTTACTAATTCTGTCTTGCCGCGCTCATTCAAGGAATGAACGGAGACGTCGCCGCAAAGGCGCGCCGCTGCGGCGCCTATGTATGAGCCTGTCTCCATCATTAATGCTACATAAGTGTTTTACGATGGGTACGGTATAAGCCGTTTTTGCCGACAAGTTTAAAAGTCAAGTCGTAATGTAGCAAAGTTCCATCACATTAATAGCCTGGGGTAGGAGACTTTTGCATGGCACAGATATCTATGTAAGTAATCCAGTTATTGTATTAAAAGTCAATTCTAGACTACATTCATATATTCACACACTGGCATTCCCTGCGTTGCAGGTTTTATGGAGGTACACAAATATGACATCATAAACACGCCATGCCCCGAGAATAAGTTTAAATACTTATCTGTCAGTTAAATTTTTACCCTGATCGGGTTTCGAAACCGGGACCCCTCGGCAGTCAGGGTCACTACCACCTTACAGGGTTGTGGAAGGTAATACATCCAGAGAAGTAGTGATGTAGACCAGGCGCACTGTTTCACTTCGCGAGTTTTAGTTGTTCGCGGTGTTGTTGTGAGACTAATCATACTTTCACACCGGGAATTCTAGTACAGGTGAATCTATTTATGAGTTAACAGCCAACTACTATTTTATGACAACCGTCGTACTTCGTTTAGGGTATCGTGACTACTTTCCAAACCGCGCCCAGTTACATTGTACCTCGAGTTATTCTATCACCGCAAGCATGTTAACAACATAAGTACTTAACTAAGTAAAGTTTGAAATACACAAATACTTACCAATACAGTAACAAGAATACAGTAATAGTCGAGAAACTCGACGGGAAAGTCAATATTCTCTATAGGTCGATAACTTATGCGAAAGTTTTTCTTAACATAAATTCGAAAGTAATAAATGTAGTAATGTCAGCAGTTGTTCATAATACCTACTAAAAATCATTAATTTCTTCTCAAACATATAGTAAACTAGCGGCCCGCCCCGGCTTCGCACGGGTGTACTTTTATTTTTAAACATTTTGAGATATATTTATAATTTTGTCTTTATAAAGGACATATTCAATGTTGTATATGTCTGCTAAGTAAGGAGATGACCGCGCGACTCCTATTTCATAGATGTCCCAGCCCTGCATCTCATGCCCGCTTCTCGGCGCCTTATCCGCCGGCCTACCCTTCGGCTGCTTTGCGTGCGGCCACACTGGTCATAGCGTGGCGGCAGCGGCGGTGTTTATTTTCCTAAATTCGTAAAATCTTCTGAACGGAATGTCCGATTTGAGTAATTCAAAAAGTTATGTATAAGTATTGAAACAGTTTTGAGTATGAAATAATTTATTTTGAAAAGGATTAATACGAAGGTATGGTTATATGGTTTCATTTTGATCAGCTTTTAAAATGTAAAAAGTGGTTATAGTGACATAACTACAATAGTCGGACATATAGTATCGCGAAGTTATCTGTAGATAATTTCTCTCATATTGTAGAATATTTTTTTGTTCTATCATCAATAGTTTCCGCAGCGTATGCGATGAATGAAGTTTTTAAGCAACTTTTTTTATACCCTTGTTCACGGTACTGAAGTTTTAGCAAGGATCCCTTATTTTTATACTAATAAATATAGCCTATGTTACTCAGGGATAATGTAGCATTCGAATAGTGAAAGAATTTATAAAATTGATTCGGTAGTTTTTGAGTTTATTCGTTACAAACATACAAAAATACAAAGGTTTCCTCTTTATAGTATTACTATAGACAACAGTTAAATAAAGGATCAATGAAATGGTCTCACGGAAGGAGAGCATGACTTGTTTCAACGTTCGAGAAAGTGAAAAAGCAACTTCCAGGGTTTGGATTATTTCTTGTGTCACTGAATTCCTTTCAGTTAAAAGTGCATTGCTCCGTCTCCAACCGAAAGAGCAGTCCCTTAAGTCCCTTAAGATTCCATGCATCCGATGAAAAATGAAAAGGTTGGGCATTTGTTAGGTTATATTTTTTCTACGTCTACTGGAAGTAATAACTTCATACATTATAGTAATCGATAAAGAAGCTTTAATGGATCGGTACATCATAAAGAATTTATAACGAAAGAGGATAAATAAAAAAAAAATACATAAATCTTTTATCATGTGACATACCAGAATTTTTTTGTTTTGCAAACAGTTTAAAAGATTTAAAGAAAACATATGAAATTAAGCCGGGGATTTCATAAAATACAAAATAATTTTATAAGTCTAAGCTATAGAAATATTCAAAACTTTTAAACTTCAACAGTGAATGGAAAATATTAATTGATATATTTTGTACATAGTTTTTTCCCACGCGAGTATAATTCGGACTTTATTTGTTTATATTTGTAGTGATCCAGGCTTTAGAGGTCTCTACAGACTCATCCTCATTACGTCCAACGTTACGAGTACACTCCGTCAGTTGCAACGGTCTGCATGAGCGTTTTATTTCTATCGTATATACAAAACACTAAAAATCTATGGTGTTTTATAAAAGGTTGTTTTATAAGTATTGTTACGTTAAGGTACGGTAAGGTAAGGTAACATAAAGTACGTCAAAGGTAACGATAATTACATTAAACGCTGCATCTACTTTATTAATGACTCTCGACAATCTTCGTTATCCTTGTTTCATCTTTCATCGTCATGTAAAGTCGAATACAAATATAGCTGTATAAAATAAATACACTTGCACATCAAAATTTGATAGACTGAAAATATTACTTCAATTTCCATTTTAATTTCAGTTGCAAAAAGTTGTTTAATAGAAAATTTTGAATTTACATTTATAAGTGATGAGATTATTTAAGAGAGTTTTTGGTTTACTTACCTACCGCTGCCCGCTCGGAGCTCGGAGGCACATCAAAGTATCGGCCTGCTTTGATCCCGCCGGCGCCGTCACGGCCCACCGCGCCCACACCATGCGCCGGACGCTTTCGCTATTGCTCTCATAATCTAATAAATGTAATATCATATTGATAAAAAACATACTTAGAGTACGGTAAGTTTATTATTTAGCTATTTTCTTGAATCATTACCATACTGCGCACTATCGCTACATAAAATATCATAATTGACAGTAGTACATCTAAGTGCCAGCACAATTATAGTTGACGACAACACGCAGTAAGATAATATTGATAGAGAGCGCGTATATTACATTAATATAAATTAATTAATTAAATTAATAAAACAATGTTTAAACAGAAGAAGAGAATAGATGTAGTCAGAATAATAATCGAATCGATTCAAATTAAAATGTCATCTTTCAAGATTATTTAAATATAATATTAATTTTTAAATGTCAAATACTTCAGATACTTTCGTATTTCCACACCAACACGACGACCATATCCGAAGAGAAACGATGATTGATGATGATTTTGTTTTCTTATACTTTTCAAGTTTTGCAACACTTAAGTGTTTAGACACGAATTATCCACTAAAATAACTTAAGAAGTCGTCCATTATGGGTTTAGAAATCTATTACCACTACGTATCATAGCTGTAATGTAACACTTCATGTTAACACTAGTTAAGTTCCCATTCATTTGTATTGCTCATTTATTTTATAATTATCCATAATGATATGGAACTTTACTTAAATTTATAATTAGCAAAATATTCTTAATCTATACTAATAACTACACCGTCATTGAATCAGTACTTGAAATATTTTTTAGAAATTTTAATGGAGACACACTTTGTTAGATATATGGAAACCAAAGCTTATTATTAGATAATCCCATTCGTAAAACCATAAGGGCGTTATTTCTAAACGTAATGGGTCGATTTTTTGAAGAGAAGTGATTGCAGGCTACCAGTATAATCTAACAGTCAAGTACACATAAAAAGTAACTTTAAATATAAATTTATTCAGCAAGATTAAGAAACAGTAAATAATCCATGTCATAATAATCACATTTAGTAGGTAAAGTACAATTAAGTTATTAGAAGTCAATGTTTGATTACAATTCTTTCTTACCTTCTTCTCATTTCCCGGCCGACAACGCATCAGTGATCCTTTGGTCTTGCTGATGTCTATGGGCGACGGTGACCACTTACCATAAGATGGATCGTCTGGCCATTTGTCGGCGTTTAACAAACTAAAAAAAATCCTATAATTGTAACTGTCGATGCAAAGCATATTAAGTTTTAAAAAGCCTTTGTAACATCTTCTTGCAGTCGTATCCTACCGCAGTTTCGAGTCGGTTAATTATTCTTGACCATAACGAACGCTCAACAAAACGCGGCCAGTCATCAAATTAAAACCGCCTCGAGACAACCGCATCCACTGCATTCATTGCAAAGTGTTTGACCTAATTGCCTGATTTCAGAAGGGAAATGGAGATAGAACGAGCGGAGCGAAGGCGTGAAGACTTGAGATATCTCAGCTTGTCACAGTCTCAAGGAACACTTAGAAATATGCTTAATCAATATCTTACACTCTTATAAAACAACTCTCATCTTACATCACCTTAAAGTAAAAAGAAATATTATAAGATGTACGAAGTGTAAGTTGAAAGTGTTATAAGAAAAAATAACAGTTTTGAGAATTGATGAATCGCGTTAAGCCATCAATATCTGTGGTCGGTTTTAGTAGTCGGCGGGTTTTTAAGTCTGGTCAGATGCCTTCTTGTGGTATAGACTTAACTCGTGTATTCACTATCAATATGTAGTGGAGCATTATCATGGAGTATTCATAACGAGGCACTTATCTTCTCCAATAGATCTCAGTAGATTGAAGGCTTATACTCTGTTGACAGTTTCTGATCTCTGTACCGGTTTAATCTCGATAAATAACTTGCATGAGGTAAACACCTGCCTGGCGAGCTAGTTGCGCACTTTTTTCTAACCACCACCTGTTTCTCTTCCTTATAATCCGGTGGTCCGAATGCTCGTTTGAAGGCTCTTAATATCAATGTAGCCAATTTATAGGTTCAACAAACGCGCTGATTATTTATTCAGCATTGCTCCATTCTGAAACACAGCGTAGCATATAAACATGATACCAAAGTTGTAGCGAAAGAAGAATTTTACTTTTGTTGGAGTTTGTAAGGTAAATACATTCTAAAGAGGCTGTAAGGTTCGTTGATTATTGAGTATTAAAGCCATCCATCAAATGGCACGACTAAGTAATAAGGTTGATTTAATTGCTTTATTAATGATTTAATACATAATTAAGTTCATAACGATGCTTGACATGTTTGCTTTACATTCCCCACCAATTTCATAAGGATCCAATATGACCAATAAAAAAACATTTATTTTTAGAGAGCAACAATTTTTCTGTGTGTATACACATCAATGCTTGATACACCACCCACACAGGGCTCTAGCTCATATCCATTTATTTAAATTTAAATACTTTTGAAAAACAATTTTATCATCAGATGATGTAACATTTCACTCTGTCTTACTTATTTATGTCACATAAATACACAAAGTGCTCTGTGCCATTTCTCTGAATTAATGATCATACTATTTGTTACAGGATATTTCCTAATCTCGGTATGCTTAGTAACAATTTTTTACATTTAGTCTCTTCCTGGATGCTTCCTTATCTGCAATGATCGAATAGAGAACATTTAACACCATATTGTTACATAGATATTTCGGGTTCTTGAATGTTTGACTCGTATTACATAGATAATATGTAAGGTGATATTGGCATCTCTTTCTTGCTATTCTCTTTAGCCTGAGATGAACTAAGGCAGTAGAAGACTGATGCTGTTTCGTGGATGTTGCATTGTACTCCATTATTAACAGTTTTGATCACTTTGGATGTAAGTACAACCACTTCACCTTCCACCTTCGCGGCATTGACTGAAATTTCGGTCTATCATTGAGTCGTCAATTTCTCAATTCCACCTTTAAAATGAATTCGTCGTAATATTGATTCAGAATATTCATGGATATAGTTAATAATTATATATTTCTTACTTCATAATTATACATGGGCAGTTACTCGCCGGAAATGTTGTGAAATTATTTTATTTATATTTCCAGCAAGATCAGATATCAGTGTTACGTGTTACAGTGAAGCATTTTAGAACTCGATTTTATCCAGCTGGGGAATGATTCAGGTCATATAGATTTTTCAATAATGACAGGACCGCATTGTACAATATCTGTGCACCGGTGTTTCTAATGTTAAATAAAATCGTCTGCCAGAACATAAGTTATTGAATGGGAGAATAAGAATATGTGACTGACTAAGGCCAGGCAGGACATGGCGTATTGGTTGTTCCGAAAACAAAGTATAGCAGGAATAGGTGTAGGTATACTAAATAACACTAAACGCCGATATACCCACGAGTTAAACTTACCGCGTTTTATCAACATCACCAAAGGTTATCCTATAGAGAATGGTACTAGAGATTAAGTTCGTGTACTTTCCACGAACTTGATATGGATGGTAAATAAGTTAGTAAATATGTATTATCACATTTAGGGGTGTAAAGGGCGTCATACATATTCGACTTTGAGCCAATCTTGTGGAGATTGTGATGTATCCTGCTGCCAATGGATGAGTCCATGGCGAACGGTCCCACCTGTTAGCGGTCGCTCCCCCCGTGGGAGCTCGTGGCGGAGGTTCTTGCCGAGACCTACTCATACGTCTCGGGTAGGAGGGCTCTTGGTGAGAACCCAACGTTGGACGGGATCCTACGGGTGCGTCGGATAGGACAGGAAGCGCTAATGCGGAGGTGGGGAGAGGACCTGGCGGTGCAGCCGTATGGCACACGCATTACGGCTGCATTGCGCCCGGTCCTTGAGCGGTGGATGCGCCGAAAACGCAAGTCCCTCACCTTCCGTCTGACGCAGGTTCTCACCGGGCACGGTTGCTTTGGTGACTACCTGTGTCGGACGGCCCAAAGGGAGCCGACGACTGAATGCCACGATTGTGGCGCGGCGGTGGACTCTGCCCAGCACACCCTCGAGGTGTGCCCGAGATGGGCAGCGCTGCGTCGGGATCTGACGTCAGTCCTCGGAGGGGACTTGTCGCTTCCGAGCATCATCACCGCGATGCTCGGCGATGACGAGTCCTGGAAGGCGATGGTCTCCTTCTGCGAGACAGTAATGTCCCAGAAGGAGGCCGACGAGCGGGGGAGAGAGGAGGCCGCGGACGTGGCCTCCATCCGCGGGCGACGAATGGGGGTGCGCAGGAGGCGCTACTTAATGCGCCTCCAGTAACGCCCCTGTGCCCGTGTCGGGCCGGGATGGGAACCCGGCCCTGCTAGACACGGCGTCGTTGGGACTGTTCAGAGGTGAGCCGGACAGTCCCCATGGAGGAGAAGTCTGGCCTTTTCGCCGAGGCCAGCCTGTCGCTGGAGGGATCCTGTTGCCTGCAGATCCGGGACCCCCCAATTAAAGCGGCTGAAGGCTCCCGCAGGGGTTTAGTACGGTATTGCACTCCCAAAGTGCCGAGTCCGACATAGGTCTAGGACTGCCACCCGGGCGTCCTGGATATCATCCGTAAATGGATTCCCCTGCGACAAAAAAAAAAAAAAAAGCGGTCGCTGGACTCTGTACCACTCAGTTTCATCCCGATTAAGATCTTGCTTGCTAATGGGATTTTTAACTTGTCCTACCACTCTCTTTCAAGAAACAATCGTGAAATTATTTTTATGTGTTTCAGTTGCAGGCCTTAGAGGCTTATTAATAAGTGGGTGCCATGGTTGACCAGCGTTGACCACTTAACATCAGATGGCCCGTCTGCTCGTTAGCTGTCTACTGACATAAAAGGATGAGGCAAATAAAACCCGCATTCGCTAATGTTAAGTTTAGAGAAAAAATTAATTTTACTTTCCTTCGTCCAATCGATATCCAATAAGTTAAATTTCCTAAAACAAACTCATGCCGAAATTTTACGTTCCATTACGATTTACTATAATAGAGACCCTTTAGGCAAAACGTATAGAGATAAAATCAGTCTAATTCTCACAAAGAATACCGAAAGACATTACGTACAAAGAACACACGTACTATTCACATTACGAAAGGCACTTTAACTCGAAGAAAATAACCAAAAACTATAATTCACTTGGACATCTTTTAAATAGCAATTGTAATGTATAATCAAATTAATTTACTTATTCGAAAACTATTTGCGATCCAACTTATTTTTTGATGTTAATCGCTTATCACAATTACCATGACTTAAACAAATTTTTTATTTACTTTTAGTAGACTTATTAATTACTTTGCGCTCAACATTCTCAGATGACTATAGTGTTACTGTTTTGTTTGAAATCTGATTAAAAAAGCTGAGTCTTTGTTCTTTTGTCGGCCAATCTAGAATCTGACAAGCAATAAAAACACAACGAACTTTTTTGGCATAACTTCAATCTAACCTTATTTAGATTTTATGTTGTCATTGACGAATATCCGTTCCTGAAAAGCCTAGCTTATATACTTATCCATCCATATACAATAATAATAATAATACAAGGATGTAACACATAAATGGTTAAGGGCACAATCTTGAACACATTTTTGTCCCCTAAAATCCAACCACACGTCCGGATCGAACACCTGATCACGTGGGGATCGGACACACGATAAGAAATTACTGGCGTGGCTAACGTGGCAAGGGTAACCCATTTAATATGGAGACCAGGTTAAGAAATAAACTGAGAGGGCCGCTACCCGAGGATGCTCGTCGGGGCACACCTGGAGCTGTCACTGGGTGCTTTAGCATACGAACCGGCTCACCACGTTACTGGTAATGTGGCTTTAAGAAAATTAATATTTTTCATTCAAATATTTTGTTTTAAACTTGTGTCCTTTCAAACGTAAGGAATGCTTGGGGTATTCACGGTTTGTTTGTCGGTGGGCTAGGCGACTATTATGGTCCCTGGTCTTGTGGATGATAAGCGGTGATCACTCCATCATGAAAATTGCCTTCTCCCTAACAGTTACGATAAAAAAATCAAGAGTCACGTGTTGAAACACGTACTTCTAAAATACTGTTTACAGGTCAACCTTCCAAACAATTGGCATCCGTTAACCAAAAGTTGTAATTAAATCTGTTAAGGCCAAGCGGCAAATAAAATTGAATTATTGGAAACGTGAACCGAGGGCCCTCCAATTTATATAACGAACCCTCAGTTTTCTGCACACTGAGTATTTGTATAGGACTTGGGGAAGTTACTTGAAAACGAATGCTAACAAAGGAATCGGATGTGCTCTGAGATTCTCGAGTACAACAAGTTTCATCAGAATAAGACAGTTCAACGAGACGAGGGTGGTTGTATACTATACTTAACTACACTACACTACGCTACGCTACGCTACGCTACTCTACGCTACTCTACGCGACACTACGCTACGCTACGCTACACTACACTACACTACACTACACTATACTATATATGTATATAGTTTCATGAGATGTGGAAATAGACACAAGGTAAGTAGTCCACCTGATGGTGACCAGTGGCTCATGGGTATCGGTAGACCAATAGAATTTTAGTTTTAGTTTGGAAACTACTACATCATTAGGTACATAATATTTCGTGACAGTAGGCACAGTAAAAGTTTGATTATACTATTAAAAGCAATGTCAATAAAGACCAAATTATACAGCAATCATTTTTGGATCAAAGCGGCGTCTAAACGACGAAATTATCTGTTTTGTAGAACATATATGTAGATTGTATTTAGTCTGATCACGTTATAGAAGATTCATTACAAATGTATGGAATTTTCTACATTGCTCAAATAAAATTTAGCTCAAAAATCGACAGAATTTTCCTTCTGATTGAATGCTAATTGGTAGACCGAGTGCTAATTGGTAGACTTTACACGCATTTAAGATAGACACAGAACTTTAAGGTATTCAGAGGTCCTTGCGACGTATTCCACCACCAGCAAATAATTATTCAAGTCGCAAGTAATTTGAAGTAGCAACATATTGTACAGAAGGTTCGACCCATATTGGAAAGGCTTGTTACCAGCTTCAAGTGTAATAAAATTTACTCTTTTATATATATAGTCATGTTGTAACGTATTTGTTAATTAATCTCAAAAGAATGTACATTGCAATTATATTTTGGACCGCGAAATAAAAGTTCATGCGATATTTAATATTGTTGAATTTCTCATTAAGTAAAATGGAAGTCCCGTTTGAGAAATAAAATATGTTGACGTTAAAAATATACAATGTTTTGTTTAATGCAACATTGTTACATGTAATTTTAATATTACAACATATTCCTTATTGAATCTTAATGAAACTGTAACGATCGAGGACCTTTGAGTACCTTAGCAAGCGGAAACCGGCAAAAAATCAATAAACCATCACAGAGGGCGTAAAAAAAAAACATCAATAATAATAAACGTACGGCGGGTATCCATCCTTACGTAGTGAACGTACCACCTATACGGACGGCGCGGTGTACGTCGTATTCATTGTGCGCACTGCAAAGGACTGGAATAACCTGCCCGCGTCGGTGTTCCCGGCTCTCACGATGTGGGAGTCTTCGAGAGTTATAAGTTAGTGCGTTCAACATCTTAGACTTCACCACCGCTTTCCATCAGGTGTGATTGTTCTGAAGCATTAACTTATTCTATGCAAAAAAAATAGAGTGGGATTTGGACCACGAATACTGCGCAGAGCGCTCATTAATACGCAAAGGTAAATATTATTCTACAACAGGTGACAAGTCAACCGTTTGCATGCAAATTGTTTTACTGATTTACTTCACCAAGCACGGTTTTTCTTATATAATTTAGAATATTGCGAGCCGAATTCGAATCAATTCCACCCAATTGGATAGCTGAACTTCAAACTACTAGGCTATTACAAATTTGTAGATATTCAAAATGAATTCGCTTCCCTTCAGAGAAACTAAGCCTTACGCTTAGAAAAGGCATCTGCATTGTATTATTAAGACTAGGTGTATCTCGTTCTATAAATGAGAAATATATTAATTTATAACTATTTTATTTATGGGCGGATTGTAATTAAATTAATTGTGTTTATAAAGACCTCTAGTGATAGTTTTTCTCATATAGCCTATGTGTATAGAATGCGATCAGTTAAAGTTTTATTATATTAGACATATATTAGACAAAAATGCGATTTTTAGTTGATTTTTCCTCAAAGTTGATTTTTGGGCATACGGGCCGACAACATAAAAGGTTTGACATATATGGCAACCACCATTTATTAACAGATGGGCTTGGAGTCAAGCACAGATTTATAATAAGTAAAAAAATCCAACCATATTGGATTGCTTATACTGATCGATCATATTTATATTTGAGTCAAGTTGTTAAGCTTCTGAGCGCATCAATTCATACTTTTATTTATCTTTATCTTTGAAAGAAGAAAGTTGGCCGTATTGGGGCGGCCTAAAATACTCCCTCCAATCCCATGCTGGCATAACAGGGTGTCGTAAGAGACGACCGAAACCAGTCTGCTTGGTGGTAGGGCTTCGCGTAAAGATTATATTATCAGTATTATTATTAAGTAATTTACTTTATTACTTATCTACTCGTGAAGCCTGCCTGGCTAGGTACCACCGAAAGTAAGTCAAGTAAGTATATTTTTGCTTTTGTCAGCCGCCAAACGACTCGTCGTGTTCCGGTTGGGGGCTTGAGAGCCAGTTCTTTCTTTCTTACCTTTTTCATTTCATTTCCTGGCCGACAACGCATCAGTGATACCATTGGTTTTGCTGATGTTCATGGGCGACGGTGACCAATTACCATCAGGTGGCTCGTCTGCTCGTTTGTCGGCTACTAACATAAAAAAAAGAATCTTTAAAGATTCTTTTTATCTTTATTAGAGGTTACAGGACACCATTTAATAGTCATGATTATGTCCATAAAAAATATCCTGTCGGAGCGACGAGGGTGTGCGATATTATAACACCGGATTATTGCCTCTCTGTGTTAAGGGTTTCATTGTAACCATAAAAGTAACGAACGGCCGTTAAACTTCCATAAAATATATCGAAGCTGAGTTATAAAATAAGAGTTTTATACCCAAGTTAGCTACTATCAGGTTTTTATCTTTTTCAAAATTTGAAAAATAAACAGATGATCCAATTGATAGTATACATATAGTCACTTGAGCGCAAGAACGTCGGTAAGTCCAAATCAGTCGCAGGGGAGATGGAAGCGGTAAAGCCGATTATTAGTAGTTCTGTAAGACTACAGACTAAAAAAACGTTTAAAACTTGAAGGAGTAAAATTGAAGTAGAGATTTAAGTATCAAGTAAATTTAAGGGAGAGTCTCTTGTCGTTTCTTCTCCTGAAGTACTTTTTTGAAACAGTAGTAGAGTCAAACAAACAACAACGCAACGCAAAAACACAAGATACCTAAATGATTAAATGATTTTGAATTTGAATTAGAAAGAGACTGGCACTCAGGTAGGTAAAATTTTTCCACTTTATTTTACAATTTAATTTTACATGCTGAGAATCGTACTAAATCCTTTTTGACTAAATTGTGTCAATACATGGCACAAAAAATTTGATCAAACGATGAGTGCGGAGGCAGGAGGGAATATTTTTATGAAAATTTCTCCTAAATCAATGGAAATGTAACAAAATATTTTGGAACGTTTGCTGAGCGGAACAACAGGGGCGGCGCTCATAAATGTTGGATGTTGTGCCGTAAATTGGACGCTAGCGATGCCGGTCACGTGTTGTGAAGGCCATTAAATGCCCTGTATAACTATGATATGATGCAATAGTTGTATTTTGATACGTTATTTTTCTGGTAATTATCACAGTTAATTCATCAAATAGTTCGCTATTACGTATGGACCTCTATTTGTGAGTAGTAGAAAATGTTATTGGCAATAACTTAAATAACGTTATTACTATTTACATCCACTTTTGGTCTCTAAAAGTGGAAGATAACCATGATTAACCATACCTTTCCCGCTGCTGGGCTTAGATGTCCTGTTTAATTGGCACGGTAATAACCAACGTCCACCACGCTGGCTAAAATTGGATCAATTATTGTCACATACTTCTGACAACATTGTGTACCATTAATTAATCGGACAGGTTCGTTAAAGTCATTATGATCATAGGAATATACTTAATTACCTCACCGAAGTATTAAGTGGTTTAAACGTAATAACTTGAGTTTGAATCTTGCTCACATATATCTAGTTTTACAAAGTTACGCGCATCACTTGCTTAAGAAAACTGTATACTTTAAAGTTGTACATCATTTTATCTAAGGATGTGCGAACTTTGTGTGTGAGTGACCGGCCTAAAGTAATTTCAACGAGAGAGCAGAGCTGAACTAAGCAGCGGGACTAATAGACATTTGATGGTGTATGGGAAAGAAAAAAAAGTAATTAGTTTGTCATGTAGTTTATTGAAAATAATAAACATCTCTTCACCTTAATTTACAATTGAAAATATTTTATTTTAGCGTTATATAAGGTACAAACTTTAATTGAACCCGAATTGCTTTGGTAATAACATTGAAAGCGTGATTCTTGATTACATTATTTACGAGTTACATGTGTCAGTTTTAGTCAGTCAGTCTGTATGTCAGTTTAAAATGGTCTTGTTACGAATTTCTTTATTTACACGTAACTCACTTACTTATACGTCTCTTTGTATGTTAGACGTACATACATTGAATACAAAAAAGATTTAACACGCTTTTGACTAGAAATGAAATATACACAGCTCTTGCTTAATTTTACAAGATCTAAGTAAATCAAATCATACATAGATTTTATCAGTTTACAAAAAAAAATGTTTACAGATTTTTCTGTGTCTACGGACTATTCAATGTTATATCCAATTGCGAAAACGAGATTAAATACTTATTACACACTTTAAATGTAATAATTATCAAGCCTATCTACATTTCATAAATTTACAAACCGTGTAAATTACAATGTTACGCATAACAGCTATTGCTCTTACAACTATAAATCGAGTAGTAGGCTTCAATGTTTAACTGGTCGATACTTGCTACTTAAATTAATCTTGTCTAATTTGTTCATTGGCACTTTACTCTGTAACTTTAATCAGTACTTATCATATCAAAATATTAATTAGCTATACATTTTATTTACAAGCTAAAGTGTTATGTTTTGTATAGTTACAATATGTTTGTAAAAGCTAACGACAACTCGGTATTTTATGCCATAATACATATTAGGTACACGGAATACATAAATTGATTCTTTTAAATGCGTTCCTCGGAATAAAGTTATAATATAATTCATTTATATGCTTACAGTTTCATATAACTGTTATCAGCAAAATGTCATTATTAACTTATATATAATCAATTTATAATAATATCACCTTTGGCATTACTTTAAAAATAAAACTATAGTATAATATACATACGAAAATAACGACAACAAATTTAAAGTGTGCACCAATTATTTTAGCTTATACTATACACATATAAATAGACATATCATCACATACATTTTAAAACATTCTTATTAAGTCACTTCCAGTCGTCCTAATTGTACGTGACAACGGATTCCTCGGGCAATTTATATCCATTCGCTCTTTAGATATAATATAAACTTATAATAAAATTCTAACTGGTCGCTTTCTGTAAACGAATGATCTATGAGACAAAACGTTATTAAGGGCTTTTATTAACGCAATAGAACCCAAAACATTAGTTGTTATAATGTTTGTCTGTGCGTTTGTTCCCGCTAATCTCAGAAACGGCTTAGCCGATTTCGTTCTGGTTTTCACTAGTGTACTGCAGTGAGCGTCACTTAAAACTTAAAGTTTGTTTCATTGCAATTAGTTAATAAATAAAAAAAGTTATAAATTAACTTAAAATAATGTAGGTATTTCATAGCGCAATGCGCAGTTTTTCTGAAGCGAAGCGAGAGCAGATTGCCAGTTATAAATATTATTTATTTGAATTAAAACATTGAAATATATAATATGAGCACTATACTTATAACTCTATAAAGATACCATTGCTTAGAAATAATGAATAAATGCTGTTAACATGTAACATCTGTGATGATATATCCAAAGATATCGCTTCCCACAGCCTATACGCACAAGAGTTGCAACATTGGTTCCCTACCCTTAAGCCGAAGGGGCGAAGCATCAAAGACCCCATGGCTACTTCAAAACTGAGCTATAAGTTTTGGAGTATACATTTGTATGTTGTGGTGTAGAAATGGGAATATTTGAATGTTTACATACAGCAATATATTTATTGTGCGTTTTAAGTTATTAGCAAAATGAACAATTTACAAGTATACATTTCACTTATTCCACTTAAACGTAAAGATGGTAATAACATGCTTATAGCTACAACAGTAATACAAGGCACTGCCTTAATTAATTATATATTGACATAGCAATGTATATTATAATGTATTATTATGTATAATATAGTGAAATTGATCCACGATCCGTTTAATGAAGGTATTTATTGAGACCAATGTTTAATTATACAGTTCTCTGTAATTATTTCCAAAGGGTTACTCTGTGATAAATGTTTATACCTCATATCAATTAAATTTTCATTGTATTTATATTGATGCAACTTATTTTGTAGTAAATAAGTATTTAAATTTTCATGCTTTTTTTTAAGTATGTATAAATTTTTTGAGTGAAGAAAAAAAATCATCACTCTCAATGTATGATGGAAATGACCATGAATTTAATAAATCTGCATAAGGTGCTTGGAAATAGCGGTTTTGTTATCAAGTAATTGACATTAGGATGGGTTAAAGTCTCAACTACTTGTCTTATCTAAGCGTTAATCTTTTCATATTCTATGTTTTTTTTTCTACTTAGTTGTAATAATTTTCAAACAATACGTATAGTTCACCTACAAATAGTTATAGTAATGTTACGGACAAAAATATTTGTAAAAGCAGTCAGAACGGTTTTGTTAAAATTTTATTTCAATTCCATTTTATGTCTCAACTTTCACCGAGTCAAGATCAAAATCTTTCTAAGTATAATTTAATTCACAATTCCAAAGCATAAATTCTTAATGAACCATTAATTACTTTATCTCACTTTATACAGCTTCTCGCAACGACTACGTTGTTTATCCGAAAAATGTCATAAATACTTTATTGCACCATAAAAGTCAATAATTGCACGACAGGAGCGCTATAGCGGTGTCTCATCACCGGATTCGGTGTATGGTAACCTTACGACCTTGGTTCCCGACAGAACACCCACACCTTCTAAACAAGACCTTCTGTTCGCGAGGACGTCTCTAAGGAATGCCCTTCTCGGTCCCGCCAGGTCCGTTCCCGTGATGGACCGAGTTAACCTTTTCAACGCCGGCAGCTTTAATGCCTCTTCGTAGGATGGCGGTTCATCCGTCGGAGTAGTCTGAGCGCGGCCTCCGAACGGATCCCGTGAACACGTCGGCGAGAGTTCCCTAGAGTAATACAGTGTATTTTGTCCTTGTCGCGCTACCTGAAGTTCCGGAATTGGCTCGTAGGTCGCTGGCCCGCCACTCGTCAGGTCATCTAATAATTGTCTAGCACTCCTAGAACCGGTGAGAACTCCTGCCCATGACCGTCTATTTTGCTGTTTCGCTTCGTTAGCTCTCGCATTTTCTGCGATGTTGTGACTGGAGTGCGTGCTAGCTATGGTAACCTTCGGCCGTCTCGGGGGCTCGTCGAAAGATGCCGCCTTGACGGTAGGCCTGTTAGATCTTTCTCCTTCCATGTCTATCAAGACACCAGGTGCGGCGTTTTCAGCGGGATCTTCCCGAAGCGTTGCGTCGATTCGCATAGCTTCCGAATAAGAGGGAACCAAAGCGCAGTTTCCGCGGATGGCAGCGAATAGCTCGAGGCTATCGACTGTGGAAGCATGGGAAAGAGGCAGGGTCCGCGGAGGCCGAGGTGCGGAACATAATACAGCACTTTGCTCATCGGCGAGAGCCCAAGCGTAGTTGGTAGCGGGAACTGGAGGTAATGTGTCTGATAAGTGAGTGTCTAGATCGAGCTGGCGACTGGGATCCAACTCGTAATTGGTCCCGAAAATTTTTGTTATCTGCAACAAGATAGCAAGATATATTTTATCCTACGATTAGAATTTTAAATACTTATCCATATAACTCATATTGAAATGAGGACGTACGATAATGCTGTTAAGTATAAAAGGAGTACAGGGTATTGAACTTGCCGAAAGAAGAAGAAATGTCTGATAACAAAAAACGATTATTGTAGTGTTGATACGTATGAGTATTACTTTAGTGCGTAGTAAAAAAAAATAGAAGGATGAAAGGTAATACAAGTAAGACTAGCGTTAAATAATTGCAATAAAAGAATAGAATAATGTTGGTACACAATTTTACTGGTAGTTATTAATTTTACTGCATACAAATTAATATGATTTTTAAAACCTTATTTATTAAAAACGTTCGATGGAAACAACGGAAAGCATGCTGATGCTGTGCTTTAAAGTTCCCACGACGCAGCGGAACGAAGTTTTGTTCGAGGGAAACAGGGTCGCTGACTGAGGCTGCGCTTTACCGTTTCCATAACACAACGGCACGGAGTCGGACGATTTCTTAATAACGCTCAAATTAATGCCCTTATCTGAATATATATCCCGGAATATAAGGCCCTTATCTGACATAATTGATTATATTTGGTGTGCAAATAAAGAATATTTGTATTTGTTTGTATATATACACTTTGCATTACTGTAACGAAAGTTGCCTTAGGATAAGGAGGTAAATATTTTGTGCTATGGCTCGAAATTAGTATGCACGATACATTTCAAAATATGTTTTTGTTTATTTAATGAAACAATGAGTCCTTTAGTTCGCTCCAATGGAAGATATACGGTGAATATTGAAAGATAACTATGGTCGCTTCTTAACTGTAATAAATATATATTTTTAGTAGATTCTGTGGTTGGTAACCATGAATCGCAATCGTAAACTGACAGTCGATATTTGCGTACAGCGGTTTCGCATTATCAAAAATTACAGACTCAGAAGTACAGTCTCTGAGCCTATAAGTTTTTCGTGCATAAATTTGTATAATACTTGTGTTATAGTTTACGATACGTCATTCGTGATATCTTCAATTATGTCGATTTGAAATGCTCACCGTATAGTGAACATACGCTGTATTACACTCTATAATAATTCGAAGAGGCCAAGAGAGAAGTAAACAGGATAGCGTCCAAAAGAGAACCTGAGACGAATACCACGGACAGCGATCGGCATCCCTGGAAAAGATGTAAAGGTTAATCTTTCTCGTATTATCTACCGTATTCGTGGCAGAAGTTTTAATGTCAGCGACTTAAGAATAGGCATTGGGTGTAAGTTTTTTCAAAACTGTTTAAATGTAATGAAGTTTTAAGACAAACAATTGAAGGCAATTTAAGATTCCCAAATATTAATGTATATTTTAAATGTAGTTTTTTTGGGTCTTATTTATTTGTGACTATATGCGTACCGCTTCCTACTGTGAATAAGAATCACCTTGAGAAAAATTTAATAATTTGCGAGTTCTGAATAATATTTCCCAAAGTGTTTGAAATCAGTCCACCTGTGGCCAGTTGTGAATTATATCCTAATTCCTCTTATTTCACAGATGATTTCGAAATGTGACAACTCGTAGGTCGTGGCTCGTCCAAGCACGGTCGGAAAGGGCTCTCTATCCCTCCCCCAGTGTACCCTGCTAAACAACAGCAGTAACAACGGCGACATATCCCTCCCGTGTAGATCTTTGAGTCATACACCGACCACCCCCGTTCTAAAATCAACACGAAGAGAAAGTAAAAAGCGTAATGCCTTTGATTTTCCGAACGTCCATGAGCGGCACCAAAGTTGCTCGTCTGTTAATTAGTAAATAAAAAGACAAGAATCGCGCTGTATCGAATTCATAATACTTAATATTATGTACCTGTAAGCGACCATGTATTCTTTGAAAGAACTAACTCCTATAAGATCTAATCCTTCACGCATTTCCATAAAATCATCGAACCTCTCGTGTTCCGCGAAAAATCTTGAGCGCTGATCTTCAAATTCTGCAAAGAGTTGCCGGTCGATGGTTATTACTTATAAATATGGATTATAGGTGCCGCTTTTTAGTTGGGACTTACAAACCTGGGGCTGGACAGTTATGATATGGATTATAGGTGCCGCTATTTAGTTGGGACTTACTAACAAACCTGGGGCTGGACAGTTATGATATGGATTATAGGTGCCGCTATTTAGTTGGGACTTACAAACCTAGGGCTGGACAGTTATGATATGGATTATAGGTGCCGCTATTATTTGGGACTTACAAACCTGGGGCTGGACAGTTATGATATGGATTATAGGTGCCGCTATTTAGTTGGGACTTACTAACAAACCTGAGGCTGGACAGTTATGATATGGATTATAGGTGCCTCTATTTAGTTGGGACTTACAAACCTGGGGCTGGACAGTTATGATATGGATTATAGGTGCCGCTATTTAGTTGGGACTTACTAACAAACCTGGGGCTGGACAGTTATGATATGGATTATAGGTGCCGCTATTTAGTTGGGACTTACTAACAAAACCACCTTGGACTGGACAGTTATAACACGACGAAACATTTGATCAGTCGAATAGCCAAATTTAATTTAGATTAAATGAACAACTATCAGGTTATCACATTAGAGTTAAATTTTATAAGATGTCGTAAAAACAAAGACATATTGCCTTATTGGACTGAAAGTTGTTTATCCTTCTAGTTCAGTACCAACTTCTAAATTAATATTTGATTATCTGTTATTTAACTGATAGTTTTTTATAAACATAATTTCTGGCTATTTCCACCGAAAAGTAATAAATTTTAGCGAGGACATTTTTCCAAACGACCGAGAGAGAATCATTCCATTTTGAGTTTGGCTAAAATCTAATTTAGCCGAGGCTTGTCGTTTCTGTATAAAATCAAACTCATATTTTCTCATAGGTTTTTTAATACGGCACCCTGTACAGAAGCTTTTGATGAAAATTGTAAACAAATTAGTGAATGTCTGTTGAATTAATTATACTAAAAAAATAAGCAATTTACATATATGAAAATGAACACTAAGTTGCATTTTATAAATCTCATTGATAATATCTTCTATTGCAATATTCATTTGTACTTGTAAACAAAAACCATTTCAAAATCTCAGGATCAATTGAAATGTACATTAGCTGTAACTTGTAGAAATTTATAATTAAGGCAATAAGGTGAAGCTTTTAATTAACATGATTTCAAATTGATAACTGTTTATTGCTTATTAGTTCTACAATTAAATTTTGACGTCATATTATGACAAAATAGATATTACTCATTATTCTCATATTTATCTTTCTCTCATTGTTTATCATTATGACAAAATAGTCACTTACTATCGGAAGTCTAGTGGGTTGGAAATTCCAAAACTTCTATTGCGTAATATACGTATATGCGTATGAAACTTCTAGGATTTTCGATAACCTAGTACTTAATAACCAAACTATCTATTAATGAAATAAGTATTTTAAATGTATCATTATAACTAAGATAATAATAATTACTGCCTTATTAAAAGTCGTATATCGTCTGTCTGTACATTCCATTTTTCTGTCAAATTTCATGATTAATATTAGTTTTATGACTCACTGACAACGATTGGACCGTTCTGAAATTTTTTCCTGTCTGTCTGTATGTCCCGTTATAACTCAAGAACGGCTTGATCGATCTTAATGAAAATTAGTATGTAGTGTAAACACATGATTGCGCACATGACAGGCTACATAAATATCAGTAAACCTAATAATGTCTAATCAAGGCAAAAAAACATAAAATTTTGAATAATTACGTGTATATAATTAATTGTTCAACCCGAACGAAGTCGGAGGGGGCTACTAGTCCATCTGCAAATTCAGCAAATTAATTAAAAACGACATTGACACTGCCGTTTAATTACGTCATTCTAATGTTAATAGTTCGTATCCCCGAATCCCAACAAAATACAGTACAGAACTAAGTTATTTTCCTTATTCCCCCCTCTGATTAGTGTGACAGTCCGAACTGAGTGCCTTTACAGACGTGTCGGCCGTCGGACGGTCGACGTCGTATTAACAATACCAAGTTACACCGTACAATAAATTATAGGTGCTGTCACTTGTGATCGTCACTGTACTTCGTCTGCTGGTCGCCACGTGTCTTCCGTTACGCCACCAAATAAGTAACTGTGCAGTCAGATATAAACAACAGCGTGGCCCTGGCTGCCGTCTGACCGGTAAGTACGACCTGGGGCACCGTGGCGGAAAAGGTGCGCATACGTTGACCGTGCAATAGGGTCGTCCGCACGTACGTACTCTTCACCACCAAGTATATTTATATTTATACCAGGAATATTATAGAAATGATATAAAGCAACATTTATACTTGGCTCCACAATACAGAGTACATTATGTTACAAACAATTGGAGGTACTTGAATATATGGCTTACCGCTAGCAGCCTCGATATTGGCGAAAGCGAATCCCTTGCTGAACCGAACCTTGGTTATTGGTGTCTTGGAGTCCAGCACGAGGTTCCTCGACGCGTCCCGCTGGCCGCAACACGCATGGGCGAATGATGTACTCGCACTGTGTGTATTTACACGCTCGTAGTATACCTAGTTAGACATTAATAATATAAAATAATTAAACACACACAACGGTATCCTATGTTCCGAGAGGTATTAACACAAATTAGACATCACAAACACCCACAAACCGAGAGCAAGCACTTATCTGTCATACAAATAACTGCCCTCGAGAATCGAATCCGAGACCGCTCACTCGGCAGGCAGGGTCACTACAAACTAAACTACAAGGTCGCCAAGATAGACGACATAGGAGTACCCGGTAAGCGTTTACAGTGCAATGCCTATGATTTTTTTGTTAATACTCTTTAACACAAAGGCGTCATCGATGCGCTGAATACTCTTAAGGATGCGCTAAATTCGCTTACACAGAAGAGTTGTGAAGTGTGCTTTACGTGTTCTTAATTATGAACAGATCCGTGGTCTCTAACGAGAACTACTAATGGCTGGTAGCTGTAAAAGGAAACTTTATAACATTGAGATATTCAGATATCGTTTGGAAGTAAAAAACTGTTTCCCGAATTCTATTCTTGTATTTGTGATATCGCTCACGAGCTTTTTCTTTTTACGTTTTGCACAACCATCCATTAATTTGATTCGGTAGAAGTTAATGCGAGCATTGCTTCGAGGTATCTAAGCCCAGTAAGAAACTTCATTCGGATCGCATGTGATGCATGTAATCTACATATAGAGAAACGGTCTGAATTATGCATTATGTTAGGATATTATATTTAAAAATGTTTTTGATACAATTAGTTGCTTACATTCATGAACCTGTAAATACTTTCATGGTGTACTTATTAGTTCTATCAGTGTATATTTCTCTAATTCTATTCTAATTACTTCGCAAAATTATTACATAAATACAAAACATTAACATAATTATAAGGCTGATTTTACTGAGTTCATGTATATGCGGAAAGTAATCACCGGAGCCCCGGCAGCTATACATATGTGAAGTAATTAATTGTTGGTCCCGCGGCGTCGGGACGGGCCGCTAGTTACAGTTGAATTAGAAGTGCAAAAAAGTGAAGTAACACCACAGTATCAATAATTTATTACAGTAGATTACCATTATAATAGCATGGTGTAACGTATTAACGTCAACACATTTCATACGAACTGAACTGCTCTGAACTATTTAATAAAACTCAAGATGCGAATCAAATCATATTACACAATTGAATGTACAATACTGATATTTACATTATAAATACGTTTATAAAAAATATACCTACATTAAAATTTTCAAAAATATATTTAATGTTATGTTCGACCCCTTCACAATTTTGTTATAAATATTTTTTTATAAAAGTAGTCTAAATCAGAATGGCGTTCAATGCAATTGAACGTACAGCACGCACCTGCGTCGTCGTGTACGCGTCGCCGTTCCTGTAGCGCGTTACCTGCCGCTTGCGACGGACGTAGTGGTAACATATCGCCTTCCACCTGCCACGGACGTGTAATATGTTATGTATTATTAGTAGGCACAACAAAACAGCCTAAGGAACTTTCTATCAAATGACACGATTTTTCATTTACGGGTTTTAAGGGATTTTTTAAATGTAAATATAATGTTTCTAGCCGACAAACCAGCAGACGAGCCACGTAATGGTTTGTGGTTACCATCGCCAATGGACGTTAGTAACACCAAAGGCAACACTAATTAATACGTTTTAAAACTACTAAGAAAAAGAAAAAAGAAAGAAGGTACTGGCTCTCAAGCCGCCAGCCGGAATACGACGAGTCGTTTGGCGGCTGACTCAAGCAAGAGGGTGGTAGCTAGCCAGACAGGCTTCACGGAAAAATAAATTCTCGAGTAAGCACTTATTTATTGATCTGTTTACGGAACTGCATTACGTAATAATTTCCTTAGTTATTATGTTTATACCCTTTCCATTAATTTTATTGAATATTGTAATGTTGTTTTGTGTTTATTTTTGTTTTTTTATTTCTAATTATTTCAGTTAAAATTAAATTATATTACAATTCTTATGTGTGTGAGTTATACTTAGTCTATTCTTTATTTATATACTAATAAGGGGAATATATTATACGGTTTAAAATTAACGATCAGATGATTTCAATTTCATTAGCCTTTTTCGAAGACTCTTTGAAGTAAGCTCTTTTTTATTAAGACTCATTATGAGCTTCCGAGCCGTTGAGGTTTAATTTAACATCAATGTTTTATAAATATTTTAATAGCATATTTAAAAATGTTTAGTGGATTGTCTGTATGAAATTTATTATGATTTGAAGAAAGGATGTGATGTTTTAGCGAGAAATAAATCGATGAATGAACTGAATTTGAAACCTGTATTATAATCTGTGGAAGTGACGGCTTGTCTTTCTTTTTAACTTTTGTATCTTGTCAAAAAAAATTAAAATATGACGTAGCGGGTTGTCAGCAACGTTCGTAAAACAGTGAAATTTACAAATGATTATAATAAAAGTTGTTTGATGTTTTGTGATCCAAAATTACGTTATTCATACCCATTATTGTCAAATCAGATTAATGTTACCGACACAATTCAACTACTGCTTTCAGAGCTTTTGTAAAACTTAAGTGCTTGGTGCCACATTATTGATAATTCCTATCTGTTTTGGTGTTTGACCTATATTACAAGCTGTAAATGATCTTTATAACCCTTGCACAAATTATGTGCACTTGTGAAAGTTAAATTATATTATTTTTAGTACTTTAAGGTTTCTTCTTTTAAATCTGTTAACAGCAGATACCTACTTGTTTTTTGAGAACAGAATCGATTTCGCATAAAATTTAAATTTATTACATTTCACATTTATTTATATGAAAATCTATCGATTACCACGTCTCCAGCATGATACATGTCGAGGAAGATGCAGATGAAAGACGCACTGACCAGACTCTTGGCGAAGCATTCCTCATAGTATGGACCCTGGCGCTGACGGCCGCGACGTCCACCCTCCTGGCCAACTGGATCCGCGCCGTGCTGTGGTAGCATTCCACCAAGTATACGAGGTATAGCAACAGGACGAACGCGATGGGGATGTACGCGTAGCCCACGTCGCACGGCGACTCCCGAACTGTCCGCTTTATCGGATACCTGAGTGGTACGTTACTGAATTATAGGTTAATCGGTTAATAGATCGTAGAATTTTGTATTGTTACCATCTCAAAATGTATTGTATATATGTTAAAAGTACTTAGCATAGAAAAAAACATTCAATTTTAGCAAATTTGATTCATAATACCTATTGCCAACTTTTACAAAAGGATATTTCAAAATATCAAACGATTATATCGTGACCGTGTATTAATTGGTCATTGTTAACTACGAGTATCAATGAACAAACTCAAACAAAGCTACTAAGTTAGATTAACTTGAGTTAAATTGCATACATAATGTTTAATTTTAGAAACAAATCACATGCGCTATTCCAACCACTAAATGTAAATTAATGTGATTGTATTATTGACTTGTCTATTATTTCTCTCGAATGTAACTGAGCACGACACTGATTAAACATTAAAAAAAAAATAACTCTACTAGGTTAAGTCTAACGGTGTAATATGCTGTGTTGTTATATTGAAGTGAAATATAAATTTAGAAACTTCTCGAACAGTCTAGATCACGTGTACTTACTCGTGAGATTACTTGTATTACAATTATTTGTAGTATTTTTATTCGTATTATAAGTATTCGTAGGCGTATTTTAATAATATTTATAATCACATCACACACATTTATCAAATGTGCTCAACACTGTTGAAATTCCTCGATCACTTATGATCGATATCGGTTTCTTCTGTTTGTTGTTACTACGAATATCGCTGGTAACGTAGAATATCGCTATCGCTAGTAACGTCACAATGAATACACATTAAAAAGATACGGTGTATTTAATTACAATTCAAATTGATCGCTCGTCACGATTAGGCGGAAACAAAATAAAGCACGACTGTGGCGTAAGGCCACGCTATATAGCCAGGAAAGCGTTAAATGGGCACCAATAAAACATCACTTTTTTATTCTTTACAGCTTTCTGTTTCAACTCTGAAACCTCTTTTGTATTACGGAGTTTTTATTATGAAAATATGTAGGTAGATTAGATCTTTTACTACCTGGTTTTATTGAATATTTTTATCCGCTTTGAATTATTCACAATGTATTAGGTATATTGCATTGTTGTTTATACTAATAATAACATTGTACTGGCGCCATACCTGTACGTTTAATATTTTTACGAAATATTAATGTAGGTGGACTTTTTTTATCGATATAGAGGGGTAAATATGTTTTTTGGATTTTTTGTGTCTGTTTTTTAATGTAACTAATGAAGAAACGAGCCACCTGATGGTGGGGTGGATGCATGATTGGATGGTAAGTGGTCACTGTCACCCATGGATATCAGTAACACCAAAGGCATCACTGACGCGTTGCTCGCGATATAATATAATAATGTCTGTCTGTATAAACACGTGAAACATTAAATTTACTAAACTTTGGAACCTACATCTAGGATACTTGATCTGTTCTCGCGGAATTTTCCAAAGCAAAGCGAAAGCGGCTTATGAAAACTATATATTTTCAATACAATTTAACTAAATAAGTTTTCAATGTTTCATTATAACAGTAGTTAGTGTAGAACACGCTAGAACAGGCTGTAACATGTAACCCTTCAACGGTACACTGCAGGACGCAGGTCTCTTTATCGACTATCGGTTTTACGGCCCCGATAAACCCGATTCAATATCATTTAGGTATTCTGTAAATACACTTATGCACATCATTTTTGGCTTCTACTACCATTTTGAAAAGTTGCTTTAACATTGAGGAGAGAAACAGCGAAAGAAACACGGTATCAATATGAATACATTGGAAGTATCCTCCTCCTCTGGTTGGACTTCACATAATCCCAGAATACACCATCTTATATGTAAATATATTGCATTTCATTTGAGAACTCTGTATTACTTTATTTTCTTATTTCGTTTATAACACCCCTTTGCTAGTAAGTTTGTAGTAAAAGTCTTTTAACTGATATATTACGAATGTCAGTATTCTCCAAGCTGGCGTATTGCCACCTCTTCTTTCTATCACCTTCATAGACTTTATAAATTAATTTTCTTTACTATAGTATAAATTATTAATGACCAAGTCGCCAAGTCACAAACTGTAATAAAAAGTCATAATGTATAATCGTCCAACTCTGGGTTTGGGTCTCCTCTTACAATGAGGTTTCCTCACGATATTCTCTTTTACCAAAGCTAATGTTAATTAATTAGTAATACGTATATAATTTTAAAAAATTGCGATACAAGTCGTCTGTGCGTGAGACCGAAGTTCAAATCCTGGATCTAATGCTTAGTCACAAATTGATTCAGCTGTCATCGGTAAAACTTTATGGCATTAGTTTTCCTGAATGCCACGTTAAAGTGTCTAGACATATATGGATCAAAACCTTTCCTAAGTCCGGCAACTCTCTGAGGTAAACGGGAAATTGTTTAGAGCGTCTTCAAAATATATTTTAAATATATGGTACATTCGTGTGGAGAAATATTTTCCACGTTTCTATAAAATCATAAAAACCAAAAACATGAGACAAGGTGTAAATTTATTCAGAATATAGCACATTAAAATAAAATATCACACAATTTTTATGAAATTGTTGAATATTAAAGAGGTCATAATACTTTTCACAAAGTTGTAGGCATTGTGTGCGGGCGTTGAACGGATGAAGTGTGGGAGAATAATGGTTTCAAAGTATGTTAAACTGTAACACTTTAAGCCTCTAAAATTGTTGAAAAAACTTTTACTGCTTCAAAAGTTATGGTTTTTGATAAAATGTGTTTTAAACAAACGCGTCGTGCTAAATCAGTCCCTACCAGATTTTCATTTGACAAAGTAACTAGAGTATTTTTTTTGTCGATTGCTCGTCGCTATGATCTTTTAGTGGCCTACTAACGGCATTTATCCAGCCGGGATCGGTAAAAGATATTATGAACGACAAAAATGTGAAAACTGTTTAACCTTTCTCTCATAGTGTATATGCCATATATTACAGATAAATACGTATTGTTACGAAGCTTCTCGAAGTCGGCAGGCTTACGAAGTTTCTAGAAGGGTGGCCGACCGTTACGGTGAGGCAAACAATAGAGGCAAACAATAGAGGCAATAAAAGAGAAACCCAGGTAGTAATAAAAACTACCTGGGTCACTTCAGGCCAATCTGACCCGTATGCCTCAAGCAAAAGGGGCGAGATTAGCATAGATGAGGGCCGGAATGGGGTTGTTTACCTGACCCGCTATTGTTATGTTGATTTCCGGGAATTCCTGTTGTTGTTGTTTACTTCAACGAAGGGCGTAGAAGAATCTGGAAGTCCGGAAATCGATATAAATAGCGAGCAGGGTCGGCCACAAGGTATTCGGTCTCCGGATACGAAGTGAAGAGTTCTCTCCCTACGAAGCGAATACCTTCGAGTGTAACTGTGATTGTGAAGTGTGTGTGAAGAAAAATAAAGTCTCTGCGGAACTATTGTGGCATTTTTACGAGCCTACGGATCCTGACACGTAACAGTATAATAAATATGGTTCCTAAGCGGAACACGGTACGTGACACGAGTGATAGCAGCACCGTCGCTGTGATTCAATAATCGTTAACTCATTCTAAACGGAGCTCAGCTGAGGGACAATGGCTATGGCGGGCCTCACTCGTCTTTCAACCGCGCTGGAGACTTCTTTCGGACGGAAACGTTGGAATCGTTATGCACGTTCATAACAATAAAATTAAGCCATATGTTGCTGGCAACGAAAGCTGCCAGCGAGAGACCCGCTTATAACACTGCAACCGAAACATTAAACAATATCTCACGGTTGATCCTAAAAAAAGTGTGACAGCAAAGTGAATCAGAAGTCAGCAATCTCGCGCAGGGAGAACCGTCCACTATAACTTTATCCGTTTTTGTAAAGTCCCTTACACCCCAAATTCAATTAATCTTGATAATTACCAAACAGCTAACTTGTTGCTGGAGCGTTGATTGAAATTTTGCTATTAGCTGCCACCCATCAAACGCTCTATAGCTCATGACGCAAATCACCTACCTATGAGCTTTAATTATCAGTTAAATTTTCAGCTCATTTTAGATAATATAAATATTATTTTAGATAATATAAATAATAGATAGAATAAATTTTCAGATGTGGGTAACATCGAAAGTATTCGTCGGTCGATTATTAGGGCAATATTTGCATAAATTGTGCCCTCACGCAACATGATTCATATGCACGTCGCACGCTTAATCTCGGATAAATCAACAATGATAAATCACTAAGAGGGACTTCGTCGTCGTATTATCGTGTAACGGAGCAGCGTAGTACAAAGTAACAACGTAACGGTGACGTGACTAATATTACGTGACTCAATTTTGCCAGTGACTTCTTTCGGATGAAATTAGAGACCTCGTTTGTTAACGTAGAATCAACATCACAATATTTGGATCTTACAATTAATAACCAGAGATATTATGGAGCTCCGTAACCGTAAACGGAGACTATCGGATATCCGAAATAAAATTATGTTTGAAAACGTAACCGAATCCGATAAAAATAATATTAAGCACGTTACGACTGGTTTACGCCGAACGAGCCGATACATTAGCCGCGTCGTTCTCATTTAAGACAGTTTTTATTATTTAATTTGTTTTTTCTGTGATTATAATAGGTAACACATATTACCTAGAAACAAAGTCAAACTTTGTAATTACATTATATTTTTTTCCAAGTCGTAAATCATCTAATATCCGTAACCGAAATTATCCGAAACTATTTCATATCTATAACCGTAACCGAAACCGGTAAAATATTAATCATATATCCATATCCGGATCCGAAATTTTATATCCACAACATCCCTATTAAAAACCAATGCTGGTGTGACAGTGATATTAGAACAGTATTTTAATTCATTTATTCAAGCACTTGATTGTCCGTTACGAGAGCCGTATGCAGTAATTTTTTAACAATAGCTTTGCGTACTTGTACATATATTCATGAAAAATGGACAAAATAAAAATTATAAACTTGTATTCGCAAACAAACCTCTATCAGTCTTAAACTGATGTTTAATATACGAACACATGCTTGTTACAGACTTTTAACAGTATAAAAACAAATAATAGCCTTTTACGAACCATGAAACCGCGATGACGCGGCCGTTCGCCGATTGGGGGCAGCCCTTTTCAGGAGCGCAGAGTGTGATCTGTGCTCTGTCATGTCATCCACATCTTTCAACTTGTTTAAACGACTTGTAATAAAAGAGAAATATAACAAGCATAGAATGCCCCAGGTTAGACAAACTGATGAATTAAAGACAAAGTCAGTGTACTTTGGATTCAGCGGTTTTAAGATCAGTTAGACTAGCACAGAGGTTCCCAGACTTTTTTCTCATAGACCACTTTCAAAATTTATCTGGTTCCGGTAGACCCCCTGCAGCTACATTTCTACCATAGTCCCAAAACTCGACAAAAAATGTGAAAATTAGATCTAACTATGGAAATTTGCGTTGCGGCTGGAATGCAACCACGACTTAATAGTTTTCGAAAAGTTAGAATTGATTGCTTAATTAATTAATTGATTGTGCTGTGGGTGGATGTCAAAAAAGTAAGGTTGGCCAATCAAAAAAGTGATTCCATTCAACTTAACTTTTTTGACATCTTTTCACAGCAAAAGGAATCAATCAATTTTCACTTATTTCTAGCACATATATATATATATATATAGCATTATAGCCAGCCGTGTCATAGACAGACACATACATGAATGAACAGGTACATTAAAAGTTTAGTAGGTTTTAGTAATGACTAATTTTTATTTTACAGCATTACATTTAAAAAACAGTGCTAACTTAGCGGCTTAAACGGTGGTCTTTGCACGAATGATCTGTTTTCCGATGTAATGCGTGTCTCATCTGCCTTACCTTATCCCATTATCTGGGGTCGACGCAACATGTCTTCTCAATATGTATTTAGTCAACCGATCGACAGCTCAGAGTATACTCGTGTTCCGCACGCCGACCCCATTTGTGCGATCCTCGTAATAATTGTTTATTAATTGTTAATACCGTTACTGTTGTAATACTCTTAATACAAAGTTTTACTATTATACGTCGTTTATCTCTCTGCTCATCACCACAACTCCTATAGTATACGTATTTCATAAACATTTTAATTGAAATAACTAAAGAGAATATCTAGCGTGAGGATGTACTCGTAAATAGCTCCATCCATGAGTCAAAGTGAAGCTCCCCTGCTCCTGGTGCACCGTAATGAACGACGAATGAGGCTAAGACGCATCGTTCCTCCTGTTTGACACTAGATCCGTATTCCACTAGGTTCTGTAGCACCCTGTTTAATTCAGTTGGTACTCTGCATGGTGGGAAGGTTCTTTACTAGCCTGGCCAGTTACCGTACTCGTTCTAGAATGAACCGTGAAGCGTATTATGCATTTAAGTTTCAGTATCCGGAGTGTTAGCTATTCACATAAAAAAGATTTCAGGACAAAAGAGTTTTAGTTTATCTATTTTACAAGCATTTTCTGTTTACTTACTACCGAGACAGGCCCGGTAAATGAAATACGTCTATTAATTTTTATTCTGAAACCCATTACAATTGTAGATGTGCGTTATTTCAAAATCTATTGTTAGAGAAGTCTTTTGTTGAAATACCTAACGTATTTCATGTCGGCTGCAAAATTGCATTTTCACGGAAATGCAATATTGGAATGGAAAGAGTTGTAAGCCGTAGTTGATAAGATTTTTTTTCACATTTGCCTGCCCGTTTCTTATATAAATTTTATTACTTTTAATCCAGTTTATATTTTTTATATAAAATTATTCAATTGTAAACGGGATTGAATTACTCCAATAATTTACACACTCAAATCACACAATAAAACTTCGAATTTTTACTTCCGTGTGAAAACGGATTACAAACTGCTATCAATAACGGCTATCAGTTTTGAATCCACCTTTTGTTCCTCTACTGTAAATAAGATGTGACAAATAATATATTTATGTCGGATTGCTAGCGTCATGGTCAGACATCTTCGCGAGCGGATTATTAGCGATTCGAACAAAGCAATGGCTCCACAAGAATTTATTTTTAACAATAATTACAAATGAAACGTGTAACAGTAACTGGTAGTATTGTATTGTCACTAGGTTTGTTGAAACATAAGTGAAACCTTGCATAGCCCTTGTCCCTCACCCAGGTTCCGTTGTACGATTAGATGAGTTATAGTGTCGCCATAGCGACTGTGATGCCATCACACTCTGCTCATGTGACGTGTTCCGTGTAACAAATGTGTTCAAAACTCTCTCCGACATACATATAAATAATTATTTGAGTTGAAATGACCTGCCTGCCTGCCGAGCGACGGTTTTTCCATTCGATTCCTGACTAGGCTGACAACTATGTTATATATAATAATAATAGAACCACAGAGTTTATGAAAATGAAACTAAATATAAGGAAAACTCAACAATTTAGGGTTAATCCCATGGTATTATTGTCTAAAAGGTTGTGCATATGACGGTAAGGTTTTAAACCAAATGCCCGATTTTTGACGCGAAGAAGAAAGATAAATCAATTAATTTGATTCGTTCAATCTCGCAAAGCGTTCCATCCTAAAAGCTTTGCGAGATAGGGATTTTAGCCAAACGTTGAAACAGGCGTTTTGAGAACTTTCTGCTGCCTCAGTCATAAAAAAACTTGCAAAATTGGTCAAGCTTGACGATAACGAAAATATGTTTTATTAAATTAGGAGTGCTGTACACCGAGGATATCAAAGATGGGAGCGATACGCTCGAAGTTTTGTGAAAGCCAAGATTTAGATTCCTCATAGGCTGTTTAAGAATGCTATTTAGCATTTAGTCTGCCCACTGTAACACAAGATGTGTATAACAATGAAGGATAAATAAATAAAATAAATGAATAGAGAGTGAGGCCTGGCTCGAACTAAAATAAGCATAATATTATTGATGTTCACAGCACAGGGAATATGTCGAGATGTGTTAGCATTTTTCTTATACACTAAGTATTATATTTGTACTACATAGTACACAGACAAAGCCTAATTGAAAAAAGTAAAAATATATATAGATGATGGTAGAAAGTGAAAATTGGCTTTAATATAAAAGACCAATGGTTCACTAAATTGATCCTAGCTTACATAATGGACGCCTGCATCCGTCAGATAAGTGAACCATCCAAACCTTATCTATTATGACTTTAAATAGTAAAAGGTGAAGAATCTTGTTTGAATACGAATTCAATTAGGATTCAAAATAGATCTCATCCGACATCGATTGCGTTGAATAGAATTTCATGTTGTCAATTTAACGACTAATATTTACTATTTCCCGTATCTAGTATTTACTATTACGTATAGTCTTCCCTCTAAGTCTGTAAACCAAAATTAATGGATTTGTATGTATTTTCAAATTGTAATTTCGAGGATAAGGCGTGGCAAGGGTAATTTCTCGTACATTTTATCAGATATAATTTAAACCTTGCATTATAAAATAACATAAATTAAATCTACGGTTTCGTTGTGATTTCTTTTATTTGATACATCGTATGATGCATATAACATCAGTTTCACTAAAAGCTCTTTATTGATCCCCAAAGTAACCCCACAAAATTGGAATATGTTAATTTATGGCGCACATAACTTATTGATTGTAGAAACAATACATTTATACTAAATTTCAAGTTTTTCGTAACAAATAAAAAACTACAATTTACTCTTACATTCATAAAATAAACTAATCTTTATTAACCTTTATTAGACTAAGGTTAAATTTATGTATAAATTAACTTAAGTAATCCATAACTGATGACCAATAATCCAAGTGATCTAATGATAGTTGGTTACCGTCTCCCATGGATATCCATAACACCCAAAGCATCACCTACGTGTTACTGAGAAAAATAAAGCTGGAAACGAAAGAAACTGCCCCATTTTCCTGGTAACCGATATACGGTAATAATAGTCCAGTGTTGATTCTAGGAGGTGCTAGCTTGACTAGCTACCAGGTAAAGAACCCTACAATCACGTTCAAGTACCGTTAGTATTATTACTAATATTGAACTGTGTGGTACAAAGCCTAGAATTCTCACAAAGAAATGGGCGCCATTGTTTCAACAGCAAGGGATATTAAATTCGACGCAAGGTTATACGGAGCCCCTTACGCTTCGATACATGTTTACTTTCAGAAGACACAGCCAATTCCATGAATAAACAAAAAAATTATATTGAAATAAAAAAACAGACTTGTAATTCCAAGTGCTTATTCAACACTATCAACTTTAAATCCCCTCCATAGATCCAATGATTAGACAAATAATACAACCACATCTTATTTCAGCTAAATTGAACTACTGTGATAGTACAACTGTATAGTACGATTTTGCATAAAATCCAAGTATTACAATGCCTCTTTTAATTTTCAAACAAAAATAGCCCGTATCAAGAGGCGGCGAAGCTACTAAATTGATGGACAGTGAAAAATCAACTCTAGCCAATTTAGCATACGTTTGAAGTTGTTGTAACGGAATAAAGTACACAATCGAAGCGCCCCGACGCAGATGGGCGATGCGCGCTGATGCGTTCAACCGAATGCAGTTTTCATTCGTTTGATAAAAATTCTAAAAGACAAGCACAAATGTACACAACGAAAGTTTCTGAAACAAGTCGATTAGCGATTTTATATTTTTTGAGATTTTTTTTACATCGGATCTAACGTGGCAAACGCAATAATGGAATTAATTGCCACAATGTGTACGAAAAATACAAACAATTTGTACAGCAATGCATTGGTTGTTATGACACGTATCCGCCGTGTTAAACGCTGTACACCACTATCTACCACTATGAAGACCTGTCTACAAATACGAAGTTTCGGTTGGAGGTTGAGAAGTTGTAATGAAACTGTTACTTGTTTGCCGTATGCGTACCGACCGACGACAAGTCCGCAAGTTCTTTGCCTGCGACCACTACCGGCAGGCACTGGCTCTGTGTGTCAATATGTGAAAAAAATTAATATTGAAATTGAAATTTACATCGATTTATATATGTGACTATGTCAGCTACAAATAAATATATTCATATTAATAATATTATTGACTTTAACATTATCATTATGATACTGTATGCAGGTGACATGCGACATACAGTTGGCAATGCCTCAAAGACATTTAAGTATTATAGTGATCGACGAAATAAGGTGAATAAGCCTGTTATGTAAAACTTTGTATTCATTGTAATAAATCGTATTAGCTAAACATTGTATATACCTACAGATACTGATATGTGCAATGTTTAGAGAAATATTGTCTTAAAAATATATCCTTGCAGTGCTAATAATATTACATTGGAATGAGAAAATAGTAACAAATTGTTAAATTTTTCAATATTTGTTTTTATTTACAAATATAAACGAGAGCGGGATATCAATTTGTTTTACTTTAAGTATTGTAACATTCTTTCCTGTTCTACACATGGTCCTGTCTGGGTTATAAGATTTTTTGCATCCATAAAATCAAGTTATATCAGTTTGCATCGCAACTTCAGGAATAAATAGAGTAAGACTTACGTATTAAGGTCTATGAGCTCTCGATCGATCTCCGCCATGTTGCACCACGCTACGGAGCCGAGGCAGCCCGCGATCATCAGTGTCAGCAAGAAGCATTTCCAGTTTCCCTCCCGACGGAGCACGCCGCCCAGAGTCTGCTGTTTTGGTCGCTGCCGACAAACATCGAAAATAATGACAAATGTCGAATAGAAGTTCCCGGATTCTTAAATAACTATAGGCGGTAATAAAGAATTTTAATGCATCAGTGATATTAAACTGGGTGGTAAAGTTCCCAGCTACCGCGAACAGGATGGCCTGGGAACAATACCTGGTCTGTTACTTAGAATGACACAATACGTACAAGAACAAATGACCTGGTCTCAAGGGTGAATAGAGCCCCTTACATCAAAATTTAACCGGTTGGACCAGGGTCAACTCTACGTCTAGACTCAACCATAACCTTTTTCGGTTGCAGAGTGAGAGCCAGTTGAAAATGGCTTCCCACTTCCATTTTGATGTTACGAATGTACGTGGGTGACAGTACCTACTGGCCAACAGGAAGTAGGGCTTCACGTTTGCATTGACATAATTTTTTTTTATACATACCATACCATCTAATACATAAGGAATCTTATTATCAGGGTAAGAGTATTTGTTTTTAACCACACTCCCCCGCTAGAAACTCACTCTCTTTTGCTCATAATTTGTATGATCAACATATAAATCAACGAATCTTCCTTTTAGCCTCTTATCCGAGATAGCCGTGAGAGTTACTACACCCGCGAATAAATGATTAGTGATCAATCCAAAAGTTCTAAATACCATCTACTAAAAGTCTTCCTCGACGCTTTACAACTGATATCTAACAATAACAGCTGAGAACGACTGCTGACCTTATCCTATAAAGCACAGAGACGTCGCTAACATTTACCACAAGGTTCACCCATCCATCTCCCGGCCGCGCCCAACTTTGTTCAACTTTGTCAATCACTTACGGCTTACATAAACCGTAGTGGGGCCCTGAGCGCTTCTAAATATAAAACCTTAGAAATCAATATTTGATTACGACTCACCTTCAAACTTGATGGAAAATATATTGACATATAATTTGGTACTTGACTGCGAGACTCACAGCGATTGGAACGTTATGTAATATTTGAATTGGATATTAATGAAAGTATGATTGTATTTCCCGTTGAGATTGCTCCATATAATTGGAAATAAACATTACATTATTGGGTTTTTGGTATTGAATATTGTTATGTAACATTTGGATTTAATATTACGAGCGTATAATGCTGTTGACATTTACACTAGTCACCATACGAAAGGTCTTAAATGTACATACTGTATTTTGTGAGTGTAACTGCTACAGACTCCTAGTGCGAAATTATGACAAAAAGCATTTTGTTGTATATTTTTTTAAAAGGTTTAAATAGTATGAAAGGAATTTTCTAATTGTGTCTCTATTGTTATACTATTTTAAACGCAAAAGATTTTCATGTGGTATATTATTTATTATACCCAGTGGTGCCAAAGGTGGGATTAATGCTGGAAGCATTCTCTGCTAGCCGACCTTTAGGAGAGTAGAAAACCTCAAAGGGGGTGGTGGGTATATATATTTATTTATTTATTTATTTAGTTAAATAGTTTAGGTACGTGTGCACTGAGCATTAACTGATGCTACAAAAGTTTATTTCCCATTGCTTGAGAAAGTAATCAGTGACTTTTGTTTTAAAGGTTCGTTATCTTTTTATGTCGTCAGGGAGGGCGTTCCGATGCCGTATATGTCATCATTTAAAAATTACTTCCTAAAGAATTATACATATACGTAATGGATTTATCTTATATTCAAAAAGTACAAATATCTCTATTTTACGCCTTGCGAAACGAGTAACCAATGACTCTTATTTATCAGTTATCATTTTTACCCCAAAAATTATCAATTCCTTTTTAAATACGATTCCATGTAAATAATACAAACTACTCTTTACAGTTAAAACAGTGGTACAGTTAATAAATAATTTATTGAAACTGATGTACCGACAATGTAATTGGAGCAGTTACAATTATCGAGGTAGTCGGGAAAGGCCAACGTAATGTGATTTCCGTTCCATATTTCTGTCAACACTATAAAAAAGTTAAAGGTCTGTAAATGTCAAAAACATAAAAAAAAAAACGAACAGTAAATATATTGCTGATCTCAAATGCCAAAACCAAGTTAATAGCTCAATTGGTAGAAGCCAGTGATTTTAAAAACTTGAATACCGTTATAATGTTAGCTGCACTTATGTACACTTCACTAGTCTAGTAAGTCTAGTCTAGTTTACAAACTTTGCAATTCCTTCCAAAAAAAACACTCGAACAGTATTTTTAGATGTGCTGACGCTCCTCATGGAAGCACCAATTGTGAAGAATCGCCCCTATTTACATTACCTACGAGTAACTTTGTCCCCTGTTTAATATGGAATTCGATCAAACATTTCGTGGTCAACTCGACTGAATCTAACATGTATTTCTGTCGTGGAATGTAGGTATTTTTTCCAACTACTTACGATAGATAGATCATATGCTAATACTTCAACTTAAAACAAAGTTGTTTTAATCTACTTCCTTCATTATCAGTACTATATTCCGTATTAACGAACTGTTCATAGGTTCCTGCCCTACCCATTTCCTCCGCCCATAAATCCATCTATCACGTTTCCAGACCCACGTTAACAGCTAATACCGCTTCAGTCTCAACTAAAATTATCACAGCGAATTCCGTGAGTTTCCATCAACCTTTTAAACAAACTCTAATCTAACTCTTTGAACTTTAACCGATAAAATAAATAGAGGTGGTCATCTTTAAGCAAATCGGCTTATGTCTGCGCTGATAAAAGAGATCATTTAGATAAATTAAACGATCATATTGTAAGCCGGCTGATTACATCTTTAGATTCGCAAAATTCACTGTCCATTAGCTGCCGAAATTGTGGAGCTTTGACGGGTTGACGGACAAGAGGCAAATTGATTTTACTTATCGGGCATCCAGCAATCCATCCATAAAGGGTTAGAGTGATTCGTAAAAATATATGTCGGAAATCTTATAAGATGTCCAATAGTCGTTCAAGACTTCGTACTATATACGTACATATTTTAATGTATTTTGGATAAATAATTAAGCATTATTAATAATTGCTAGTGCTAATTGCAAGAACATAACGCCTGCTTGATAATCTAGGCCTTTAGAACAGCTGCATCGCCAAGACTGAGAAACTCAAAATTTCGGGAGTAACATTGATGTGTTATGCCATCTCAAGAATAACGTCTTAAATGGTTTTCGGTGCACGTCAACTTTTAAAACCTCAGGTTGTTTCATAGTAGATATAAGTTTTCTTAGTGGATTTTATTTAGGTGATATAAAAACTTTTGACATTCGAATGTGTCACCTCCATAAATCTGCACAGGAGCAGCATATTAGTAAGCTGCAGACCTCGTCAATTAAAAGGAGAGTCCCATGGTTCGCAGTAGACTATTATTTATTTATTTGGAGTTGAAGCCAACCTCCAGTATCTCTACATTCCCTGAAATCTCAAATGAATAACAGATGCCTTTCTACCAACATGCAATATAGCAACGTGGTGAAAACTCCAGTTCTGAATATAATAATTATCTTACATTCACCATATCAAAGTGTCATTCAAGTTGCAGCTTCATACAGTAAATTGCAATTCAATATTTGCAATAGAAAGCCCAATGTCTCTGGCACGTTCCCTGCTAATACAAATTAATTAACTCGTTCCTGTTCACCAGCTACCAGAACTTCTCTCAGCTGTATAATTGCATTTAGCCGACCTGCAGGTGCAACGGGCAACCCACATAGGGGTGAAATACGCTAAAAGCGAGCTTATATAAAAAGATCCTTTGGCTTGCAAGAGATAGCCTCTCCATAAAGCCGGACGTCAAACTTCTGTGGTTTGTTTGTGATCAAGAACAAACAATGAAATCGACTCCACTGCTTTCTTTTAAAGATAAAAAAGATTATTCATATTTGTATACCTTTACATACAATCCTTGATGCATGTTTCAATAAAAGTGTAATTTCTGAAATATTCCGTGACATTGAACAAACATATCTGTTTGATATTATTATTTTTAATATATTTCAGAACACCTCTAATAAATCATCTAGAATAATCATGGAAATATATATGAAATTGGAAAACAGGCTAAAAGGAGCCTTTGCAGTTATTACAGATTTCATCGCTTGTTTGTGATCTTACACTTTTTTAGGACAGGCTATACGCGTACAATTATTCATTAAAACCCATAAATTATATTAGTGATAAGTTGTGAATGTCATGGGTAAGCGGTACTTATGATCAAGTAGACGACATTACAGGCGTGTGTTTTGTTTACGGATTTTGCGAAATATCATTTTTAAAGGGGATTAATACAATATGTATATGGCACAATCAAGCAAACGACCCTGGAATCGTGTCATTATATTTGCGTCTAGGGCATTAATTGTCTGTACCCCTGCCATCACTGTTGTGATCTTAGCGGGATATGTAAGTGCGTTATCGTTTATTTAATTGTTTACCTACTACCATAGCAAATATATATGTACATGCTGTAGGCAGATTAGTTCAACTGCGAATTTTGAAATGAAAAAACATTCAACATAGCTCGTTTCTTCTTTAGCAGCATAAACTTTATGTTGTTTTAATATCCGCTATGACCACAAATACGTATCTTGCTATTACCTATTTCCCTCTTTCCCCACTACCTGGGCCACGCTATATGGACGTTTTGACATCTTACTATAGTGTTTTTAATCTTATATCATCCCAGACATTATACATTTTAACTGTAACGGTTTCTCGTGACTTTTGTATTTATTTTATACCGATATATCGATTTAATAATGTGGGTCACGATCTCAGAAAACTGAGTCGGTGAAGTAAAACTCATGACGTATGACACATAACAGACACTGACAGGTGAACCTGTCAACTTTACGTCTTGTTCGCGGTATTCTATACATATAATAAAATTTTACAGAAAGCGCTGTACATGAGGATACTGTACTGTAGGTACTGTAGGATACATGAGAAAAACTATTATTGTAGGGGTTTATTAACACAACAGAACGCAAAACAATAATAAACTTTTTGTTCTAAAACATGCAGGTGGTATTTATAAGCGCAAGGCGTAGTTTCTCTGAAGCGAAGCGAGAGCGGTTTACTAATACTTATAACTTATAACTACTCATTTCAGTTAATATCACTAACGTGTTGTTACACGTAATTTTTTTATATAAAAAATTAACAAAGTTAATGTTTAACAACAAACCCATTTGATGTTAAGCGGTGATTAAGTCTACAAGTTATTAATATACATATTATTCATAAATATATAGTCTAGAGTCACACTTATAAGTACGAAGGTACAATAGTAGTTGCGTCTTGTTAATTGTAGCTCAGTGTATTTTCTTGGTAGCAGCGTAAAGTCCAAACTGTTTTTCCTTACATTGAGTATCGACTCAAATCCGGAAGTACCAACGGGGCCGGACAAATTTATAGTACCTATGTACATCCTGGTCAGAGAACTTTTAATCGGGTCATGTGTATATACATAATAATATGTATAAATAATATCATCTATAATAAAAAGAAAATAAATAAAATCTAAATTATTTTTGTGTCTTAAAATTATAGATTCGATAGTGTTACGACGTAGGTTCTTCCCGTTATTTTTGACAGCAAAAGCTATTGTTTTTTAAACCGTAGCTATCTTCATGAGTCGGCAAGTTCTTTGCCTTTTTGATAATGATACAAAAAGAGAGATTTTAAGATACCCTCACAAGTCTTCGGCTTCTCTGGTTTATTTAGAAAGAAAGAAAGAAAGAAAACATTTATTCCGTCATAAGGACTTAAACTAATCGATACATTTCCAGTACAATAATAATAATAAATATATGACGAAATAGGACTGCCCTCAGTATATGCGATGGATCGGTCAAGAACCACCGCTGCTGGTTTTCAGTGCAATCCTTTTTTATTTTCGCGCAGTTCAGTTAGTTGTGCCAACGCCAATATTTCATATTCGATAAATGATTCCTACCGGATGATTACCAAATCCTACTACTACCATATAGCCGATATAAACACGTAAAAGAATGTGAAAGTTTACGTGGTACGTTTGTAACTTTAGGGTACTACGTTACTATTTTATTCCGGCCACTTGCTACACGCCCCAGAATAGTTTCTGATAGTTTGGGGAATAAAAGTTAGAAGGACGTTAGTAGGTTGCGATTAGATGTATACAATACAAAATATTTAGTAATATTGTGAGATAAAATAAATAAATAAATAAATAAACGTTTACACACTCACACCCCCGCACTAGGATTCCCTGTGTTGCGGGTGGCATGAACATACACAATTATCACATCATAAACACCCATGACCCGAGAACAAACATTTATCTGTCACATAAATATCTGCCCCGGCCGGGAATTGAACCCGGGACCCCACGCTTGGCAGGCAGGGTCACTACCAACTGGGCTACGCGGTCGTCATGGCCAAAATTACTGACATTGGCTTAAACTTATTTTTAATAATACTTTCCATTGCATTCCGTTCCACAAGCAAAAACTCGTATGTCTAATTCATAGAAATTAATAATCATTCATATGAGGCTAATTAAAACAATAACTTCACTTAATACTTAAAGTTTGTTTCATTGCAGTCCGTCCATAAATAAAAAAGTTATAAATTAATTTAAAATAATGTAGGGGTAGTTTTCCTGAAGCGAAGCTAGTAAATATCTATAATCTTTCCACTCTACCTATTACTACCTATTAGTACTAATATTATCTATTCTGTACTGTTTCCGTAATTAAAATTACTTAAAAAAATTAAAAATATCGCAATATATATATAATTTTTACGAACACACATTTATAATACGTAGACTATTCATTACAATTTTGAACACAAACTATGATACCAAGTTATCCAGTACTTTATATTATATGCTAAATATTTCAGGATGTTCATAAAAGTAGGCTGTTTCACATATTCAAACTTATGTTGCTAATAAAATCTGTTATAATAATTTACGCTACACCCAACGCAGTACTATTATCGTGTGTAGGTTTAAAATTATTTATCTCATAACTGGCTGTATTCAAATTTAAAATGTCGTCATTTAAATATATGAAAAATAATGATCTTTACCCACAGAAAATGACAAAAAAATAATTAGTCTGCCACAGTGACTCTCACTTGTTTTTATTATAGCTTGTATAGCCTTAGTTGAACTTTATTAGCGGGATATTGCTGAACATACTTCAACACACTTTTGCGGTACGGATTGCTGGAGAGGATTATGAAATGCCGGAAGTTTTAAAACCGCTCAAGAACTTTTAACGAGATTTAATGAATACTAAGCAATAACAACTACTAGGCAAAAGATATTAGTTTGGATATTAGGCGATTAGTCTTATGTAACATTGAGCAATTGTCTCTTTAAACGACATGAAAAATACCGGTTCTGGGTATTTAATCTCTTTATATGTTATTGTTTATCAGCTAGCTTGCATTACAAATGAATAGCAAAGTATGTCCTCAAATAATAAAAGTGTTATCTACGCTCTTAGAAACATGTATTTCATATTGAGATAATCTACACTTCTTTTTTCTATCTTCTATAATGGAATTCTTTGTTCTTCATTTGCTTCGATAACATGGCAATGCATTATAGTGGTTTCTTTAACTACCCTTTTACGGATGTAACATGTATTGCTCCATCAAATTACTAAATCCTCAACAAAGCTCATTTAAAAAAATTCATTTAAAAAACTTATAATGAAGTCTAATGTCAAACTTAATTTATTTAAACATTGAATTGACTGCGAAAGGTAACAGTGTCCAAATTTTTCTCTTTAACTTACTACTTATAGCAGGAAAACGTTATTTCGTCACTAACCTTAATTTACGATTATGAAGCTCCTGATAGAATTTAATCAAATAAAATCTATACTAATATTATAAAGAGTAAAGCTTTGTATTTTTGTATGTTTGTAACGAATAAAGTCAAAAACTACTGAACCGATTTTAAAAGTTCTTTCACCATTAGAATACTACATTATCCCTGAGTGATGTAGGCTATATTTATTATTAGAAAAATCAAGAGATCCTTGCTAAAATTTCAGTAACGTGAACCAAAGTGTGAAAATGTAAAAAGAGGAATGTAAAAAAGGCGAAAAAAACAAGTAAAAAAAGTTTAAAGTTTTTTAAGTTCAAGTAAAAAACATAAACCCATTACAAATAAATTACTTGAGTACATAAAACGAAAATAAAAGTAATTTTAATAAAAATAGGTCAGCAAGTACAAATTTAAAATTTAAAGAAAAAAATACATACCTTTGTCCTTTACAAAGATAGAATTATAAATATATCTCAAAATGTTTAAAAATAAAAGTACACCCATCCGAAGCCGGGGCGGGCCGCTAGTATAAAATAGTAGCATAAAAAATTTATTGGGCGGCGTAATTAAATGATTTTCCTTCAGTACAGAAAAGTTCGTTATGACCCGATGTCGCTACATTGTATTATAAAGTAATCCCAACCCTCGGGATCATACCAACTTTAATTAGCAGCTCGCCTCAATGCCTCTTACATACCTAACTTCTGTGCAGTTTAATGGATAGAATTGTATTAACAAAGTACCTATTTCCGTCACAAGTTTTGTATGACCGTCTCGGCGGGGCTTCCTCTCAACTTAATAGCCATAGTTTAATCGGTTGACAAACACAATATTAGGAATAAAGGCGTTATCACATTGCTACGCACGAGCACGCTAGCAGTTTAACTCAGCTTCACTTGGTATGATAAATGTCCGCTGCAATCCAGGTAAACGTGGTCAATGACATCGACGTAACACAAGACGCCTGCTTATAGTATATATAAATCATGGCTGCAATATGCAAACTTTCGCAACAAAAATAAAATTTGCTAAAATTGTTTGATACACCATTGTTGTAATACACGTGAACTTGAACGCCCAGAGCACTTATGCTCAATGAACTTCAATAATCATGAAGGTGTACGTATGTATGCGTAAGTTCATGCTCCAAGCATGTGCTGCTCAATGAACTTCAATAATAACGAAGGTGTACGTATGCTGAACCCCTCGCTGATTGTAGGCACCTTTTTAGGTCCAATAATTATTATTATTATTATGAAAAATTAATATTATAAGTGCTTACTTTCGTCGTAGTCAATTGCACCGCGAAAGGCTTTCGAAAGAGGACCCGGGATGTGTGTGAAACTAGTCGAACGAGTCCGACTAAGCTACCATGTGCGTAAGCAATTATAAATTGGAAGCATGGATTCAACCGCAATATTAGTTATATTTCATAACCAATAAATTTATATATTACTAATTTGGTTTAAGAAACTTGATATTTACGTTCACTAATGGTTGCCACATTCGAAATAATCGTTACTTATTGTTAATAAGCGTTTTATACATTTTTTTGGATGTCATACTCTTAAATCTCTCTGATAAATAAGTATATTTATTGGTAAAAATCGTATGAAAACTATTGCCGTAGTTGTCGTCATTATTGCACAGAGAGACAGACACGTTGTTTTATGCTGCAAAGTTAGTGTCCTTCCAAAATATACCTTTCATTTGGTAAAATAGATTCAAATAGATACCGTGGTTCTGAAGATTATTTTCCGCATACAAACGAATTTACAAAAGCGCACTTTCTCTTTATAATATTAGTATAGATAACCTGTAGACACATCGAATAATTTTTGAAAATTTTAATGTAGGTGGACTTTGTTATCGGTATGAAAGCCTAAACCTTTTTTTTTCTTAATTTCTATCTGTTTGTACACATACATCACTTAATCACCGATCGAAATTAGATGATTTTTGCCATATTTGGAACTACTCATAATAATATGTATGTTTAGGACACTTCTTAGCACACTTAAGTTTTGTTTCCGCTGAATTTTCATCCATCTTTTCGATTTTGTACAAAACTATAACATACTCGGGTGAAGACAACATACCTAATACTGTACCCTAGGCGAAACTATAGCTTTGTTATGGGAGGTAAAATTTTTTTTATTAAACTTCTTACAGAAAAAGGCAAAATTCTGTGAATCTCACTCGATTAAAAATTTGACAAACATGGAAGTATATGTAAGGCATATATGTTAAAAATAAATGAATGTTCATTTTTTGTGTAAGCAATTCGACTTTGAAGAAGTAGGAAATATTAATTATTATTAGGACACCTACCTTC
>PDGT01000003.1:1467150-1487770 GCA_003671415.1 Megathymus violae | reverse complement strand
ATGACGTCGATACTCGGCTAACATCGTGCTAACAACAGAGCCTAGCTAGTGGAGTGAGGCCGAATGGAGCCACAGTTTACATTCTGCGGTCGAAGAGATCGGTTCCTCCGCACTGGGAACTGTTACTTGTTTCGTTTACCCGGTGTGAAGTGTTTGTTAACAATTTATTAAAAGTGTTAAACGTTATACGCCCACGCTATGCTCGACAATGATGCTGAAACTATTGGCGTTACCGACATATTATAATTATAGTCACCAGCTTCCTTTTCCTTCGGCAATGCGTCAGTGATGCCTTTGGTATTACTAATTTCCATGGGCGACCATTCTCCATCACCAGGTGGCTCGTCTGCGGGTTTATCGACAAGTGCCATAAAATTTATTAATGTCTACTCCATGATTACATAAAACGAATTCTTTCTTAAACTAGGAAAAATTAGTAATACATAAATGCTTAGCAATGAGAGGAGTGAAGTTGAAGGTACATCCGAAATATGATTTTAATAGTTTCTTTTACATGTAATAAAGAGATGTTTTTTTTGATAAATAGAGTGCGACTTAAAAATTATTTAAAAATGAATAATCTTAAAAAATACTCAAATATAGATACAACATAGAAAATTGTACAGTTTTATTAGAATAATCCTGTAACACAAATAAAGGAACACTTTACAAATTAAATTAAAAATATGTACAATCAAAACTTAACTTCAAAAACTTTCAGTGCTTTTGACGTAAATTTTCACATATTATTTAATGTTGCCACTGGGTGGCTGAAGTGGCGGCGCTTACTAAATTGGCTCGGATCGCTTATTAACTATTTCTGCCAAGTTTGACGGATAACGAGGAGTGACGAAGTGCAGTCTGTTAAAAAGCAGAAAGCATTCGCCGTTATATTTGAAAAAGACTGATGTTAACAACCAGTCCATTTAAGCTGCATACTTAGATCGTTTTTTTAGAACAACTGGTAAGCAGGCTACACGGTTAATAGCTTTACCGAGGTGTTGCCGGCCAATAAGGGAGGTGGACCTGTTATCGAAATATGTAAAAATTTCATGGTTGTACTTGAAAGAAGAGTTATGGTTACTTAATCATATAAATAAACTCCGATAGAGCCTCCTTTGTCGGACGCAGGGTTTTTTTTTACATAAAATAAGCTAATGCTTGACAACAATCCCCCCTGATGGTAAATTGTGATGAAGTCTGAGATGTTAAACGCACTAACTTATTAAAGCCTATTCACTGTTCTCTTGCAACCTCCCATAGGATGCACCACAACCACGGGAGATTGACTTGGACTGGCGGATTGGCTGAATGGATGGCTGCCTACTGACTGAAGGATTTTAATAAAATAAAACTAAAAACTAACTAACTAAAAATAAAAACAACAATAACATATAAATGTTCTTGGATTCGATTATTTTATGATAGCATAAGTTGTAGACATCTCTAACTGTAGGAGAGAGTTCCAAGCGCTCGTATATTTAATAAGTCACTAGTTTCAATCAGTGACAGGCGACTGATAGTTACTGCTATCTTAGTCAATTTGTAATTAGGAACCATTTATAAAAATGTATTCTCAAGTTCTAAAATGAATACCAATAAAAATATTACCAATGCATTAGGTCAGAATAATAACAGAACAAAAATAGGAAAATATCGAAATGGAAAGTAAAGCGACATCGGCCCAGAATAGGAGTCATTTCTATTAATATGTCGCTACCGACATAGCCAATTTCCTTTACTATGTATCTCAGTAGACATATTGAATTCTTATATTCACCCAATTTGTTACAGAAAAGAGAGGTATATTCAGACAGATAAGATATATACATACAGACATACGGATAGTTGTTTTAATATAGGGTACAACTTTTTTATGGTATACATATATTTACTAAATGTGTCATTAGTCATTAGGCATTAGTTTTCAACCAAACTTTTCGTCTAAAATATAAATACTATAAAATTGTCATCCACACAATAAGAGCTTTCAAATTCATAGTCTACTGTGCTGACACTTTTTCATACTTTGAAAAATTTGAAGTATTCTCGATTATGCAAGTTTTCTCACAATAAGGTTCAGCAAACAAACTGGAGATAATTAACACGAAATAATGATTGTCTACTACTATCTTAATATATATGTACTCTTCGTCTCATTCTTTTTTAAAAAAAAACGACATTTTCCTGCATAATTTTTAACTCCATATATACCTTCCAAACATCAAAGCAGGAATACAAACTCGGCTATAGTGCACATTTCCGATATAAAAATTTCATCGCACCTCAACCCTTCATAGCATTCTGTAATGTAGATTTTCGCTACAAAGAAGCTTAGTGTTCGTGATTCAGAGAAAATATAGTCCTGTATACGGCGTAATAATCTGTGAGCCGGCTTAATACTCTTAAGGGGGGGAGACAAGGTGCTTCAGTTTCATATTAAGTTAAGTAAGTCTTTTGACGTGTCATAAAACTCTCGACGACTCTCCGTAAAAGTAATGGAAATCCATAATCTTGAAAAACGAGGAGGAGAGGAGACTTTGAGGTGTGAAACAACGAGCCAAGATGTGTCTAAAATATCACACTCTGCACCACAACTTCCTTTACGATAAGTCTTACAAATCTGGTACGAGTTCGTCGTATATCTTCTCCTTTGATGTCTTGACATGGGTTATGTTAATATCCAATAGATAAGCAGGCGTTATGAACATGTGATTATAAGTGGTCAGCGAAGCCAATGAAAACTCGAAACGCCGATGGTGTCAACGATTTATTGCCCGCTGTGTACAAATGAATGTATGTTTGTGTATTAACTGGCTGTTCAATATGGCAATTGTAACACGTTAAATATATCTCACGCCTGTAAAGGGTACCCACGTTTTATGTGTTTTACCGATATTTAGACTCACTTACATGGATAGTGATCACGGCTAGACTGCAGTGGTAGGGAGATACTCTCGATAGTTGACACTGGACAGACATTAATGACAGATTAGGCTTTCAACTTTACATCTACTTCGTTTTGCGTTCTTAGGCAATATATCACGACACACGGTACTAACGATATCTTCTTCGGACGCGCTTGAGTTAATTTGAACCCATTTTCGCTATTAAAATATTTGGGATGTTTCTGATTTCGATGGCCTCCCTTAGTAAATATTCGCAGTTTCTCCGTGACCATGATCCAGGTAATTCGGTCGAAATATCATTAAAAATCACAAAATTCATGAGTAACCGTTACAAGCCTGAAATATATTCAACGTTAAGGTACTTGATGTTAAAAGGAACTATTAGGGTATTCAAAACGATCGTATAATTAAATAAGAAAATAAATAAATAAATAAAGTAAATAGTCGTAGAATCGCAACAGTATTTTATATTAAAACATATCGACATCACTGAGAGCATTAGGGCCATAATTATCTACATTAGCCAAGTAAGAGTTAAAAGATTTTACATATAATGGAGAGCATGACGAAGAGTTCTAAGGTATCCATGCGCATTTCCCCACTATGTTTACATTGAACGAAAAAATAATCTAATACAAATTTTGAAGTACGTGCTGAACTCGAACCTTGCGGGATTCCCGCGTGCAGGATAAATGTTTTAACCAGTCGGTTGAAACATCTGCAAACATTAATCAAATTGGAATGCCACCCAACAAATATCGACGAAGGTACAATGGTAAGAAAATAAACCAAAAACATTATCCTTTTAGCGTACATTTCACGAGATAGAACTCACTTGCATTTTAACGCGATGCATGAAATAAAATGTTAACTTCTAACGATCAGGCACAGACTTAGTATATTGACCGCTTACTTCCATAGATAAAAGATACTAATAGAATCTTAGAAGCTTTTCTGCGCATTATCTACTGTGAATTTTTTTTTAGTTGGAATAATTAATGACATTTATTTTATTGGTAACAAAAATTATTAATTATTATATAGTGATGCTATACAAAAAAATTGTTTCTTCAGTTGCTAACGTAAATAGCGTGTAACAGAAAATATCTCACATATATAAATATTGTTGAACCAATTGATAAAACTATTTTTAAGAACTATCATAATCAGAATTTTTCACACGGTAATTATAATATTAAGGAGTGGAGAGGACTTTTTACAAGTTCCAGACTTACATACATATATTGATTTTTATAAAGCATTGACTATAAAACTTTTGTATTATTTTTTATTCTTGAGATATATAAAATGCCACCCCTAATTATTTCATAATGTTTTTACTACTTTATTATTTAGCTGTTCATAAAATACACCTTTTGCTCTCCGAGTATTTGCGTTTTTTATCCAGAACAGTTTCAGGATAAAAAATCCGTATAAAAACTTTTGTGAGCATACTATACTATACTAGCATTCAATCTTGACATAAAATCTCTGACGTTTTATCGCGTAATATTTATGTTAGTAGCTATCTATAGGCCTATTATAATATAAACAAAAAAAAACATTTTATATTTCAATATCCCAAAGAGTTTAAAGCTCTATACGTTTAACTAAATCGCTATTAGGAAAAAAATTCAACCTGCCTATTTGCAAAATCCACTTGATATCGAAGTTAAGTTGTACGAGCTGACAAGTTTATGAAACACATACTTAGTTTATTACGGTACTATGACAGTTGATGGTTTATGATGATCGCTATCCATGCAAATTCATATCATGTAAGGTGTCATTAATGCGTTACCAGCCATGAACAAAATGGTGAACTCGTTAACGTGTCCTCCGACATTGAGACGGAAACACCTCAGAAATGGTTAATTTCAAAAACAGAACTATACATAGTTGGATTATTGAAGAACTTTGTCACACACGAGTACCGTTGGGATTGAACTAAACGATGCAGAATCCAACGACCAAACTAAAGAGACCTTGCGTTCGTCCATTGGTCAGGGCAGGGTGTTCACAAGAATTGAGGGAAGTCCACTTGCATAGGATAAAAGATGGAAAGATCCATTTCATTGAGTCATTGTAATTATATCTTACACAGAACTATCCGGTGGAAAGTGAGAAGTTTTTATCTTTTCGTAGGTACAAATTCTTGACAGAATTCTCGGCCTCTTTCTAACGCTTTTCCTTCAAATCGGTTCCTAGAAGCTGACATCCGTTCAAACCTATTCGATAATTATTTCCGAGCCCACTCACGCCCGAGAGATCCCTTTCCTTGTCTCATTATGATCAAATACAAACACGCCCACGCCCACTACGTTTACCGCCATAGCGTTTATCGAACAATCTTCATAATAACAAATTCCAGTGTTGCCAGTATGACTATTAATAATCTGTCAATGGCACAGACAAGGGACTTGAAACTTGCGGTATTGGATTATCAACTAATTTGCAAGAATTCTACGTTGTACTGTTTGTCCTATGTGTAGAAAATAATGTAACACATAATATGGGACTTAGTATATTATGTATATTGAAGAGCATGACATGCTTAAAAGCCATGCTTAAGACATGCTTAAAACAAGACGACGCATCGGTGTTAATTCCCTTCTATTCGATGTCGCTGTGCCCTATTAATACCCAACTCAATCCTGACAATACTATTACATATTAGTGGGTTTAAAGCCTTCGAGATTGGTTAATAACCCTACTTCTAAAACTTCAACCAAATCAACGTCTTCGATTACAGTGCTGGAAAGCAGTTAACGAACGGGTCAACATAACTGGCAACGCAACGGGCCATTGAGACCTCTGGTGTTGCGGATGTGTATCAACGATGCTATTAATTAACCTTGATCTTAAGTAAAGTACGGTTAAGAATGAAAAAAATGAAAAAAAAAAATACTCTGCCAACTTACACGACAATCGTCGAGATTAAACGGACTGTTCAGAGCCTAGGGACTTCTAAGAGGAGGTACCATCAGCCGTAGGCTCGGCCTTTGTTCAGCAGAATGCGCAACAAGAGGGGAGCGGCCCTCAATCAAAAAGATGGATGGGGTGCTTTACATCGTGTAAATTATGTTATGTTTAATTTCATTTTGAATTGAGCCCTTGTCAGGGAGACGTAGCTTCGCGACTTACGCTGTTAACAAAGTTAAACACTTAACTGATGTAGACACAGCATTATGTTTGTTTAATCTATTGTCATAATATAATATCGTGTTGCGTTGATGTAGGGTGCAGCAGCGGTTAATGACTCCACATTTATGTTACAAAAACAAAGCAAGCCTCGTCATGTACACTTAGGCCTAGAAACTCATTGGAATCACTATACATATATTTGGGATAATATTAAGTATGTTAAAAATACTTACAAGGCTTTTGTTAAGATAAATAAATATTCACAACAACGCAAATAAGGTGAAACTGATTGTGCTAAATTTTAGACGTAATATAGAGATTAGAGAACAGAGTACAGAGAGTAGAGACTAGAGAGAGAGAGTAGAAAGTAGAGCGTAGAGTGATTCGATACATAAATAAATAAACATTCATACACTCATAGAATCATACACTAGGATTCCGTATTTGGTGGCGTGTATGTACAGAGATGTGACATTACAAACATCCAGTATGACCTGACAGCAAACATTTATTGTTATAGACGTCTGCGGGGATCGAATATCGAACCCGAGACCCATTGCTCGGAAAGCAGGGTCAATACCAACTGGGCTATGGGGTCAATAAAATACGTGTTATCTGTAACTATGTGTACATAGTATTCTTCTCGGGAGTTTCTTGCCGCTTCTTCTTCCAAGACTGTTCACTGTAGATATTTGCTGAAGAGATAACGAACGTTGATTTTCGAAAAAGAGTTTGTAAAACCTTTCTTCGAATAAAAACATTATCAATTCCATTCAACTAACATGCAAGGGATGCTACAAAAAATCCGCTTTGTCATTGGATGTAAACCTAAAAAAATTTTGAGTAAGGTCGGTCCCTACATCATTGCTCAGGTATTTTTTAATTATCCTTTGTGCGCACACCCAGCTTAATTGCAATTTAATAATAATAACATATATAGATAAACTCTCTTGAACGTTGATCCCATATTCGGAGTTCATAATTATCTTGCACATATCGCCATTTGTTTTATTACATACATAATCGCACTAAAATTTTCTATAATCTTGCTTCGGTGAAAGAAAACATTGTGCGGAAATCTACATACCTGAGTGGTTTTATCTATATGGTTCTGAAAGAAGTGTTAATATTGACAATCAGAACTTAGCTTTGACTATAGCCTTAAACCGTCAAACAGTGAATAGACTGGAGTCCAGCAATACGACAGTTATGGGTATGTATTAATGATAATATTAGCTACCATTGTTGCAATATTATACTAACATCTCAGGGCATTGTTTGTTCAAGTTTCTAATTTCATAAAGTTTTGAAATACTCGCTTGTTTTAATACATTAACTTATATGTATAGTACTTTATTCATATCGCCGAGTGGTCCCACTGCAGATAAAGTTTATGTAACAGACGTTAGGCGTTAAGGTATTCCACTTGGAAGCGGCCCAAAACATAGCATATCTGCTTATATAACACGGCAATTGGCATTAAACAAAATTAACTCATAATACCGGACTTGTTAAATGGGCACTACACCGTTTATGTGTTCAGCTCACATTAACAACTCTAATGGAAAAATACATGATGAATGTTCCGAAGTATATTGTGAGCAATAACATCTACGTAGACTAGTGAATAACAACGCTACTTTTCCTTATTGCCGTAAATATCTGAAGAAATTACACTATAATAAACTTACCAAGTCCTCATCGTCATCGGTGAAAATATTAGCTCGATCGGAAGTTGTCATGTTGTCGTGTTGAGTGTGCCCGCGAAACAAGCTCCAGTCATGGTTCACTGATACCACGTATCGAACACACCGCCCTCAATCACTGATAAACACACCAACTGCATCCAAACCCTCAAACTTGACCGAGTCTCGTGACTCATCGTAAAAACCACTCAACGATTAAAAATTAATATGCCGGTTGTAGTAAGTCAATCCTTTAATGCTACAGTTAATTAAAGCACTAAGTTTATTATATATAATTAAAATGTGAAATGTTTTTCCCGTTGTGAAATGTTTCTGAATTACGTATTACAAGTTGCTTCGCTACGTAAAGCTCGCCCACCCTGCGCGAAGTTTCAGAGCTTACTGCGGCGGCAGTGGCGGAGGGCGGCAAGGCGCTGCAGCGTCTCGTAACCATGACAACGTAGGCTTCACCACAGTATAAAAACGGGAGTAGCTCGTCTTTGACGATCCTGTAGCCTAGAAGATATATTCAATGTGTCGAGCAATTGTACCCGGATTCAATTACCGGTTGAAGCACACCGTTAAGAGATACATAAATATTTGTTGTTAGGTTGTTTTTTTATGATTTTACCTATTTTAAAAGCGACACATCAATCCTAGTACATCTGTCTGTATATATCTGTCTTAAATCATATCTTCACACAAGTTTTCGATTAAGTTGTCAAAAGAGAGTAGGTACATTATTGGTTTGGGGCATGTTATTTAAAAAACTATTTTTAACAGATTTAATTTTTTAACATTCAAAGAAGCAATACTGTATGTTTTAGATGCGATTCAGTACATGTACATTAGTGAGTATATAATTATCACATCTATAGAACCACATGAAAGTTTTTTTTAATAACTTTTATATCATATATGGGTAATGAATCTTCTGAGCTCGGTGCAGAATAGGCAGAGCAATTACAGTTAGTTCATCTTTCTAACTATCCTACTTATAAGTTGTTTTTACTGCGGCTCCGTGTTGCGGTTCCACGTCTATGCCGTTGGAGCTGGCATTCATAGCACTATGCTAGATAAACCCTTGAACATGATGTGCTTGTATTTAAATGTGTAATGTTTTTTTCGATATCACTACTTGTACCGTGATATTATTCTCAGAATTGTTATGTTTGTGCTAATACGAGATTTTTGTTAAGTTTCCTCATAAATACCTATCTGTGAGTAATTATTGTGATTGAGCATCACACATAAGTGTTACAACATGTAATAAAATATTAAATTCTCGTTTCGTTTCCGTTTGATTAACTCTTATACTACGCTACATTGAGCTATACACGAACAGCGCGAGATGTTTGTATCTGGCACTTGATTCTGACTAATTTGAATCAACTTTGAAAGTTTTGATTCATAATAAATTATTAAAACCATCGGAAAACTATTGAACAGCCGCATTTTGAAGTGGCAATATTTGTTATCTCAACAATAAATTACAATCCTTACGATATTATTCCAAAGTTTTGTTGTATTTGATTTGTCTTTACAAATTTACAGATTTAGAAAAATCGTAGTAAATTATATTACTGTATATTGTTCTAAAAAAAATGCATAATCTGCGCAAGTATGAAAGGAAATGGTCAAATCCCTTCGGCTCCTGTAAATTTTTATCCAGTTTCAGGAGAATCGGAGATAGTCGGGTTAAAGATGGGTAACCTCAAATGGCAACATTTCATGAGTGCTTCCGTGTTCACTTAACAATTGATTTTCTGCAGAGAACTTCCAACACGCGGCTTGGCTGTTCGCCTTTCCTCCAATCAGCACTGAATCAGCTCATTGAAGAATCATGCAATTGTGTCGTAAAGTTCTAGACTTTACAGGTTGTCTAGAAGATATCGCTAAATAACTGATAAGACCCCCAGTTGTACCTACTTAAAATATTGTTAAAATATCAAAATTTTTCTCTATTTTGTTTTGGTGTACAATAAAGAGGATTTTGTTTGTTTGCTGGGCTATTGTCAGTTGTAAGCATTTAGAGTAGTTTATCTGAGTCTGCTCATGTTGCCAAGTTATTTTTAGAGTAGCTTCTCCGTGTTTATCCACCAACGATTAAGACGTCATCATTTAACGAATAAGTATCAGATTAAAATTGATAATACTAATCGAAATTAGCAGACCCTTAAACTAATGCAATTGAATTATAATGACGAATACTAAACAAATGATAAATGACAAATATTAACGTATACTCACAAAATACAAATAGATGAATTCCCCCTTCTTCTTTGACCGATAGCGCGATGGATAGTGGTACGGACGTCTTTGAGCGGCGGTGACCATACAATCCAGTAGCTAGGTAGCTCGTTTGCCGGCTATTGATATAAAACAAAATCAAAATCAGCCGTTCCTTAAACCAGAAAGTTACGGTTCATTCAACGTCTTTTAACCATCAGGAGAAAATATTTGAACCTGAAAGTCATTAGATGGTCGAAATCAATAATTTGCTTAACACTTAAAATACGCTTTCAAAAATGGTATATCCCAGACAGACACTTAAATTTTATTTTTTCCATTGGCATAGAGGCAAAAGACAATGCAGATAAACGTCACCGAACTACGTCACTATGAAACAATGTGAATATAACTTTTCCAATGTTGCAGCAAGGCTTTGCCAAGGTTGCTTGACCTAGCCTTGGCAAGAAATGAAATGTGCCCATTTACTATCATTAATTCCGCTTCTGCCCTATATGCCTCCGCGGAATACGGCAATGCGAAAAGTGCTATTTAAAAGTAACATTTACACGTCATAGGAGATTCGTAGTTAAGAAGTTTTAATTATGTGAGATTTAACTAGAAAACTGATCGTTAACAAGAAAACAGATTTTAACTAAACTTATTTTATAGTTGCTTCTTTGTAAATGTAAGTAGTATTTGTAGTATCATAGTTGGTTAAAGAATTAAAATTTGCATAAGCCTCAGCTATAGCCGCACCAGAGTCCCTACTAATTCTGCGGTGAAGCAAATGAAAAGGTGTTGGGGTGGCTCAAGAAACAGCGACACATAATAACGACAACAAGTGAGGTGATACATCTGAGCCCATAGGAGAAGCAATACAATACTTCATGCACAATTATAGCTCAATTCATCGATGGACACACGTGTACAACTGGTACCTTGGGCAGGTAGAATCAAGGCTCATTTGTTACTTCCACTTCAAAATAAAAATAACGGCAATTTTAGATCTAAATCACAATCTGCACTTTTTAACCGTCCAATATTAGGAAGCATTCGACTACCTTATTTATAACAATAATGCGCAATAATACTAGTTTATAACAATTTAAATCATATTCAGCCTTAGTTTAATAATCTCGTCTCAATCTCAATATGGACAATCTTCCTTTTATTCATTTATTATTATAAAAAAAGATTGTTAAATGTTTCCTAAATTCGATGGCAGGATATCCAAGAAATTTGAAGCTGGAGATCGAGTTTATGTAGTATTCGAATTAAAAACATTCAAATACATGTTTACTATATCTACCGTCCATTAGTATCATAAAATATTTAAGGACGAAAATTCCTAATTTACTCTTCGGTCGTATTTTGCAACTACATACATATGTCATAACAATACTATTTTGGTCAAGTCGCTCAAACACGCGATTTTACTACGATATTTTACTTTAGTATATCTATAAATTGTTTAGGAGCTGTTTATTCAAATCTTTCGGTGTTACACCGCGGCGGCACACCGTATTATTACATTACATCAGACTGAGAATGGCGGATTTCCCTAGGGTTCATGGCAGTAAGGGGAAAAAGCGAATCAGACATTTACATATTTCCATTTTTGCACGTTGATTGTAATTTCAGTAGTTGATTTATATTAACGTATGATTTATATCAGGAAATTCTCATTACATCACAATTTTCATCTAAGTTTACTTGCATTTAGGTGTTTTAAACTACTTGTGGTGACATTCCACTAAACGAACATATTGACAACAGTATCAAATGTGTCAAGAAACCTAAATCACGCTATCGATCTTTTAACACGTATCCCTACATAGCTATATAGCTGCAGTCGAAATAAGCTAAAGTAATTCATGATTGATCCTAAAAGGAGGTTGGTAACAGATCAACGATCAATGTAGGCAGTGTAGAGCCTAGTGACTTTGAACAGTAGTCCGTTCTGCAGCAAGGTGACCACGATCAGAGGAGGTTGGTGCTCTCTCAGGTACAGATGGATCGCTTTACACACCACTCAATCACTCACACACTTAATATATTCTGATTTATGTCCAATCTTATAACTCGATTTTCACTGTTTAATTAGTTTGTTATTTAGTTTTAATGGTTATCTCATATGATTCGACGCATAGACTCAATTCTACCCGTTTTTAAATCATCAAAACACCTCTACGCCCTTCGATATTGCTTGTGATTTGCAAGATATAATCGAAACTTGTAATCTTCTGTATTTAAAAGAAAATTGAAAATTCTTATATTTTAATTTCATTTATAGTGATTATATTTTATTAATATTGCTAAGTAAACTATCCCTTTACCAGCACGACAATAGTCAAAACCTGAAAAATAAAAATAGAGCTTTAAAGCCACGATGCACTTACTAAATAAATAAAGAAATAAATAAATCTAATAAATGGTTATAATAAATTTGTTTAGGCTATTCCGTTAAACATTTGTACTGCTATTTACTTGTAAGATTTATTCATAGTATACACCATCCTATCTTGTGTAACTTTATTTAAACTGCAACATTTCGAAACGAAACGAATATATCTACGATGTAAACAAATTTCCGGAATAACAAAGCTTGGGTAATCCTTGAAAAGTGCCTCCGAAACGAATCCTGAGACAAGGATAACAAGGGAAAAAGAGGACGGATGGCAAATGAGCGAGATTACAGTCTGAGCGGTGTTATTAATGATAATGGACAGCGCAACGGCAAGCCATACCTCCTCAATATTTATAGAACATTGCACACAATATCGACAGCTAAGGGAAATAATTACCGTAATAGCGCCACAGGTATTCATTTGACAATACTTGCTGTTATGGCAGAGTACAATAGTTTTACTGAAATCTTTCTTTCATTTATTATGTAAACCGTCTAAAAATACATTAGGTTCGTAGCGGACTATGGCCTCGGTCCCTCTTGAGAAACCCTAGCTCGGCAATGGGACAGTATGGGTTGTAATGATAACAGAAAATAGGGCCTGCCCTCGTAATTGCGGTGGCCTGCAGTATATTCCACCAAAGAACGGAAAGTTGAAGACAATCTCGCAATAGAACCCTCGTCTATAATGACACTTATCATAATTAGTCGACCAGGGTGACGATGAGCAACGTAATAAAAGATAATGTCCGGTGTACAGCGTCGCTATCCACACTCTATTGTGTTTAACGCCCTATTTCAATTTCACACTAAGATGGTAACGTCATACCCTCGCCGCAGTGGTGACGTAATTTACGGTAAGGACGATATTGTGATTATGGTTAACCGTCCATTATTGATGTTCTGTTCACCAGTTAAAATTTTGCATGACTCAACTCAGTTTCACCTCTTATACCAAAATTTTTTTATTGCATATAAAAAAAGTCCATCAATATTTGACAATTATTGGTTTCAGTTAAATTTTCAATAATCGAGATCGTCGAGGGTCGTCGAGATCAGATGTCGAGGTTTTGAGACCTAGTTTCTATATATTTGGAATTAAACATCATTTCCAACGGTTCTTGAACATGTTAAGAGTTCTTGAGATGATTACATTTTGAAGTCAATTAAACAATATGTTACGTCGTTACTGATGACTGAAGAAGTGACGATTACAACACCGTTACATCTATAATCTGATAAGAACCCTTGGACTGTATCAGTACTCGTACTCGTTGTTGTACAGTATCGTGGTATCGAAAGTCCGCATGTTACACCCATAAAAGTGGTATGGCGACCAGCACTAGGCCAGCGTGACTCTACCATGGCACTAAACCTATTCTGGTGAAATAAAAAGAACCATTTAATTATAGCAAGAAATATTATGTAGTTGATTGGAACAGATTATATAAGTTTAGGCATTTACACTATTTATGTATTGTTACTATCGATAACATGTCTTGATGACGTTCAACATATTATTTTCGTTGCCATGTAAATAGATTATTACTTAAAATGTTTGCTCAATTGTTTGTATCTTTAATAATATATCGTGTTGTCATGTCACATAGGGTATCGTGTCGTGTGGTGTCAACTCGCAAGTTGTGGTTCACCAGGCAAAGCTTTAAATATTAAATTACATTCTTGGAGTATTCACCCTTCTTCTTCGAGTATTCACTTAACACCTAGCTTATTTCTAATTCAAGTTTACTTTGAAGACAACTTAATTTCTAAGTATCCCGTATAGGAATGGCATCTTTTGAATACACATATACACATATATGTCAATATGTTTGTCTATATTGATGTAATTAAATAATTACATTTATACAAACAATATCTTTAAGGCTGAATGATTCATGAGTGTTAATACGCTAATCGGTTCAAACTAGTCGAGCGGACCTAATTTAACTGTATTTTGGACATTAATTTTATTAATTAATAATTATTAAGTAAATAAACTCATTTACTTTTAGACTAACAGACATCATAATTTTTTTTTCCTTACTTTTACTTTGGGGCGTTGGCTTGTACAAAAGCGTCAAATTGCACAGAATTTCTAATGATCAGCCACAGTTTCCAACATCTTATTTCGATGCATTACTTATGACGTACGAATTAGACTCTTCAAACTCTCAAACTGTACTGAATGAAATTCTTTGAAAATCGTAAAATAACAAAATAAAAACCTTATAAAATATCACACGTTATTCTATTGGCTTTCAACTGTACCACAAGAGACGGAGCTAAATTTGCCGTAATTAAATTAATAACTGTACTCCTAAATCTTCTATCGAAATCTTTCAATCGATCACAGAACAATCGGAGCACGGCCACTCCTCAGGCATGTTCGATCCCTACATAAACTGCAATACAATTAAATAAATAAATTATTAATTATTTCATTTACAGAATACCTATTAAGTTTGTTACCTTATCTACCGCTTAGTTAACCGTAATATCGACAAACTAAATTTAGTGTTTTAGGGGTGACACGATCATTTACAGAAAGTCCAGCAGCTACTTTATATAAAGACAAATTTCAATTATGACTATGTGTATAAAAACAGCATAACTGAAAGATATATGAGTTTTCTGTTAGCTCACAATATTTTGCTTCGTTGCCACGTCATAGCCAGTGAGTCGCGTCTTCGTGGCGCCAGAACCTTATTGCGCTATTAAAAGTTTCGTATACACTATTGAGATATTTTATTGGTCTCTAGAAAATTAAATTATCTTTTGTGATGCTGCCGTCACGTTCAAAAGTACGTCAATGACCTTTGAAGTTCTGAATGTAAACATGCTTTGAATGTTTCCAACTGGCTGTAACAATGGCGAGCTACTGACACCACAACTCGTGTCTGTTAGGCTTGGTTGGATTACCTTGAGAAAGCTCAAGCAGAATAGCACAATTCTTGTACCTTCTAAAACATCATAGAAATTGTCAGATAGACTTATAAAAACAACAAAATTACATGTGACAAAGCAACCTTTTACAATTGCTAGTGAAATCAAAATTTTAAAAACTAATATGTTTGGCGATATTAGTCGAATAGTATCTATATTCGAAAATTGATTGTTGTCAAGCATTGGCTTATTCTACCTAAAAAAAAGATTACGTAGTTTGTCCCTCCAAAGAAAAAGGAACCAATATAACAAGTGTCATTCTCCGCGGTCTGTATCGGTTCAAAGGAGCCGCACACGCCGGGTAACGTACAGTGAAACACACAATCGTGTAACAAGAAATAGGCATAATTTGGTTACGTCTTCGTATCGCCTTCAAAAGGTTCAGCATTCTTTTATGCGCTTGGAGTTCGTTTTACAATAAATAAGGTTCCAAAGTTGATACTTCAGTTACCTATTGGCACTTTTAAGCGACGTGTTAAAACATTGCTTGTAGGTAAAGGATATTATGGTGTAGAAGTAGATGGAATATACATATTAATGACAATGACGCCTGGATATACTCGTAACAATGCCGAAACCAGGGTTCGCGCAGGTTAAAACTACACTTGTAATTGCCATATGTTGTTTTAAAAAATGTGCCGAGGAATTTCTTTCGCTGCTTGAAGTTATAAACATGTTAGAGAGAATATTGCACAAGACGTCTTTAAATAACCCTCCTGTAGAGTAACGATAACGCTCGGGTTTCCTCCTGATATTTTCGTACACCGAATTAAATAATAATTAATTGAGCAGTCTATTAACTTCCGATACTTTGGTTGTTCATTAATAACCAGTGATGTGGTTGAAGCCTTCTTAAAAAAATTCTGAGACCCAAACCCCGCTAAGGTGATGAATTAACAAATGTATAATAACGTATCAATTATCATATCACAAAAGAGCTACTATGAATACACTGGTATGTATTAAACATTTCAAAGTGGAGAATTTAAATACTAACGTCGGAATTAAACTATCTTTAAGAAATTTTTTTAAAGGTGTGGTTTCAAAAACGTTATGTACGAGCCTTTTGACTAAGCTTCAAGAGAAACAGCATTAAAAGAAAAGGTAAAAATTCAATTTACCTTTACATATACTTTTTACATTTATTACTAAAGCACTAATAGTATCAGATTTTTTCAGTGATTTCTTCCGCGTCAAATTACATAGTTACCTTAACAACTCTTTATTCTTTTGGAATTAGCACAACTTAGTCGGTAATAATAAAAATCTTTTTCATGTTGTTCCCCATGTTTCCGTCTGATTACATTATACTAAAAACATTAACTGTAAGATGCTGATTAATAAATATAATTTTAACTAATTCAGGCATGGATGCTTCATGCACTATAACGTACACGAATTCGTCAATCAAGTATTTCTTAACTTCATTTGATTATTTTACTACATTATTTTGATAATTCTTCTTCTTCTTCTGTACAGAATTTATTTGTTGAATAAATATTTCCTCTTACATGCTCTAAATATAAATTTTAAATCACATGAAAATCAGTTTAGCTACTTTTGAAATTCACATGTTTATAAATACAGAAATTTTATTTTAAACCATGTGCGGTCAACTTCAGAAGTCGATGAACGGATCCATATTTCCAGAACACGAATTCATATAATTCTTTTGTTAACATTACTAAGCGTCTTATGTACGCTGAGGAAAAAGGGTTTTTTGAAATTTATATCTGTTTATCCACTTCTGGAGCTGACTGTACAAGAACAGTATCGTCGCAGTCTTATAATATTACTTACAAAGCAGAAATGTTTAAGCAGAAAGTTAAAACTACCCTTAAGTTTTTAGTACTTTATTTCGATCTACCTCATTTTCACTACTGCAATAAGAGAAGTAAAATATTCTCAAGTACTTTGAGAAATATGTATTAAGCATTACAAATTGTTTTTTTAAGTTTTTACGACAAGAGAATAAGGACAGTAAAAACACATGAAAATGTATAACATATTTAGTTTAAATATTATAACGTATTTATAATACGATAAAAACTTGGCTGACCCCCACCTGTGTATTTAATTAAATGTATATATATATATATGACGACGAGGGGATCACCACCGATCACGTTGGAACGATAATTAATCAAGCATAGATCAAAACAAGATTGAAGACCATTCGCCCTTAGCTGGGCAGGTAAAACGAGAGATATGATGCATCTGAAGGGTAAACTAAAGGAGATCTGAAAATATTCGAGATGATGAACCTCTTTATTATTTGGGAAACGTCCAAGTCTTACAGTATAAGTCGTACAAGTCTTACAGTCATAAACACACAACACATAACTTTATAAATTTTTTCTCTTATAGTAATAGCGCCATCTAGTGCCAAACTTTCAAGTAAGTCACTGAGTCATAAAACGAATATTTACCATGAAATTTGTCAAAAAATTGGATTTACAGATATACAATAATGTACCGATTTATACGATAGTATAGATGAGTTCAGTGACAACGAATCAGATTCTTCGTTGGCCATTCTTGTTATTATACGATTTAAATCAGGGTCTGCGATATGATTACCGAGTCACCGTTCTCGCTGATCTAATTAACCCAGATCTGCAAAGAACTTCGTCCCAAGTCGTGAGCCCGCGGTTTCGATAAATTCTTAACTTGTCTGCAACTTGGGTATTTAACATGATCTCACCCTCTGCGGATGCTAAGACTTCATTAATTCCACGGATATAGTTCATATCTATACCATTTTTATTGGTAGAGTGATTTGCAATAAAAATTATCATATAACCATCATAGCGTGGAGACATGGAGATTTTAAACTTATAATATGGGTAGACATATTGAATATTTTTCATCCCACGAAGTATAAAAAATATCAGGGATGTTATGGAGCTCTGTAACCGTAACACAAACTGCCGGATATCCTAAATAAAAATTTATCCGAAAAGATTCGACAAATTTTTAAATGACACGTTATGACAGGTTCTCACCAGCCGAGTCGGAAAACTAGCCACGTGCTCTCACTTTTAAACAATTATTATTTAACTCGCTTCGCTTCGGGAAAACCCCGCATTATTTTAAATTAATTTATAACTTTTTTACTTAAGGACGGATTGCAATGAAACGAACTTTAAATATTAAGTGGTTCTTCTGCAATACATTAGTGAAAACCGGAACGAAATCGGTTAAGCCGTTTTTCAGATTAGCGCGAACAAACGCACGGACAAACAAACAAACACAAAAATTCTAACAACTATTGTTTTGTGTTCTATTGCGTTAGCAAAGGCCCGTAATAATTTTTCTCATGTATCGTTCATGTACAGAAAGTGAGCAGATAGAATTTTATTATTAGTATAGATAGTTTTGAAGGCTTATTTTTTTTCTGTGATTAATATACCAACTATTAACTGAAAATAAAGTCAGCCCATGTATAGCTCACAGAATGCAATTTGATTTGGTAACGTCACTGATGTCTGTGAGTTACTTAACACGGTTTAATGAAAATCAGCGCCAAAGTGTGGCTGCAGCTTTTAGCTGAGGTATCGTACGTGTGAAATTTTATGTTATGAAATGTTATGAAAGAATTTTATTCAGTATCGCCCCATTGCCACTACCAATATTTTTCAGTTAAGTCAGTCGAGGGTTGTGCGATTAGAAAAAAGCCTTTTATGAATTTACGGAAATAACTTGCGAGTCCTATAAATTGCCTAATTTCGTGAACATTCTTTAGTGTAGGAAAATTTTCGACCGTAATAATTTTTGCTTTACCTAGTTTATTCCCTCAGCATTTATTTCGTACCCTAAATACTCTCTATTGCTTTGAATGAAACTACATTTTTTATATTCTGTGTGAAGTTTGCCCGATTTAATTAAATGAAAGCATCTTCTAATTTTTGCAATCTTTCTTCAAAATTTCTTGAGGTCAACCATATAGGCTAATGCTGATTTAGAAAAATGTTCTACATGGGTATTTTCTGAAGTATTGAAAGACAACGCCTTCAATATTGTTCTTAGAAATATGACTGAGGAATTTACTAAACCAAAGGGCATTCTTTCAATTGGCAATTTGAACGCCGTTAGATATCTACAGTTTGATTTTATAATTTCATAATATCCACTCATCAACTCTAAACTTGTGAAATACTTGCTACCAACTCATCATCATCCTCCTGCCCTTATCCTAATTTTATTTGTGGTCGGCGCAGCATGTATTTTTCTTTCATACTTCTCTATCAGCGGTCATCTCACTAGTAACTTCCATTCTAGCCTTCACACAATCCATCCATCGCTTCTTTGGCCTTCCTCTACCTCTATAGCCATCTAGGTTCATACTTAATACCTTCCGTACAACATGCTCTTCATTCCTCCGCATAACATGACCATACCATGATAGCCGCTTTCTGCGTAGCTTTTCAGTTACCGGTGCCACTTTCATACTTCCTCTTATGTACTCATTCCTTACTTTATCCATTCGCGTTATACCACACATCCCTCTTAACATTCTCATCTCAGCTGCATGCAGTTGTCTTTCATACATCCCTTTTGTGGCCCAACATTCTGATCCGTACAAGACAGCAGGTCTGACCATGGTCTTGTAAATCTTCCCCTTAAGTTTAAGGGGAATACGGGTGTCGCAAATTGTCCCCTGCTACCAACTTGCTACCAACTAATAAATTAATTTAATCCTCAATCCGCGGTAGTGGAAAATTACCTTTAACTGTCTTACTATTTAGTGATCTATAGGTCACGCAGCCTTTGGCCATCTGTCTTCGTAGACACCAACAAGATTGTGCTAGCATGGGATGATAATGACTCCTTAATTATGTCAGTCTGCATAAGCTCGTTAACCATATCTCAAACTATTGTTCGATCTTTCGAACTTAGTCTGTAGGGTTTATAAACTACCGGTGTCTTATCCTATATTTCTATGTACATCTCAGTTAATTCTGTACGTCGTAGTTCATTGAGCTCAATTACAAAAGTCTGTCTATTTCGATTTATTAGATTATCAGGGAGTCATTGAGTCCATAATCTATTTGAATCAATTCCCTTCAGAATTCTCTGTCTATAATAACTAATGACTCTTCAGTTTTAATAACTATGATATTAGGTTGCTAATATTTATTGGTATTGGTGCCAATTAGTAATGGTACATGTAAGTGTTCTAGATAAACAACAAACGCAGAGGTGCCTCATCAGAGTCCACAGTGAATGCCAAAGTTTTGTAGGGTTGTTCGGTCAAATTCAAATTCAAAATCATTTAATCATATTGGTATTACATA